>JANVCC010000049.1:5086587-5686587 GCA_025345505.1 Todiramphus chloris collaris | reverse complement strand
AAAAAAAAGTCCGTGAACACAGCTGTAATAATCTTTCAAGGTAACAGCAACAATTAAAACCCTTTTAAGGAGATTTTACAGAAAGCTTTACTGGGCTTCTCCACACATGCACATACATGTGATCCATACACTAGCTGCATGAAAAAAAAAGCATTAAAAACAAAATTACTTGGTTTACATACGAAGAAATGTTTGTTGTGTTTTGTTTGCTTGTTTGGTTTGGGGTTTTTCTGTTTGTTTGGTTGGTTTGGTTGGGCTTTTTGTGTGTAATAAACTACCTTAAGTGTAAAAAATTGAGCTTACAGATAGAGACTGAATCTACCTGAACTCTCAAAGTGTCTGGACAAATGGATGATGTGGTAGAAAAGCAAAGGACCACCGTAATAAAAATCCCAGGTAGTCTGATTTCACATTACAACCATTACGGTAGGGAGGAATAGCGACCGAAAAGAGAGAAATATTACCAGTTATCTTGATGTTAGGTGGTTTTGTTTTTTACAGCCAAGGAACTGTGTTGAAGGAGCTCTATGAGAAGATGGAACCTAAGCTACGAGATAGTTGGACTATTTCCTCCACAATTCTGGAAATGGTATCTTTTACTTACTTTGTAAAAAGAATTACATGAGCTGAGGACATCCTTGGAACAAAATAACATTATTTTGACTTTGCAATTTACCAGATGTTCAGCTGATGCCAACCTGTACTGCACAGATAATCCTACCTGGAAAATAAAAGACTATTCTATTCATTTCTGTACCTTTATTTCATCTTGATTTGCCCCAGGTAATAGATGTTCCATTTTTTTATGGATCATCTGTATGTGAATTGCATTAAAAATTGAATTCTGTGTTTTAAAACTTCCCACAAGGTTTAATTGCTAGTGAGACCCAGTTGATTCACTGTCTTACCCTGAAGTGCTTCCTCTCAATTTTCATTATCTGGAACATTTTTACAGCTTGTGTTTTTCCTGTTGACAGGCAAGAAATACAAGTTGTAGAAGCATTCCAGTAAAACATGTTAGACATCACAAATATCAAGTACCTTTTGGAAAGGATCATAGAAATAGATTAAAAAAAGATAGGAATCACTGTGCTTCAAAGTTAAAATGTCTGCCGGGATTAGGGAGAAGTTTACCACTGCTGAGTTTGGACATACACTTTCATCTGATCTCAAGCTCTTTTGACAAAGCAAACAAGACATAGCAATGAACTAAATCAACCATAAACAATCCTACCAGGAAGTACAGTAAGCAAAGTTTCCATTAAAAGCAGTGTAGTTATTTGGATCACAGGACACACACCTAGTTCTGCTTTATAGGAAAACGGTAATTATTTCTGGCCTTTTAATCTGGCCTTGAAGTTATACAAAAAGAGCATATTCAGATCTAGAGACAGATAAAATACAATGGAGGAAGAAGAACAATCTTGAAGTCCCAAACACATCATCTTTTGTTATAAATTTTATCTTTAAAGTCATGACTACAGTGTCTGTATGAAAAATGTAATTATAGTTCAGAACTAGCAGCATTTTCTTTAGTTACAGAAAGTAACAAAAGGAGCCAGTGATAAAGCACAGCGTGAAAAAGAAATGCTATGAATAGTATGCACTTCAGTTTCTAAATAGTTTCAATATATTTAAGTTTCTATACCTATATCTAACAAACACATGGAGTCATACCCTCAGAATATCCTTTGTTGGAGTGTTTTCATTAAAGATCTGTTTTACTGCCTTTCTTACTCCTGCACTATTTTAGTGAAGTGAGGAGGAAAATCTTTATTTCTAATTTTGATTTTCATTACCCTTTAGTGCCACAAGCAAAACTATTGCTTAGAGGCTTTTCTTGTCAGCTTTATCAGACGAGGTATCAGACATCATTTCTGCTACAGCCACTGAGCTTAAATCCGTAGCAGTGTTTGTTCTCACTTCCTCTGCTCTGTAAAGCGCTTCTGTGACTATTTAACAGAATCATTATTTCAAAAGGTAGAATGCTTACTGCTAGACTCATCCTTATCTTGAATACCTGTCAGCTGTCCTAAACACATTCAGCTTTGAAAAATACAGAATAATCTAGATTTTTCCTATCCTTTGACTAGGATAAAATCGAGTCGTTTTCAAATACATTATGAAATATAAGTCCTTTAACGTCATTGTACTGAAGGCATAACGGGCTTAGAACAAAGTCCTTCAAAATAACCCTTTGGCTTTCATGAGACAATTTAACGTCTGAAATGACTTATGTAAAAGAGCTTGTGCCTCATAATAAAATAAGTTCAATGCCATCCATATCCTTGTACGTTACCTCCCCTACTTTAGGAAAAAGTGTCTAGTAAGAATCATCTTTAAAAAAATAAAATACAATTCCTTACCGTATTATTTTAATTATTAATTCCAATAAAATAGTTTATTATAAATCTGAAAATAACTTATTTTTTCTGTGCAACTACCAAAATTATATTAAATACTCAGTTGTGGTTAGTATTCTGTATATATATGTGCATTTTATAGATACCATAATTTTCTACTGAAGCTGAAACATTACATAACTTTTTAGATGACAGCAGTGAAGTTGCATTCAGTCATGTGCACTGAGATGACAAATCTAGATTAAATCCATATTTCTGTAAGACTTCCATCAATTATAGAGGAGACAGATCCAAACCTTGATTCTCCCAACACCCTGAACTTCAAAATCCATACTCACCATAATGATTGAATGTTAATGAAAATGGGCCTTCTATATTGGATTTAGATCAAGTCAAGGAAAAGAATTTAGCAGTGTGCTTAAATGCAGCTGTGAAATCACTTTTCTTCCCTCCCCAATTTATTTCAGTTTAAGTAAAATGAGTTGTGTATATATAGATGTATTACTTTCCATCATTAGTATTAAAAAGCTACCTCCACTTCAGCACATAGTTCCCTTTCCAGTCATTCCTATAACATTTTAAACAATTCTGTCAAGGATTGCAGCTTGGAAGAGAAAGGATGCTGCAAGTCCTGAGTGACAATGCATTGTACAGAAAAATTTGCACTGTGCCCTTACCATAAAGCAATCACCTTATTTTTGTGAAACTGTACAATTAGGTTAGTCTGTCTTTATTCAAGGAGGCTTAGAATAGGATTTATTGGAAAAGCAGTAAGTAGAATAGTCTCCGCCTAACTAAATGGTGTTACTGGATATTATTAGTTATAATCCTGTTAGTTATGGAACAATCTTATACATTTGCAGCATAAACATTTTAATATCAATAGTGGACTAAATATGATTCAGCAGCGGTGGCCAAGAAGACCAATGGCATCCTGGCTTGTATTAGAAACAGTGTGGCCAGCAGGAGTAGGGAGGTGATGGTCTCCGTGTGCTCGGCACTGATGAGGCCACACCTTGAATCCTGTGTTCAGTTCTGGGCCCCTCACTAGAAGAAGGACACGGAAGTGCTGGAGTGGGTCCAGAAAAGGGCAACGATGCTGGGGAAGGGCCTGGAGCACAAGTCTTATGAGGAGCAGCTAAAGGGAGCTGGGGTTGTTTAGTCTGGAGAAGAGGAGGCTCAGGGGATACTTTATCGCTCTCTACAGCTACGTGACAGGAGGCTGGAGCGAGGAGGGGGACAGCCTCCCTGGTGACATGTGGCAGGGCCAGAGGGAATGGCTGCAAGCTGTGCCAGGGGAGCTATAGCCTGGGTATTAGGAAACATCTCTTCACTGGAAAGGTTATCAAACATTGGCATGGTTTGCCCAGGGCAGTGGTGGAGTTGCCATCCCTGGAGGCATTTAAATGGCGTGTGGACCTGGTGCTCAGGGGCATGGTTTAGTGGTGAGCTTGCAGTATCGGGTTGGACTAGGTGATCTTGAAGGTCTCTTCCAACCAAAGACATTCTGTGATATCCTTATGGCATCACACCTAAAGCAACCTCAGAGTTAGTGCTCCACCTCCCTACTTCATTAAATGCCTAGAACATAGTTTGAACTACATGAAATTGCTTTCATATTGCTTTCTGATGGTAGTCTACACTGTTCTTCCTTGCTTTTTTCTTTAAATAGTATAAGGCACATCTTGTACTGCAGTCTCCATTCTGCATAGGATTTGACAAAAATGTACTTTTTATTTAGAGTGGAATAGATTTTTTTCTCTTATGTTGGAGTTTTCAGCTGCAGTGGTGTACAAAGAGTACAGTGGGGAAGAAAGCATTTTCCCAATTAGTTTCTTAACATAATGCAGTATCACACGACTTATACACATCTTCTTTCCATAATTTTATTAGATTATCTTTTGACACAATTCTGAATTGCCTGTGCTTGCCATCTGATTTCTAACACTTTGATCCGTATTTGTCTTTCGACAAGCAGTTCACCTAAGTGAACTCCTGTACGTGAACCTGGTAAGGCTTTATAAGACATGAAAATTCCTGAAGGTTTACACTCCAATCACTTTTATTTCTTCAATTCAAGTTGTTCTTGTTAATACCCCTTTCCAATAATTGTCTAGGTCATTTGCCTGAGGCAAAAGCATCATTACAGTTCAGACTTGGGAGGAGGTATCCCACACCCATCTGCCTTGAAAATTGCTACATATTGACTTTAATTTGAAAAGAAAGCTGCATCAAGCTTCTGCTGTAAACACTGGGTTTGTCATGATCCAAGACAGACACTTGAAGAAGTTATCAATGAACTAGGTAAAATTTCTCTGGCCTGTTGGTAGTCCTATTGTATTAGTGAAAACCAGACAAGCCAAAATATGCTTGAAAGTTCTTCTGGCTCTTACCTCAGATCCTCTTTATTGGTTTGTAGTCTGACATAAAACTCAGCTCATGCATAACCAGTCTGCTGCTTTTTCACTAGATTTAATTTGTAGTCCTAGTTTGTCTTTAAAATGCTTTGATGCCCTTTATGTTCAGGTCTTAAAACTTGAATGCTCAATTTTCACGGTGTAATTATTCTGAAAGCCTTCCTTGATAGCTTTATATGATGATCGTGTAAAAAACCTGTAAACTCTGCTTTACAAACTTCTCTTCAGATTCTTTCAGTCAGTGTTTTTGTACGTTGTTTCTACAGAGATTGTATTGCCTCTCAGGAAGTATGAACTTTGCTTTGTAATTTGTTCATAATGGTCGGTAACTGCGCTGCAGCCTCCCTTAAGCTATTACTAACATCAGGACCTCTCCTGATGTCAGTAGTGGGTGTGGATGGTTATCACTCAGAGAAATTATGAGAGAAATGATGTGACTGGTTGCACTTCGGTCAATTATTTTAACCAGGTGGACAGAGCAGCTAGTTCATTTGTGTAGGGACATTTGCTTTCTTTATTAATGTTTCTGACATTTCAGAAATCTTTGTTGATTAAGAAACCTCAGAGCAGAAAAAGGATGTGAAAGAACTTCTCTTCTTCAACAATATGTCTTATTTTAAATAAACTGTCATTCAATGATTTTTTTTTTCCTTACACTCGATTGTAAAGATAAATGTCAAGAAACCATTGATGGTTTCTACTTGCCAGTTATAACACTTAAAGGTGCAAGTGCAATAGAGAGTTTACAGTAGTGGTCGGAGAGGGGTGCCTTGCAGAGCAGCCCACCCCAGCAGCTAGCACCAGGACCCAAATGAGCGCCCTCTGACACTACATTTGCCAACATTTAGCTCAACCTGGGGTCACACAGGTAGTCGTTGCCCATTTGGCTTAAGTTTTTTGCCCTAATGGTGGAAAATTTCAGCTCCAAATAACCGTTTCAAGGAGGGAGCTGGGAAGACAGGGTCAGCTTCAGTGGGCAAGGCGTGGAGCGCTCGCAGCGCTGCTGGCTGTGGAAACGACTCGGGTGTGGCCGCACCTTCACTGCAAAGCTAAGCAAAAAAGTCACCGAAACCGGAAAGCTTTTCCCCGTGCAGACAAAACACATCTAAGTTTTTGCTTGATTTCTTTATTTGAACCTTTGTCCTCAGGCAGTAAAGGAAAGCGACCCTGCTGTAACCACAGCCGGGGTTATGCGAACCTGACCCCGGTACAAACCCGAGGGAGCGGGGCGCTCTGCCGCGTTCCTCCGCCCCGCAGCTGCACCTCCCCGGCCCTGCCCGGGCTGCGCCTCTCCAGGCCGCCAGGGCCGCGCCTCCTGCGCCGGTCGGCAGGGGCCGCAGAACGCGTGCGCAATAGGAGGGAAGCTTCTAGAACCCCGCGCGCCGGGATACAGGTGTGCAGTGCTCGTGCGCTGCCCGGCAGCGCTGGGGGCGGCCCGCGTTCGGCGGGCAGAGCAGCGGGCAGAGCGGCGGGCATGCACGGGACGCGTCGTCCTCCGAGACAGGTTTGTTTCTAAGCTTTTCTTATCTGAAGCGTGTGGGCAGGTGGGACCTGCCCTGCCCTGCCGTTCGTGGGGGTTTGTGGTCGGAGAGCGGTGGGGGGGGGGCGGGTGCGTGGTCCTGTCCCTGCGGGAGGTCAAACACCGGTGCTCGTCTCGCTTTTCAGAGCTGTGCGCAGACACTGGAAGAGGCTTGGGAGCTGCAAGTTGTGTGTGAGTGCCCTTTAACTGGGCGTTAAAGAGGAGGCTTCTTTTGGGAGGTGAATACCTGCCGGGGAAACCGGAGCGCCGGGCCGTGCTTTGCCGTGTGGCTCGAGCGCTGCTGTGGGGTCAGGGCAGGGAAGCGACCTCCCGCGGGGCCTTGCTGCTGACGGAGGTTCTGACAGGAATGGGTTAAAAAAGCTGTTTGGTGCGTAGATTGTGGTGCCATGAGCGAAATACAAGATGCAAGATGTACAGTTTTACATAATTTTGGTAGTTGGTTGGGTTGGTTTTTTTCTCTCAGGAGTAGTTTGTTTAGTCTTGCGTTGGTCTGGATGTTTCCTCACCTCCGGAGCGTGCTCAGCACTGTCCCGTGCTGCAAATAGGCTAGGGCTCTGAATCCTCCTAGTGCATGGAAAGATCTATGTGTTCTTAAATATATACGCTGCATTTTTCATCTTGGGTTGACTGCTGTTTAGTTTTGGTTGTTTTCAGAGTTAATCTTAGCTTTCCAACTTGGTTGTGGTTCCCCCCCCCTTTTTTTTAACCTCGTTAAAACAATGCATTAATTTATGACCAGGTTGTTTTTTATTTTACCTTGCTGCTCTTTTTTAACTGGAAAATTCCCATTTATAAGTGCTGTGATGATCTGAAGCTTTTTTGTTGGAGTTAAGGGACATTTGCCCTAATCATAAAAGATAAAAAGATATTTGGAGAGTATCACTGCATTGTTACATCAGCTATTGTTGTGAGCATCTTCCAAGGTTCTGTCTCCATTGCTTTTTCCAGAACTTATTATGCTCTTTCTGTGTTTTAAAGCTTATGACACAAATTTGGTCTTCGGTGGAAAGTGTATGGGGAAACTTCCTTTTTGGGTCATTGCAAAACAGAACATTTATTGTAGTTAAAAGAACTTGGTTTCTGAGGACAGAACAAACATATCAACCCAGAATATGCTGAATGTAATAATAATAAAAGAAAAAAACATTTTTTCTTCTCTAGCTATGGATTTATAGACAAAGATTTGACACCTAGGCTGAAGTTTGCTTTTCCCAATTAGTGAGGATCACATTATACCACACAGGATGGTTCAAAAATATTTAGTGCTCCCATGATCTATTCAGCATTAGTGTCTGAAATTGGATTCTCATGCGAGTAACTTGCATTAGTGTTACTTCTGTTCATGGAAGACAACTTGAGAGGCTGCTTTTGTAATGACTTTTTATTTGAAAATGCAGTGTAATGAAAACACAATTGCAGTACGTATGTTGCAGCTGTCAGACCACTCATTTTAATGCAGTCTTCTTCTACATCTGAGTATCACTGAACACAGAACTGAAAGGTTTCTCTTAGGTGACCTGAAACCTTTGCGTTTCATTTTCCTCTCCCTTTAGATAAAATGTATGTTAGTGTTTTGCCACAAATATTTCTCTGATGCATAGTCTAATGGAAATACTGCGTGAAAATGGATATGGTGTGCCTGTCACTTCCCTTGATCTAAAATGATGGGAGCTCTTTGCTTTCCAACTTCTAGTGAGTTTCCAACTATTCCTTCTTAAGATAACAATATTTTACTTTATTCTTTATGTACCTCTTGTTTTGTATTCGAGGTACTTAATTAACGTTCTGTTAAATCACATCTTTCCAGCTTTTGTCTGAAATAACTTACTGATGCCTAATCTGCATCATCATTATGCTGGGCACCTAAGTGAAAAACCTGAATACAAATAAAAGGAACCTCGAATTTTCTTGATGGAGTGTGTGTGATGAACTGCTTGGGAAAATTTGCTGTATTTGCTGGATGCCTCAGGCTAAGGCAATTTGTTAGGTTTGAAATGAGAATTTTAGAAATAAATCAATACAGTAGTCAATGCTGAAAAAACCTTCTGTGCATCTCATAATAAATGGGAGAAGAGTTAGATTCTCAGCTGAGCAATACTTTTAAATTCAAATTCTCTTTTTCCGGAGTAATTGAACTGACACATTTCCTATGTCAAATTGTTTCAAATGCTGAATTCTGCAATCTGCTACTTGGCCTCTCAAGATTTATCGTAAAATCCATCATCAGCCTGTTCTTAGTGTAAATGCTGTTAACACGTTAATCTCAGTCACACAGATGAGTCCTGAAACCAGTCAGTGCTGTAAACAACAGGTTTTAATCTGATTTAGTATTTATCTTCTCTTCGTATAGTCTTCAAGAAACATCTTCTGATCCAGCAATTTATTGACAGGTACATTTGCAAGAAAAGCTTCCTCAATAAGTACTTCGGGTTTAAAAATAACCCTGCCATTTGTACAAACTATTAGTCTGCTACTCCTTTGCTTAAGCAAGAAGCTATAATGCAGAAAATGCATAACTTGGTGACTTTAGAATGATCAAAACAAGTATAGTGTCTCTGTAGGCAATAGGCTGGAATAAAGTCTAACAGGTATCTCTGTGCTACAAGGGCGCCATGTACTGTGTCAAACGTGAGTTCAAATGAAGTGGCTTCCAAAGGATGATTACCCTTCAGCTGCACTTAGTAGCAGCTTTACAGTTACACAGTATCTCATGATGTGAATAATAGTCTTGAAGTAACTAAGTAAGGAATAGCACAGCTAACTGTTGCAGTCAGTAGGTTGCAGGACTCTGTCTGTATTAGGGCTTCCTCTCTGCTGTGTCATTTGGGAGTCATCCAAGAAAAGAATGACAGAAACCATCTCTACCCCCATACCTACACTGCTAATGAAATTAACTTCAACTGTAAGTTTAGAAAAGATCACACACACTGTATTGTTAATATAAACTGTGTGCTTGATCTGCAACTTACTGCCAAGTTGCAAGCTTTTTAAATGTGTAAAGAGGTATTTGCAAAACTGAAGTGGTTCAGGTCAAACAATGTCAAAATGGAATCTCCTGAGGAGCTTTTGGGGTAGCCTGTCACCAGTATTCAAACTGTGTATTGAAAACATTCAGCAGGCAAATACTCTGATGAAGTCTCCTTCTACGGTGTAGTATTTCATTCATACCAGGATTTTGGAATTAAGTGTTTCCATGTGAATAGTCCTCTCAATTTGAGAGAAATCCTTACCTTTCTAAATGTGTCTCACTTAAAAAGGATGTAGTGACATTAGGAATGTCCTGTCTAAGAACGATAGTGCTGAGTATATTCCTTGCCTTCTCATCTGCAGTGGGAGTTCTTATGTCCTGTATAACTTTTTTTTCTTGCAAATAGACTAAATGGTGCCTGAGAGTATAGATGTGATGCATGGCATACAAGAGCAGTGTTTAATATGCTCTGCCCTTTTTAATAGAAAAACAACAAACATCTTTTCCCCCTTCAGTTATGCAGGGCTCTGTTTAATTAATACAGTTAAAAGTATGGGGCTTTACTTAACATATTCCCTGAAGTTCATCGAGACTGCAGGTTTTTACTGCAAAGTAATTTTGACTGTGGGATGAAGAGCCCTTTTGTAGTACCCATACATTATGGTGATAATATTCTTGCCTGCGGCTTTCAGGAATGCTACATCTTTCTTCAGAAGTGACTTTACAGCAACTATCCTAAAAATAAACTTTTTGTCACTAAAGACAAAGAATCTGTACTTACAGAGTTACCTTTCTTTTTAAAGCAGAGGATCTTGCTTATATCGAAGTGAATTATATTTGTGGACCCCTATTTGATTAATTGCTTGTTCCGTTTTAGTCTTAGTTCTGTTACTTCCTCCTTACTGCAAAATATGAAGTCAGTTATCCCAGTTATTTATAAAATTTGTGTCTTAGTGTATAAAGATATATTACAGAGCATATGAGGAATTGAAAAATAAACATTAATTAGTGTCATAAAATCTGTCTGTATTCCATCTTCTTTTCCCTAGACCGGAAAAGTCCTAGCTAAGACTGAATTTTATGAGCTCAGTTAAATGCTGATTATTCTTTTCTTGGTACTCAAGGCATCAACAGCAGACTCATCTGACTCTCTAAGCACCATTAAGTCAAGTCCCTATTGCAACTACAGAGTGTTACTACTGCACATAATTATACCTGCTCTGTGTCTATCAGCAGGGTTCACTCTCAGAATGACTGTGTTCAAAAGTGATGTTTCCTGTGGGCTACCTTGTGAAGATGCAGTGCTACATCAGGAAAGTGCCTCTCCATCTGGTAGAGGGTGCTCTCAACTACCTCTCTCCTTCCCCTCTAGAGAGGTACTGGATTCTAATTCACATGCCATTTAGAAATGGGATGTTACAGGCAGCAAGAAATTAACCATTGACTTGGAGCTGAGCAGTAGAGTAATAGAGGAGGTTGTAATGTGGTAGTATGTAAATATTCACAAAGGTAAAAATAACTTTTAATTACTGAATTTACTGGTAGCTGTGTTTCTGACTGAGAATATGAAGAGCATTTCCTGGGAGTTGTGCTCAGCTCACAAATTAATGGCTAATACATGTAATTAGTGTATTGATACAGTTCTGGTTTACAAATCTTACTGACCTTTGGCATTTCCTTTATTTCTGCTAAGCTTTAAGAATCTGGATCACACTTACCGAAAGGTGATGTTTATTTCATTCTGGTAACTTCGAGGTGTATTACACTGCGGGCTATAGAGGCAGGATAATGAAAGCAGTATCATCTCTCTAAGTATCATGAAACATTGACTTTTTTTTTGGTAACATATCTTTCTGATTCTCTACTGCTCTTATCTGTTACTGTTTCCTCTGAAGCCCAAGTCAGAGTAGGTACTGTGCCAGGCAAGACCAACATAACTTGTTTTGGCCTCGGGCTAAGAGAGGTGCAAAATATGATAGCTCTTCAGAGCACCAAACCTGGTTTACATGAAATCTGTTGAGAACCAAAATATTACCTAGCTTCTCATTGTCTAACAGCCAAATTATATTACAATAAATATTGCTGATTATCTTGGTTGAATTACCTGGTAAGGCAACAAGATGTTGATAGCAGTTTTATTTCAGTAATTCATTTCACTGTGTACACAGATCTATGTGGAACAGTTACCTCCAGATGTAATCATGGCCAAAATTTTGGGTAGTACCTGTAGGCTATAGGAAATCAAGATAGGCAACTGTTCAAGAAAATTTTCAAGAAAGGTTGAAAAGTAAATTTGTATTAAATGTTATAAATGTATTTGAACTCTACTGGCTATCTAAAAGAAATGGTAAAGTCTCTTAGCAAGATTTCCTGTCTCTTGCAGACTTACCATTTGGTAATCACTAGTCAAGATCAAGTTCATGAAGAGTGCTTGAAGATAACTATGTAGAAGAAACATTTTCAGCTTTGAGAAACTTGTTAGGACAAAAAACCCAACATTTTTTTTCCCCCAAATTTATTCTTCACATTATTTTCTCTTTTCCCCAAAATTTCATTTGTACAGTACTACTCTACTATGAAGTACAAGCCACATGCTTGTTGAGGCTTCCAGAGACTTTGTCTGAAGACCACTGTTTATTTTCCCCCCGTTTTCGGATAGCAGGTAGAACAAGCTAAATTGCCAGTGTTGTGGGAGCCTGGAGTCACTTCAAGATGTGTGAAGTCATAATCGGGTATAGAACCCAAGGGATGTCATGTGCAGATACCTGTTTAAATACCAGAGTTCATTCCCTTTTATCTGCAGCTATAATATCAGTTGAGAAATTAGTGCATATAAGTGGTCTTATAAATCAATAATACAGGTTGAGCTAGCTCTCATTTTACTGTCTGTAAAGATAACTGGAATATTCTGTAATGATACAGGGAGTGCCACTGATGCCTGTCCCAGCCACGGCCCAGCACCTTTTCCTGAGTTTCAGTGCCTTGAATTTGCTTGCCTGCAATGATTTAGTAAGCAGAAATAAACGCTTGGTACCCCAAGGTATCACGCTTGGTACGCTCTGCTATGGGAGTAGGTTGCAAAGCTAAAGCCCCTGTGCACAGTTAGGTTATGGTTTATACCTAAGGTAGTTGTGTGTGTGCTGTGGTGTTTACAAAGCTAACTCTAGCTAAAACTGATGATGTGGGTTGGAAGACCGGGAGTGCTTTTCATTGAAACTGGATTATATAAATAACACTGAAACTTCTAGTATTTCACAGGACTGAGGCACGATTTCCCTTAGAAAGGGTCTTCTGTGTAGTTTGGTGTATGGGCATGTTCATGTGCCTGTGCTTCTGGTGAGGAACTGTCCAGTGCAAGGGAAGTACAAGCTGTTGAACGTTCTTCTTCTGTGTGATCTTACTATTTTTAAATAAGAAGCAGTAAAAAGCTCAGTATCTATTCTGTTGACTGGGCTGTTCAGGGCTGTGTGGTGTGTAGTAGTGCTGGGTGTTTTGTTTGTTTAAACATAGGATGCTTGGATCAAATACTTAGTGACAAAAGTATGACAAACCAGCATTACTATCTCTGCCTCCCCCACCCATGGTGCAAGTAGGAGAGAAGAACCACATGTGGTTTAAACAAACATCTTTTGGACCAACATGTTAAAATTTTCACTCAGACTTTGACCTTCTATAAAAGGACAGAAATTTTAGTCCAAAAGATGCCAATGTGGTTGTGTTACCTACTTGGGTAGAATGTGGTTCAGACTGCAGAGTAGTGCTGGCACCATGGACTAGGTTAACACGTAGATGCACAGCTTTGGATTTCAGCCTGTGACTCTCACAGAATCCAGGGAGTTACTCTGGTTGGGGGCCCATCTTATATACCAAACTAAGTGGCTAGCTAAGTGAACCAATTTCAAGCTCGTGGCTGCTGTTGTTAAAGCTCCAGAACACTTCTGCATGTTTGCAGCAGTTTACCTGCCATAGAGATGTAGTTGTCCAAAACCAGATCAGAAGAGGTGTTGTCTTGGTTACACAAAACTGCACGAGCTTCAGCTGTATGATGTAGTTCAGGCACCAGCCTAGAGAGCATTTCCATGGTCAGAATGTCTTCTGCTGCTGCAAAGGTGGGGGGTGACACACACCACACACAAACCCCTTACTTAGCGTATTTGTCAGTTAAATTCTACTCTGGCATAATGTATAGTGGAATTCACAGGTGAATTATAGTTCATAATCTCACAACTGTACACTTCTCTTCATAGTAATTCAGCTCCAGAAAACTGCTTGTTCTTTTTGATGTCCAGGTGATGCAATGGGAGAACAGCAGGTTTGCATTTCTGTGGTACTTCATGCACAGCAGCCATGTGTGTTTTCCAAGGATATAGTCTAGTGTGCAGTGTAAGATAATGCTGTTCTAAAATATCATCGGGAGTTTTCCAGGTGAATTGGGCTTTAATCTCAGGTTTAAATAAAGATGCTATTTGGATACAAACAAACTCCACCTATTTTTGACTTGGATCCAGATGTAGAAACAGTTCCTAAAGGCACACTTGGCACCAGTGGAGATAGTCCAGAGCTAACCAATTTAGTCAGCAAGCTGGCAGAAGCATATTTCATTATGTTTTACCTCCAGGCTTATTAACAGGATTGCAGAGTTGAATGAGTTGCAGCTTTTCCTAACTTTCAGTATAGCCTTATTTAATGAAATAAAAATGAAAAATTAAGAACATGTTGTGGAGTGCTAGTGTAACACCTGTTCATAGACAGAGTGAGCTCTGTTTCAGTGGCAGGGTGTTTGTGAAAGACTTGTCCTTCTCTGCAGCTTTCACAGAGTAGAGGTCGTTAATAAGAACCACAAAGTTTACAGCATATTGGTTGGTGGTTTTTGTTCTTGTTGTTTGCTTTGCTTTTCTTTTTGTTTATAAATAGTTCATGGCTTAGTTGGTAATGTTTTTGATGAGCTTATTAAAATAATTATTGATTGGGAAGGAATACTATTGACTATCAGTTATACAGGGTTCTGCGGTTACTGCCTACATTTGAAGATGCGTAGGTATCGAAGTGCTTGTTTGTAAGTCCCTGTCCCCAGATAAGATAAACAATATGGAATAAAAACGTGGATAACATGTTAGAAGATGATTTGGAATATGCAAGTGGAATTGCAAAGGACTCCACCATGTGATTTCTGTTCCAGTCATCTATTAAAACTGTTGATACTGTTAAGAATGCGAATCTAACTGTGAATTTTACCATGTAAATTAATCAACAACAGCATAAACAAAGGAGAACAGCTTCTTCAGTGCCTTGAGGCGAAACATCTTAAATCTACCACAGAGTTCTTGTTGTTTTAGGCACATTTCATAAGTGAAACCAAGGAAAAGTGTCAGCTGTATCATTGCATGGCATCTTTGGGAAGCAAAATGAAGGAGGCTTCCCATCTAGCACCAGTTTTAACTAGACTTGTGTTACTGTGTGCTCTCAGTCTCAAACAGAATAAATCTGTTGTGGTTGGGAAGAGAAAGGGATGGTACAGAGTTACTTGGTAATGTTTGTTTTGGTTTCAGTGGCTGGCTTGAATAAGTGGCCTACGGAAACAAACATATCCTAAACTGTAATGATTTGCAACAAATGTTGTACTACTGTACCTATAGAAGAGCTAAATATTGCAGACTGTACTGACATATTTTTTCATGAGGACTTCATCAGGAAGGCTTACTGCTTCAGCATCCACTTCAGCATTTTCACAGACTGCCCACACATGTTGACAAATGTGAAATAAACATTCAACCCCTCAATCTGTTTAACTGAAAACAAAGGAGGCCCCAAACAGCATTTACTTGGTGCTCGCATGTGACAGTAAGCCCTTCCTTCACTGGTTTTAAGTGGGAGACTTCTATATCTGTAGCAATCAGCATCTCCACAGTTAACTTGGGAAGTGCTGTGAGGTACAAGCTGTCTTCCATCTAGAACTGTAGCATCTGCTTTCTCAAAACAAGTGAGAATTACCCCTAATTGATTAGGGCTTTTTTGTTTTGGTAACAGAAAAAAGCTTCAAGGAAGAGTTTAATCTGCTATGTGTAGATTTGCATAACCATTTCTTCCACACTCATTTTGAAAACTTTTTTGTAGTGTTGTGAAGATTCTGTGATTAAAGATTAGTATATGCAGCATTTTATTGCGCTGGGAAGAAAGGCATGTAAATTTCCATAGATCCTATTAATTGGGTTTATTGGTGCTTATCTGCATTATAAATCGATTAAACTCATCAAATAGTGGTAAGCCATCAACTGTTCCTACTCAATTACTTAGTCTGCTGTAATGTTGCAGCTGCTGCCCTGTGAATTGCTAAATTGGATACAGAAGTGTAGAAACAGACTTAAATAAGCAAAATATTAGTTTGATTTATACATGGTTTGTATATACTTAGCTGTTTGAGTACCTACATGTGTGTGCACAGACACTTGAAAGAAGGGAAAGGATACAATTTTGAGGAAATAAAGCCTGAGCACAGGTTTTAAATTAATAATAGACCTTCTTCCAGTTGGTCTTTCAGCTCAAGCTCAGTTTGGGTCCTAAATTGCTTTGGGATTGATTGGAAGGTTTTTCTTGTAATTCATTGGGGTTTTATTTTGCAGTCACTTTGGTAGTATGTAGGACTGCCTGATCTTTGTACTAATGTAGCCAACTCCCGTTTCAGCAGAAGAGCCTGAAAAAATCTTGAAACGTAGTAACGTAAGTCTGGAATTACACCTCTGTCATCTTAGAAGGTTCTCTAAAGTGAATGTTTTTTGTGAAGAGAAGTTCATGTAAGCATGTAGTCACTGATTTGGTGTTTTCAAGAAATGTGGTGAGCGAGGGAATGGCAGTTGGAGGAATACTGATGCTCTGTAGGATCAACAAGTGATGTTACTTTAAAATTCTGTAACTGTCCAGGAGATGCCTGGAACACAGTTACTGGAGAGCAGCAAAGCTCCTACCTTCAAGCTGGTCTGCATCATTCTTTCTGCAGGAAGCTGAGGTGCTGGCTTCTCTTAGTTGCAAAGGAGCTTCTGTGCCTGAAACTTGAAAGCAGAATTCCTATTTTTACCTTACTTTCTAGAATTCGGTGGACTTCAGCTTCAATTCGGACTGCAGAAGTTTGAGGACTCTGTAGATAACCATTCAGGTAGTGTTTAATAATGCCTTGGGTTTGCTGCTTGGAACTTAGCGTACAGCTGCTTTGGAAAAGGCAGTGCTGTTAAATAACCAAGTCCTCAAGAGCTTCAGTGAAATGTGTTCATCTCTTAAAATGCAACTCATGTGGTTCTGGAGAGTTCCGTAGGGTAAGTGCTCCCTAGCCCAAAGTCATGCCATGTAGTTTTTGGTGACGAAGTCTGGAGAAGGTCAGTTGTGCAGTGCTTTAAAGTTAACTGGCTCTGCAGCTGGAAACCGAGCACTTCTGCTCTGCTGCAGAAGCCATGTCTGTTCCTTGTGGAAATGTGGTGTCTTTTTGGCTCTGCATGACCAAAGGAGAAACCTCCCTCGTTGTAGTACAGTAGACTGTTGGAAGTCATCTTGGAATGAAAACCTGGTAGGTGATAGAAGTTGCCTCTTGCCCTTTGACGTTTTAAGAAGTGCTGGTATATTTTTCTGTGAAAATACCTATTGGGCGCAGATGGAATCTTGAACTTGGACTGTGAAGGTGAAATAATGTGTTGTAATCTCCTTTGTATTAAGTTATTTTTGTAAACTAGGTTGCCCAGCATATTTGCATGTAATAAATAGCTCATTTGAAACAGAAGGCTGAATATTCAGAACAGCAGAGTCCTAACTAATACTGCTGAGAGAAAACTAAATATCAGTTGCTAGTTTTGCCAGACCTGTATTCTTCACATTAGAAAGCTGGGTGCTGCAGCGTGTGGCTGAAGTGTATTTTGGTAGGCAGAAGGAACAGGATAAATAAAGTTTACTGGGCTGAAAAACAACTTCTATTGCGCAGTGTAAAAATGTAACTCGTGACAAGAGGTAGGGAAAATTCAGTGAGGATTTGAAGTTGGAATTTAATTCAGAGGTTTACAATACCTGAGAGCTTATTTTGTAGCTCTGTTCCAGGGAGACTGGAGATTTTTCTCTCAGAAAAAAAGATGCTTTTTTTCTTGTAAATAAATGTCAAATATTCCCATTAAATGTAATGACTCTTGCAGAAGCCAAAGTTTCATCAGCGATTTCTCCCCCTTCAGAATTAGCAAGTTCCAAGGGAGTAGAGTTTGAAATGAATTGCAAGTGAGTTATTTCTTGGACTTTCTCTTTTCCTTTTTTTTGGTATTGTAGTAATTTTAAATCTGCTTGTTTTCATCACCACTTGTTGTTTTTACAGATGATTTTGGTGTTGCAGGAAGATTATTTTTCATTGCAGAAATGTGTGTTTGCTTTCTTTTCATCCAATCTAGCATAGCTCATACATCATGAGCAGGATCAGTTCTCTCAGTACTTAATTTTGGAGGTGATGGAATACGAGTATGGAAATACACAGTGGGCTTTATTGGTCTGCTGCCCCAGAATCTTTAGGATTATCAGCTGATGGTACTGAGTGGGTTCAGGAGCTATATGAATTGTGTTGGTTAGTGACATCATATAAATTTCCCAACCTGATCAGCAACAGGGGCTTTGTCCAGAAGTGCTGCCTTGCAACTGGACTTAACATTGATGTTATTAATATGTTTAACTGTTTAAAGAGTTCACATCAATATAATCTGATACTTTTAATGTTTGAAATCTAGTATAAGGAAGAAACTGAGCATATGTATGTGTCTGGGCAGTAGAGGTACAATAAAGAACAATCATGCAATGCTTCTTTGAGGTACACTTGCATCTCCCAAGATTTTACTTTTAGATTTCTTTGGCCTGCAGACTTTCTCTTGGGAGACTTGTGTTCTTATTCTGTTTCAGACCTAGATAGCTCATCTTAGTTAGATGGTTTTTTTTATTGGTAGTTTCCTTAAGTTTTTCTGTCATTTTCATGGTATTGTTTCAGACAAGAATTGTCTTATACAGTTAGTATGTATAAATTGTGTATTTAATGGGTGAGGCTTGGTAGTTCCTGCTTTGGCTTCCTGGTCCCAGCTAACAGTCTTGGAGGCGGTTAGGCAGCTCTTGCTATAAGCAGCAACTGCTCTTTTGTACTTGAGAGAAACTGAACCTTTGATAAAAACTAGAACCAAATGAAATCATGGAAGCAGTGAAAAACACTGGGAAAGATTGCAGCTTAGCAGCCGTTGCCCCTGGCTCTTAGTGTAGTGTTGTAGTTGCTGCAGAGGTGTCAAGAGAAGGGAAGAGGCCTTTGCAGTGTGCAGGGTCAGTAATAGCTGCAGCTTTGCATGGAATGGAATTCTTGAGAGAGAACTGGTTTTTAGGTGACAGCAACAGCTCAAAACTTTTATCATTCTTAAACAAGCTGAAATGCTTGAGGGCTTGAATCATGTACTTTGGTTGGAGAGATGCTGGATTTCTGAAGGTTTCTCTGTGGAGAGTGTGTTGTAGATGGAATCCTGTGTGGAATCCTCCATTTTGGACCTTGTCCCCTCAAACTGGCAATTAATCTTTCCAGTTCTGTTAGTATATTCAGTTAATATTTGATTACTTGATACTCTGTATGTAATGATGTGAGAGAATTGCTGCATTTTAAAGAGAAAACATTGCCAGGTGAATTTCAAGACAAGCACTTTTCTCTGGGCAAAAGCTGTGCGGTGGCTACAGGCTGTTTCATGGGTGCTGGGGAAATAGAGTTTGTAAATGCTCAGCAGTGCTACTTTGTGACCAGGAAATGATCTGGCCTGGACAGCCAGAAGGCCCAATTGCAGGAAGGATTAAGCTGTCTGGAAGAAACCATGCCGGAGACAGAGCAAGGCCTTGTGGGTGAGCAGTTTGCCATGGTGATGAGGTGTGGCATGGCTGCACAGTGTGTGTAGCACTCCTGGAGTTCCAGGGCTCCAGAGCCATCGCGAGGCAGCAGAGCTGGGCTGGGGGCTGGTCCCAACCCCAGGCTGAGGTGCCCAGTGCCGATGCGTGCGGGAGTGGTGCTGGTGCAAGTGTGTGTGAGGATCTGCTTGCGATGCCTCCTGGCAGCTTCCCTGCTTCTGGTTGGGTGACTAACTAATGCACTGCTTTTTTTTTTATAAATTTTTTTCTTTTTAATCCCCCATCTATTTTAAGGTTCTAGCACAAATATGCCTTATTTGCCTCAAGGGGTACACTGAAAATTCCCCAACAAAATAAACAACTGGAAAATGCTAGGGCTTCTAGTCAGGATACACCCCAAAGAGTTGCTGGCTTAATGCTAATTCAGGGGACTCTAGGTTGGACAAATGAAAATTAACCTATCTCTAGAAGTGTACTTTCCAATCTCAAGAATCACTTACTTTTGTTACAGCACTGAGAAAAGATGGAGGAATAACCTATTCTTTAGTTGTACAGTGTCCAGATGAAGAGGCATTTTGGGGACCTAGTCTGTTTTATGGATAATGTTTTTTGTTATTTTGTCAGTATTTTAAAAGAAGGTTCTTTGAGTGTTATAACGCTTCATATTGCTTAAGTATTCATTGGTGTCTGATAATCGTTTACTGTCAAGGGACCTCTGGAGATTGTGTAGCCTAGTAGATGCCTAGTAGTAATAACTGTAATTGTTCTGTATGCTGACACCCAGTTAAGAGTCAATGTCTCAAATGCAATTAAGAAAACCTAAACGCACAAACTCATTATTGGTATCCTACTCTACTCTATAAATACATTTTCCAGAATGTTATGTGTATTTTTTTGACTGTATAACTACTACTGCATGGAATAATATAATTTTTATTCTCTCTTCTGAGTGCTTTGCAAAAAATCTTCTTAATCACCAGGAATAAAGTGGGTTCATTTTGGTTTTCTAATCTGTAGAGAGAGAAAGAAAAATCAAAACTACCTTTGTGTACTTCTAGGAGAAGAAAGTGGTGAGAGAAGAATGAACTGATGCTTTGGGGCTGGTTAGGCAGGGATTTGGCACTTAATGAAGGAGTTGGAGGGGAAGAGGGCGGATACGTGACCCAGAAGCATCACTTGATACTGGGCAGTACTGGTGGTCTGTGCAGCCATGGTGGGGGTGCACTGCAGGACACAAGTCTCTTCCATCTACTAGTTCGAACTTCATGGGCACGTCAGAGGTCTTGAGTCAGATGGGCTTCCTGATGGGTGGTGTTGCTGTCCAGGTCTCTGTGCACAGACTGTGTTTCCAGTTGTATGTTGGAAGCATTATCCCTTCCATACAAGAGAAGATGGGTGAGCAACTTCCTTAGGGAATAGTGTGAACTCTGTTTATCAAGAGTGCCACAGAGTGAAGGAATGCTGTAGAATAATGCTCCTGCTTTTATGGAGCCACTGATATGCTTAATTAAATACTTAGGGACAAAACACTAAATAGAATGCTTGCTTTATGGTTAACATAATTTCAACAATTCCCATGGCACTTGAGTCTGTTTATGGATAAATACATTTTTATATGTTTGATGCGTAAGAACTGCTTAAAGAAAAAAAGCCAACAGACCCTCGGTATATTGATATTTCCACTTCATGACAGTTGGCTTCAGGTTTCCTGCTGTTGTTCAAGTACCTTAACATTGCTAGTCCATGGAAATAGTCTCAGCTGTATATTGTGTGAGAGACCTGCAGCTTGGTCTCAGCTTTGCAAAACTTAGCAGTTCTGTTCGAGGGCTTGTGCAATAGTTTTCGGGAGAAGTTTTCAGGTGGGATATGTGAGAGTTGCTACCTGGCTGCTGTAAACTTTGCCAAAGGATTGGGCAGTGGTAAAAAGTAAAGTAGCTGATAAATGTCTTTGCTTTGTCATCCAGATAGACGGCTCTGTGATGCCTCCTGCTACAATACAAAAGGCTTGGTCCTCTGGCCTTCAAACTGGCCTTGCTGCTAGCGTAGTATCTGCTACGTAAAGGTGGATGTTGGGGAAGCTTAACAGAAGTTACGCCTCATAACTCATTGCTTTAAGTCTGAGCTGTTTGTGTAAAGATATGGTCAGACTTTCTGAAGGAAATTGTTTCCCCTATAAATTTTCAGATTTGGTAAAACCCAAGCAGTAAAAGTTAACCTGAACCATGAAATAATATAAAAATTCTAACCTTGAACAGCTTGCTGACCCGCTGTAATCCTGGCAGAGCTAGGATTCATCTCTGCTTCAGACCTGGCTGGATCAATTCGTACCCTTGGTTATGGATTTCATCAGTCGTGAAATTACTCGAGTTTTGGAGTTGGGAATGTTTAATGGCTCATCTGAAGCAGACCTTGCCTATGCTGTAACACACTTACTTTTGGAAGAAGTGAACCTGAAGAGAGGTTTTTGTATGAAATCTGCAGAATTTTTGACTTTCAGGTTAGAATTACAAGGTCTCTGCTGCAAAATGAGCAGTCTGTGTTTAAAAACCTGGAAACCATAGTGCCTGGTGTTTCGGTGCATGCTCAGCTACATCTGTGACAGCTTCTATTTTCAAGTGTTACCATTTACAACTTTGAGGAGAGAGCAACTGTTTTTTTGAATACCAGAAAGCAATGGAAGCACTTGAATTTCTGTATTGCTAAAACAAGCCTTAGCATTGTGCAGAATGGCTAGCTCTGTAGCTGGGTTCCCCTCTCCATATGACTGCCTTCTACGGGGGGGAAAGGCACCTGCTCTTCCCCCTTGGTACATGAATGCCTGCAGCATGTCTATGCAGGAGTTAAACTTCCATTCTGCTAGGAAATAGCCTCTTTTTGCACATGATGAAGCTAGCCGTGAGCAAAAAGTTAACTTCTCTGACCCTTCAGAGGTTACAGGTTTTGAATGTATGACTTCTGCTTTCAGTTTAACCACAAGTTCTGTACTGTCCCTGAGAAAGTGCTTTTTAAAAAAGCATTCCTTAATAAAATACCAGGCATCTCTTGCGACATCTCATCTGGGATCACTTCATCTGAAACTGTTACGAAATTTCACTTGATTTTGGTCTGAGTTATACAAACCAGAGACTTAAACTAATGCCTAAAGCAAAAAAAAACCAAGCAAACCCCAGAACAATATTCAGACACACGGTGCTTGTCTGGATTTTTTTTATTACTTTTTTTTTCCCCCTTATGTTCAGTGTGGATTGGTTTTGGTTTTTTTTAAGTCAGAATTCTTGGTATTTTTGTTGCTCTTCTCAGTGTTAAGGCTGTGTAGAGTAACATGCTCTTATTTA
This sequence comes from Todiramphus chloris collaris, assembly GCA_025345505.1. Taxonomy (NCBI): domain Eukaryota; kingdom Metazoa; phylum Chordata; class Aves; order Coraciiformes; family Alcedinidae; genus Todiramphus; species Todiramphus chloris. The sequence goes on along the minus strand of JANVCC010000049.1, from coordinate 5,664,082 downwards.
AAGCCGTCTACTGAACTATTTGAACTTTTCAGCTTTGGATTCTGCTTTTTATGAATACTACAGTTACACAAACTCCTAATACTAGATTCAGTATGGCAGTAGTCACCAATGGAGGGAACTGTGTTGCTCTGGAGACAGGTTTCCTGTCTTCTTTTCTCTTTTATATTACCTCTTTAAATGAGATGATGCATTTCAGAGGATGAATGTGGTAAAATGTTTCTCTGTATATTCCCCCAGATGTCAATAAAATAAATAAGATCAAGGAAGCCATTGTATTTCTCAGGAAAGGCTCATCTTTTTTTATCCTGCTGTTTTAGTGGAAGTGAATTTCTGATTTTAATACTGCATCAGACTGCTGTTAGATCAGATCTACCTTTTCTATCTTCTTCCTGTGATTTAATAAAGCAAGACAAGGGTGTGGTTATCATGAGGCTGTACTTCTGGAATAGTGTAATAAATGAGGTCTTTATAGGAAGTTGGAAACACTGATGATTTATGGCTTTCTACAACACTCATTAGGCATACACATCATTGTGTAACATCCCATAAATTACATTACATGCTGTAAAAAGCTATAAATTGTCATTTTTAGTGTGAGTTATTGCCATTAAAGACTTTTATTCCCCACTGCTAGTGTGAGTTTCTATGGCTTCCTCACCAATTCCCTGACTAATGATTTCAGCAACTGCAGGAAGGAGACCAAGAGATCCAGTGCTGATTAGGTAGCACAATTGCCTTAAAGCTGTTAAGTCAGAGGTTAAACTACTTTATAGAGAAAATATGATGTACTCGCCTGGTAACATCCTTAACATTGAGCATTTCGTAATATCATTCAGACCAAGTGTATTATTTTTCTTCTCTGCTGCTGGTGTCTGCCTGCTGAAAACCAGGAATGCTGTTAAATTAATGATACCAGTTTGTACCGAGCAGTCAGCTGCAGTAGAATGTAGATAAGCTAAACCCTGTGGAGCAATTCAGTCTCTCCCGTTGATCTGCCCATCACAGAATTTGCAGCAGTACCTCAGAGGACATATTGCTGATATTACTACAGTATGCTGTAGTAAATGGGAAGATTTTAAAGTAATGAGCCATCAAAGCACTGGGTTCTGTGCTATACTCTGTACTACAAGTGAACTTGAACAATGTAGATAAGGTGAGGGAATTACAGAGAGTGTTGTTTGTGAGTTTGTGTTTTGTTGCTGTGATGGTGTGTGTGTGGCTTTTTTGGTTTCTTTTTCTGTTTGTTATCATTTTTTCTCCAGTTGTTTGTTCTTAGGGAAGAAACAATGTATCAAAATTTTCTTACCTTCAAATTTTAGGCACCTTTGGGGATGCTGTTATGTGGCAAGTGTGTACCACCTTTCTGGCTGCTGGCTGTGAAGCGTCATTAGGAGAACTGGATGCTGCAGCTTGTAAATGCAATGCAAAACCAAAATAATTTATCATGGAATTTCCAAGAAATTCCTTCTGGGAAGTCTGCTCTTTTCCCTGCAACCCTTGTGTGTATCATGGCTTTTAGGGAGGTTTTTCTTTGCAACGCCTTCATTAAGCCTTAGTTTAACAAGTATCTTTCCTCATCCAGCATCTTCCAGTTATTGGAGACACAGACATGTCTCTAAAAACCATCTTGGTTACCTTGTTTTTGGTGTGCTGAAAAGAACAGTTCTGATCAAAATCACTGTTAACATTTTGTGAGCCATTTTTGTTGCGTTACAAGAGAAGAGCTTTTTGTGTTCCTGCATCCCCCCACCCCTTGCCCTGCCGAATGGAGCCCATTTCTGGAGAAATCGTGCCCTCTAGCGAGGCAGGTCGGTGGGAGTAACATTATAGAACTTGGTTGTAATGGAGGTAGATGAACTATTTTTTTCATGTTCCCTTCCCCCTGCCCCTTTCTTTTCCAGGTAGAATGGAAAATTACTCAAGTGTAGTTCAGATGAATAGCTGATTGCTAGGTGAGGCGAAGGTCAGGGCTCCAATACTGTAATGTATTCCTAAAGCTGCCACCCTGGAATGTTACAGTGTGCAGTGCTGTTTGCACTCGGGAATCCGTACGCAGCAGCCAGTGCTTTAGGAGCAGTGCCTTGCATGGCTGATGGCAATACTAAGCTAGAAGAGGAGGCCAGTTATCCCTGCGTTCTTCATTTATATACTTAAAAAATAGATTTATACTATGTCTGATTGGCTCTTCTCCATGTAAATCAAAGAGCATCAAGATACTAAAAAGTCACTTGAAGTAAATAGTTAAGCTGAATGAAGTAACTGTTGACTCAAATTCAGGAGTACCTCTTAAAGCAGGGCGTGGTTTTGATGACTACTGATTCCAACCACTGCTTGAATTCAGCTTGAGGACTGGGATATACTGGGATTTGATCACATTGAAACCACCAGATGGCCTACTCTAAATATTAATACCTTCTATATATCAATTGTGTTTCCAATATTGTAGTAATAGAAACAGTATGTGTAAAACATATATTGGCATTGTCTGGTGCACTCCTCTTCATTGCTACAGCAGATCTTGTGCCATAATATGATCTTGCTCCTTCATAGTGTGTCACTAAGACTTTTACAATCAAATACTGTTTGACACATGCCAAATAAAAATTGTGAGTGAATGGAAAAGAAATGCTTTGAGTTCAGTTTGTATTTCATGAGATAGATATCTTTTATTAAGAACTTTGAGGATCTACTGCTATGGAATTATTTTGCCTCTGTTAAGAAACAGAATTCATTCATGATATTCTTCAGTTCTTATATTAAAATGGTTATGTAAGAAAGCAGTTGAATTGTTGTGGAAACTAGATCTCAATTTACTTTTTATGCTGTACTTGACTTGCGTTGAGTAATTTTATTACTGTCATTCTGCTCTAAAACAACTACAGTTTCAGAATTTTTATGAATGAAGTATCTGGTAAGTTCAGTTTGTCTGAGAAACTCTGCCTGTCATATACTTTAATGTTCTTTCAAAACAGTATTTTGAATTATTTGTTTGTTAAATCCATGCTTTGGCATTTTGAAAAAGGACATTTTGACTTGTAGAGATTTTTCTTTTATTTTTTCCCCCTTTTTGGGTGGTAGGGAGGGGTCATATCTTGCTGAACATTTAGACTTTTACACTAATTTTTTTTTTTGAGTTAAAGAACTGATCTTTTTCTCATTAACATATCTTACGCATGGGAATTCACATGTCAAATCATATTAAATAACTTGGCTGCTGCCAGATACATCTCGTCAAGTCTGGGTTTTGATGTGATCTTTTCCTTGAGAAACATTTTACTGATGCTTTATGGAAGCTTTTACTTGTTAATGGTGTAGAAAGTAGTATTCTTGGGTAAAGTGAAACCTTAAAAAGCTTTGAACAAAGCCCTGCATCTCCAGAAGAGGCTCCTTGTGGGTAGATGGTGATGTCTCAGGATGCTGTGATTCAGCGTGGCCGACATGCCTGTGAAGCTTCTAGAGCTGCATTGACGTGTTGCTGTAGCTGTTCAGATAAGAGACTGCATGAAGACAGGTATTTCAGTGGCCAGGCAGACTGTGTGCAGTGTTAGATTGATGCTGTGGGGATGTACTGGATGGTCCAGTGTTGGGTATGGTGGTGAACTGTGGCCCTGCTATACAGAGTGACTGTCCAGCTTCTCCCTTTTTAAACAAAAGGTATGCCTCCATTAAAGAGGAATGCTGAGGGATGGCTGGAGAAATATATAGAGTGATTTATTCTTATTTTATCTCTTAGGCTGCATACCTGAATGGCAGTGTAAATGCTGAAATCAATTTTTCATTCATAGTGGAGAGACAAGTGCTCTGTGAAAGATCCTCCTATCTGCTGTCATATTAAGCATTTTGGTCTGGTCACCTGCAACTTGTGTATGGACTCTGGGTGTCACTGGGGCTTTTCTTTGCTAAGGGTCTTGTGCTGAAGGATGTTATGCATTTGGTTCTGTCCATCAAGTTTGGTTTGTGGAATGCAGAAGATAAAGTATTTGATTTAGACCAACTTCTTAATTTTCTTTTTTTTAACATGTAAATTCTGCATGTTTTTTTCTACTGAGTGAGCTGATCATTATCCAAGTTGCACCAACAACATGGCTGCAGGCTTTGTGCAAAATAGTCTTCTACCTTTCTCCTGAGATTATCGGAGAAGCAGAATTTGATATATAGAGTATGCATATAGATAGATATATAAAATATCTGTATAGATATATAGAATATCTGTCTATATAGACATAGAATACTGATAACTGACTGCAATTAGGATTTGAAGACAGGAAGGTGTGGCATTTTCTCTTCTGCGACAGAGCCTGTGCATATCCCAGATGAATTGCTGCATCATGTCATACAAACGTTGTAGCCAATGGGAGATGAGCAGTGATGGATTCCAAGACCATCTGTAAATGGCAGATGTATGTCAATCGAAGAGTCAAGTGGCTAATGTGCACCACATGTTTCCAAGTTAGCATTAGGCTATGTTAAAGAACAAAAAATAATGCATGTCTTCATCATTGGTAAAGCTTATGCAGTTTGTAGGAGGAAGTTTATATGCTAGCAAAGGGCAGAGCTGTTACATAGATTATTTTGAGTGATAACTTCTTTGTTTTGGGGACCGTGCTTAAGGGACTGTATTATACTGTCCTAGGCAGAACTTCTACCTTCTTTCCTTCCCTGCTTCCCATTCACTGTGATTCTAATGGTGTCAGCATGCTCAAGGTCTTTTTTTCAGTAACAGATGCATTCTTCCACTTTTGCACAAAGTAACTGCAGCTGATACTTGATCATAACTATCTCTAAGAAGATATTTTTAAATTAAAGTGATATAAATTGCTTCAAAATTACCACAGGCTTGAAATATACACACTGCATTTATTTGTTTGGAATTGAAGTATTGTTTATGGAGCACGCATATATACATATTCTTTTGTTCCCAAATGAATGGGTAGAAAAATTTGGAAACATTGGCTGCAAAAGTTCTGTGGATTTCTAGCTTGCCTCTCCCTAGTTATTAGTCAGCTGTGCATATTAAGAGCTCTGTCTGAATGAAGATTAATCAATTGTGCTGGTTGTTAAATCCAGCTTGATTGATGTCTTCCAGTTGCAAGGATGTCACTGTGCCTTCTCCTTCCAGTGGTTAAAAACCTTTTTCCCATTTCTTGCCTGGAATATTTATGGCCACTGTTTGTCTGTCTAACTTACAGCCTTGTAAGATCTTCTACTGAAACACCCCAAACTAAAGTACATAATAAAAAATAGTATTTGCTCTTCATAGGGATTTTTAGGAGCCCTGTGAGAAGTCACCTATGGCAGGAAGTGTGGTAATACCTTGAGCTGGAAGAAGAGAGCTCTGTTTTGTGAAAAAATCCGTTCTTATTTTCTCTTCCCTCTCAGATGTTTTACAGTAGCTTCCAATGACTACGGAGAATTACTATTTTTTATTTAATTTATTTTTCAGTGTCTTTCTCTGTTAGTTGCTATGTAGCATCTCAGAGCAGGCTGCGTGGTGTGTCAGTGTTAGACTGTTGATCCACGCTAGCAAATCCCTCCAGGTGAATAATAGCTACTCAGATGGAACGTAGGATGGGAAAAGTGTATCCACATAATGGACTGCTGGAGTCACTGCAGTCTCTTCACTAAAATTTTATAGTGTCTGCAACAAGGCCAGTAATCATTCTACCTAAGCAAATAAAGCAGTGGCTTTTGCAGGATTAATTTAGAATTAACTTAAATGACAAGAACATATTGTATGAAACCTGATCAGTTTTTCTTGTGCCTGTAAAAAAAAATTGCTGCTCTATTAGCTGTTAAATTAGACTCAACTTCTGTAGGTCTCCATGAACTGAGACGTCGTCAGCTGAAACTTTGTAGTGAAAATGTAGTGAAATGTGCAGTTTCTTTGCTGACGAAAAGTGGCAGTTAGATCAAACCAAACTTTGGGCTGGATTCCTCATCTGGGCCAGATTTGGTGTCACATTCTGTAAATAGATGGTATGGTAGATAGGTGCAAGTAGTGAGTTGTGCAGTGTAGCAGTATGGTAACAGTAGGAAGATGGAGAAGGAAACCCCATTCTCAGCCAGTTGCAGATAGTATGTCCTGAAGTGATTCTGGCGTTGTCTTTGCCAGGTGATTTTTGTTTCACTTGTGTACAACAAATAGTGGGTGTCCAGTTTTCAACCTCTTACTCATCTATTTAAAATGTCTGAAATGAAGAACTAAATCTTATTTCATATTTCAGCTTTACTCTTGTTCTATCTTCAAGCTTAAAGGCTGATTATGGATTATAAATTTCTGTCCTTTCGTCCTTTCTCAATGGAAATACTGCTGCAAAGGACTCGTACGAGTTTGAGGTGTTCCACTTGGCATTCTGGTTCTCCAGAGGAGACTTCAGCAAGGACAGTGTGTCATTAATACTTGCTGCGGAACAAGTATTTTCATCTGGTAGCTCAGTGGAAACCAGAAACTGAGGATCTTGTTCAGGTGTCAATTTTTTTTAGGTTACATGACAAAAAAATGCAGCCTGGTGTGAACACTCAGCTGCCAAATTTATGAAACACTTACTGATATCCTCAAGGGTCTTCTGAAGCTATTATTGCTGAACACTATGAAGAATACCCAAAATAACATTTTACTAGAAAGTCTTGAAATTTCTCTGACTCTGTAACAGCAAGTAGAAGTTAAAAATGAGAACCACATAGTGCAAATTCATTTCTACTACAGCATGTAATAAAATTTTGTGCTGAGAAAATGAATTGCCTTGAAAAACGTGAGTGGAATATTACTGATTCTAGGAAAGTGTTGTAAAGAAAGGATGACGATGGGAGGGAGCAGTAGCACTTGGAGGCAATACTGCTTCTTTTTACTCTGCAACAATTGACACGTGACTTCAAGTAAATACGTCAATATAGTGAATCATTTCATCTATGCATAACTGTGGCCCTTTCTCAGACCACTCTTCATTGCTCCCAGTCACGTTTTCTTCCACCAGTTAGCCTCCCAGAATCTCCTCCTGAAAGCTGTTGTGTTTCTCTCCCCCCTCTGAATGGGCATAAGCCATCCTGATAGCTTTGTCTACTTGGAGAGCAGTGGTGGTTGTAGAAGAACACTGCCTGTAGTAGACACCTCTTCTCATATTTATTATTTTTTCTTTTCACTTCTTCCCCTCCCTTTTTTCCTCTCCCATTCTGAAATGCCATGGGATATATAGAGCTACACTGGGCGACACCTTGTGACTGAGCATGTGTAAAGTCTGAAATGTGGTGCACTAACACTGTAAAATGTTGGGAGAGATACATCTTTTCTGTGGCATCATCTTTTAAAAGGTTCCTCTGCAGTTGGTTTGTGACATGTGTGTGCTTGATGAAGACTTCTTGTTAATTTTATTGTTACTAGAGCAATTAAGTTAATGCAAAACCACCTGAGTGATTCCTGACATTTTCTCAATACTCGTGGTTGTAATAATTCCTTGGCAATATACTTATGGACTTTCTAATAAAAACTGTTGTCTAGTATGACTTCACGGATAACGTGGTACAAACAGAAGCTGTGAAGCTGTACAATTACTGAAGCTCTTTATGACTCTGCTAATCAGCAAGTAATTAAAGTTGGTGGACATGCTTCAAGGGAATAACGAGGTTGACAAGACTACATTGTTTGGCTTTGGTAAGGTAATTTGCTAGCAAAATGTTGTGTCTAAGACCTTTGTTTCTGCTTATGACCTCTCTGTAGAAGGTTTGAGAATCAAAATAAATCTCTGAACAGCAGTTAAGAGATTAAAAAAAGAGATCACGCGAGCCAGCAGGCTTGGTGCTGAAAGTAGCAATGATTACTGGGATGAGAGAGAAAAAAAGCACCAGGCAGGCTTTAGGCACTCTGGAAATGCTATTGATAGAATTATTCCTACTGGCTACATCTAATCAGCTTTTTGAATATGTGGGGGAAAAATTGTGGTGAAACTTACTGAGTCGTTCTCAACAAATACTTCCTAGTGGATAATGAGGGAAAGTGATTTTTTTCTTTTTTTTTCTTGAGTATTTCTTATGCTACATTAGAGTTACCTCAAATGTTTTTACTTTAAATGATTAGTAGAATAATATTGAAGAACAGGTTTTAGATTATTAATGGCTTCTAAATATTTAATAGTAACAATTCGATTTTTACATACCACTTGTGTGACAGTGTTTGTAGAATTTGCATAACAAAACTTCTGAGTTGCCTGCTTTAGCAAAAGTGAAAATTAGGTTAGTGAAAGTATAGAAGATAAAAAAAAGGAAAACTAAAAAAAACCCCAACAAACCAAACCCCCAAATATTTCCATCCGTATTGCAGCCCAGCCAGCAGAATTCTATGCACAAATGTTCTGAAGAGTGGGAACAGATGTAGAAAGCAGATCAGCCAAAATTTTATCTTATTAATGAACATGTGAAATTCAGCCCACTGGTGAACTGATGGTGGAGTGTTTTATCACTCTCACTTGTACAGGCTGTAACCTGTTAAGCAGCCTCTATTGGGAATATGGATTGAATATTTTGTTTTCCTCTCCCTTTTTCTCGTGTGTGCATGTTCATTTATTTTTGCTGCCACATGTAGTGATACAGTATCTTCTAAATCATTGTGAGGATGGCTGTTTATTAATCACTGAAAAGCTACTCTGCTTACCTTTTAAACATCCTGATCTGAGTCTAATAGTGACTGTCTTGGGGTTTAGACACAACTGATGCTTAACTCTCCAGTCCTTCCTTGTGCTGCTGCAGTGCTTCAGGAGACAAAGTGATGCTTTAAACAAAGCACAAATGTTTTTACTGACACTACTCAGAATAATTCAAAGTAAATGTCAAAAGTTTGTCATCTGTTGCATGTGTAGTTCTGCAGTGAGTTGGATTTACTTAGGGAAAGAATAGGTTAGTAAACTGAGTAGAATAAAATGAGGTGTTTAATCATTGCATGTCTTACTCAGCTTTCTCACTCAGTTGTTTCTTTGTCAACATCATCTGTGGTTTCTCATACCAAAACAATCACAGCAGCGCTGGTTTCAGGAGTTGCAAGGCACCGGGTGCTGTGGTAGGGAACTGCCAGGCAGTGGTTGCCACTGGCAAACGGGGACAGCCAGTGGGTTTTAGTTATGGCTTTGTCTTCGTGGTTTTGTCTGTTTATTGTTGTGGGTTTGTGTTCTGTTTTCTGGCTTGGTTGCTTTGTGGCTGTTGGTTGTGGTAGTCCCAGCTGTGTCACTGCATGTGATGTTGGACTCGGGCTGTGCAGGCTGCGTACCTGTGTGGATCTCCAGCTGTGGCAGAGAAGCTGGCAGTTGCCCTGTCTGACAGCTGGTAGAGCCAAGAACCTGATCTCTGACAGTACTAATTGGAATATGTATAGGACAGACAATCCCCACGTAAGCCACATACCCTGGTAAATACCAGTAACCAGCACCATGAAGGAATGAATGATTTTGAATGTACACACGCTATTAACCGTAACATTGTTGTCCTGTCCTTGGATGACCCCTTGGAGCTTTGCTGTGGTAGTAAACAGATTCTATGTATTTTTGACCCTACAAATACTGGTTTAAATCACACCAAATGAGCTCATGCTGCAACCAGTCAGAATACTGACTTAAAGCTCTCTGCAGTTCTGGAGAAATCCATGGTTTTTTTAGCAGATCTGATAGAGCAACACAGTGGTTGTTTTGTGTTTCTGTGAGTACAACTGTGACTCTGCCTTTCAGCTTTCTCTTGCATCTTCCTAGACATGTATTAAGGGATTTGTCTAATAACACTCTCCCTGGCTTTGAGCTCAAAATGGAATATTTACTGTAGAAAACATCAAATTCTGAACCAGGTTTTTACTCTCAGGTGGGTCAGTGACCTAAAAGTCTGTTTCTTAGATTTCCACTGGTGAACAGAATATTACAAGTTTTGTAGGAAGCATGATGTTCTTCTTGTGTGTGACATTAGCCACCTTCAACCACAGCCTCAGTAAGCGCTTTAAATTGATTTTTTTTCCCCCCACACAATATTTAATGAAAAGACCTGAAATTCACTGACCAGTTGAGTTTACTGAAGTAGATTTTTTTTTTTTACTTTTTAATGGAATATGGGCAAGCTGCAGTTGGGATGCAAATTTATGTACCCATTTTCAAAATGAAAGAGTAAAAAAGTCCTGGAATAACAGAAGATCAATACTTTGCTGTCCATTGAGAAGTTGGGGGTGTGCAGAAGGCATTGTATGCCAGCCTGAAAATATAGCTGTCCTAAACAGCTTGAGGGCAGAGAGGAGCAGTAGGTCTTGCTGGACAGTGATGCTGTGGGAATAACTGTCAAAATATATTGATTGTTTCTGTACAGCCATTTCCAAGGATTTACACTTCACAAGATCGATAACAACTGTTCATCAATCTTAACTTCAAATGGCAACTAAGAGTTTTAAGAGTTGGCAATTTATGCTTTAAAGCTATACTCAAATTCCTCTATTTCTATATAATAGGACAAGAAACAAACAAAAAAAGCAGCCCCCTTTCTTTAAGAAAAATCTGTCTGTTCAGTTTTATCTCAGCTGCATTACCTGAGTCAGTTTTGTGTATTTGGGAATGTTACTGCATTGAGCATTTGCTAATTTGTTCAGTGTAGAATTTTATGGCTTGTTCATCTCTCGGGGGGTTTTGTGTGTCAATATTTAGCTGCACTTTAAACTATTGAGTTAACATGGGGTAAATTGATACATTTTTGTACTAGCTTGCAGTAATTACAATGAATTAATTGAGCTGCTCTAGTATTTGTGCAAAGTACCATAGTGTGTTAGTGCTTAATAGCTTTACCACTCAGTTTTCAAGATTCTGCACCTGTAATTGGACTTTTATATACAGTTTAAGTATTTCTTTTATTTTTCCTTTAAATACCATAACATTTTAGCAACATTTCTGGTTAAGTACTCCTGCTCCCTGGCACTAGTTCATGGTGCACAAGCAAGAAGCACGTGTGTTTCTGCTTTATAGATGAGAAATCTCTGCAGCTCTTGCTTGTGAAAGAACAGTGTCGTGCATTTTTGGTGCTCGTGTAAGGAAGCATTGTCACACCTCACTCAGTATTTTCCTTGAGTGTATGTGACTCCTTCACATACAGCATTTTTAATAGGCAGCAGCCTGTTATTAATGGAAGATGCAGGTTTAACTCAGCATTACACCTGGTTGTGATTCTGTTAGAGATTTCCTCCTCTTTAGTCATTCTTTCCAACCCTCCCATTATCTTTGTGGCCTCTGCCAAACGCGCTGCAGTGTCTGTATTAAACTTGAGGGTTCCCAAACTGGCCACAGTACTCCAGATGTGGTCTAATGGGTATTGAATAGGGAGAATAATCACTTGCTTTTGCTCGGTAGCCACATTTCTGGTAATACAGCCTGGTCTGCATTTCACCTTCCTCACTGCAAGGGCACAGATGGCTCAGCTCGTCCACCAGACTGTCAAGCCTCTCTAAAGATACTCTGTAGCCAGTATTTGCCTCTACTGTTGTGTGTTACTGGTGTGTATTTGTCTGTTACTGTTGTGTTACTCTATGCCAGATGTAGGGCTCTGCATTTGTCTTCGTTAAACTTCATAATGTTCTTGTCAGCCTATTTCTCCAACCTGTTAGCTGTGCTCTGAATAGCAGCCTATTGGCCACTGCCGTGAACTGGAGAGTGCACTTCACCCTCTTGTTGGGGTTGCTAACAAAGCTGATGAGCAGTTTCAGCTTGGGTATTGATCCCTGAGGGATGCTACTAACCCTTGATTGACAGTTGGACTTTGTAGTGCTGATTACAACCCTTTGATTCTGCCAGTCTGGACAATTTTCCACCCCCCTCACAGTCCACTTAGCAAGTCCGTATTTCTCAGATTTGACTACAGGGATGCCAAGGGTAATTCTGTCAGAAGTCTTTCTGACACATTATTATCAGAATGATGCTTCATTGTTTAATGAAAAACTGTGTGTGTATATGTATGTGTGTATATATATATATAAAAATTTCTTTTAGAATAAATATTTAACATTTTAGGACATCGTTGTTTTACCCGGAAAAACAGTAAAAGTTCCTGCGTGGAAATCTTGGCTTTCTCAGCAAAGAAAAAGTTTGAGGCTTTTATAATTATACCTCTGCAAGGGGGGGAATCTTTGAAGTTTCTGCAGGAATCAATCTCCGTAAAAATTTAATAAGTGTATCACCTTGCTGTTTTAATTGTGTGGGATCAAATGAGAAAAATCAAACTGCTTGGTAGCTCAACAGGTTTGAAGGTACGTCTTTCTCCGTTAGTGAACTTCTTGAAGCTGTTCATCAAATTTGAAAAGAAAAGGAAAAATGTGAAATGTTTTTCAGGATCCAGCCGTAGTTTCCAAGTCATTTTTGAACTTTAAAATGGCACATGGAAATAAGTAGTGGAGTGATTTTTGGAAGTATCAGATAGGCCAGTGACATGACTGTAGTTTTATGCCAAGGTGTTTTCCACATGTTAAGTGAATTGAGGCTGAACTCTGGAGTTTCTGTTCAGTCTCGTGTTCTCATTAGTTGGTATTTTTTGACAGGTGTTAGTAGTAATAAGTTCATCTGAGCACTTGTGTATTAATCACACTCCAAGTGATTAATATATTTTAACCATAAGGCAATATTATCGGGGAATGATTTTTTCATTTGGGTGCTGTCAGGGCGCTTTATAGATGGTCTGATTTGTGCAATAAGCATCTAATGGCAAGCTGTCTGCAGGTTATCCTAGCAAAATACTAGTTCTTTGGTCAAGAGATTTTTGGTAATCAACAGGGGTACAGGAAGGCAAATCTAATCAGTGACCATGGTGGAAATTTGGCTAGGAAATAATATTTTTCCATCTATTGTTACTTCTTTTACGTGGAAAGACTTGGAGACTAGGAGCAACATGTGTTTTTCTTGTACAGTTTCTGATTTTTCTTCTTTGAATGGCGTTAGACACAGAATTGTGATTTACTAATCAGTATTTTTCTTTTTCACTCGCCACATGAAAGGTGAGAGGAGAACCACCATCTGAACAGTGTATCTGGGGATTTCAGTGGTTTACTATAATTGATTATTTCAGAAACTATATTCCAAAACTGTGATTTTTAACTCTGTTGTGTTTTGAGTAGACAGGAGTTAGAATTCTTGAAGATAAATGACTAAATGACGATCCTGAGTTTATACTCTCACTGTTTAGGCATTTATGTATTCTTTGTTACACACACACACACACACACACTCTGTTAGTGGCACACAGTTTGAAAACTCACTAGATCAGAATCTGTGTTTCTTTTGATTTATTGTTTGGTGTGGTGGGGGTTGTGGGTTTCTCCCCTGCAAATATACCCCAGTGAAAACGAATCTGATTACACTGACCAATGGACAAATACAAACCGCTCTCCGAGGAGGAGCCTATGTAAGCATCAAATCCTTTTGTATGCCTATCAATGTGAGTCACATCTGTTTTAAATGTGTGAAGCACCTCAAAAGATTTCATTAATGTTTCAGGTCTCATGGTGTAATCCTTTTCTGATTAGTAAGATTAAGTTTTCATTGTCAAATGCTGATCAAGTAGAAAGAATGCATTTCAAACTGCAGAAAGATCACCTGAATGGAGTGAATTTGTCATCATTCTAAATCTGTGTCCACAGGGTATGAGGGAATGGTTTCTCACCGGTCTGCACACTTGAGGTGCACTCTGACCTTCGGTTGGTGCTGAAAGATGATTGACAGTGCCATTGACTCTGGCGTAGACAGCTCAACAGGCCACTCCAGCTGCGCTCAGACTTTGAGCGTGTTGCTTCTACTGCCACACTGAGCACGGCTCAGAACTGGTGAGCTGCAGCATCCTCCTGTAGGGACAAAGCTAAATGTCAGCATTCGTTTCAACATGGGTGTGTTAGTGTACATCCTCTCTATTTATAAATACTAATTTCTCATTGTCAAGTAATTTTTTCTTTTTTTTACATTTACATTACATTTACATTTTCTTTTTTACATTAGTGGTCACCCTGCTGGCCACCAGGACCCCCCAGATCCCTTTCTCTTATGTGCAAAGAGCCGTCGGATGTCTTCAGACTTGATCTGTCTGGTGACCAGGTGTCTTATATTGGAACCTCTGGGAAAGAAACCCAAATGATAGTTTCTCTGACAGCATCTCCAGTTTCCAGGAGTGTCAGTAGGATAGAGACTTTGTGGCTGAGCTCTGAAGTGTCAAAAGTCTATGACCCTTCACTCAGCTTCTGTTACTAGGAAGGAGAGGAGTTTAAACATTGATCTTGTTAAAAAATAAACATTAGGCTTGACAACTTTAAGGTGCCCAAAAGTGGATGTTTCTGTTGGTTGGCTTGCAGTTCTGAAAGCTTCATTGCCGGCAGAGTTGCAGAATCATTGCGTTCCTTTGCGTGTGATGGATGCTGTCTTGTATTTGAAACAACTTTTCAGCCAAGTTTATGGGTGATGTAGGAATACTTGCACAAAGACTGATGAGTAAACAAAAAAAAAAAGGAAATGAAAATATGCAAGGAAATGTAGAAAACTTCATCTGGATCTGAAAAATTACTTGCAATAAAATTCCTGGTATTATTTTTATCATAGCATGGGGCTGAATTAGTAATGTAGGAAGACAGAATACACTGTTCTTAAACATGAGATGTATTAGTTTCTTTAAGCATAATTCTTGTAAGCAGTAAGGTCTCTTAGATTACTGTGATCTGTGTTGTTATTCTTCTCTGAAATTTCAACTCAGGTGCTTTGAAGGAAGGTTTCAGTAGGAGGTTATGAAACCTACAGTAAGTTTGAAAAAAATAATTTACTTTTTTGCCTTTTATAATGTTTTTCAGAAATATTGTGCAGATCACTCTAAGCTTTCTGCCTGATGGTGAAGGGAAACAACCCTTGCTTTCGTCTAATGATTGACCTAAGAACTTCTCTGTCATTTTGTTACTTGAAGACTATTTCCAGTTCTGTTGCTGCAGGCTTTTTAACATACTCAAAAATCATGTGTGTACCTTAAATCCCAAGATGTTACTTTGGATTAAAACTGTACCATCCCACGTAGGGCCTTCATGTGAGGGGTAAAGGACTGGTTCTTTTGTTCCTGGTTGTGATAAGGCTTTATCCATCCAGGGCCAGTTAATAGGACTTTGGATAACCTTCTTGTAATATTCCTCTGACTGTGGCTGCATTACTTATGATGTCTTTTGCTGTCTTTTCAGTTATTGTTGTCAACAGATTGAATTATCATTTTTCTCTCTTCTTCTGTGTGGTTGTTGGGAAAGAGTTTAGAACACTTTGTTTAGGGAAGCTGAGTTGTAGGTTATCTGTATGTCCAGATAGCTGTGATCATCTGGACCTGCGGCTGTCATTTAAGTTGTTACTGTGCCCTGGCTTGAGTCTGGGAAAACAAATTCCAGTTTCCTGTGTTGATGCTCACAAACACAGTTGAAAAAGACTTTTATTAAAATAGATGCCAGCATCTTGGGTAGATTGTTTTATTCCTTTCGATGTAATGGCATAAAGCTTACTCATAATGACTTAGTGATCTTTATCATGTGAAGGGTTAGTCATTTGAATCTATTACCTCTTTGATCTTGCAGCTTTTGCAGATACTGAACTGAAATATCAATAATACAGCAGAACCAATAGTTTCCCGTACTGAATATCAGAGAAAATAAAGATGGTGTGTATTGGTCCAATTTTTCAAAAGCTCATTGAGAGGAAGCAGATAACATTAGGAGGACATGTCCAAGTCATGCTTTAGTCTGTGAGAACTGTCTTTAAAACCATGATATACAGGCAGAAGTCTTCTAATGATGAATGTGTACACCTTCTTGTGATGTGCACATGCACATGAGTGTACTAAGCAGTGGCCTGGATAATGCATTGTGGCGTCTAGATGTCTTATATATGTAAAAACAATTCACTGTCTAAGGTTCAAAAGATGAATTTGACTGCATGTCCCACAAACTGGCCTCCAAGGCATGGTGAGGTGTGGAAGGATTCTAAAATAATAGAAATAATAGACCTTTTTTTGTTTTATTGTTTTGGGCTTTGTTTTGATATGTGCATATTAGAAATGATCAAAACTTCTGGCCAATAAATAGTCTGGGAAGAGTGCTGTAAAAATGACACATAAAAATGACATGCATTTTCTGTCTGGGTTATGACAGCCTCTGACATTGCAGTGCAGCATGATCCAGGCAGAGCTAAAGCAGGCTTTCCTCCATCTTTCAGACCAACAGGCATGAGAAGGCAAACCTAGAAGAGTTACATTAGGAGACAAAAGATAAATTTGTTACCTTTTCAGTCTGTTTTCTGAAAAAGAAGCTGAAATTGCACTTCGGTTACAAAAAGCCAGCTTGGGATAAGTCATTAGTAATTGTTCTGTGGTGATGTTTATTTGAATTCCAAAAGCCTTGTGAAGGAAGAAGGGCCAACCCATTAACTGGCACAGTGAACTATTACAGTCTGTTCTAGCAAATCTCTGATGGTTTCCCAAGTGGGATTTCAGAAATCTGTCTTCAGTGATGATGCTGGAGAAGTTTGCTGTTTGATGGGTAGAGAAATCAGGTAAGCAAATCTACTAAATGAGTGCTGTACAATTTCATGTTTCATTGGAGAGATGGGAGAGAAAAACAATCTTGTGGGAGAGAGAACTGGAAAAGCTCATGGAGAATGTGGGGTGAGGATGATGGGAAACTTGTGCAAGGGGCTGTGTTTGTAGTGTGGAAAAGGCTGATGAAGATGGAAGGCAGTGTTATCTCAGATGAGTTCAAAGCGAAAAAGAATATATGGTCTTTATGTAGATGGCAAATATTTCTGTTCTGACTGTTGCCAATAAGAAGGGTTGACAGTGTAGTTGACCTTCAGTTGCTTTAACATCTAGCTATATACAGTAAGATGATTTCAGGACAGCAAAGTCATCTGTTTTGTTAATGCTTGTCACTTTTCTGTGTATTTTCATTTTTATTGCTGTATTTTCAAACTGTTAGAATGTTGGTAATATCTTTTTCCTACTCTCCACTTGACTCTTGTTTCTATATTTTTGTTCAGATGTACAAGTAGTTTTCTTTCTGAAGAGTTCAGACTGAAATATCCTTCCTGTCAAAAATTTTCTGTTAGTTATTTGTTTTTAACAAGTGCAAAGACTAAGACTAAATTACAAACCTGTCACAAGTGGTTTGGAGGGTCTCTTTATTAAGAAGAGCACATATGTGAAAAAATGATTTACACAGAGCTGTTTTACAGCTATATCTAGTGTTAACAAAGACTAGCTGAGGCAGGTAACTTCACGTACTTTTGGTTTCTGAATTGATAATTTTTGGTTTGGTTTTTTTGGATATATGTTTCTCAGAGAAGCTTACCTGAATTTATCAGTTAAAATAGATTGTGTTGATAGAGTGCAGATACTTCATTGTATTCTATTGCTGACATGTGCTATAACCCTGCCCCTTAAAAGCAGTGACATTTCATACCAGTAGTAGGATTACTCTGTGTCAAGTGTAGAATTAAGACCTGTGTTTCTTGTGAACTCTGCAGATATAAAATGTAATTCTGAATTCAGTTTGGAAGGTAAGTGCATGTGTTTCTCCAGTAAGATATCTCCTAGACAATATCCGTGTCTCTCCTCCAAAGAAAGCCTCATCATAGCCTTAATTTAATCTTAAAGGCCAGTCCTTCACAATGATGTCAAACAAAAAGATCACAAGATTATGGATGACATTGAAATACAGTGAGGATATTACATTTTGGGCTCACTTCATTCACTTTATAGCTTTTGAACTCCTTAATTTTCCTTTACCTGATGCTTCCAGACTTCTCTTTTGTTAACACGGGAGCTGAAGCGATTGTTATGTGGTGTGAGTTTTTTGTTTTTGTTAGGTTGTGGTTTGTTTTTCTTTCTCCTTCTGATCTTCTGATAGCAGGAACAGGGCCTTAAGAGAAACAGAGAAGTCACAAGGGTTGATCTTAGTGGTAGTGTTTTATGCAAGTGTTTCAAGCAAATGATTGTGCTTCCCAAGGCTTCTGCAGTTGCTTTTCTGTCTTTTCTAAGAGCTCTAAAAACTTTAATAGAACTGTAGAAAAGTAATTCAAATATTAGATAATGCACAGTGCTGGTTTCTAAAAAAATTTTAATCGAGTTGCTGCTCCTCAGTACAAATAAGTTTTATTTTCTAAATTTATTTAAGGCAAAATGAAACTATTATACAGCATATGCCAAATTCTGGACAGAAATGTATCTCTTCTGTGAAGCCTGCGATGCTCGGTGGTTTTGTGTGGGTTGTTTTTAGAATGTTTTCCTGTTCTGTTTGTTTGGACTTGTGTTTACAGGTTTTTATTTATTCATTTGAATTATTATTACTATTTTTAAAATTTTATTCTTATTTCCAGTGTCTGAAAAGTTAAGAGCAACCACTCTGCTTGTTCTCATTAGCAGATAAACTACAATTTTTTCATTGCTTATGTAAGGAAGGTGAAGGTGAAGGCAGCTACTCGGGTGTTTTATTAGTACTCCTTCCCTCCCTGGGTGACCATGCTGCAGTGACTAGTTAATGAATTAATCTGCAGCACTGCCCCTGGTGGGAGAGGGGCTGGGAGTGCAGCCCGCTGCAGGAACAGGGCAGGTGTAATTCCAGGTATCCTGTATTTGTCTGTCACACGCACTCTGCCTTTTGGGAAGGAACTCAGTACAGCTGCTCTTGAAATTCAGAAACTACCCCAAGGCCTTGGAGAACAGTGGGGTGTTAAGCAGAGCAGGGGATGGCTGCTCTACAAGGAGTTTCCATTAGCATCACAGAAAGCTTTTTTTTTAATGCTCTTAACCTAGGCCTGTGGAAAGTTTCAAAATAATGCATGGGAAGAATAAATGAAAAGTGGGCTAGGTAGAGCATAATTGTTTTATCCTTTCCCTCTAACGTTCCGCAGTACCTCTGCCATAGAAGGGGGATAGATTGATCTCAACAGCAGAGCTTCTAGTCTCTAAATGCTAATCCTTGCTGGAGCGAGGTTGCCTTTTGACTTGCTTTTTTCTACCTGTGCAACGTTTGTTATTATAATAGATCTTACCCAGTCTCTGAGTTTGTTTCTGAAATGGTGCTGCATTAGCTGTAGCTCTACTGACATGTTTTGGAGGGCTACTTATTGCCACTTACTGTGCCTGATGACCTAGTGTTTTTTAAAAGCGCAGTATGTTTCTGGCTGTAGCAGTTAATAGGCAGTTTTTCTTTTTCCAATGGCAGATAATTTATTTAGGGGCTGAAGTTTCTGTCAGTCAATTTCTTAGGCTAAGTTTTAGAAATGTTCTGAATGGTTTTTTGTTTTTTTAAAAAAGGGCTGTTTTGACAGTATTATTTAAAAATCCAAAAGCAATAGACAGCTTTTAAAGTATGTTAATTTGCAACTCCTGATGGGAAGGAAAAATCGTGATGTTTTAGTGATTTGTGACCAGTAATTGCCAGTAGGTAACTCAGATTTCTACATCTGTTTTGTCAGCTCTGCATCTTTATCAGTCAGGAATCATAGTTACATTATGTACTACTTTGTGCCCTGTAGTGACTTCTGAGCTTACTGTTTCACTTCATGTGAGCAGGCTGAATGCCTGAGTTTGTTCAGGGAAGTTGGATAAATAAAAAAAGAGGTTGATGTCGTGAGACTTCCTTGTACAAAATGTCCAGAGAATGAGCCGTTCTCACTCTTCCTTCACAGTTAGTCCTCTTTAGGTGCCTGGGAAAAAGCTTGGGTGGTGGCCAGCCATACCTCTTGAGAATGCGCTTAAGAGGTAAAGCATGTCCTTTGAGTTCTGAAAGACTTGGATCTGTCTGTCTTTGGCTGTAAGATGTTTTGGTGAAAATTTGTTGAGAGAGAGTAAATAGGAGCACCTGTATATGTAATAAATAGTGGGGGCAGGATAACTGGGTTTCTATCTTCAGTTATGATGTGATTCTACTGTTTTAAACATTGAAAGAGCTATTAAAAGCATAGAAAAGACTCAGGTAACTTCCTCTACTCTGGTGTTATACCAGTGAGCTATGATAGGGAAGATGAATTAATCTTGCGTAGCTACTTGTGTAAGAGACACATTCCTGACTATATGCCAAGAGTTAATAAAGCTTATCTGGTGTTGCTAGAAGATGCCATATTGATGCACATGTTCCATATGCAGTACCCATGAGAATTTTGTCTTTCATTTGAACTTTGTGTCTTGTCACATATGACAACTGCAGAAGTCAGTCTGGTGTGTTTTGGTCCCTTAGCTGTTTTCCCAGTAATCTTTAACACTTTTTTTTTCCCTAATTGCCACAGTTTTACACTTACCAGGTGGTGCACAGAAGCAGAGCCAGCATTTATTTTTGTTATTATTGTCCAGTGCTTCTTCACCTCTAAATGGTAAATTGTATCTATGTAATTGCTTTTATGTTGACATTTGTATGATAGAATATTTACAACATATTCACTTTTCAGAATGTTGGGTGGTTTTTGTTCTGTTTGTCTCTGTAGAGCATGGGGGGAGTTTCAGTCAGCAAAGAGTTAAATGTATTGCTGAAGTTACACTGTGGCATAATAGCCGAGTCAGTATTGGCATCATGATATTCAGGCTTGAATGGACTCATAAACAAGGAGGAAATGGGCTGTCAATATGATCATTAGTACCAGGAGAAGGTTTTTGCAGCAAAACAGCTGTTAACACTTGTGTGTGTTGGTTTTACCATAAGAACTCAGCTAGGTGCTCTCCCTGGTCTTTTTCTGTCCTAAAGACCTGCCTTTTCTTCGTGTTCTGGGGGCAAGATAAGGTGTTTCAAGAAATATTTACCTGGAAGTGATCACAGATGTCCTGCTATGAGTATTCCTGAGTACTGGAGTTACCTTGCAATGGGATGCTATAGTCGCGAGCTTTGCAGATGACTTTAAGTTCTGATTAATAACTGGAAAACTTCACCTTTGACAGATCTGATGTTGGAAATGGGGAGGTCTGCAGTTAGTATAGAAAGAGGTTATGCTGAAAATCCATGCAGTGCATAGAGTGGTGGTCCTTGAGAAGAAAGCTCATGGATTCTTCTTTCCTTTGTGCACTTATACGAGGGAAACTTGTGTGCTTCTTCCTTCCCTTGCACAGTTGTTACTGGATAGCATAAGGATCAGGAGTAAAGAGAAAGTTACTTCAGATATAATTTTTCAGGATTTTTTTTTTCTTTTCAAAATGCTGAAGTTGAACATTGATTCTTCTCAGTTCCTGGGTGTTATGATTTAGGGGGTTTGTTTCGTTGGTTTTCAATTACCTTTCTGTGTATTTCTGGGGAATCATCTCCTGATGTCGAATATACCCAAACTTTACTTCTGGCTATCTGTAAAGATTTTACTGTGTCAACAGCTCTCAACTGCTGATAAACTACCTGTGAAATAAGAAAAAAAATGGAGCTATCTGAAGTCAGTCCTTTCATCATATTTCCTCTTTCTAACTCTACAACTGCAAGCAGCTCTTCCAGTTTGTGACTGTGAGACAAGCTTGTTAATGCAGCCTTTGTCATTTCAGGTTTTCACACTTTTTTTCTTTGTAGCAGTCTTTGCCATTTCAGTTTCTGCACATTTGTGTGTGCGCTTTTCTTCATATGGTGCATGTGCTATAATTGAAGACTCGTGTTGGCAGGCACCTGCCATGGGCCACTCCTTTGTCAGAACATACTAGTTAAAAAAGAAAAAATAAAGAAGTGAAAATGAAATCTTTTTTTAAACCTTTTTTCCCCTTCCCCTCAGCCCGTGGGGTGGGTGGGGGGGAAAAAAAGCCAATAAAAGCTGTCTGCTGGCTACAGTCAGTGTGCAGGTTTGTGCTCGGGCAGTACCAGTTCATTGCTTGAAAGACTGTCTCTGTTGTCTGTTAAAGAATAATATTTTCAGCACTGAACTCGAGGTGTATTTGGAGGAGGTAGAGAAGGAGTGAAGGATGTATGGTAAAGGTGGCAAAGAGAACTCATAGACTTTGTAAGAGGCTTATCTCCCAGTCTTTATCACCCCACCTGTGACCGTTTTGCAGCAGCCAGAAGGATCATGTTCTACCAAAAAAAACATCCAAGGGCTAGTGACAATATTTTGGTTAGATGAGATGTGTGTATCAGTCTTAAAACTCCCAGGGAAGACTGATGAAAGATCATGTTTCACTATCTGGTGGCACAGCTGTTCCAGGCGATCTCTGAGATAGCATCTTCTGCAGCAGAGCTCACAAATACAAAATGAAGCAGCTGTGCTCCAGATGTGTTGACTGCTGTCAGACTTAGAGCTGACTTAAAATGGCAGATTATAGATTTGAGAGTAAATGACTCCAGTGCAATACAAACACCACTGATTTTTCTTTAAATTTGAGAGAAACTTGAGCAAAAATTTTGATGAAATAAAAATTTGCTTGAGCTTTATCAATTTCCCAAATAAAAACCCAAAACCAAACCCTTCATTTGTGTTTTGAGAACTAGCAGCTACTGTTAGTCAAGAGAAGGGAATTGTATTTTCCAGTTTGGAAAGATATTTCTCTCACTTGAGCAAAACCAAGCCCCAAGTAGACCCTTTCAAACACCTACATTTTTTTTTTGTAATGTTATAGTGACAGCACAATCCAGAAACAGATTTCTGGTAGGACATAAAAAAAAAACCCAAAACACTCTTTTATTTACTGATTAGAGGTGTCTACCTGGAAAATGTAGATGAAGAGAAGACCTGCGAGAATAACAGTTCAGAGAATATCTGGATGATTTTAATAGAAGCTACTATGTAACAACATGTTGCAGCATGGTTTGGCTTCTGGATTGGTGCTGTCTGTACGCAGCTGTGTGCTTTGGCTGGAACTTCTGGAGTGGAAAGGGTTTTTTCTGGTTTAGTTTTTTTTGGTTTTGTTTCAGCTGGTTGGTGTTTTGTTTTGTCTGTTGTTGTTGTTTTGGGGTTTTTTTCCTTCACAGAAGGGCTTGAGCTGGAAGGGACCCTCAAGATCATCTCCTTGCAACCTCTCTGCCATGGGCACGGACACCTCCCATTACACCATGTTGCTCAGAGCCTCATCCAGCCTGGTTTCAAACACTTCCAGGGTTGAAGCATCCACAGCTTCTCTGGGCAACCTGTTGCAGTGCCTCACCACCCTCATAGGAAACTTCCAAATGGGAAGGTATAGAAACAGTTCAGCTACTTGCTGGTTACCAGGCCCTGTGTTTCTAGCACTAACATTTATATCTTATGCATAAGTGTCTTTGTAAATAGTTATATTGACTGCCTGTGACCCCCCCGTCTATATTTCAGAGTACTCATAAGTACTTTTTAGAACTCTTCTGATGGTTTTCCCTTGATTTTAAGTGCAATCAACTTCACTTTTGCTATTTTCTACAACCCTTGCTGATCTTCTTCTTTGCATAAGCAGCTGCCCTCGTTTGCCTCTTTCAGCAACCCATTAGGCTTTGTCTTGGCCTGCTGCCTTGTTCCAGTAATTATGATAAGTTCTTTACAGTTTTGGATTCAGAAAATAAGTCACTGGGCAATAGTTGAGATGGAACAAATGGGTTAATATTTAATTTCTATTTCAGTGGGTTTACTTTGAAGCCATGTATGATGCTGTTCAATAATAAGTATTTCTTTGTATCTTTTTTTCTGCATAGAAGATGTGGTATGTTGGATTTCTGGTGGAACTGTCAGTTCACCTCCCTTGGAGATCTCTGAGGGTGCTAAAAGCTGAAGTACCACACAGTGAAACAGTAATCTGTGGGTCACTGGTATTAGTGTTCTTGGTCAGTTTAGGAAGGAACTGTTCAAGCTGAAGTAAGAGTTGGAAAATAGGCCAAGCAAGAGTCACTGAACACTGTGGGCATCAGGCCAAGGTTCACAGAGGCCTTACTTGTTTGGGGAAAAACACAGCTAAACAAAGGAGATGGACAGGAGTAGGTACTGGGAACTTGGGAAATAATACAAACCAAATGAATTCTGAAAGCTACCTGATAAACGTGTGCTGTGTAAGATAAAATTAAAGCCATCTGAGCATACATGTAAGCTGTACGTGTTTGATTACTTCTCTACCTTCTTAAGAAGGTGGTTGGCTTTTTTACTCTTTAGCTACAAAATGCATTAAGGTAAGGTTACCACGTGCTGGTAGTGAGCTGTGATACAGCTGACAGGCTGTTTCCTGCTTCCAGCCTCAGTGTGTTAGCTGAACTTTGAAAGAGGTGAGGCAGAGATGATAGCATCGCTGTGGTCTTGATGTGCTGGTGCCTTCTGAATGTACAAGATGGGTTTTACTGGGCGATTAAACTTTGAAAGGTTTCTGCTTGGTCTCCACAGGTAATGATCCTACAGAAAGATAGTGGGTGGGTGTGGGTGCCCCCACAAATTCTTAAATACATAAACCAGCACCTGCTGGAACCTTGTGTGTTTTCCTTCTGTTTCTGTAGTGCTGCTTTAGCCTTCCTACCTTGGTTCGTCCGGCTGATTGGGAGATCCTCTGCTGCCCTCTGCTGGGTAAATGTGAGCAAATAGAGCGGCCTGTTTGGAATAGGGCTCATGAAACCCACTCAGAAATCCAGCAACACCAGCAGAAGTTCTGCGAGTGTTCATAAAAAAATCCTGGAGATGATGAATTCTGGCAGATGTGTTAGTGCGAAATGTGACTGAATGGTTTCTATGCAAGGAGCAGTCTGAATTCCTCTTGTCTCAGTGTCTCTGTCTCTCAAATTTGCTGTTGACTACTTGGGAATCAATTTTACTTTGTTTCCTGAAGACATGAGGGTTTATTATTGATAACACTCACCTACTGTCATGTGCCTTCTTAATTAATCCATATTGCCCCATCTTCACAGAAAGAACGTTAGGCATTTTCTATTCCCAAATTTACAATGCAGTCTTCAAATTGACATGATAGAAACATGTCATGGAATGGTTAGGGTTGGAAGGGACCTCTAACGGTCAGCTAGTCTGACCCCCCTGCAGTGAGCAGGGACATTCTCCCCTAGATCAGGTTACTCAGCCTTGCCGAGCATCACCTTGAATATCTCCAGGGATGGGGCCTCAGCTACCTCCTTGGGCAACCTGGTCCAGTGTTTCACCACCCTCATGGTAATGAACTTGTTTCTAACATCCAATCTAAATTTACCCTCCTCTAGTTTAAAACCATTGCCCCTTGTCCTGTCACGACAGGCCTTTGTAAACAGGCCCTTTCCCACCTTCTTGTAGTCCCCTTTCAGGTACTGGAAGGTCACTGTTAGGTCTCCCTGGAGCCTTCTCTTCTCCAGGCTGAACACCCCTAGCTTCCTCAGCCTGTCTTCACAGGAGAGGGGCTCCAGCCCTCCGATGATTTTTGTTGCCTTCCTCTGGACCCGCTCCATCAGGCCCGTGTCCCTCCTCTATGGAGGGCTCCAGGACTGGACACAGCACTCCAGGTGAGGTCTCACCAGAGCAGAGTAAAGCACCAGAATCGCCTCCCTTGATCTGCTGGCCACACTGCTTTTGATGCAGCCCAGGATGTGCTTGGCCTTCTGGGCTGCAAATGCTCACCTTCTGCCTCATGTCCATCCTCTGGTCCACCAGCACCCCCAAGTCCTTCCTGCAGGGCTGCTTTCTGTCACCTCATCCCCCAGCCTGCATTGATAGTGAGGATTGTTCTGGCTCATGCTACATACGTGTTAAAAACACTCGCCAAACTAAAATCTGGAAAGACAGGCATTTGGATACCAGGATAGTTTAATAAACTTAGAAACCCATGAAGTATTAAAATCTGAGCAAAGCCTGCTGTGGTCTAGGAGAGCTCTATGCAAGCTGTAGAGTACAGGATAAGATGACCTGAATGAATTGCTCTTCCCCCCGCCGCCTTATGCACTACTAGAGACTGTTACAAGTCTTAGTGTCTTTGTTGCCTTTTCTCTCTATTACTTCTGTTTTCTATGAGGGATCTTAGGATGCGTTACTGAAGAGAGCGCAGGGTTCCACTGTCCTCGGAGATAACCATATGATGGTACAATTCTCAGGATGTTTTCTTGATAAATATTTACCTATATGGAGATTTTTTGGGGATGGACAGAAGGGGAGGGAGGCGACTCTGGGCAGTCATTGACAATCGGTACAAATCACGGAGAGCGAACTTCACAATTAGTCTCAAGTCCAGTTTTGTTCCCAGATAAATTGAAGGACTTAGTGTCCAGCAATATGTTAAGATCAAAATAAGTTGCTAAGACTGGAGGAGTCTCTTCTCTACACAGATCAAGAAGTATTTCTTTTGTGTGGTTTTAATTTTTTTTTTAATTGGTGACTGGAGAAATGTGGGTAAGTTGCCGAAATAAAAAATGTTGGTACTTAAAGCAGATGACCTACCTTTCTACTCTCTGAGGTCAGAAATGCAGAGTTCTTCTACGTACCTGTTATTTTTGTGTTACTTCTGAGAAGGATATACTGAGTTGATCCAGATAGACAGGGGCACTGTTAGCTGTTATGTGATAACCCAATTAAAAAAATGAAATATCTTTAATGAACTGTTTGTAGTAATACATGAGGCGCTTAATGAGCCGTTGTTTTGGTTTTTTTATGAACATTTTTGTGCCTTTACCACACTTGCTTTTGCTGAATGAGTGATGTTTGTGTTCATGAGTCAAAAGTTTTACCCATGAAATCATTTCAGGTAAGAGTGTGTCACTGTAAATGGCTTTTTGGGCTGTAATGTCTGTAGGAAGTGAGTAGGGTAGGACAGTGTCTTTGATCAGTAGGTGACAGTTTTGCTCAGTGTCACTGTGGAAGCCCATCTGTGAGCACTGCATTTCCAAAACTGGCTGGTTTAGTTGTATTGAGCAGCTGGAGGAAAGGAAACATTGCAGTGTGGAAGGAAGATGATTTAAAAAAGGGGCTGGCAGTTGTCATCCTTAGGTGAAATGAAGGTGCTGACTTAATGTGCCTTTATAGTGTATCCTTCCAGTGTAGGTGAGGATTCTGGCAGATGGAATTGCTTTTAGAGAAGGCAGTGCTCCCCAGATGCTTTAGTGTTCTGGTCTCCATTTCAAGGTTGTGATCATAACTACTTTACAGATTGGCTTTATTCTCTAATATATCCAACTAGAAATGCTTTTCAGCTACTGAAAGGACTGTGATGTCAAAGGTTTATGACTCCTTTTCACCACCCCCTGCACTCTGACCCACTTGTTACTGGAGGCTCAGATAATGATTTTATGTAGCTGCTTGTACTCAGAGCTGAGCGTGAGAATCAGACAAGTAATTACTGTTACTTAAATGGGAGCCTGAGTGACCAAAGCCATGGAACTTCACTTATAAGTGATGATTTCATTAATACACTGTACATTAAGTAGATAGATGCATCTAAATTAAACACCTGAGAAACGGATTTAAAATTCTGTTGTTAGATCACTGGTCAGATTAGTTTACAGCTGCGCTATCTCAGAAAATCACATTTTCCAGATTTGTATATATGACTGTACTTTGAGAGGTGTGGACTAAGCAGAACAGATGATAAAGTGTTATGAAGAGTCAAAAAATAAATCCAGGTGGTAATGGGGAATAAATGACCAGCCTGCCTCCATACTTGGACTCTCTTTTGAGATACGACTGTATCTCAGTTTCACTGTCATTTAAATAAATAAAGGAAAAAAAATTGCTTTTCAGTTCTGGCAGCTCTGAAATGGATAGTGTATCGAGTAGCCTCAAAAAAAGATGAATGTTGAGATTTTTTTCAGGTCCTGTAAAGAAACAATAACAGCCACGAGTGTTCTAAGGCAGGCCAAGTGTTGCTCGTTGTGAATTTCCTAGAGGTCAGTTCTTCAGTCAGGATGATTGCAAGTGCTGTATGGCAAGAGTTAAGTTTAACTCAGTAAGGTAATGCATTGAGAAACATTGAAGGGAGGAAAATAGTTTGAGTGTTCTCATGTCCTTTTTAGGATTAAAGATTTCTCAGAGTAGTTTCATGTTCAGTGAAAATACTAACCAGAAAATCCATGCCGATGCAGTTGATGAAATGCTGCCGTTAACATGTGCAGGTAACCATTAACAGTTTCCATGTTCCACCAGACCAGTTGTGATGGAGACACTGAATCACTTAGGATTTGATACGGGATTTGATGTACCTGCTGGTCATGTGAGTTCATTCACCAATGATATATTGGCATGGTTTTAGTCGGGTGCTGCAGTTCGGCAGCTTCTGTGAAGTAATTTTAGACTGATACTCAGTTTTCCCCCGTTATTTTCCTTCCTCGTGTAATTCTTGGAAGCCTTTGTGTTCTAGATGCATAATGTCTTACATACTTCAGGGTGAGATTGAAGGGAGGATTTATTTTTGTCACTTGAGGTGTTTTATAATAGCCTTCCCTTTTGTGTTAGGCTGTATTATCAGAAGCCTTAAATACAGGGATTTTTGACCTATCTACCCACAGGAAATTTTTAAAGATTGTTTATAATGTTGCTACTGAAGAGGTGTGTGGCTGAGGTTAGGCTGTTGAGTCACTGTTCCTGCACTTGTCTCCCAGGATCACTGGTGCACCGAGATCCAGAAATCCTCCTATCTCTGTGTCTGTGCTGTTCAGATCTGGTTTTTTATGTAGTCTATTTGAAAAAGCCAAGTTGAAGAAGTGCTGTGGTGGTGTTACACTGGTGCCACCCAACAGCTGCTGGAGCAGCTGTGCTTGTAGCTCTTGCTGAACATGATAGATGCGTGGTACTTGTGTTCATTAGGACACTGTTGTAGTCTTTGTACTATTTAGGACTGAATTTACAGTACAGTTTAAAAGGGATGATGTTACATTAATTTACCTCCCTTCCTTCCTAGCCTGAGTACAAAGTGTCATTATATGTGGAAAATAACAACATCATCTATGTGAAATAACCTAGTTGTGAAAAGAAATAATACAGAATTTTCTACTGGGAGGGATAGCTTAAGTTGTGAATAAGTTGTCCCCAAACTGTAGGTGATTTATTCTAGAGAAGGATAATTAGATTCAGAAACAGTGTTACAGAGTTTCCAAGCTGCCTGGTGCTGCTTTTTTTTTTTTTTTTTAAAGTTTGCTTCTTTGCATCAGACTATGGCTGTTGTCTCAGGGAACAGAGCTTATCTAGGGACTCTCAGAACAAAGCACTGTGAGAGAGAAAGTCTGAGTGAAGACTGCATGTTACAAAGCACAAGCCGCTAACCGCAGAGGAATGGGAACTCTACGGGGACGCCCCAAACCTGGGGCCAAACCTGACTTGGTTTTCTTAAAACACTCAATCCCCAAGCGTAGCTGTGTCCATCTCCTTCATCGGCTGCTGTAACGGAACTGAGTTTAGGCTGTGCTGGCAGTGCCGTCGGTGTGCAGATGGACGTGTCTGTGGCATGCAATGGTGTATGAACGGTGCAGCCTGGTCTGCTCTGTGTTCCTGTCACCAGGATCACTGGCTGGAGTATTCCCAGCCTCTCTCTGGGATTTGATTTAACAGTGACTTTTCCTAATGATGAATTAAGCTTCTTGTCAATAATATTATGATGCGGAGTAGAATGACTGGAAGGAGCCAAGACACTGATAGGGAAACCTTTTTATTTTGCAGCATGTATTTTAATAGTAAAATGTACCATTAAATGACTGACCTATCACAAAATAGCAAACTCTTTCTGCAGTTTACTTGAAAATAATTGCTGATAGAGAATAAAAACTATTCCTCAGTTTTAGTCTCATTACACATGATCTTTAATATAATTTGTCTTAATGCAGAGAAATTTAAATGATGTAATTTGCTCTAGTTTTAAAAATTGATAATCTGTGGACAGGACATAAACAAGAACCTGATAGTTAATTTTGTTTTTTGGAGTAGTTCAGTGAGGTGAATATATCCCGAATTGGTTATTTTTCATTCTTGTTTTGTCAGTTTGCATGAAAGCAAGCACATGCTGCCCATTACAATCACTGTACAGACGATTTAAAACTCCTGAGGGTCCCGTTGAATTCAACTTTATGTTGGCATAAATTTCTCATTTGTGTCAGTAATTTCCATTTAAGGAGAGTTGAAGTCCTTGCCCCCCTTTTCCCCTTCTGCCCTTGAACTGATAAATCTGCTTAGTCCATGTAGAAATTCGGCAAAGCTAATGCTTTCTGAATTCATGTCATAGTTTGCGTTCTTTCCTACCGATCAGCGTGGAACAGCAGCCTCAATCATAAACTATTGGATATACAGGAACAGTTCTAGTATTTTAGTGTCTGTGAATTGTGTAGTTTGTGGCAGGAGGTCTTCTCTGTAAATCTCGAAGCAGCTGTGGATGGGGAGTAAGTTACACAAGCCTGTGAACTTGGACCTGCCCATGGAGGAATAAAAGTTGATCTGAAAATCACTTGACTTTCTAAAGAACAGTACACTTGTTTCTGGAGACAAGGTGTAACTAGTAAACTTGAGAACACAAGATGCTAAAGCAAAATTTACTGATGTATTTATCTGATACTTCCATGGTTGTAATTTTAGTAGACAGGGAAATTACACAGCTATGGAGTTATTGTTTAGTCATATTTTAAAATAGCTGTTGAAGACCCTTCTGGGAGGGGAACACCAGGGTGGGTTTTGTTTTGTTTTGTGGTTTGGGGTCTTTAACCTTCTGCCATGTTTTCAAATTTCCTGGATGATATGTTAGATTTTGTCAAATTACACCTGTCAGATCGTACTGGCTAATGTGACACTGCCTGAAACTTCAAGCAGCGTGACATGATGTATCCAATATAATGCTTCATGGAGGAAGTGAAAAATAGTTGGATTTTACTAGGAATGTTGATGTGCTTTTCTTTATCAGTAGAAAGACATGTTGAAAAGTCCTGTTTTTCAGGTGTAATGTATGGGTGTGTATACTGATGGTGTGGGAAAAACTCTTGTGTGGGTACTTGATGTTTTTTATGAGGATTTTGAGAAGCTTTGTGCTACTTCAGCGTAAATCTCTCCGCTGATGTTCTCTCTGTGTTTTCTTCTTTCTTCTGGAGTTCTGAGTTGTCCCAGTTAAATTGCAGTGACATGTCTTTGTGTGTACTATGTGATATTTCACAGGTTTTTCAGCCATGGACCTTTGAAATCAAATCAGTAACATGTTTCATACAAGCAACGGTATCACAGCTGTAAGCCTGCCAGTAGGCTCTGAATCTCCAGTGAAAAGCTGTGAAAGGGGGTACAGTGGTTCCTCGTGGGTTTCTGTTACTCTGCCATACTCTGCTGTGCGTGGTACAGGAAAGAGCCCCCAGGCAGTGGGCCTGCTGTGTACTCGCTGCTGGGTCGATGGGATGTGGGCAGGTGTGTGTCGTCAGAAATACCGAGCTTCCTGTACCCTGTCGCGTGGTTCATCCTGACAGAGTTCATGTAGTCCTTGAAACTCGACTTGTCTTGGGGGTTTTTTTAGCAATTTCCTGTAAAACTGAAAATTCTGAGTTCTGTAAGTTAGATGTTAACGGCAATTTACTTGTTCTAATGCTGTCCAACTTACAGAAATATATCTGACTACATTAGAAAGGGAAAGACACTTAATACTGGACTTCTGTTGCAAAATTAATTTTTTTAATGGAGTCATGATGTAAGTTTGCAGGGAAGTTGGTATTAAGGTCAGGTTTTCTCCCCACTTCAGCGGGTATGTAAAATTGATACTATGTCTGTAATTAAAATGCCAGGCAGAACAATAAAACTGCATAGAGAGTAGCCAGTAATGAAATGCTGCAGAGCTCGGGGACAAGGCTAGAAATCATAAAATGTGGGTACTGCTATAGGAAAAAAAACCCAAGACCTTCATACTATGCCAGAAAAAAAAAGTAATTTCTTCTAGAAGTAGTCACTTAAAAAAAATCTGTGAGTTACTGATAGAAAATATTTATTTCATATTTTAAATATTTAATACTTTCAATTTACTGTTAAAAATACAGGATGTGAATTTTTATTTTTAGGTGGATCTGAATCATCATTGTAAATACATTAATTTTTTTCCTCCAGTACGGGACTGTTAGAATATTTGAGGCACCTTTTTCGGTTATGGAAATCATCTTTCTCCCATGGTTTTAGATTTCCTGCCTGACCATGGCATGCTGTGTCTTAGTTTTGACACATGAAGCCTTCTGTAATACCAAATGGCAAAATGGGAACCGATATCTATTTGGATACCTCAGCACTTGAGTCACATATCTGTGCTGTTCTACAAGCTACATGATCTCCCTGTTGTGTAGGAGAGAGGATGGAGTCCCGCCTGCTCTGCCAGGACAGTTCTGGAGGCACTTGCCTTTTTTCCTGTCAATAGGGTGTTTGTGTCATTTGGCTTTTATTTCTTAAAACACATCAAAAAAAAACCCCAACAACCCAACCAACAAAAACCACTTGAAGTTCATTCTGTTGTTTGGAACAAGAGGTTGGTCATGTTTCAGCTTGTAAAACAAGTTTGTGAACTTCAACAGTCTTCAGGTAGCAGCTGTGCTATCTTGGCCTAGCCCCTGCTAACTGCTGTAGGGAAAGATTTGGGACTAGTGTGAAAACATCTAACTCAGAGATATTTCAACCTGCTCAGGTTGTTTGTCTTTTTATTCTTCCTCAGTGCACAGAGTTTTCCTTCATAGCCTTTCTCTTTCCTTGTTTTGCCTGTGGTAATCATGTTTCCTGTGCATCTTGGATGTTTGTTATTTCTTGTTACCTTGTCCTTATGTAAATTGTTATTTATCTTAACAATTTTCTTCTGTGTATTTTGAATTTAGTATCTTCCATGAATTTTCTCCTGTTGTATGGTAGGTTTCAGTATTAACTCAGCTTTTCTGTAAGGAGTAGCTGCCTGCCCTCCAAGCTCTTCTACCACTTCTGAAAGTGCAAGCTGTGTAACTTAGCTTAGCTTGTAATTTACCCCTGGATGCTCTTGGCAGTGTGGGTGAGGATTCCACAGCGTTTCCTGTCCAATCTGCTTGTATCAGCAAACTTCAGAACTAGCCAAGCTTAAATCAAGTGGTTCTGTTCCTTACATGCATACCAAGACCCCCATTAACCCTGTGATGTGGGTGGAAGGGTAAAAGAAACTGATCTGGTTGTTGGTAGTACAGCCTGTGTAAATGCCAACCCGGTGGATGAGATGTGAGCTGTTGGGCTACAGCATTACTGTGTTACAGTTACTCATGGTTTGTGGCAGCAGTAGCGAGTGGTGATTCTATGTTTGATCTGTTCAGTCTTGGACGTCAGCTCTGAGTACTAGATAGTAAGTCTTAAAAAAAGAAAGGCTAAAAATCAGGTTGAGTGTTTTGTGAAGAAAAGTTAAGGGCTAAACCAGGTCCACGCTCTGGGCATTAATATGCTAGAAACTAATTGTAAGTGAAGAGATTTTTTTCTTCTTAATTTTTTTTCCTTGGGACTGCTCAGCAGATAAAATATGGGTAGTTTGCTCTTTTTGTGTGGCTTTTCAATTGCC
This sequence comes from Todiramphus chloris collaris, assembly GCA_025345505.1. Lineage (NCBI taxonomy): Eukaryota > Metazoa > Chordata > Aves > Coraciiformes > Alcedinidae > Todiramphus > Todiramphus chloris. The sequence goes on along the minus strand of JANVCC010000049.1, from coordinate 5,630,719 downwards.
TGTTGTGAAAGAAAATGAAGAGAAGTTAAACATGCCTTAGTGTGTTCTGCCTTTGAAAACATCGAAATATTAGTGCATTGAAGAAGATTGCATCAACTCGATTACCACATTACGCTTCCACTGTAATTTTTCTCAATTTAGAGGCTGCTTATTCTATTAGAGGAGAAGACTTGAAGTAATGGTGATGGGTGATCTGCCCTACTGACTTTTTTTTTACTGAATTAAATCAAATTTAGTTTTGCCATTGAGGATATTATTTAATATCTATCAGTTCATTTATCCAATTTAGATACAGGAAAGAATTTAGAATGTATTTTCAGTAACACAGAGGCAGCTGAGGACAAAAGGGGTAAGTTGCAAATAGAGGCTGAATATATACTCAGTTCAGATGAGCCTAGGAGATGCCCTGGGTGCTGGGACCCAGCTCTGTGCAGGCAGAGCTAGGAAGGTCCCCGGTGCGGTTTTGGCATGTTCCAGCTAGTGAACTATGAAAGCCAGTTCTAGCTGTGCTTTGGCAGTCAGATGTTCCAGAGGGTGCCTCTAAAACGAGGCTCTGTGGTGTTCTCTGCTGCTGTCCCACTAGGTTTTTGCAACATCAGCTGTATGCTGAGCCACTGGAAATGGTTTCATCTCTTTTTCCATCCCTGGTGTATTTAGGGTTTTAAGCATTAGAGCATCTTTAATTACCATTATTGAAGGTCTTTCAGCTTTGAAAATGGAAAATATATTTCACCAGAGAATACCCCATGGTATCTGGCATGTTGTTGCAGTGTCTGCACAATGTTGTTCCTATTTCAGTCTGTTACATAAAAGATTGTTTGCTGATTTTCCCAGAAGTATAAAATTAATTCAATTCAGGCTCTATCAAGTTATGGTTTTTTGTGGAGATGAAATTTGTAGTTGTTTTCAGATTGTGAATTATTCAAGTCTGCTTTGCTCAGAAAGATAGCTTTTGAGATACAGAGCAGTGTTCTTTCCTTTTATTGCCATTAATGGGAACAATACAGTCCTTGCAGCTGAGTTTTCGAGTGTTATGGTTGGCAAGTGTATAGCTGAAGTGTCCGAGTGGTGGAAAGGATTTTACGGAATCCATGACGTTGCTGCAGGAGATCATTGTTTGTTTCTTGCAGCCCACCTGCCGATGTTCAGCAATGTCCTGTCTCACTCGGTGGATGGTGAGGGAGGGGAATCTTTGTGGTCGCCCAACAGAGGCTGTCCCTGCATGGCAGGGCTGCTGGGGCAGCAGAGTGACAACAGTGGCTCCGAGGAACAATAACAAAACAATTTATTAGTTCTGCCTAATGAAGCAGTCGAATGGTACGGATCTAAGTGTTACTTCCGTGGGTGATTATTTCATGGCGTGACTAAATTTTTGAGGAAATGGATGAAAAAGTTATTGGAAAAGAGGAAAAGAGGGGCAGTGAGAAAGTGAGTGAGAGTAAGATTAAAAGAAAAGGTTCTCACCACCCATGGATCCAGTGGTGTCTGACTGGTTCAGTCCAAGCCTTCAGTTCTTTGGTGGTGGGTGCACACGGATCAATATTTTTCTGTCCCTTTTTACCCTTGAGATACCTGGGTAGCATTCCCCATTTCCACAGGAAGTGGTGTTGATTTGCATGGGCCCCATGAGCTAGAACTAATGTGGTGCCTACCATCCACCTCCCCCAAGGTGCAGTCAGCAGGAGCTCTTAGCGAAGGACAAGACAGAGTCCCACCTATGCAGAACTTTTCTCTTCCTTTTGTTAAAGCATGTCTGCAGGAGCCAAAGAGACTGTTAGGTGCAATCAACACTGCTCCCTCCAGACAGGTCTTTCCAGGTCTTACCACCACACAAGGTTTGAGGCACACAGTAGCTGGGCTTGTAGAAACTATAACCAATATTTTGGCATAAGATTGTAAAAAGGAACAAACAAAACACTGCCAAGACAGTTCTGTAGAGACTACCTAACTACCTCTGAGGTCCTTCATGCTTACCAGTGCCATTTCATGAGATACCATGTGGTGATTATTCCACGTGACCAATTAAAAGCACATGTTCAGGCTCATAATTAGTCCTTTGCATTGGAAACTGTGTCTTCTGCGAATGGTTAACCATCTTGGGGGGATTTTGGTAAATGGGACAAATTCCTGTGCAACCCAGTCTGAATTCAGAGCCTCTTTTGGGCAGGAGGTTGATCTACATACCTAATGAAGCCCTTTGAGTCCAAGTTCACTTGTAATTTCATTTCTATTGGCAAGTGTTTTTTCAAGTGTGCGATTCCACCACGAAGTTTACAACGTGACATACTTGCAAAGCTTAGTAACCAGTTATATATTGTAACAAGGAAGATTTCTTCTCATGTAATGTATTTGAGAAGCTGTTGTTGCAGGTTGAGATGACTTCAAAACAATAATTCAGTTTTCTTTTGTTTCAACAAAAAAAGTCTTTCAAACTGAATCACAGAAATCTTTTTTTGATTCCATTGTAGAGTGTTACTATAGACTAAAATAGATCTAGGAAAAATAAGGCATCATTTTAGGCATTATATCTGCAACTTACTTCACTCTGCATAGATCCATAAGAGGTGAGACCTGCGCATCTTGTCGTGTCAGCAGTAATGTCACTTGACGGAAAGTTTAGAAAACTAACTGAAATGAAAGAGAGCTGCGTTGGTGTGTTGGAGGAGGCGACTTTGAGACCCTCCACAAGTTTCCATAGAGTATTAGATGACCCTACAGAGCCTGTGAGCCATCAGTCCTGACTTCAGTGAATACCCAGTTGCTCCAAGCACCCTGAGGGCCTGGGGCTGTTCCTGGGGTGTTCTGATAGATGCCATTTCCAGCACCTTGCATATGTTGATAAATTGTGTTATCAGTCCTAGAGAGGACCTTTGGTGGGCAGTGCACTGGCACTGGGATGGGGTGTTTCTTGCTTCTCTGTTGGACGTGTTGCATGGCAGAACTGGGAATGGTTGTACACAGGATACTGTGAGTCTTTCTCTCTCAATCTTTGTGAGTTTCTTATTCTGCTCTGCCAGTACTTATTTTGGTTTGAAAAAGTTGTAATAGTGTTGAATATTTAAACTATTAATGTCTCTTATGAAAACCCTAGTAAGTTCTTCAGGGTTAACTTGACAAGGCAGTAACATTTTGGGTGCCTCAGAACCAGTTTTGTGAATGCAATGAGATGTCATCTCCTCTGTATTTTTAAAAAATAACAGCATGAAAACGTAGGTATGGAAGTGTTTGTCTTATTTTTAGGGATTCTCATTTTTCATCCATGATGATTCAGTGAATTATTTCCAGATGACACTGGGGTGGGGGGTGTGACCCAGTGCTTGCTTTCCAGTCTCGCTTACGAAGATGGAGTTTGCAGGTAATGACAGGTAAATCTAAGGAACTTCACTGCTTTCCCTTGTGTGCTGGTATCCTCCCCTCAGAGGGGGGAGGATAATGGTTTTTAATTCTTTTAATGGTTTTTAATTCTTCACATGGCAATATTAGCAGATGCTAATGACAAAAAATATTGGAGCATCTGAAGTAAGGCTGAGATGTTGTCAAATATGTTCCTAGTTTGTCTTCCACAAACATTGCTACCAATTGTGTCATTTACTGTTAGTTTTTGGAGGTCCCAAGGCCAGCTTTACACATCTGACGTGAGCTGGAGGTTTCATAGACTGCATAATTGAAAGTACAGTGCTGAGCGTTTCTGAAGCGTAGTGGGAAATGACAGAACTGTTGTACACAGAACAAAACACAGAAGGTTTTTCGTGTCAGTGCTGTGGACACACCATGTGCACTGATTCGGCTTTACCATGTTTCTTCAGCAGTTTATTTTCACTCATTATGAGCTGGGTTTTTTTGTATTTTGTGTTTTGAAGACATTAAGAAGACATAAATATGAAGAAGTCCCATATTAGCAAGCAAATTACAAGCTTTGTTATACTGAGCTGTCTTCTGTGAAGTAACAAGCATTACATTATTGCAGATGATCTGTATGTATTCATGGGGATCTCCCTGGACTGGGCAACTATTTTGAGAAACTTTCATGTGCTGAAGGAACTGTTTGGTATTTAACTCGTAGTACAAATCTACTTTACATTTTTAAATTTTGATGTAGATAGTGCAAATCTAGAATGACAAAACAGGATGAAATAAATAGCTTGGAAAAATGGCTGTTTTAGTTGTACTCTTCAGAGGAAAGCTTACTGGAAAACGATCTAGTATGTTATTCCCATGAGATTCCTTAAGCGGGGCGGAAAAAACCCAACCCACCACCTAGTAGTATGTCATGGACTTAACAATTGAAATGAGAAAGGGGGTATTGTAGCATTCTTTCAAAACAGGTAGTGTGGTCTCCGTGTTTTAGTAAATGTGTAACACTGAACTTCTGTTCTGGGAGCTTTGTGTTTTGACAACACAAACTAAGTCGGGGTGCTTTTATTGCAGAGATGCAGACAGCATCACTGCACAAATGGTACATGAATGGCAAGTGAGTTCCTATCAATTTTCAGAACATCACAATTAGCTACTGGTAGAGAATTGATTATAAGTTGCTTTTTTTGCCCTTCCCTGAGCCTTTTCATCCCCTTTACCCAAATTTTTGTTAACCTGCTAAACAAAAGGAAAATAAGTTTATCAGAGATCTTAGAGAACGTACTTTTCATCTGTGTTCCTCTCTGCTCCTATTACTTTCTCTCAAACAAGATACTGTGTTATTTTTGCTGTTCTTAAGTGTGTGCCTATATACCTACCAAATATATAGGACAGCACTAAAAATTCTGTTTATTGCTTATAACTTAAGACTGTAGTATTTTTTATTTCTTTTTCAGAAACCAGGTGATTTCTCAAAAATCATCAAACATGCTAGGATCAGCAGTTTTGAGTTCACGAGCATGTTACTCAGATACTCAAGGTTGTTATTGTTAGTAGTTGTGGACCATTGCTACCTTATACAGGATTTCAAGTTTTCTCCGAATTTGTGTTTCTGCTAAAATGCTGTTGGTGCATAAGTGATACTGATCTGTGATGTGGTATCAGTTGTTCACCTAGCAGAGTGGCGTTCAGGTATAAACATGAGGATTTTTTTCCTTGTTAAAGTTTATGAACAGTTACACAGTTCTAAAATTGGAAATGGCTGTAACCTTAAGCATTATTACTGAGATTTTTCAAGCCTAGTTCTTAGTAATGAAGTGTCTGAGTGAAAAGGAGGGGAATCAAAGCCCTGTCAAAATTCTGCATGTGTAAAATAAAATTGGTACGTGGTAATGGTAGAACATTTTTCATCTTGATGCATCCATCACACGTGGCAAGGCAGTCATCTTGTGTACATGCTTTTGAGATCAGAGGGATTTTCATACTGACTCAGATGGATAATGAAGTGACACAAAGCTGTTGCCTTACAGTGAGGCTGAAGAACCCTGCTGTGCCTGTGTAAAACACTTGAATGGCTCTTTCAGGTCGCCTTTAATACTAAAATTTGCTGTTATTGGTAATGCTTGTGGCAGTGGCTTTTAATCTAGAAAAGTACTAGATGTTTTTCTGTTTTCCAGACATTTAATTTCATCAGACATCGTGCTGGTTCTAATATGAGTCTGTTAGACTGAAAACACGTGTGAGGAGTTTTTAATATTTTTTTTCAGTCATACCGATCTTTTGCAGATCTGAGATCTCTGATGTCTTGAACTGATTTTATGCCAATGAAATACTCCAAACCAATACTGAAACCACAACAGACAGTTACACGTATTCCTCCAGAGCAGCTTCTGAGTATCATCTAGAATATTAACTAGTGGCTTCACACTTCATTTACACTTGCTCGTGTCTCTATTTTTTTTGAATCCTTCATACTTTTCCCAAGCAGTAATCACAGTCCTTAAAATAAATATGATCTCTCAAATCTTAAAACTCCTTCCTGAACCTTCCTCAGAGATGCCAGGAATGCTGGTTCAGATGTCATGTGCGTGTAAAAGGACGTAGTTTCATAGGTTTAGGCTCCTACGTTCAGGTTTCTCAGATCCATCCATAGGTTTTGAGACACTTGAGCCAAGAATCTTAAAAAAAAAAAAAAAAACAAAAACAAACAGTGTTTTGTGTTTAGATCACACTTGTGAATGTATGTTGTTCTAGATCTCCCAGAATGAAGTGCGTAAGATAACTCTGGAACTGGTAGTTGAGTGGACAGTCAGGACCAGCCATACTGGGATTTATTGTGTTAGGACTAAGAGTTTACGTGGGAGCAAGAGAGAAACAAGACATGAATGAGTCTGTGCACGCACTTAGTATTTTCATGGGTTCCTAGTGACTGGTGCTGTTTAACCACTGAAGTATGGGTATGAGTTTTCATTATGAGTTATTGTACTGATAGATATAGATAGTTAGGTGTAGAATAGTGTTTGCAATATGGTAATGATTCTTCAGGTAGTGTTGATAGTTTAAATTGCTCATCTGGACACATGGCTTAATTGCTCGCTTCTCTCTTGTTTATTTGCCCGATTCCTGGATAGTGTGTGGTAATTCCCTCTTGAGATGCTTGGATGATGCTGTTCTCTTGAATGATGCCTAGAGTCTCTGCTTTCATTCCAAATACAGTGCATAATGTACAGGCTTAATCAATTATCTGCGCAAACTTTGTCACTGATGCATTGTAATATCTCATAATGTGCCTGCTTCATTAAGGAACAAGGTAAATACGTTGACAAGAACTAGAAATGATTTTGGTATTGATCATCAGTCACTTTTATTAGCAAATCTCTGAATACACTAGAATTGATTTGTTAATTTAGAAGTTAATATAGGTATGTAGTCAGAGTATGCTGTTGGTTTTTAATTCTTCACATGGCAATATTAGCAGATGCTAAAGACAAAAAAAATTGGAGCATCTGAAGTAAGGCTGAGATGTTGTCAAATATGTTCCTAGTTTATTGTCTTCCACAAACATGTTCTTTCAAGTGGGATGACAATGAATTCGGTCAGCTGCTGGATTTGTTTTGATCTTTTGTATTTGCTGAATAATTGCAGTTAATTTTCCTGATTAAAAGCTGGTAATCCAGGACAATTCATGGAACTTTAATTCACTAATTTTAAATTGTTCATTCGTTGATGTAATTAGTAATTGAATTTACTTCCTTGAGTCTGATGTAATAATGGCGCTGGAGACACCGATTTGTGGTGTCAGAGGCTGTCTGCTGGCTCATTCCTCTGCTGGAGCAGAACCTCTTCCTGTAGGATGATTTGATGTCCAGTGGTTTTAGTCCTTCATCTCTTCCGAGACAACACACAGAAGTAATTATAACAAAGGCTGTTATTAGGAAAAGCATTTGACTGGGCAAAATCATCCACGGTTGTAAGCCAAAAATTAGCACCTTTCAAATAAAAAAAAAAGACCCAACATGCAAACTAGCCAAAAAACCCCCAAATCAAATCAGATGTAATTGAGTTGAAACTTGTGATGTGAACTAATACTGGAAAATTTTCTCACCTTAAGTTGTTCATTCATAACTCAGAGGATCGTTTATATAGGAGTGCAAAAAAAGACAGACTTATCTCTGAGGTTGCTCTTCCTGTTGATTACCTCCTTTCTAGTTGCATTTGTCTTGATATTAATAACATGCAAATTAAAGGGTGGCAGAGTGTTTTGTTTCTTGGTGTGGTTTGTGGTAAGACTTGTGATCAGAGAACTTGCTGCATTTGAGGCTGTTGGTGTAGACCGCTGCAGTCCTGGGGCTGGCTGGGATTTGTCAGTGCTATATAGGGCTGCCTTCACTTGGGCAAAATTGCTAACATTTGCTATCATGGCAATTAGGTAGAGAGAGGTTCTCCTTCCCTGCTACTCTTCCCCTCTAGTGAGGCCACCTCTCGAGTATTGTGTCCAGTTCTGGGCCCCTCAGTTCAAGAGAGACAGGGAACTAATGTCAAAAGTCCAGGGGAGGCTATTGGAGATGATGGGGGACTGGAACATCTCTCTGATGAGGAAAGGCTGAGAGATCTGGGGCTGTTTAGCCTGGGGATGAAGTTGAGAAGGGGACCTTATCAGTATCTAAAGGGTGAGTATCAAGAGGATGGGGCCAGTCACTTTTCAGTGGTGCCCAGTGATAGGACAAGAGTCAAAGGACACAAATTGGAACACAGGAAGTTCTACCTCAACATCAGTAAAAGCTTTGTTCCTGTGAGGGTGATGGAGTCCTGGAACAGGCTGCCCAGAGAGGTTGTGGAGCCTCCTTCTCTGTAGAGTTTCAAAATGTGCATGGATGGGATCTTAGGCAACCTGCTGTAGGTGATTCTGCTGTTCTGGGGCGTTGGGCAAGATGATCTCCAGAGGTCCCTTCCAACCCCTGCCATTCTGTGCTAGGGGGACGGGAGAAAATTGTTTTATGCCACCCAGGGCCTACTGAAGTTTTTCTTCTTGGGCAGTGGTGTCTGTCCTGTGTTATTTGAGCAGTTGAAACTGACTGTTCATTCCTGCATGGGGAGTTTAAGGTCAATGCCTTCCGAGTCATGACTGGGAAGACAGAAGCTTCTTGGTGTAGACATGTGTTTTATGCAAGCATCACTGCTAAAAATACAGTCCACTTATATGTGGTTAGCTTACTGCCCGAGAATAGCATAACCTGGTGTTCTCTGCTGTCTTTTTTTTTCCTTTATACTGACTAGTGAGCTAGTAGTAGACTTGTCATTAGTGCAGTTTCTGTGACATTTGTCAGCACATTATTTTACCAAGGTCATCTCTAGCAAAGAAGGATCTCTTTAAACTCTGCTTATGAATCTTTCTTACATACTTTCCAATTTGTTAGTAATAATGCTGGCTTGCAGTGCTTCACCTTACTCTGGAAAACTATGACAGCTGGTGATCTTTCTGGGATTATCTCTAACTCAGATTTCTTAATTTTGAATGTTCAAGGTTTCCCTTAGTGATAGAATGACTAATTCTGAGTGTGATGGATAAATAAAGGAGACTGTAAGATAATGCTGTGTTAATTCAGTTATTTCAATGAGACAGCCCAGGCAGTTGAGTAGTTTCTGTAAGATTCTGGGTTTGCTCAAGAAAGAGAGAAATGAGTGTCCTTCCATTTCTGATTGCAGTCTCTCTTCAAAATACGTATCTGTATGATAGGCAAATCAGTAGGTGACCTTTGGGCAGTTACTGTGCTGTGCAAGCCAGTGAGAAAGAGCTGGGTCGCGCATGTGTCTGCCTTTCTTGGATTGTTAAAAATACTGTAGAGTTATCTTTTCATATCTTTCTCATCTTTGCTTCAGGTTACTCACTGATGAGCTTCCTTTTTTTTTATAGTGTGCGAATGAATTTATCTTGATGGGAGTTTTTACTAGTTGACTTCTTCCCTCCCATAACTCTCACTTCATGCCCTGTGTGGTTCTTCTAATGGAAATAAATTTGTAGAGTGACTCAGTAGAAGACAGGCCTGCAGAAAAGAGGAGGGAGTTTGTACTATGACACAGACACATATGCAGCAATAACCCAAATGATGGCTGGAAGGGAGAGCTCCAATTTAAATGGAATAGCATATCAGTTTGATTAGTTTATTTTCCTAAAAAACTATGTTTCTGCATATTTTGATGTCTAAATGTTGTGCTTTTCCTGCCTTTATTTAGGCTGATGTATTTGATGATACCAGTCATCAAATTTTCTGAGGAAATATACCTTCTTTTTGAGAAATAGAGCATTCAGGAGATAGTTATGAAAAATCGTGATCTGAGAATAATGATGTCCCCAGGCTGTGCCAGCCCTTACTCCCGCTGAGTTCATCATCAGCTACGTTATACAGCCACATCTAAATAAACTTTGTCCATCGTTACACAGTGTTACAGGAAAGGCAGAGGTTTTGTCGCTGGTGCATCAGCCTGGAACACAGTTAGGTTACTGATAGTAAAATCTGTTTTTGTAGAGTGAGTGGTTCAAGTCATGCTGGTTTCCCCAGACTCTTCTCTGAGACTGTTGCCCCTTTTTCCTAGGGACCTGCCTGGCTTGATGAAGATCTTTCTTCCGTCACCTCTTCAGGCTTCCTCCATGGGCACTTGCTCCCAGTATGAAAAGGACTGGTGTACCAGCTTGTCTGTTGTGGCCCCATGCCTGTCTCAGTGGGCTTGGGGGTACCCAGGGAAGTGCCCACTGTGACCTGCTCTGCAGGTGCAGTTGGTGTGTTGCTCGCACCAGGCCTGGCAGTGTGTGTGCCATAAGGGGGAAATAAGACTTAGAAGGCTTTTGCTGAGTGCTGGAAAGTTGAGAGAGGGATGGGTCTGACCTTAATCTCTAGTGTAAGAATAGTCTGTATGCTGGTAGGCAAGAGACTACTGGAGAGTGTTATCAACAGCTGTGAAAGAAGAGGGCAGAAATAGAATGCAGGAGTTGTGAGAGAAATACTTTAATTAGTTATTTTTAGAAACCTTCTCAGAATTTGCAGTCTCAGCAGAGAAACCATGCAGTTAACTTCCCAGGACGGAACAGAATTGGGAACTTAGGTTTCTAGTTTGTTTTCAGGATTCAGGTGCAGTGGGAGAAGGCAGACATACTGCACTGTCATTGTCCTACAACTGTTGCTTGGATTGTCACCCTGAAATTTTTTATCAGCTTCATGCTTAAGATCTTTGCGTCACTGAGTCAACTCACATCATGGAAACCCCTTTGATTCTGTTCATACTTGAGTAAAATTAAGGAGAAGTGTTCATACACTGCATTGAAGTTGGATTTAATATCTGGCAAATAAGGCAATGACAACTGTAAAGCCAGCAAGTTTTCTCATTCCCGAGTAATTCAATACTGAAAAACTTAGTGAAGTGGATGGTGCTAGAGTAGGGGAGTGAGACAGAAGATAGGGGAAGAGATTATGTGCTTAAGTACAATAATAGAATGTGTAATATCAAATGGTAAAACTACATGTACAACCACTACTCTTGGGTTATTTCTTTGTGTCCTTTGGTTGTTGTTTTTGAACTAATTTGTTTTAAGAGAGGCATCCAAGTGTAAATGTGCAGAGAACACGCAGCGATTCTGCTACCCCCAGAGGGGCACTGAGCAGTGGTGTCTCCAGATACTTACCTGTTAGAATCATAGCACACCATCTAAAGCAATAGATTTGAGGCAAACTACTGCTGAGCTTTACAGGCAGCAGCAGTGCACAGTGAAGATTTCCTTAAGACTGGCACATACTCTCTACTTCTGCTGGGACAAAGATTGGGTATTTTTTACCTGGAATTCATTGCAAGCAGTGTTGAGAGAGACTGTCCAAGTAAGTAAATCTCATGATCCTATTTGCTTATATTTCACCTAATGGTAATGAAAAACGAGTGCTATTTTCCTTGCTTGTCAAAACCAAGATATTTAAGCCTGATGAATGGAGAGTATGATAATGTAGGTAATATTTTTACAGCTGGTGATACAGAGTTGTAGAAACTCTTTATTTACTGTGCAACTCCAGGACACAAATACAGTAAGACACCTTTTATTTAATCGAAAAATTTTCTTTAACTTTGCAAGAGCTACTTGCACAGAGTAAATCTTGAAGCTATTAAAGTTAGCATGAGTTTTGAAACTCAGTTTGAGGTGCGGATTGACCCCGATTGTAAACAGTGCGATTAATCCTCTGATTATTGAACTGAACTCTTAGTTGAGAGGAATCTAGCTGTAAATGAGCCGTGCCTGCCATGCTGTGGGCTGTCTGAGCTTCATGACTGTGCTGTGATAGGTAACTTTAAAACATTTTCACAGCCACTTGCATGAACTTGTTTTGAACTAAGGATGGTTTATGCATTGCTTTCCCAAATGGTGGTGTCATATAATGTGAAGATGAAAACCAGATAGGCTAGAGTAGATGTAATCCACTACTTCTGTAGTCTTTCATCAATAAATCTGGCTTCATTTTATTATTCCTGATCAGCAAGATAAATACGCCCATTGAACCTCTACTGAAAATATCCCCATGATTTTGTGGCTTACAAATAAAGGTAATGAAATCTGTCACATGTGGCATTCTTGCTAAGGATGGAGGGTCATGAAAGTTCTGACGTGGGCAAAGCTTAGTTTGTCTGCCTCTAGCTAGTTTTGTTTTATTCTATTATTTACAAGGGCTAAACTCTCTACAGATGCACACTAATAACTTGTTTATCTAGAATTATGACCTTCTGGGACTTTTTCCATAAAGTTCATTTTGAGAGAGAATATTATCACACAGTTTAGAGAGCCATAAAACTTGTCGATTTGCAGATTTCCTACTTAATTAATTTCTGAGCAACCTGACGGATAAATACATGAGAAGTCTACCTCTAGTGCAGATCTTTGAAAGATTGACAGATAAAGAAATAAAAGGGATTAAAAATAAGAAAGATAAAAACTGCAACGGATTAAAAAAAAAAGTTTCAAGTAATAACATGGATTTAGGAATAAAAATGGTACTAAATTACTAGAGAAGAGGATGAAGGGGGTTGGCAATAAAAACAATTTAACAATAAAAATCATGTAAGCTGAAATGGAAAGAAGGAAAGGCTCTGAGGAAAGATAAAAAATGGAAATAAACATGTACTGAGCTGAGGAGGAATAGCAAGTAAGATCCATTCAGAAATAAAAGCACCAGTACTTAAAAAGATGATGTGCAAATGTGATGTTGTTTTCAACAAGCAATTAGTGTTGTCTTGTAAAGTATTTATGGTTTTTTCTGCCGATTAAGTAAAAGTAGCCTTAAGGAAAATATTCTTCTATTCTTGTGACGATCAAAATGTTGACAGCCTGGTAGGCACCTAAGTGATAATTAAGCCTTGGTGTGTCTGCTTCAGTCATAATGCAGATGAGATGGATGAAGCTCACCCTCTGTTCACTGTAGCTGTTACTCTGTATGGCTGCACTGGGCAAGGCGGTTCTGGGAGGAGTGAGATGAGGCAGTTGACTTCAGCTGTTTTTCATGGCTGTTGTTAATACCCAGATCTTTCTGGATAAGTATTTCTTGGTTGACAGGCGTATTGATAAATATCTGCCTGCATCTATGTGAATATTATCTTTGTAGTTGGTCCTTTCCTTTTTCCATTAGTAGTAGTAGTATGGTCAGGCAGTTGGACTAGATTATCATTGTGGGTCCCTTTCTATTGTGTGCCCACAGTAGGTGAGTCACTGTTAGCTCGTCTAAAGTTTCCTCCTGCTTTTTGCTTGTTCCTGAATCTTTCCTGTACTGTGTCACCTTTGCAGTCTGTCTTAAATCCAAGTTGTGAATTCTGCTGTACTTGCTTAAACTGAGCTGATTAATGTTCTGCCATTATAAAAATAATTCTCCTCTTGGTTTGCCTGGAAAAAGTTTTATCGGGGATCCTACACTTCTCTAATTCATGTTGAAGCATTTCATGAGGATTAGTTGCCTGTATCTACAAGCCTCATAGTTTTTAATTAAAACTGTGTTCCAGTGCCATTTTAATTGTGGTAATTTGCAGTGTAGTAATCAAACACCAACAGGTAGAAAGGTGGATATCATCTTTCTGCTTTTTGCCAACACAGTATAAAGCTGTCGCTCTTTTGAGCTGCTGTGCAAGGAACCATAGATGTCAGGTTCCAGCCGTTCAGCTGGTAGTGGCATTGCATTTATTTTCAATTTAAGGCATGTACCTGGCAAAGGGAAGAACACTCACCATGCTCAGTGGCTGGGTTCTGACTGAATGAATTGATGTTTTCTCAGCCATTGTTACTGCCTTTTTTAAAAGGGGGGGATATATAATTAATTGCTAAAGAATAAAAAGAAAACAAAGGAAAAAGGAAACGGGAGTAGGTTAGCATTCCAGGCAATCAAGTATTTTCACAGATGCTTTAGTAAGAGTTGTGGCATACACTTGTTTACACTTGTGCTGAGCTTTTATCAGAGATGCTTACCAGACTGATGAGTTCGTTAGCACAGAGTAATGTCACAGTTGCAGCTGATAATGGGGAAACGTTTTTAATATGCTATTAAGTTGATGTATTTATTTAATTTTTAATCTGTGTATCTTTAGAACTATCTCTGTCCACTTAAATTGTGTCTCATTGTCCAAGTAATGTGACTTGAGTTTATTTATAAAGGTGGTGGGAATCTTTTGTAGTGGCTGTTATGTTCCACAGGCACAGAATTCTGGCTCTTTAAGTCTTTCTAGAATATATTTACATGATAATGGTCATAACTTCATGAGGATAAAAGCTATATAAAGCTATTGAAAATGAGGTGTGTGTAATAGCTCAGGGAACTCACTTGGGAAGCTGTGGCTTCATTAATGTGACTTTTTAAGAGAAAACAGCTTTATGAGGGGCACTAGGAATGCAGTGTCACTAAAAGAAGTGTTAATAGCTTGCTGTTTTCCACACCCATTCAAAATATTGTGAAAATTGGAAAGCACTTTAGAAGTGTTGAGAGGAAAAATTACTCTTTCATTTGAAGTGTAACACTAAAATGAGCTATTGCCAAAAGAATATGAAAAAATATATGGGTAACTGCAGTTCAGCTTGCACGTGAAAGTGGCAACAATCAGAGTAACGTGGGATTTTGCTTGGTGTTGATAAAGATGCTAACTGAAACAAATGGCTCCATTTCTGTGCGTGGAGAAGCATTTCCTGGATGGCAGTGGCTCTTGGTTGCAATGGACCTTAGTGCATGAGCCAAACAATTGGCCTGTTAGGGCAGTGGCTGGTGCTGGTACACCATGCAGCCATCATCAGAAGTGGGGCAAAGTTTCTGGAGTTGTGCGGACTTCTAAGAGGCACTTGAATAGTTAAAACCTTCCATGTGAAGTTTCTAGTTTAGTTTGCGGGTAATCCAAAAATTCTGTGTTAGTTACAGCTCACACCACCAGATAGGTCAAGCGTGCATTACGTAGTTGAATGACGAGGTGGAGTGAGCCGAAAGTCCTGTTAGTATTTTCTCTTAACAAGCATCTCAGACATGTTGAAATGCTTTTTCATCATGCTGCTGTTTCTTTACTTGTTTGCTGCTTTTTTTTTTCCTACATCATGTCTGTTAATGCATTTTTCCCTCTTTGCTCTTTATTCTGCTTGTAGTGGTTACCTTTTATCTGTCTTTTGACCCATCTGTGCTTTATTCAAGTCATCCTTACAGTGACTCAAATAATGTGAGAGGGATGCATCATATGACACTTGGCAAAACACACTCATAATCTCACCTCAAGATTGATTGATGGTGTTTTTACGTTGTCCTTCCTACTTATTGTTTGCACATAGTTTCTTCTGTATGTGTAACTGTAGCATCTCTCAGTAAGTATCCTGCCTGAACCTCTACTGATGCTCCTTTGTCTGGAGACAGTTGCTTCTCTGGAGAGCATGCAGGTAACCTGCTTATCTCAGGTCCTCCGTCTGTTTCTGGCAGATTATTTGTGTTTTCTCTAGAGAGATTTAATTCTTTTTTTTTGCCAATGCAGATATTCTTAGTGTGGATAAGTCGTATTTTCTTTGTCATTCTATTTTATGCACACATAAAGCAGAAGATCATTACTTCATTTCATTGTATGTCAAAGTAGAAATAGCGGGTGAGTTGTTGAACACGACCTGGAAGCAGACATGGAATGATCTTTCTGGCCTGGTGCAGAAAGGTTGGCAGCAGCAGTTGCTCTGCAAGATTAAACCCACCAGTTAGCAAAGCATTGGAAAAGGGGTGTTAATGAGCTGTTAGCTCATCCAGCAGGGGTTGTTCTGAAGTGATGTAGCAGGCCCAAAGAAGTAGAAGCACGGAACTTAAATACTTGGTTTCTGTGACTGAATTTATAAGAGAGGAAAGTTTAATATCAGTATTACTTTGTACACTTGTGAAGGGAAAATAACGTGAAATTGGTTTTCAGACATCAAAATACTTTGGAGGAAGAAGCTAAGAACTTGGGAAAGCAAAAGGGAAATGGCTAGAATCCTGGGAAATCCTGGCCTGGGTGTTTCAGGAGAGTTGTGTCACTGATGTCATGGTGGATGGCACTACAATATTTTTCTGTTGTCTCTTCACACAATCGCTTACAAAGTAAGTCACTTTGGAGAAAATTACTTCTAATTACACAGAGATATAAAATTTTAGAGTGGGGTGCAGGGATTTAGCTGTGTGGCACCCATTAATGTTAATGGAACTCATGCAGCTAAATTGCTCTTCACTTCTATGAAAAAGGTGTCCTAGAGGGCTGACATAAAGACATAGTTGTCTGTCACACAGCTGGACTCCAAGTCAGTGCTGCTCTCTGTACAAGTAACATAGCAGGAGAGACGAACAGTTTAGTATAGTGACATTTTTTTGTGAGTTGGGGGAAAGCCACTTTTTATGTACTCAAACTGTAATTTTCCTAATCCTTCTTGATTGTAACCAATTTGAGCGTATTAATAATTTGGAGCAGTCCTGCTGATGTTCTTTGTGACAGCAATGAATGTAGTCATTCAGCACTGCTGTAGTGGCTGTGATGGTAAGGTAAGCTGTAAGGCTGAACAGTGTTCTGCTTGATAGAGAGTCTTTCCACTCCTTGTCTAACAGGATTGCCCTATTTACATTACCTGCCTTTAATGACTTTTCTTCCTCTAGTGTTATGGAAAAGAGGAGAATTTAAAGCCCAGCAGCTGTTACGGGATAATATAGAGTTGATCTCAGATACTTTATATCAAAGTAGTTAGAAGTACCTTAAATTATGAGTGCACAGTGCAAATATTATCTCAAAACCTCAGCAAGTTTCTCAAAATGAGTTGCTAGTTTTTGTCAGCTTGGTGCTTTTCCAGTTGGTTAAAACATTAGGCTTTAGAAAGTTTTGCTAAGTAAATTACTGTTAGATTAAGGCATGTCTGGAGAGCAAAGGGCCTAATTCCAAGACAGTATGTGATTAGAGTATTAGTCATGTGTCTGTAAGGTGCTTCTGCTATGCTCAGTTGTGCGATGGAATACTTGGAACACGAGTCTGTACTATATGGGCTTAGTCATGTTCTGTATCAAAGAATGTGGATTGTGTCTCAGGAATGTACTTCTGTCCTCCATTTCTTGGTAGAGTTATTTCAGAAGATCCATGATTTTGGATGTCCAAAGCTTGGTTAGATCTAAATTACAGGTATTTATGCTATCTAGGTGAAGCATAAATCCATATACCTTTGACAGAAATTGGGTCAGGCTTTGTACAACTGGTATTTTTATAGCTGGTGATCACACTATCAACTGCTGGGCTTTATTGGAGGAAAATTTCCTGATGAAATTCTTGTTGAATAATTGGATTTCTGTTTCGTTTGTTTTTCCCCTCCTATCCCTCTTTTTGAAAAAGTAACAATAACAAAAAAAAGAAATGCAGCCAGGTCTGGATAAAAATGTCTTTTACATTAATGCTTGATAGACAAAGTCTGTGCATTTTGTTTTTGTAGGGGAGTATCTCTGAGTGGTATTGCAGTAAGACTTAATTTATTAAAAAAAAACCCCACCACAGAAAAAACCGAAACCACCAGGAACTAGACACAGCCTTATCCCCACTTACATTTCTGTGTTTTAGGATTCATTTGGTGCCATAAGCTGAAAACTGTTAGTGAAGTAGGGAGACCTCTGGCTGGTTTTCTGTTGTGCTATTGCCTTACCACGAGGTGGAAGGATAGTTCCTGTTTACACACACTGGAGGATGTCATTAACACAATAATGTTACATGGTATGATTTCACCTCCTTAAAAACAAGACTTAGAGGGCTTCCTAAGAGTTCATTGAAGAGTAATAATGTTGATAGCACATTAGATCTGCCAGGATTTCAGTTTGACAAGGAATCTGGTGATTCAGTAATGTCCAAGCATTTTCCAGTTCGTACAGTATGTTGTAATGGCTGGTTGTGCTGCACACTGTAGTAAGACACTGAATAGCAGAAAAATAATGTTTGCATTCTACTTGAATCTTTAACTTCCATGTATTTCCTTTATTCACTGTACTGTGACATACCTGCTTTGGGAATACGGCCTTCTGACATATGGGACTATTCTGGTCCATGCTTTGTTGAGAAATACTTTCTTTTTCCAAATGTTAATGTTTATTTAAATTTGTTATCAGTACATTTGTGTTAACTTATTGTGAAAACTGGCATCAGAGTAGGTTTTATGTTGAAGATACTGCTGTTGCATCTTCTGTTGAGCAAGTTTAAAAGGATAATGTCACTGGTAGGTGTTTTTACTACCCCAGTTTCATTTTTCCATTGTGTTGGGGTGGATTGTTTTTTTGTTTGGTGCTTTTTTGTGTGTTTGGTTTTTTGTTGTTTTATTAATTAAGTTATTAACTTAAGAAAATCATTAAAAATAGTATCTTGTCTTAGCACTAAAGACATTGTGAGGTGAATTATGTAGCTTCTGGAAGCAAAGGGGGGAAGGGAAATTAAGCAGAGTTGTTGACTTTCTGACTCTGCACAACCAGCTTCCATCACTGTTTTACTGCAGCAGATCACAAAACCAATAAGGAAGTTCATTTTTTGTGTGACATCCAGCAAACTTAAACTGTTGCGTACTTCTTTAGTATAAAAATAGAGATATTAAAAATACAAATTGTAGTATAATAAAGCCTCTTTCCTAGGGAGGTAATTCACTGCAAAAAGGCAGATGAAAGTAGTGCTCCAACATCTCATTAGAATTCTCCCTATTCATGTTAAGTCTGAATATCTAAAATCATTACTTTAAATGCCTTTTACTTTTTATTCCTTTCTATTTTATTGTTACTTTATTACTGTCACTTTATTACTATTAGTCATTTTTACTGTTTTTTATTACTTAAAGTTGCCTTTACGAAAGACCAGTTTTCTGATTTTAAGGAAGTAAGATTTTCCTTTGCCCTCCAAATGTAGGCGACTGGCGACAGAAAATTAGAGAGGATGAATAAAGGGAGGATTCAAACAATAAATTCTACAGGTTTTGTAATTTGGATCAAAGCCAAGATTCCAGTGGTTCTATTCATCCTTGACTGAACAAGCTGCAAGAGGAGAGCACATGCTGAGAACAGTGGAATACAGAGCAGAAGCAGTAATGCAGAAGCACACTAATTAGAATTCCTGTAGGCTTTATCAACAGGTCTGCAAAACACAATGATTAAGATTTGACTGTGAAAACATGTCACTTTGATGCTTGTGAGATGAGACAAAGTAGCTTAAAATTACCCTGTTGAAAATTATCACTTAAATTCTTTTTTTTTTTACAGTCCTATGTGTAATTCATTGACTACTTCAGTGACTTTTGCAATTACTGCAAAGCTAGCACTGATTTAATTTCTCAGACTGTACACTACCGATGTTTTTTGGAGGCTGGTACTAAAATGAAGCTAGTTTGGTAGAAGACTTGTTTACATTGATACAGCAAAAATGTGTATTTACCTGTGAGCTGTGTTTTGAGGTAGGAAAATGGCTGTACACAGTAGATTTCATAAAAGTCTGCTTCATATTTGTGTGTGGTAAATGTTCTGGGAAGATGTTAATTGAGTCAGCTCTTTCAAAATGAAATTGGTAGTGGTGGGTAAAGTCTTAATAGCAGCTTAAGATTAATTTTGGAAGGAGGAAGAAATTGATGGTTAAGCTTGACATTCCAGCTGTAAATTATCCTGTTGAAAAGAAAGTCAGAAAAACATAACAGAGGTTGACAGGTTGTGTCAGTGCCTTTTTAAAAATTTTCCTTACAGGTAGACGGGGACTGGAGAGAGTCCAGTGGAGGCTACAGTGATGATGGACTGGAACATCTCTCTTAGGAGGAAAGGCTGGGAGACTTGGGGCTGTTTAGCCTGGGGAAGAGAATGAGAGGGGATCTTATCAATGCTTTTCAGTATCTAAAGGGTGGGTGTCAAGAGGATGGGGCCAGTCTCTTTTCAGTGGTGCCCAGTGATAGGACGAGGGGCAGTGGGCACAAACTGCAATGTGGGAAGTTTCACCTCAACATCAGAAAAAACTTCCTCCCTGTGAGGGAGACAGAGGCTGGAAGAGGCTGCCCAGAGAGATTGTGGAGTCTGCTTCTCAGTAAACTTTCCAAACGTGCCTGGGCGTGATCTTGGGCAAGCTGCCGTAGGTGACCCTGTTCTGCCTGGGGGGTGGGAGAGACGATCTCCAGAGGTCCCTTGCAGCCCCTGCCATGCTGAGATTCTGTAAGGATGGGTGTCTGTTTTAAACCTGTTCCAAAATGTCCAGCCACGCTAGCCTTTTAAATGTCGACAGGAGAACACAGTAGACAGACTGGTTAGCAAAAGCCGCTGCTGCAGCTGGCTGAACTGAGCGTGCAGGATGTGCAGGTGTTGGTGCAGTCGTGGCCAGATCAGTTCTGGTTTGAAAAAAAGGAGCTGAATTCCTTTTTAACCCCCTTTTTTATGTATTTAACTAAAACGTTGCCTTATCCACAGATTGTTAGAGATGTGTGCGGTGAGGGGCAGGGTGTGAATGTCCGAGTGAGCAGTGTTGCAGCACAGCGTGTTACCAACCCACACGTGCAACAGCCCTCTGGATTTTGTTGTATTCCTTGTGGTACTTCCTGCTGCACTTCCGATTGAAGGATGCCTGATTCGAAACGACCCCTAGTAGCGGCTTGTCTGAGGGGACGGCGGTTCCCGCTCCCCCCGGTCCCGTCCCGCCCGGTGGGCAACCGCCGGCGCCGCGCGCCCGCAGCGCTGGAGCTGCAGCGCCACCTGGCGGGCGGAGCGCGGCCCCGGCAGCCGCGCGGGGCGGGGCGAGCGCGAGGGAGCCGTGGTCGGTGTGGTCCGGAGGGAGCCTGGGGCAGCGCGGGGAGGGAGCTGTCCCACAGCTCTGGGCACCGTGTCCGCCAGGGAGCTGCCCTCCAGGGACAGCGGCACTGCTGCCCTTCAGAGATCAGGGGCAGCACAGCATCCCTGGGCAGTTTCGGGAGCTTGAGTTGTTCTCCCTGGGGTAAAATTGCAGTGTACCTCAGAGTGCTGTTGTGTTTAGTCATAAACTACAGCTGAGCTTGTTTTATGTTGCACTTCTCCCTGGTTTCGCGTTTTCTGTACTAATAGAAAGTTCGGCCAAAATTTTTGGCAAGCTGTGTTTTGAAATAAAGGTAATTAAATCCCAACACGACTTTCTGTGAACTCAGGTTTGAGGTCTATCTAGAGCCTTTCCTTCTGCCATGTGCCCTGCAAGCGGCAGGGTTCAGACCAGGTCCTTGTGTGGACTTCTGGGAAAGCTACACCTAAAAATATTAACCCAGTGAAAATATTTTAAGACTTATAACTTAACCCTGAAGAAAAAAACTCACAGAAGCAAATGACCTCTTTTGTGTCAGTTTATCTTTACTTTCTATTGCTTCACTGATAAATTAGTGTACGAGGGTAGGGGAGCTTCTATGTCTTTTTTTTTCTTCTTTTCCTTCTTTTTTTTCTCTTTTATTTTCCTTTTCTTCTTAAATTGCTAAACCGGAGAGATTGATTTTTATTTGTTGTTGTTGTTAATCACCTTTGTTTTACTAAGTTTGTGAAGGTGTGGTTTACACAGAAAGTTTAGTGTAATAGCTGGATGTCACATTCCAGGGAAACAGGAGTGACTGTTTTCACTTGTAAGTTAACATCAAAATACCATTTAACTTCTTTGCACAAGTACATATGGAGAAGGATGAGGTGGACGACTTGGAGTTGGTGCTTCTGTGTTTTTTCCTGCTGCATTCTTCTCCTTAGGTAATTACATAAACCCAAGGAGAACATCATGCAATAAACGTGTGTATGTGGTGTGTGAGAGAGCACTGTTCCATCACAGAGCAACCCTCAGAGACTGAAACACAAGCTGCCACGTGCTTCTAGGATTATTTTAAGCTGTATTTACAAAAGGATGAGTGAAAATCATAATATTTCCCAGGATCAGAGCCTCTTCAGGTTGGAAGGAGCCTTAGTGTCTAGTTCAGTCCCCCCTTCAGTGCAGTGTCACTGCTGAATTCCAACTGCATTGTGGCTTTGGGCTTAGTCCAGTTGGATCTTGAAAAACTCTTAAGCGTGGCGATCCCACCGACCTGTTGCAATGCTTGACTATCTTCAGAGTGAAGTGAGGAACTTCATTTCTTACATCTGGTTAGTCTATTCTGTTTCCATGTTATGAAAAAGGAAAGTTGAGAGCTGAAATATCTTTTTTTTGAGTCATCTGTGTGATGGCTGTAACTGGGTTCACCATGTAGTGAAAAACCTGTTTTATTAATTGCACTTTTTGTTTCCTGGTAATGGGATGCACAATGTGAACATGGTTATTTTTAATTACCATTTTTTAGTATAGATTTAATGAGAATTTTGTATGCTGTGATGTCAGTGGCTATGTATTGCACTTACTTTTTGTTACAGCTAACTTGAATTTTATGTCTGAGCTTGAGGTAGGTATTCATTAATTACCAGATGAACTATGGAGTTTCAGATTTCAGTACCCTTTTTCTTTCAGTTTTCCATGTGTATCCTGTGAGATGATGCATTGATCTAGTTCAGCTGCCTGCTATTTCTCAGTAGGAATGGCTATACATGCACTGAAATCCTAGTTACCATTGCTTCAAGGGAATCAACTGCGAAGTTGTTGAAAACCCTGGTGATCTAACAAGGGAATGTCAGACTTTATTTATTACTTAGTATTGCCAAGAAGTAGTTGTGTCCCTTGGAATTTTTGATTCATGAGAAAACAGATGGCTTTTAAAAATAAATGAAAAAAAAAAAAATCTTCATTTCATTGAGTTACTGAAATACCACGGAAGTTGCTTTTAGAGAATGCTTCTGGACTGTCAGTAGAATTTAAAAATATATTCCTCTGACTTATTACTAATTTTTGTAAACCATAATACTTTTATCCTTCTATGCTTTGCTCTTTCTGGTTTTGCTGTGTTCAAACTGGATTTGCCTTCATTGCAATGCTGGAAAGAGGACCAGATTTTAAGGAACTCATGGCAGGATTGGCTGGAGGAGGAGTAAACTGAAACAACCATTTCAAGCTGTGGTGCAGCTGTAGCCAGAGCTGTCTTTGTTAGGCAGTTGTGAAGGGTACGGATAATACACTGCGATTAACTTTTTCTGAACCTTGCTAGCTGAATCATCATGATTATTAAATCTGTGGAGCCAAGAAGCTTCTGAAATAAGTGCTTTCCTAAAAGTCCTGATGTTATCAGAAAGATGTCCATGATTTCTAAGACATACAGTAATGCTGTCTGTTCTGTTGGAGTAATCCGTTGTGCTGAGATGTTGGAAACGTTAGTGTAACCGGCCTCTGACCCCAAGACTGTTGAAGGCAGCTCTAATAAAGCTTCTGTCCTCTTTTTCCCCCAAGTGTGTTTTTGTGGCTGCTGGACTTGTGGCTTTGTGGTGGTTTGTTTGTTGGTATTGTTTCTTTGTTTGATTTGTTATGTGGTAAACTGCTAATAGGAGGTGAAGTGCAGGTAAGAGCCAAGTGTTTGTATTGTTTTTCATTGTAGGAATACTGTGACTTACGCATGGGAAACTGTGGTAGCAGGTTGGGAATGCTGATGTAGGAGCTGTGACCTGTCTGGGCTCTTGAAATACACACCTGGTCCTCTCTGCTCCTGTAAAGAAAGGTAACTGTGGCTTCTGTGGAAGCTGGAGCTGGACAGATTGCAGGACTCTGTGGAATGAGCTTTTGGCAGCAAAGGTCACTTCACTGCTGGATCAGCTGCTTCAAGGTTGTGAGGAATTTGCCATTAACAGCATTCTTAAAATCAAGAGTGGGTCAGTGTCTGAGGTGTAATTTTACTCAGATTAATTATGAGATGGAGTTTTAACTTTTTAAACAAATTCCTACTTGATCACACTTTGAGGGACTTGTTTACCGAAGAGACCTGAAATGCTAATTAATAGTAAATAGTACTTTAATGAATGAGACCTTTAATGCTATTAGAACAGTCGTATTCTAAGGAAAAAAGAAGGATTTATGTGTCCTTAGCCTGGCATAGAAAACCAAGGGTTTTCCTCTTGAACAAGTTGACAATATTTCACAGACTTACCTAATATACCTGTTGAAGAAAACAATCAGGATTGACTCAAGTTATCAGCGAACTTTTCTGATGATTGTTTTTTTAATGAGAAAAGGAGGTTTATTGCATCTCTTATTGCAGTGTTAGAGCTTCAAGTGCAGGGTCGGTTTTAAGTACAGCTTCGAAGTCAGACTGACAGTACTGCATTTGCAAATATGTTTCCCTTCGAGGTCTAATTAGTCATTTATCATAGTTGTTTTTGATATATTTTGTGTTCCAGACAAGTTCTGGTTTTTTTTCAGAGACTAGTTTCTTTTCAGTGTGGGTATAAATTTTAAAGGAGAAATATCCTGTCATTGTTACTTTCATAAGAGGAAGTTTCTTGTGGATTGTTAGCAAGCACTGGAAGGAATGATTTTTGTATAGATGAAACCAGCTTGGATAAAAACCCCTGATATTTTGCATATTCAGAGAACTATGGCAGAAATAACTCCTGCATCCTTCAGTCACGGATGGCAGAACACCCGGGAGCTGCATTAACCATATTTAACAAGTGTGGCATGGCAAAATACCTCCTACTTCTGGTAGGCTTGCTTGCTGTCACAGATAATACTCTGCTGAGTTGTTTTTGTGTGATTCACTCTGCAAGAGTGTGTTTGTCATCAGTGTTACTGATAATGAAATACATTCATTCTTGAGCTTTTATGGTTATCCTAGTACTTTGTATTCCCAGTTGTGTTAAGTTCAAAGGTAATGTGTTTCTAAAACAATAGCATCATAGTTTTCCCTTCCATGATTCTGATTCTGGCTTATAACATGAATGTGAACTTGTGTGTAATAAATTCTGCAAGCAAAAAAAATCTAAACAGAAAAGGAGGACCAATGCATATATAGAGAGATCTTTGTTACAGCTTTTATATATGTAACTGGGCTTTTTTTTTTTTGATCCTGTAGTTCTTTGAACGCTGTCTTTGAAGACCATAAGTAAAAAATGTATGAAAGCAGATACTTGAGGTGTATTTGACAGATAAAAATGGCATTTAGAAAAGGTGTATTTTTCTTGAAGTTTTAAGAAATTCTATTTTGAAGTGGGGAAAGAGAATCAACTGTTACAAGGTATTGCACAACTTTGATGTCAGTATTGCGCTCCCAGTACCTCGCTACTCCTTAGCTTGCTCTTTTCCTTCTAACAAGCTTCAGCCTTTCCTGAAAAAGAAGGTTCTGAGATGTTTATTCAGCTTTGAAATCATTTCTGTTTGCTTAACATAGCAAACATCAGACCCTGCATGTGTTCTTAAGTATTAATAGATGAGTGAGTTGGTTTTTAAAGTAAGTTTACAAAAAAATTTCAAGGACAAAAAGCTTTATAAATCACTTTGAAGTTCTCACTGGCAGAGTCTGCTTGCTTTAATACTAGAATAAGAATAATTTGGGGAGTTTCTGATAGGAAGTACTTTTTTCTTAAGCTGTTGTTCTTATCCATGAAAACACTGCTGCATTCTTTGAGTTGTGTGTTTGTAGCAAAAAAAGCTTTAATCAAGCTGCTGAGCTCTTTCTGGTCATTATGCTGCTGGTAAAGTCGTGTTTCACTGATATCTTCATGCAGTATAACAGCTTTCTGTCAGGGGGTTTCTGTAACCCTGCAGTGGGTCCTCAATACGTTGTGCTTGGTCTAGACAGGATGTTACCAATCTTGCAATACTGTGATGTAAAAGATAAAGCTACTATACCAATTATCTATGCAGAGAATTCCCCCGATGGCTAAGTAGTGAAAAAAAACTTCTGAAAACTCTCCCAGAGTGAAAACTTGTTGCATACTGGAGAAGTACGGCTGAAATCCTGTCATTACTGGCTCCAGTTGAAAACCAGATGGTGCAAAGTACAGAGAGCCATCAGCTGCTGTTGGAAGCACTACAGTGTTTCCAACCTTAGTTACTTACAGCAGTAATTTATTAATAATGTCTAGCTAATGTAGTAAGATTACAACAGTAGCTTGTGGACAGTGTGCCAGGGGTTAAGAGTTAAATATGCTAGCACAGTGCTCTGAGAGGGAATTCTCCCAAATTCACATTTCCTTGAAACAAACAAAAAAGCATTTGCAAAAATCAGGGAGGGTGGTTATTTTTTCAGACTCTAAATTCCCATAGTATGATTCATGCTGGATGCCTGAATGATACTGTGAGGGAGGACTAACAAAACAAAAAACCCAAAATAACTTCCTGAAATAGTTTATGTCATGATTTACACTTGACATTCAGTGTAAGAAAAGTCAAGGTCTTATTAAATACTTCGATTTATTTGTAAGTAAATAGCATATTTCTAGCTAATGCGTGGCATGAAGAAGTATCAGAAGCAAAAAAATGTTGTGTATAATGATAGTTCTCGCACAGAATACATTATAGCCATGTCCCACACAGACAGCTTTTCAGCTGCAGTCAAAATAGTGATGCAGAAGGAAAAAAAAAGCAAACAAACCTTCCCTAGATCAGTCTCATTTATCATTTGGTAGTTTCATGGAAAGAAGCTATCTGGAGCTACTGAGAAGATAGTTATCTCTAAAGTTATTTTTTTTTAATTCTCTTCAGAACTTAGAGTGAAACTAGGAAACGTCAGCTACCATTTTGTTGCAGAATGAAATAGTGATTTCAGATAATTAAGCTTTGAATACTTGAGGACATACTGGTTTTAACAGAACTCTTATGAGCTCAGATCTATGCCAGTGGTTGTTCAGAAGTAGTACTGCTCTGAATTATTTGTGAACATTTTCCCAGAGGTTCCTGCTACAATGTTAACATAGATTGTTGTTTATCATAAACATCTAGAAGTTTCAAAAAAAAAAAAAACCACCAAAAAACCCAAAATGTCTTTGTCCCCTGTATGTAGATGGAGGTGTTACCTTACCATAATACCCTAACCCAGAAACTGTTCATACATTTGTAGGATTAAATCCTCTCCTAATACCATGTCAGTAGTCAAAGAGCTGGACAGATTTGACAGGACCTGTTTTTCATCTGCAGTTTTTATGCTTTCAGTCTTACTCGTAAGGCTTTAATAGGCACTTAAAGAAATACTGTAGGATGTTAGACTTGTATATAATCTGTACCTAAAGGAAGCTGTAGATACTGCAGAATTTGTTTCTTGCAGCACTGACAACATATAAGTGGTATAAAACTCACTTCATGTTTTGAATTCTGTTCTAGAGGGCTCTTTTTTTCCCCTACCTCAACTCCCCAGTTGAAATTTTAACTACTATACAGATATTTTCAGTCTTTGGAGGAAAATACAGAGCTAATGCTGTGTGCTTAAGCAGCTAAGCATGCTATGAATTGCACTTCTGAGTCCTTTTTTTTTCTAGTCAAGTACCACTTTGCACGGGAATTTACGCATAGCTCTGAATTCTTGAGGGACTGATTTGCTTCAGTGCTGAAAATCTGTTCCTCTGCCGCCTTCCACTGGGGATGGAAATAAAGCTGTCCAGGAATGTGGAGTTATGATGCTGGTTATTAGTCTTCTTTCTGAAGAACAAGAAAGGTTAAATTAGCTTTAGAAGATCTTGAATTGACAATAGTTTGTGTTTGTTTCTAAGATAAAAGTTGAAAATGCTCTGCAGTTTACTGTTAACTCTCATGTTGGAAGTGGGTGCTTTCTGTTGGCATTATAAAACCATGTATAATAAAACCAGCGATAAGAATGGATGTGCAGAGTTACTGTAGATAGATTTCTCCATGACTAAAGTAACGTCTGATTCCCTGGATACATCAAAATACAGTCCTTCCTTAGACAGTTTTCTTGAGATGGAATATGAGATGGTGGATGAGACACTATAGATCTTTGATGCATGTCATTTTGAAACTTCCCTGCTGTTGGTCTTGAGGTATTGTTAGAAGTGTTAAGTACAGAGTCCTGAAAGCATGTTGTGTCTGCATCTGCAGCCTGAGGAAATAGGTTTTGTGTTTTGCTGTGCGATAGAAAAATTACTTTCAGCCATTCCTATAAGATAATTATAGAGCCTGTTGCAAAATACAGGTCAGCATGGAATAATTCATAATGAGAAGTACTGAGCACAGCAATGCCAAATGAAATATTCCAGTTTGAGAGTATCAGAACTTTGCTGCTAGGAAACACTTTCCTGTTTTCCAGTTCAACCTTCTGTTCCGTTCCACATGTTGGTGCTCCAGTACGAGGGAAATAAAACTTTAATAGGAAATATCTGACGGTGTAGAAATGTTGATTTTTGTTCTTCCTCAACTTCTCAACATGCTCTTTACTAATGTCCCCAGTTAAGGGTTTTAGGGCTGGGAGACTCCCTTCTGCAACCCTTCCTGACTTGCTTGTAGGGCCCTGTGAGCTGCTGTGCATCCTCCCACTCTGTGGGGCTCTTGTCAGGGCACTGCCGTGTGTTGAATCAGATCACTGTAGCATGCAAAAAGATGCAGAAGGACTGTACAAGGCAAAAGGGTTCCTTCTGAAAGAAATAACACGGACAAAAAGTCTGCTAGTTTGCTCTTGAGTAGGAAGCTAATGTGCTTTAGACCTTATGTTTGGAGTAGAAGATGCGAGGGTCTGTGCTATGCAAGGTACTGAAGCTGTTACCAAGAGTAATAAACAAAATGTGCAGATGTTCGTGTGGATTTTTTCTGTGGAAATTTGACTATTAACTTTTTCATGACTTTTTTCATGAACTGTTCAAAGCCTGTAGTTGTATAATTCGTCTTAAGATGACAGAAGTTTTATGACAGCTTGTTTACCTGATAAATGATTCTCTATAACATACAGCTGTTTATGGAGACTTGGTGTTAGCAGTGGGCAAAACTGGTCTCTTAGGGAGAAGCCTCTCATGAGATGGAGTACAGCAGATGTCAGCAGCTGTCAGTGATACTTAAAAGACTTCAGGTGGTTAATTTTTGCTCAGTGAAGAACAGGAGGGGGGAGGAGGGAGAAAGGGATGTAAGGTCAATGTGACAGCAGTTGCTACATCTCTTCCCTGCTCTTGTGTTAGCTAAACTTTTATATAAGGTGCCTCATGAGCAAATCTGAATGAGTGTTATGGAAGCCAGGTCATAGGTAAAGATGACTGTGACATAAGATAGAATCATAGAACTTCCTGGGTTGGAAAGGACCTCCAAAGGTCATGTAGTCCACCCCCTCAGCAGTGAGCAGGGACATCCTCAACTAGCTAACATTGCTCAGAGTTTCATCAAGCCTAACCTTGAATATCTCCAGAGATGGGGCCTCCTCCAACTCCCTGGGCAACCTGTTCCAGTGTTCCACCACCATTGTGGTTAAGAACTTGTTTCTAACATCCAATCTAAATCTACCCTCCTCTAGTTTAAACCCATGGCCCCTTGTCATATTGCCACGTGGCCTTGTAAACAGCCCCTCTCCAGCTTTCTTGTAGCCTCCCTTCAGGTACTGGCAGGCTGCTATAAGGTCTTCCTGGAGCCTTCTTTTCTCCAGTTGGAACACCCCCAGCTCCCTCAGCCTGTCATTGTTGGAGAGGTGCTCCAGCTCTCGGAGCATTTTTGTGGCCTTACTCTGCACCTGCTACATCAAGTCCATCTTCTTGTGTTGAGGGTTGCAGAGCTGGACACAGCACTCCAGGTGAGGTCTCACCAGAGGAGAGTCGAGGGGCAGAATCACCTTGCTCAGTCTGCTGGACGTGCTTCTTTTCATGCAGCCCAGGATGTGATTGGCCTTCTGGGCTGCAGATGCACATTATTGGTTCATGTCTATCTTCTTGTCCATCAGCATCCTCAGGTCCTTTTCTGCAGGGCTGCTTTCTGTCACCTCATCCCCCAGCCTGTGTTGATGATGTGGATTCTTCTGACTGATGTGCAGGACCCTGCCCTTGGTCTTGTCTCCTGAGATTCTCTTGGGCCCACTTCTCCAGCTTGTCTAGGTGTTGTTAAGAATATGCCAGCTGAGGACAAAGATGGTGAAGACCAAGAGAATTGCTATGCAGTGTTTATCTTGCAGCAGGCTAAGAAATGCGTTCAGTGGTGAAACAAAGCTTGTGAAATTCCCTTCGCTTCAGAGGTACAAAGATTCCAGGAAGACTAACTTCTTTTCTATACAGATGGTTTCTGTAGATGTGGGCAGTCATGATGTTCGTGAAGAGGGAAGAAGAAATGTCAGAAAACCTTTTTAGCTCTTTGATTTTATTTGAAATAATTCTCATGTAAAACCCGAAGAAAGACCAGAAATGATCTTACTTTTCCTTAGTTCTTTGCCGTTTCACAGGTGGAAAAGCTGTCTTTGTAGGATTTTACGGTCTTAGGAAAAGTGGAGAAGAATGTTTGACTCATCAGCAGTGACAGGCAACTGCTAGTCCTCTGAGAGATCTCATAGCCATCTGATATCTCTCCGATACCCATCTGACAGATGACATCACAGCTGATATTAGCTACTCTGACAATGACTTCACATTGACAATGTTTGTGTTTCCAGCCTCTCACTTCTGGATCTCTTGGAACTGATTCAATGGAAATACGGATTTGTATTTTACAGTCTGTCAGTAAGTCTGTCATAGTTTTACAAGAGGATATAGTTTCTGCGAGGCATTCACTGACTTGGGATTTTCCTGATTTTCCTGGCTGGCAGGTAACGACACTGTACAGCAGAGAGGGAAGCAAGATGCTGTCATTCTTGAGCCCATAGTATTGGAGAGGAGACAAAAAAAGTATTCAACTGGCTTTAAGTAGACTATTTTTGTTTGAACTAAGTTGGAGCTCCCCTCACTGAATTTATTTCGTTATTTTCTGTAATAACCCATCCAGTTGTTCCTACTGTGTGCTGGAGCCAGAGCATTAGTGTAAGTGACTGGCCACAGCACTGGGAACATCGGCTCTCTTGTATTTTCTATGAGATGGGTATCAGTTTTGGAGAACTATCTCGCTGGGTAATGGGCTTCTCAAACCCACAGTATTTCTAGGAATAGTATTTCTGCTGCGATACTCAAAGACGTAATTTCTTCATCTTAGGCTTACTGGTAATGAATAAAGAAAATAATGATGACAAGAGGGTTAATTTACTTTTATTCATACTCAGAACAAAGCACATTCAAAAGAAAAGCCTCAGAATTCAAATACTGAAAGCACAGTAGTGGATTGTGGCCCTGCATTTATAACAACACCAGAGACACTTGATTTTGGCTTTTATAAATGCCATTGGGTTAAATATCTCGTTAGATTGTTACCTCAACTAGGAAGCAGAAATTAAATTGGGTTCATCCAATAGCTGACCTTTTGGCTCAGCAACCCAACTTGGATGTATGCATTTCATTTTTAGGAGGAGACTGTGGTTTTGTTTGGTTTTTTGGTGTGGTTTGGTTTTGTTATTTGTTTTGGTTTTTTGTTGGTTTTTTTGGTTTTTTACATTGTTGTGAATGGTGATGTTCAATAAATACTGGCTTGATTTGGTGTATCTAACCCAAAATGCTCAGAAAGAGCTGAAGTAAATTTGGTAACGAATAGGAAGTGAGAGTTGGCTGCATAGAGCAGAAGGGTTGCCTGTGTCATAAAATAAGAATCAAGCTTGAACGAGGAAGATTTAATACCATTAGAAGTGTTGGACTTTGGGATCCTGTTAGAAGAATTCTCTTTTGGTGTTTAATTAAACCTTTTAGTGTGTTTTATTATATGGCTAATGCTGGTGTTGTTGGTGAATATGAAGGTTGTTATTCTCCTTTTTTCACTTCAGAGTTGAGTTTTGTGGGTTTTTTACTGCTCCGCCTTTTATTGTAAAGTAGGTCAAGGGAAGTTTTCATGAATCTTGTGCTTTTGGCTGCAGTTGCCTTTTTCCAGAGTGAACAGCCAGCAGTGGAGGCAGCGCATTAAAAAGAACGATGGGCAAGGAAATTTCATTTGCTTGATAGCTTGGTTGCTGAATGTGCTTGGAATGGTGAAGAGATCTGTTCTGTGTTACAAGTTCAACACTGAGAACGTTCAGATGGGTAATTACAATGTACTGGTAATCTGTATAATATTGGTACTGCTACTGAATTAGTGATTTCCTGTCTCAGCACAGTTACTGTTAAATAAATAGGAATGGTCTTGTTTATGAAGCAGATTCTGTCCTGCTAAGATACCATCATAATTGAAGAGTAACTTGACCTATTCTTCATCTAAACAGAGGTGTCTTAATGACTTGGAGCAAAATAACAAACCAGATCTGACTGCCCAGTGCAGAAATGATTTTAAAATCCCTTTTTACCTGCTGCCTACTGCAGAGGAATCTTAAGTCTATAGGCTTAATTTTAATTACCAACTTTGAAGCCTTGTAGAATAATAAATGTCTACTTTCCTGTTTCCTGGTATATTTAATACATTAAATGATTAAAACAGTGTTTCTAGGTTGATGTATTTAATCTGTTTAAGGAGTATTTGCTATATATTTGAAAACCAAAATATAATTTTATGGTTTCATTGTAAGCAGTATCTAGTTAAATAAGTTTGACCATAATGTATATTTATGTATTTAACAAAGAAAATGTGTCTTTAGCTGATAATAATGCTAAATCTCCAGCTCTGGTGCTTAAAGGAGTCTCAGCTGCTGCTGGTGGCTCCCCCCACCCCCCCAGGCATAAGTAAAATTTGGTCAGAAATATAATTTATCTACTATTATATTGCCAAAACTCAGAAAATGAAGGTTAATGGATTGATAGCAAGTTTCATTCAAAGACAGAAATTTCAAGATCGAGGCATTAATTCACTGGAGTGATCATCATTTTCCTCTGAGCCCCTCAAGCCAGCCTGCTTTCCTTTATCCAGAAAATGAAAATTGATCGTGTCTATTGCTGTGAAATTTCAGGAGCACAGTCAGCGGGGCAGGTGCACCCACACTTCGGGTTCTTAGTTTCTACTTCGTGAAGTCGTTCGTGTTCTTAATGTTGTGCCCTTGGAAGTCGGTGCTGTGAGAGGAGAGAAAGCAGCGATCTTCACTTTCTGCCTGTGCTGCAGCCACCCTGCCTTTCTCTTATTTATCCCACAAGGGAGATTAAGCAATAATGTGTTGTATTGTTGTATTATATATTCATATTTTTGCCCCTTGACTGATTCTTAAGCAAAAACCAATAAACCAGGTAATAATTCAGCCAGACTTCTCCTGTTGCTTTCTCAGGCTATGTGATTAATTACAGAAACTCCAGGTGAATGAAACACATTAATCTGATCTTTGTTTTCAGTGTGACTTCGGAGGGAGGTAAGGCCTTTTGAATTCGGCTTTCCTTTATCAAGTGAAATGTATTGGATTGGGTAAAAGTTCAACTTGTTTAAATAATGCTCAGGAACAGGGTTTTTTTTGTGCTTGTTTTAATTATTTTTTTAACTAAGCAACATATCGGAAATACAAATTTTTTTCTGAGTCTTTGGTGGTTGTTGTGAAAAAAAAATGTGTGTATGCAATGTGAAGGTACAATGTGAGGAGAACTTTGTGCAGGAACCTGTCACCTGCTTGCAGGTGGAAAACACTTCTTCAAGCAATGTTTGAAGTCCTCTTCTGAGTACTATCTGAGGTGGGATCAGGGCTGACTTCCTGTAGTTGGATGTATTTCAAAAGCGTTTGAGCAGATTCCAGGAGCTGAAAGTACTTCAGTGGCATATAAAATCCCATGTTGAAGGGTTTTTTCTTCTTGATACAGGAAGGAAAAGCTATCTGATGATTACCTCCTGGCTACTTTTTCAAGTATTTTGATACTGTAATGATGATTGGCTCTTCACTACTGATAGAGGGAACAGTAATGATAAACACATCTCTTCATGGATTCAGCTTTAAGTGGAGGTGGTACTTACATTTGACATGTAACCAGGGATTGATCAAGTGCCTAGACAGCAGTTGAAGAGTAAGATGCTGCATCTAGGATGTGTTTAATTCTTGTCTTGATGAATTATTTCTCAAGGCCTGAGATGTTTTGTTAAGATTCCACTTGGCTAAAGTTCCACTCTCGTCCTGCTGCTTTAATGTGGATAATCAAGGTAATGTAGAGTTATTCTCGTAATTTTTTGTGAATGCAGAAGTCACTGACTTTTCCTTGAAGCTCTGAAGAGGAGGGGAGGGGAAAGGTACAGACTTGTGATGCACAGTGTATTTCTGATGGTTTCTTATTGCCCTACAAGTAGGAGGACAAGGGAATTCAAGTCTGTATATTTAGATTATAAATCACTGTGCAGCTTGAATGGATTGCACGTAGAATTTTTTGAGGTACTCCAAAGGAAATATTTAATGTTTTTGAAATCTCTGAGGAGAAGAGACATCCTGAACTCAAATAAAGGATGTAGTAGGAGACTTTAATTCTGATGTATGAATGTTTTATGAGGACTGTGTGAACAGTATGCTAAGTGTTCTCTGCAGTTGAATAGTCTATAAAAATCAAGGTTCCTTAACTTAGTGCGGGACTAGCAGGAGACCTAAAGAAGGAATAAGAAAGTGAAGTGTAAATCCACTTGCAAAGCCCGAATTAATGAATTTCTCTGTAGAAGCAAATCTGTTGCTGTTTCCAGAAGTGAAGAAAGCTGTTTGAAGATCTTAAAGTAATATGATCAATGCAATGGGTAGTAAATTCACAGGAGAATAACCTATTAAATAAAAAACTGATACAAATGTAATGTTAGGTTAAAATTACTCATCTTAGTTGACTATCTGTCAACTACAAAAGACTAAACCAGTACTTATACATGTCTGTCTGTTTTTGTTACTGATTACAAGTATGTTTACCAATTGTAGCACTTGTTATGTGAGGAGTATAAATCTTTCCTGGCTGATGCTCAGCACCTATAATTTACCAGTTGGGTTTTTTTAACTGATGCACATTATCCTAATTGCATATTGCAAATCTCCCATTTTACAAGTGTTTGCAGGAGGGAAGGAATTCCAGATCTTTCTTTCTTGGGCAACTAACGAACATTTAACTCTCCATCAACCTGCTGCTTACACAAGTGGAAAATGACTTTCTGAAAGCAGTTGAATTGCATTTTTTGTTAGACTGTTGAGGGCTTGCAGTTTGTTACTGATCTAACTCACAGATTACTTAAGTAGTCTTCTGGTTTTTTTTTTAATAGACCATGTAGTCACAAGTATTGTACAAACAATTTTTGGGTGCCTGTTTAAAGAAAGAATGTCTTACAAATTGAGTTTAAAAATCAACAGGCAATATTTTTATTCAAAGCCTAGCAGAAATCCTCCAAACTGGTATGTTTAGGTTTAACATGAGCAGCCCTAATGAAATGTTGTATGAGATAACAGTACGGTTTTTTATATATTATCCAGGTATTATGAATAGGATGTATTACAATACCACAGGAGCTGATGTGATGTAAGAATGTGGCCAAAGAGGGAGGAAGTGGGTGCAGTTGAAAGATGGCTGTACAAGGGGTCAGACTGAGTTTGTATTAAATAAGAACTGTTTAATCTTACTGTTTATTAATCAACTACTGAATTTTTTGTTCCTATAATTTTATAGTGCTTCACTTCATAATTCTATACATTGCACTGTAGCTCATAGAAATCTGTTGTTCACAATCTTGACCTTGTAAAATGAAAACACGGATATTTTGAATAAGGTTTTTATTTTCTTCCAGAAAGCATTTTCAGAGCATTAGAACATATCACTAGTTTTTGATTTATAAAGCTCAAAAATACTTATGGCCTTTTATTCATAAAGCTTTAGAAGGCTTAGAACTTTTAAGACTACTGGATTACACGGCCCCCTCTTGAGAGAGCTGGGGAATTGAACTGTGGACTTGCACGAGTTGGCAGGAGGGAAATCTGAAGAAGCCCTTCTTAATGGTACGGTTTAGCTTGGCCCAGAGGAGGAATGATGCAGGAGGTAGGAAAGTAGTGCTCCCTCCTGGAGGATTAACGTGGGGTTAGCAGATGTCAGCTCTTGCTGCACACTTTGACATATCTTAGTAGTCATGGCAAAAAAGCCTTTGCCAGCCCAAAATACCTTGTACTGGGAAAAGGATGTGATAGAGGAATTTTTTTCTGCATGGGTCAGTCCTGAAGTTTCCTCCTTCCAGCTGCCCCTTAAGTTGGGACTCCAGCTGTGGTCTGTGGGGAATGCCATCTTCTGGGGAGCCCATTCAAGGCTGCCAGCAGAACTAGAGTCATTGAGGATTCACACTCCTGTGTGCTTGCTGGGGCCTGGATGCGACTTAACCTGATTAGGTTTGGTCAGAAACAAGTGGGATATGGAGCCACAACTCCCAGTTCAGTGATGGGTCAGACAGATTGCGAAATCTAAAGAAAATTGAAGGTGTGGAGGGAGAGTGAAAACTTTATTTAAGATACCCAGGATTCCTGTTATTGCTAGTATGGCATCAAGATTATTTCCCACCCCTGACAGGAATAAAACAGCAGGTCACGCTGTAAACTGTGACCGTATTTTTACAGAGTTGATGAACAATAACAGAACCAAGCACAGCAGTCTCTAGGAAAAACTCTCTAGGGCACATTGTCTCAGACTTGTTTTCTAAAGGATTGCTTTGAACACAGATGTCCAACAAACACAGAAGAATGCTTTTAAATTAGAATTGTATTTGTTAGAAAATCTTGATGAAATATCTTAATTAGTTCTGACCCCCGACCCCAAGCCAACCTTTGGTGTTTAGGCTGGACTTTCTGGTAATGTGAATAATTTAGAGATCAAGTACATTAAACATTAAAAAGAGAATTAGTATTTGTTGCCCACCTATACTGATTGCCCCAGAACAGCCTTTGGTGGAAAAAGGGAGGGGGGAGGGAGGGGCACAAAGAATATCTACAGTTTGGTAACACATGTGTTTTGGCTTTGTCATGTGTTTGGAAAATAATCAAGTGGAAGCAAAGCAAACACTCTTCTTGCTGTGACTATGGCTTTTGCCATGTGCGTACTCAGTCAACCAGCAGCAAGGTTGCAGTGGAAAGTGTAGACTGATGGCACTATCAGAGATAAAGCAGACATCTCCAGAACTGGTCTTGGACATTGTGTGGTCAATATATGTGAGATTAGATGAACACACTGTTCCACTTGGTTTGTCTCTTGTATACCATTGACTAGGGGTATAGATTCTGTATAATGCAAAGGTGAGTTTGGCCACGTGAGTTCCTGGCAGAGGACTGCTCAAGCACAAGCACTGCTGAAGGTGTGGAGTACTGTGCAAAAAAAAACCCAAGTAAGCCAAGTATTCTTTTTTTTAAGGGACAAAACAAGAGGCACTGATAATTCAAACAGCCTTGTACGCCAGCTGTCTGGATTAGTGTGGAAATTTGAAAGGGAAGTTGCTGGTAACTGCTTGGTCAAGAAGTCCGGGATCTGTTACGTTTTATTTGCTGGTATTTTTCAAGGGGGTATTGTGGTAATGGGTAAAAGCTTTTGGCAACTTAGATGCTGAGTGTCCTATTCCCAGCCCTTACTTCTCTGCTGTGCTGCTTTTAGTTGGAGAGAGTACTGGACTCTGTGGGTCATTGGTCTGACCCAGCAGGCAGTTCTGAACTTAGATCATGTGAATGGGATGAAGGCTAGTCCATCTGGGGAGCCTTGGAAGGACAGTCCCCATGCTGCTTGCCTTCAATCATGGAGCAGAAACTGAAGAAAGATCTGCAGGGGGGGGGGAACCCCAAAACAAGAAAACCCCCCCACCCTAACCCCCTATGTTTTATATGTTTGCTTGAAATAAGTAATTCTTCCCTGGCTTGTTACTCTGTGATTGACTGCTAGTTTTTTTTTTCCTTAGTGTACAGATTTTTAGTTACACGCCTTGAAATTGTGTCATCTGTAGACTACTGCTACTAACAGCAGCCTGTTTGCATCTTTTGGTCAGAAGACAGACTCACTTCCCTCAGGATGATAAAGTGTCACTCCTCATTTTCTATCTTGAAATACAATACACATTGGTAAGTCTGTAAGTAAAATTCTGTTTAAAACCACCACAGTGATAATGGTGGATCTGGTAAAATTGGCGAGTGACTGTACTAAATTCTGTACCTCTCTGCATCTGAAGTAGTTAAAAATGATGTACAGGATATGTCTTCTGAATACTACATGAATAAACTCGTAAAAGGTTAAGTATGCGAGTTACAAGAAACAGAGGATGATTTTACCAGGGCTGCTGTCTTGTTCAGTGTCTGGTTTGGTATTAGTCCCACTGGATGCTTCTGGCTGCTTCTGGGTGCTGATATTATCCTCATTATGGTTAATCAATAGGGAATTTTACTGTAAGTAGACTTTATTAGATTTGAAATTCCAGTCCTGATGTTACAAAGAAAGCCAGGTGTTTCCCCAAGGAGAAGAGATGAAGAGGAATTATTGTGGAATGTAGTGCGTAGGATCAGATTTAAGAGTCTGATGCTGTCATACAAGAGAAGCAGCAGGAGTGTTACAGATGTAGGACTAGGGAAGGTGGCACTTTAGGGACTATGGACACTGACCAAAAAAAAAGGGGGGAACCCCAAACAAACCAGCAAGACTGCTAACTTGATAGCTTAAGCACTCCCTAAATGATAGGATTTGTAGTCTTTTTCATCCCATGCTATCAAGAAAATGTCCAGTAGAAGTCTCAGTATTGGCTGTGTTATTTTCAAATTTACTGTTTTCTAAATTTTGTTGAATATAGTATAGAAAGTAAATAAAGTCTTTCAACATTATGGTATACATTATATAATAAAATGGTGTATGGAGTAAGGCAGAAGCAGATCCAGAGTGTTTCCGTCTTGTATATAGCTGAAGTATGGCAGAATTCCAGCTAGGAATCAGAACTTGTACTGCCGAATTTGCTTGGAGAGTAAATGTATCCGCTGAGAATATTTTGGTACCTGGGATATAATCAGGTTTTTCCTCTCTGGTTCATAATGCTCTATCTAGATTAAGAATAGCACTTCAAAAAACACTGCGTAGTTATAATGAACACTTCTTGATTTCTCCTCTGAAAAGCCTGGGTTTTGTCATCATTATTAACTTAATGCCAATTATGATTGTAATTATGGCTGCAATCCCTGAGTACTTCATCCTCGCTGAAGGCCTTTATTAAAACATTGCTGTTCCTTCGACAGTGTGTACAAACTGTGCTTGGGATTACACAGACATGAGAGCAGAAAAGGAATTTAGAAACCTTTAATCAGAGTATTTTTTTGAAGTTATATAAAATAATTTCCCTTTTGTTCTTAGCTGTGGCTAACTCATTGTGCTGTGAAATGAGGAGTAAAAATTAACTTCCCAGGTTTAATGTCGGGAAACGCGGTTGCAGTGTCTGGAGAATGAACTTTGTGGTACCATTATGAGGGTGATGGAGCACTGGAACGGGCTGTCCAGAGAGATTGCCATGACTCCTTCTCTGGAGACTTCCAAAGCCTGCCTGGACATGATCCTGGGCAACCTGCTCTGGGTGCCTCTGCTTTAGCAGGAAAGTTGGACTGGGTGATCTGCAGAGGCCCCTTCCAACCCCTGCTGTTCTGTGGTTGTACGGCTGAGTAAAGAGCTGTTGGTTGATGAAAGGAACATACTCTTATTAATAAAACCATGATATTTCAAAGATCAAGATCACTACAGCTGCAAATGTGTTTCAGAGAGCTGTTTCTTCAGAACTTTTTCTTCACATTTTCTAATTTCAATTATCAGATATTTGTGAAGAAAAAAATTCCTTCTGAGATGTACTTCCCTTCAAGTCAATACAATTTAAGAGGGATAAGAGGCATTTGGATGGCTTTAAAAGAGAGGGCACTTAAGTGATTTTGGGATTTAGTTTTCATGATAAAATTGACTCAGAATTGAAGCCTGTTGTTTGTATGTGATAGTGGATTGTAAGCTGGGAAGCAAAAGTCTCTTAGTACAGCAGGGACTGTGAAAACTTAAGTAAATTAAGAAGATAACTATGTGTGAGATTATTCAAAGGATGACAAAATGTTACTGGGTCTTCTGGAATGAGGTTTCTGTTCAGGTAGGGAAATGGGCTTCCCTGACAGCTTTAGAATATGGCCTTCCAGTCTGTCCTTCACCGTGTAGCTTTTATAAACGTACTACTGCTACTGATGTTTGTTATGCTTGTGACATAGCCAAGAAGAAAAAGGAAAACACAAGGCAGAAGAATATGCAGCCAATTAACCTTTAGATGGAGCTGTTTCTCCTTGGATGATGTGAAGCTTGCAAATACTTAGTGTACCTAATCAGTGAAGTAAGAATGGACTGAGTTGTGCTGTAGTTCAGCAATAGATTTACTTTCGGGGGGGGGGAACCAACCCAGAAGCATGTTTATCACTTTGAAAGCAAGTAAAATATATGCTGCTCAGACTTGTTCAGATATCTCTTAAAATAACTAAATATTGATAAGGAAAAGATGATGTATAATAATATTTTCCAAAATGTGCAAGTATATTTTGTATAACTAAAGTTGGGGATAGTTTTGTGGTATGGAAAAAAAGAATGTGAATGCTGCATGTCAGATAATGTTACACATTGAGCTGAGCTGCTGAACATTGCAGTTATTTCCCTTGGAGATGAGAAAGTTGCCTTTCCTCTGTGAGCGACAGTGCATGTATGGGAGCAATCTTCAAAAGCATAGGGGCTGTTTGTTTGCTTCCTGTCATGATTAACACAGATTTCTTTCATTAACAAGGCTGTCATGGTTTATCAGCATTAACTCAGCATACCCAGGGCAATTCTCTAAGTTGGTCCTTGGAAATTCATCTGGTCTACCTCTGAAAAGCGCCAACTGAGAACGGTAACGTTCTCAGACTTGAGTAGTGCCAGGTCTTGAGCAGGATAAACCTGTTCAAGTGGTCTGCAGATTCAGTGGTAGCCACCAACAGCTCATCAGCTCCTCCAGAGCCTGCAGTTTATCTCCCCTGCAGTTTTTTTTCTGTCAAGAAATTTGGGGTTGGCTCTGGGCTATATTAATGATTCTGGCAGCAGAAGCAGTCTGCTTCTGCCTTTCCTGTACCACTGTGTTATGAGACACGGGTGTACCCATGATTGGATGAGAGAGTAGAATCATTCCAGAGGGAATAAGTGTCTGGAGGTTACCTGGTGGTAAATGGAAAATATATTTAGCCCAAGGACGTGTCTCTTTTTTCTCATACAGCTTGAATTGTTAAGAATAGAATTGACCTGCTGGATATATTGGTCCAGGTAGGCCAATATTTGATCTCCTACAGTGGTGTTTTAGACTTCAGTGTTTTGGGTGATTGTGTGATCCTAGTCACTTTTGATTATCTCTTCTCCTCGCAGCCCTCCTGCATCCACACCTGGTATGTTAGTGCTGTTAGTTACATCTCTACCCTTTCCCTTCACTGGGTGTTCTGGTACTGCAGGATTATACAAGGAACAGTTCTGTGTTTAGGTGGATATGTCACCTTCATGATTTTGAGTATGTTCTTTGTATATCCCCTTCAGCCTTTTCCTCTCCAGATGGAAGATACCTAGCCTTTCAACCATCCTTTTAAAAAGCAGCTGTGTTCCATGCCCTTGTATCAGTTCAG
This sequence comes from Todiramphus chloris collaris, assembly GCA_025345505.1. Taxonomy (NCBI): domain Eukaryota; kingdom Metazoa; phylum Chordata; class Aves; order Coraciiformes; family Alcedinidae; genus Todiramphus; species Todiramphus chloris. Next base: position 5,589,414 of record JANVCC010000049.1, on the reverse strand, counting down.
CTGGCCATGTCTCCCACCACTGTGTCCTCTTGAGACAGAAGGCAAAACTGTCCTCAGGACTCAGGATATGGTGTAGCCTGGTAACTGTTTCAGCCATTATGGGTAGGCAGCAGTATACCTTTGAGCACCCTGTCAGGGCAGGTTCTTGGGACTTTCTGGGGCTCAGTCTGGGCCTGAGCTGCTTTTGGCTCTTGCTCAACAATGGGCAGGTGACTATGGATTCACCAAGTGTACTTTTGAGATGAGCCTTTCTGGTAAAGGCTTGAGACCAGTAGTCCTCTATGGCAGGTGGGGCTACAGGGAAGTATTTGTCCCTCTGCAAAAAGAGACAAACTGAACCCCAAAAAACAGCCAAGCAAACAAATAAAGCAAACAAAAAACTCTTAACTGTCTATGGGAAATGCACTAATATGTGAACCAGTTCTTTTCAGTTTTCATCTTCTTGAGGTAGCATTACTCATAAGTGCAGACAGGACAACCTGAAAGCAGTAAGAAACTAGCAGTCTTTGGCCTAGGGACAGACACTGTGGAATGCAGTACAGACATTTCTAATGATATTTTAAAACTATTTGCTTAATAAGTATTTAATCATTAAACAATTTAAAATATAAATGATATTCCTTCAACTTCAATGGTGTTTTTAAATGACTTGTTTTCAGGTCACTGATGTTTTTTTCAGCCTTGCTAAAGACTGTTTGTGGGAACAGCACACAGTGCATTAATAAGTGACTGTGACATTCTTACAGAGAACTTTTCGGCTTGCTGCTGATTGCTGCACCAACTCACTCTGGGCAGTGTGGGTCAAACAGGGCCCATTCTGATGCCCTTAGGATACAGCAGAAAACAGATGACACAAGTGAAATATTTATCAAGGTACCCAATGCATTGACTTTGCAAGCTTGTTGGTTAGTCTCAGAATTAACATTTATTTAAGCTATACCGAAATTAAAGCCCTGTTCAACTAACCAAACCACAACAGCCAGTAACAAAACACCCCAAACTTGCAGTTAAAAAGGTCTATGGAAGATGAAAAGGGAACCATGCTTGAAGTAGACTTAACTGACAAAGCAGCAGCTAGGTCTTTGGTGCTGGTGCTCCTCATTCAGAACCCTTCCTATGGAATTCACATGTAAGGCGGTTTCCCTTGAGCTGCTGTCAACTGAAGATGGTTGGTAGAGACTGCTCTTCCAGATTCCCACAACACCCTTCTAGATCTTCTTTTTTCACAGGAGACATTAACTCTTACATGTGGTTTTGCACTAGAAAATGTTTTTCACAGTCCAGATGTATTCTCAGGTTCATCCTGATGTATGGTCTGCCCTGTGCAGGACAGCACTGGGCCTACGCTGAGGATTACTGGCTTCCTTTAGATACGTAGACACAGCTTTCCTTAAAGGTTCCTTAAAACGTTTTACCTCCTCTCTGTTAACTGAATCTTAAGTACACTAAATGCATCTAGCTCAATACTGGCTTTTCACTGAGACGAGTCAAGGGAAAGTTAACAAATTTAATATGAGTGATTCTCAACTGCTTTCTACTAAGCACATTATTACATGACTCAGCAGCATGCAGAAGAAAGAAATCCATCTGTTTTAAAAAATGTTGGTTTACAGTTTTGGAGAGTGACTCTGCTGGATTGCTTTCATGCGCTTCTGTAGTGTGAGAGACACTACACGTGTTTATTGGCCATGGTAAGCTTATTGGGGACCTTCCCTTGTGGGCAGATGGCCTGGCTGGGTATGTTGTCTTGATCTGCTACTGATATCAACTCAAATCTCAAGTGAGAAGTGCTTGTGAGTAGATCAGAGCTAAAAACCAGCCTGTACCATGTGGCAGAGTTTGAAGTGAGCTAAAGGATCACTGGCTGGTTTTTCAGGCTTTCCAGAGCGGGGCCTGATGTGCTTCTGAATTCTTTAAGGGATGAATCCGGGAGCTGTGTTTGCACTAATTTTGCTTGGGTTAATAAACACTGGTCTTCCCTTCCTAATACAGGTTTTTTATAGGGGACATTGACAGTTTCAGGAGTTACAAGCTGTTGACTGACTGTAGGCCTGAAAACAGGAAGCAGTCTTGGGTTTCACAGTAAAATAGGTTAAGTGTAAGACATGCAGAAGACACATAGTGTTGTTACAAAGTTGGTTTGAATCTCTCAGAAACACTCTATGGTATTATCTTAAGAGCATTTGAATGCTAAATAACAGCTTTTTAATTATGGGATAATGAAAAGCCTATTTGCAGTACTGTTCTTCGTATATTACTGGCTTTGCAGTGGGTGAAAAGGGTGGTCTGCGGTGCTCACAGAGGCAGATGGGATCCAGAACAGATAGATAGAAAACAATGTGGTAAAGAACAGGAATTATGGGCAAATTGGAGTCATCCGATTGATTCAGTCATTAATACCAGTGTAATAAATGTGATTCTGTAATAGGAATTAAAAATCTTAAACTGTCTGGACTGTTAATATCAAACTCCTGAGAAGAAAGACTGTTATCCAAAGGCAACAATACAGAGGAGTTCTGTGAAATTAATCTAAAACTTCTCACTGCCCTTTGGGAGCTTATGTATGGGAGTTATTTCTAGCAACTCAAGATAGCCTGAACTAAAAGACACTGACATAAACACTGTTTTCTGCTTAACTGCCAGCACAGCCTATCAATACACATCCTTGCCTGACTGTTACCAGTCTGTCTTTGTTTAGCACCTGCTCCTCTTGACTTCTGGAAGACCTCCCACTACCTAATGCGAATATTCTCTCTGGCTTCTGGTAAGATCCCTGCAGGTTGTGATAAAGCTTTATTAGTTTCATTAGACTTTCATTACAGAATAATCATGCTAACAAATCCCCTCGTTATTGCTCTATAAATCTTGCATCATAGCTGCTTGTTTCTTAGCAGTGAGTAGCTGAATGTTCTGCAAGTGCAAGAGGTAAGTAAATCTTTGCTGGGCAAAGGCCTGTCAGGCTTCTATTTACTTCCAGACAATCCAGAAACTCTTTCTCAAGCCTTTACTCAGACTTATCTTCCATGAACGAAGTAATGGAGTGGCTCTTTCACCTGTTGTGTGCCAGAATCCTAGAAGGTAGCCAGTAACTGTTTGGAACAGGATGGAATGTGAAGAAGTGCTGCCCTGTAAAGCCCAGCCTGCGAGTGACAGGCAGAACTTCTCTTTTACATTTGTCTTCCTATGTACTGTGAAGAGACTATCCATGAACTTCTTTAACAGGGTATCTTGCATAGCTGTTTTAGATGCTGTTTTCCTATACAGTGTTGTAATTAAAGAAATTACAGGGTGACAGGATGACTTCTAACCTTCTAAAATAAGTTGTCATTTGATACAATACCAACTTAAAACCATTTTAGAGGTGCAGTCATTTGGTGAACAAGCAGAGAATTAAGCTCAGAATTGGGATGCAGAGGCAATCTATATTTCAGTTAGAAGTACTCAGTACTACTTTTGTGTTGTGTGTTTATTTTGTTGATTTTATTTATTTTTCTGAAATACATACGTGATTTCAGCAAAGAACTTTTTTACATACTGTTGATTTGTGTGATGCCTAAACTTGGCATGTTGTGTTAACTACTGTGAAATTAATCCCATTTTGTACTGTGCTTACACATCCTTGTCTTCTAATCAGCTCTCCTGCAGATTTCCTCTAATGTTGGAATATTTCTAGAAGGTTTTTCCTATTGTTCTAGGTTTGATTCTAAAGATGATTCCCAGCTAATTTATTACATGGATTGTCAGATGTGAATTTGGGTTTTATCTCTGTGCTTGTGCTCAAATTCTGGTTGCATAGTGCTGAAACATTGACTTGGACATATTGTGCTACGCAACTAAAGGCTCTCCAGATCAGAGGTTTTACGACAAAAGTAATTTTGGCCTATTCTGAGAGAGGACTGAGCTGCTCAGGAGTTCTGGAATACAGACTTCTGTTCTCCTGCTCAGTCATGATGCCAGGTCACGCTGCTTCTATCTCACCTTACAAGCAGAAATGCTTGTTGTGGTAAATGTTTGTTTTTTTTTTTAACAAACAAAACCCCTACAAAACATCACACCCAAAACCTCAGACAAACAAAACATACATTTGAGAGTATATATTTCTAAGTAGTTAGTACAGATTTGCCTGTGGTGCTTAAGGAGCTGTGCATGGAGTTCTGCTCTTCATGCTCAAGGTATAAAAGGAAATTCTTTTCTTGGGGAAGGGAGAACGGGTAGATTTTCTGTTATCAAAATTTTCTAACAATGTCTATTTATGGACTGCCACTACAGTTGTTCATACCTGGTTGTTATATTCCATCTTACTGATTGTGTTGCAGAAATACTGTGCCTGTGTTGCTCTGTGTGTCTGGCATTGCTTGCCTGGTATTAGGAAGCAGCTCGTACTTCCCTCTCCGCCACTTCAATTTGCCTTTTTGCTTTTTGCAATCAAAGAAGGCTATTTACTCCATTTTAATACTGCTGTGATTGGGCCTGTTTCAAAAAGGATGTGTTTCTGTTTGTTGAAAAGGATTGATTGGCTGTTGCCTTAAGAGATTTCATTATTAAGATTTCTGGTACATTTTTCATTAGCAAAGCATTTTAGCCGAAAGTCATTTGAACTTGCTGGATACACAGTCCAGGGCTTGACTTTATCAGACGACCTGATGCATTCTGACAAATACTCTGTCCCTTATTTTGCTTTTTCTGTGCAGGGATTGAGTGGCTGAGGTCTTTTCATTAATACTAAGTAGGATACTGCAGACTTTCTGGGCTTTCTCTTCAGATCATACAGTTGAAAGGAGTTCTGTTCTGGTAATCTTTCAGGAATTGCCCTTCATGTCTCTTAAATGTCTTTCCTAGAGTGGTATACTTGTGTGTTTGTAAATCCTTCTTGTATGTGTACAATCATAGTTTAATCCTCCTATGGTTCAGACTGCCTTACCCAAATACTACTGCTCTGAGAAATAAAAGCTGTATCTGACTGTTGAGTTCTTGATAAATTTTTTGCAGTCTCAGATTGCTTTGAAAGCCGTGTACTCTATTTAATGATGGCATCTACATTTTAAACTTGGGGAGTAAGGTGGAGAAGTAATTTCATATGTTCAACAGACTTTTGGTCTGAATCTTCAGGAGGCAACTAATTTACATCAAAAATTAAATAAAAACCCAAGAAAAATTTATAGAACAGCACAAGGTAATTACTTTTTTAATGATGTGAATGGATGGATGTCTTCAGGTCTAGTTTTAACGTTGAGTTTTATTTATGTTTACATATCTTCAATCCACTTGCCTTTTCCAGTCTAATTAAAAAATTTTAGTAGCATAAATACTGAGTTTGAAAGCTAGGCAAATAAATCTACTGTGCTATATTACTTTGGAATTTGATTATATAGTTTTCTGCTTCCTAGAAGAAAACGATGAAGTAATAAGGAAGGAGGGGGGAACTTCTTAGCTTGCACAGAGGCCTCTGAAGGACTCAGGGGAGTACTTCTGAAGTGTACCCTGCAGTGTCTGAGTGGTTTGGTCATGTAAAACTGCGAAGGGAGGGGTATGAAAGAGCTCCCAGACCCGAGCTACTGGCTGTTCAGTAGTAAATAGATAAATCCTACTGACTTTTCTAACAGCAGGAAGTTAAAGCACCACGTCTTTCCAGGCATGGAGGGGAGCCTGCAGTTCTTGCCATTTTGCTGTGACGGCTTCAGTCTCAAATCTGTGTTGCTCGTAGAAACACATTTGCAATTCCACATCCCTTCTATGTATATTCAATAAATTCAGGATTTATGGCTTAATTTTCTGCAGGGCGCAGCAAGAGAGGGTAACATACTTTTGAGAAAAGAAATGAAGATAAAATAGGGAGGTTTCAGCCCGAAGAGAGTCTTCTCTTCCTTTCAGGCATGTAGTTTGGTTTCTTAGAAAGTTAAAGCACGTCTTAAAATGTGTCCTTGGTCAGTGATTCCATCATTGCCTATTGCTTAGTAGCTCTGAAAACCTGGATATAAAAGGAATCTAGAAAAGTGATTAAATGCCTGATTGTTAGAACGGGTATCTCACTGACCAGTCAGTTACATTAACCAGCCATTTTCTCTAATGAATGTAAGCCATGGCTGTGAAACAGAAATTATATTTATTACTGGGAAGTAAAGAAATTAGTCAGTGCACCAAAACCACCTTGTTGATGGGCACTGATCATCAGCAGAAATAAGCATTTGTGTCAACGCGTTTTGAACAGAAACTCTGAAAGGGCTTTTAAAGCCTGAGCTACTTGTGAGATAATTGTTAACTTTACTACTAGTATGGTAGTAAAAGACGGTAAAAGAAACAGGTTTTTGGTTTGCTTTGTGCTCTGTGTTGGGTTTACATGTGCTCTGGTTTGATTTCTAAAGCCTCAGAATCTACAGCTGGCTTTTAGATTTATAGGAGCATTTCAGTATCTCATGATACTCAGTTTTAAATCTGCAATATTTACAGCGCTTTCCTTTACACTGCTCTTTGTTTTAACATTATGTAAGAAAGTTTCGGTTTTCTGAACTTTGGAAAGGTTATACAGTTTCTTATTTAATGAATAGACAACTGCTCTAACAGCTTAAAATGATACTGGTAAGAAAACAATCAGGTTAGAACATGGAAAAGGAGTGTGTTATTTTAGCAGATGGACAAAAAGTAGAAGTTGTAAATAGTCCTACTAAATTTTCCTGGCTTTATGTACGTAGATGGCGAGTGCTTGTCCTTTTTGAGCCACGCTGTTGAGGGACTTAGCATTTTCATAATCAATCCATTTAGAAAAGGGGCTTGTTTTTCTATTATGGACTTTGTGCTCTCCATATGCATTAAAACTACTAGGAGTCCAGTGTTCCCTATTTTGTACATTGAAATACCATAAATTTATCATTACGTAATTCTGAAAGACTGAGATAGCTAAATATAAATAAACATCCATAAGTCCAAAAGGCTAAGACCAAAAGATCTTGAAATATCATTATACAAGGGATTTCTTCATATTCTATTACCCTGTATATTCTAAGGCTCTTTCACAGCACCTGGTTTTGTTTATATTGGTATATCTCATGATTCACTTTACCTTTCCCTGTGCTTCTGGTATTCCTCCTCTTTTTATTAGCTAATTTTTTTCAGACTGTATATTAAAGCTCTCTCCCTGCTGCTTTAGGAGAGCAGAGTGTCTGAAAGTGTTGGCATTGCCTTTTCTGACAGAGAAAGCATATTCATACAGGGACGAGGGATGGCTGTAGCTCATTGATGGGTGTGTTTCCTTGAAGCATCACAAACTGTTTTGAGGACGTTTTGACACTGGTTAAGTGATGATTCCAGAGATCCGGAGGCTCTGTGTGAGAACTGGAATTGCCTTGGGCTTGCTGCTTGCAGCAGCAGTTGAAGGCCTTCCTGGCGTGCTCACCTCAGCATCAGCTGCCCGACTGCCTTGGCGGACCTGAGAGCCCCACATCTGGTTGCCGGCCCTCTGCCCGCACGCTCCCGAGGGGCTGGGATGCCAGTAGCTTGCCAGTGTGTGAAACTCTGCCAGCCATTGCAAACGGAGAGGCCTAAAATTACATGTTTTCAAATGTTTTTCAAAAGAATTTAAGAAGCAGTCTGGCACAGTCATCAAATTTACCCAACCTCATTGTGTCAGCGGAGGCTTCAACATTGTATAATACACCAGAACTTCATTGCTCTCTGATTTACAGTAGGTATCTCAGCTTCCATTTGCATGCATATATATGTATATGTATTTGCACACGCATTTATATATAATGTATGTAATCTCTCCTCCATATGTATTCTGTTAGATGTCAGTTTATCTTTGGTTATATACTCCTTACCAGAGAGCAGCACAGACTGACTTTACTGCTTTCTCTTTTGTGTGTATAATAAACATTTTCCACACCTATAAAGTGAAAAAAATGTGCTTTGGACCTACACCTAGAGCCTTAAGAAAATAAAAACCAATGTAGTAGTATTTTCTGTTAACGATACAAGACACACAGTATTGCTGACTACTAAAAATTGTATAAAAGTGCCATCTGCAAGTGTTGATTTCCCAAGATGTTTCCATCGCCTGTGGCAGCAAGAAGAAGGTTGCTCAAGTACAACGGCAGAAGATACTGTTGTATTTTCAAACAGGTGTCAAGAAACTTCCTTAGTTGTTTTTTTTTCCACCTTTTTTCATGGAAGAAGCAGAACTGCACTAAATGTATCACAGGTGTCTTCATGAGTGTCAGTAGAGTGACCCATCGTACAGAGGTACTCAGTGTGGTGAAGATGAGGGAACTGGATCCATGAATGGAATTCTGTGGCAGTACAAGCCAGATGGAAAAATGCTGCTAAGCATTAAGGAGGATCTTCTGTGAGGCCTTGCAGTTTCTCTCCAGGAAAAGAGTCAGCTCTCTCCTTCTGACACGGCTTTGATACAACACTTGGTACATTCTGATTTCTAGACACTGGCTGTTGAACACATTCAAAATAATATCCCCCTGAGGAGTATTGATCACAGATGTGTTGCAGGACCTTGGTGCTGCAGCTCATCTGCAAAGAGTCCAGATGAGCTACCTGCCTGTGTGACAGTGTGCACAGCCCTTAGTAGTTACTAAGAACAGAAAAGAAACCTTTGTAACCACAACAACGTCTAGTTTCTCTATAGTTGTTACACTTGTTATGGTTTGAGTTAAGGTTAAAGGAAAGCTCAAGGGAGGCTACTGCATCAGCTGAGGCAGGTTTTCAGATGCTGACTTTAGTATGCCTTTTATATTAAGTACTAACATCAGTTAACCTTTCTTCATCATTTATTGTTCCCTGGAAAAATTATTTTTGTGTGTTACTTTGCTTGACACAGAACAGCTGTTCCTTCACGTTTCCCCATGTGTAGCTGCAGTGATCCATCTTACTCCCAGAGTCTACACTGGTAGAAAGCTGAACAATTTCTGTCGTCTGTCAGTGTTAATAATTTGCTGTGTTTTGTCCTAAGAATAAATCTTATTTCAGTGAGTTTTGTGAGAAGCTAAGTATAGCACAGGAGATGGAGAATGTGGGGGCAGGTCACGATAGAGTGCTTTTCTCTGGAAAAGATTATTTCCGTGGAAGATGATGCTCCTATTTTAGTGAATTTCTGTAAGTATTTTAACTATTTGACATTCTTGAAGTTTCTGACTTTTTCTGCTTTTATGAAGAGATACATCCAATGAAGGGAGAAATCTAATTTCACATAGGAAACAAGATCACAGCGGAATGTGTAAAGCATTCCTTTTTGTAAACGGATAGATTTGTTTATTTTGGGGTGTTTCTTTGACCACCAGTATTGTTTTTAAATTCCATTGGAAAGTTTTGAGGAAGAAACTGTTAGTTCTCCTTTGGATCTAGTTAGTCTTTACTGTAGTTCTGGACTGAATAGTGACTTAGTCTGCCAGAAATGAATGCTTGAATAAAGTTTTAATTGTTCTTAAATTCTTACTTCAATTGAGATTCAGTAGAGAAAACTTCTTGCTAACAACAGACAGAATGATTTATGATCTTTGGATAGGTTGCCTCGCAGTTCTCGCTGTTTCCTTCATAACGTTGATGGCTCCCTTGCAGGACACCCACGCGTAAGGCTTAGGGGGGTTTGCCACGGCTTGAAAAGTTCGCCCGTTATGTTTTGGTGATGTTTTGGTTCTAAATAAACCAATTAGTGATGCTGGTTGGAGAAGAAAGTTAGGATCTTCCCATCCTCCTTACTTGGGAAGTTCTTTGCCTTGTTGTGCTTTGGGGGATTCTGTCTTTCTCCTTTCCTTCTTGGAGGTGCTTGGGTTCAACATCAGAGACATTAAGAAGCCAGGCATGTGTCTGAATGTGTGCTACATCTACTAAATTACTCTGGGCCTCACAACAGAAGATCTTGTGGCAGCTTGTGGAGAAACAGCTGGAGAAGAGTCTGTCACTGCAGGATTTTCCTGTGGGATGCCAGGATGATGGAGTGTTCCATGTTACCACACGGAGCTCTAAGCAGTTTGTAGTTTAATAATGGCAGTGCAGAGTAGTGAATGCACAAAGACACGTCACTTCACAAAGTCAAATGAAAGCATGTACAGCTGCATTTTATTGCGTCCTCTGTATTTTTTTATATATATAGAACAATGTATTTGTCTATCAGTTTCCACATACGGCCATATGCAAAACAGTAGTGTTGTGTGGTGTGGGGTTTTTTGCTTGTTTGTTTGTTTTGCTTTTTAAACTGGCAGAGCAGGCCAAAAGTGTTTGAAGAAATAAATGGTCCTGGATTTGATCGAGTCTTTCCACATAATGCATCAGAAATTACTTACTTTATTGTTTCTGCCTGAACTTCTAGTCCCATATTTGTTTTGTCTCAGTCCTTGTAACAGGCCATTAATAGCACCTTGACAAAGCAGAGAATCACTTGTTTGACTACATTAAGGCACGTCTGTGCTTGCAGGTAGCGGCAAGTTGTGTGCCTTGGTCCACAGACAAGCCGTTTTCTTCTGATACCCGAAGACTTCATGTGTGTTACTATACCTTGCAGAAAAGAACCTTCTGGAAATGAGTATTTATGGTGATTTAATGGGCTGCTTATGTCTTGTTAGAGGTGGGAACTATTCACGTGGCTTCATTGTTCCAGTGTGTTGCTCAGCTTCTGTGACAAAGATCAGATGCTTTTTCTGTGGCTGAAAAAGGTGTTTTGGAAGCAACATAAAGGAACTAATGATGCTAATGTCCATTGATGATCTAAGCACAGTTAGCTCGAGTTGCATGGCTTTCACACTTCAATATCTGTGCACGGAAATTGTTAGGTGTTTTAAGTTTGCAAGACTACTATTTCTGCTTTGAATTTTGGCTTGTACTCTTACTTGAAGAATGATGTCTTTGCCTTGAAAAAATCCAAAAGGGACTTATCACAGCTCATGCTCCTTTCTGACTTCAGTAATTAGCTGTATTATTGTATTTTTTTCTAGTTGGTTTTGTCTAAAGGATATCTGTTTTACAGATTTCTTTACTTGAAAGATACACATCTCATGAGACTTTCCTGCCTTTTGCTGTAGTTCAAGTGTTGCAGGGTTGGTTTTTGAAGGGGGGAGCAATGGATGGGAGGAGAGAAAGAAAAAAGGCAGACTAGAGGAACAGTAAACAGTTAGGAGGTCAAACTTAAGTGGAAAATTATGCTTGGGTTCATTTGAAGAGAGATGTTTGCTCAACTACATGGCAGGATTTATATCTTGGAACCTTTAGTTGCTATTATTTCAGTTATAGAGGAGAAAGTGTTCTTTAAAGCTTCAGGATAGCTTAGTTGCTTAGCTTCAGACTTCTTTTACATCTCTATATGTCCTGCCTTTCATGTTAAAATACATAGTACAGACTCTTGGGTGCAATATTTCCTTCAGCACAAGTACTTGGTGTGCTGTGTAAGAAATGAATAATGGCTGAAACATTTTTCCAGTTTTTCCTTGCATCAGAGCCCAAATTCTGCATAGCCTTCTCTGTTGCCTTCTTGATCACAACTAGTGTCCTGTATTTGTCTGGTTTACGACAGAAAATACAAGCTACCTTTTTAAATTTATTTTAAGTTAAGGGGTTTTTTTTAGTGTCAGTGTGTGTTGCTAGTTCTGCTGTCTGTTTTTCCCTGAAAATGAAGATGGTTCCCTAGAATGTATTCCGTGTACAATAATCTTAATTTGTCACTCAAGCTCTTCATTTCCTAAATTAAGTAATATGTGCAAGATATAGGCAATATGAACAGTAGTTCATACTCAGTAGGTCATAAAATTGCAGGAGTTTTGTATATTTTCTCTGAAAGATTATTTTTTGTTCTTAAACCCATCTGCATTTACTCAATATTTCTTGTATAGATGTCTTTCTGTGTGCATGCATATATATATATATATACACACACACATACATATGCACTCTGATTTCCTTGTAACTGTTCTAGTGTTGGGGATCTATCTTGAATACAGAGCAGTCTATAAACATTTCTCTAATAGATCACCTCACAATGCTTTTACTGAGTGATAGTTCCACTTTCTACTTGCTTTATAGGCATCTATGTTAAAATATTTTGACAAATTGTGATATGATTATTCTCGTTACTTGGAGATTATTTTGATACACACGTGTGAGGTGCATTTGATTCAGATTTTATTAGTCTGTGACTCACGAGGTTACAGCTTCTGAATAACAAAACAGTTTCTCAAAGAGAAGAAAAAGAACCAAGTTCTTTGAAAATCAATGTTTTGAGTTCTCTTGAGGTTTATGCTTTGAAGCCTGCGTTTAATTTACTACTTGTCTAGTGGTGAAGTTTCAATCTGGGTCTTCTGATTTAAGTGAACTCACTCTTCTGACTCAGCAATCACCTGCTCACACAGAGGCAGAGGCTATTGGTAGTTTAATGAGATTTTTCTCTGTGTGTTTTTTTCCTATGTTTGTTCCTTTCTCCCCATTTCTTTCATTTCAGGCTAAGAAAAATGCATTTGCTGTTAGAGCCTTCATCTTCAGAAATGTGTCAAGGTGACCTTTTCATTCATTGTTGAGAGTAGACACTGAACATGCAATATGCAGCTTCAAGTCTCGGGCACTGTACTGTCTCTAAAGACAGACAGGCACGATCTGTTGCAGAGATAATGGGGAGGAGTTTTAAGCTGTGTTTTAAGAATAGCTCTAGGTTTAGGTCAACTGCAGACCGATGAGGTCCTCTAAGATGAGCTAAGAACTGGAAGATCAAGGCAGTACTCTTCTGCCTCTCTTAAAAATGGAACTTCATGACTTGAAGCTGTTCCCAGGCTGGTAACCCTCTGTTCATAGGTACTGAATTTGCTTGTTGGAATTATTTCAGAAGTACATACCAAAAATATCCCAAACCAAGCAGTTTTTCTGTTCACCTCCCTCTGCCTGAACATTTTTCCTCCTGAATACTTACTACTTCCATTTTGATAGGGTTGCACAAAAGTCATGGTAAGGTATTATTGTAAGTCTTTGTAGAACTCCAGAGTTAGTGACATCAAAGACACACAGTCAAAAAAACCCTTCTGGAAGTAAATAATAATAGTATTGTCGGTCAATTTTACTGACTTACTACCTCCTCTTATCCAGCAGAAAAAAGAAGTCAGTCTGTCATCCTGTGAAGATCAGGAGGGTGGTTTGATCACAGGTGTATTAGATTGTCTTTTACACTGCATCCTGAAATACAAAGCATTTCATTCTAGTTTGAAACAGTTCTTATAATGTGGAGTAGCTGGAAAGCATTCACTTCTTGTATTAGAAAGCCCACTATCCTATAAGACCAAGTTAACATCTAGCAGGAGGTATCTATAAGGGTTTTTTCTATTCACAGCAAAGCATTTTTCAAGGCAATATTCCAAAATTTTGTGAATCAAGAAAATGCAGAGAAGAGGCAAATAAAAAGTTGGCATTACGAGGTGCTCAATTTTTAATAAGCTTTTTATTCTATTTTGGATTACATGGAGGATATTGTTCTGTGTCTGTGAAGATTGGAGTGTGAGCAGTTAGAAATTTTGCCCATAACAACATTTTGAAGTAGAGAAATATGTGTAACAACTTCTACAGATGTATGAATACGTGCAGGTTAGGGCTGCTTACGAATTTAGATAATCCCCATTCAGAAAAAATAGTGTCAGATTGGGTGGAATTCATTCTGGTTGTATGATATAGAAAGTGGTAACCTTTAATCAAACATTTAAGTACAAAAAGTATTTGTACTATATTCAGTTGTTGGGAATCCTTGCTTATTTACTTGGAGAAGGTAGATGCCATTACATTTTCTTCCTGTTTTATTTTTCATGCACTTAGTCTTCTGCTTAATCCCACTTGAATCTTAAAGTTTGTTTTACTGTGCTTCTATCATCTGTGTTTCATGTCAGAAACTGAACACAGCTGCTCTTATCCAGCTGAACCAGGTTATTGTCACGGGGACCTTTTAACAAAGTTGCAATTTTAGGGATGATAAAATAGAATAGAAATATTCATGTGTTCATGGAGCTTAAAGTAATTATTTCAACCTTTAAATTTACTAAATCTCCATTAAAGGTCAGTTTGTGCATGTGTCCAGTAGTTACAGATCTTTTTTTTTTTTTGCTTGTTTTATGGCACTGGACTTAACTCCCATTTTCTGGGAAGATGGTGCATATGTTTGAAAGGCTATCAGAGCTTACTCAGATACTGAGTGAAGGTGAAATGAGACGATTCCTTTACAATGTCAATTCAACTAATTCTCATTAGGATACACTACAGAGATTTATAATCCCAAAGTATCAGTAATTTATAATGCTTGCATTTGAGATTTTAATTATATCCTTGTTGAACCAAACACTGTGTTATTAATTATCAGACAGCAAAGCCTAGTGTTTCATTACTAAAATGGGCTGTAAGTCTGCACTGTGTCTTTCTATCTCAGTTCTGTGGTGGAGACAAAGTAGTAGGCACCTAATACACAAATGGATGTTGGACTCAATGCTTTTGAAACTGGTAACAAATACACCTTAGTATATACATTAATAATGGCTAGCAAATGAAGGCCCTGTAATCTTGCCTCTATAAGTCTTTACAAAAGAGATGAGCCACAGTCTACTTCAGAACTATTTTGGGAACCTGAAAGGCTCCACACAACTTTCTGTACTGATATGGGCAAGAGTAACCCACTGGGTTTACTCCAAGTTTTTGTTGAAGGTTAACAGAGTCTCCGGGGTGTCATAGTTTGCACAGTTATGCACTGTTACTCATCTTCCCTTGACAAATAAGTTTGAATAATACGTAGAGAGATACTTGGATTTGTGCATAGCAGCTGTTTGTGGCTCTGTTACCCTGTGGTCCTGTGTGAACTCTGAACAGCAAAAAAATTCACCGGCCTTTTGTGTTTATTTTGAGAACTTCCAAGGAACAAGTCTCTTTCTGACAGGAATTTGTTTACGCTGTGACAATTGTCACTCAAATATTGCTGAGTGGTCATATATACTTTGATTCGTAAATAATACCAGATGCCGTAAGGAAGTCTTTCTTGCCAATCCTAAAATTTGAAATAATCCTGCAGTGCTAAACCATCTTGTTAATAATAAATTGTACTGCTGTAGTACTCTAGATACGCATAATTTTTATATAATACTATAGACTTGATTTTTATTTGAAGATGAAGTAGTGCAGACAGAGCATGCATTCGGGTTGGCAAAGTATATCTTTATTAAACTCAGAAATGAACTAGCAGTAGATTTTATTTACTTATTTAACTCTTCTGACACAATTGATGATTTAGGTTCTCTGAAGAAGGAAACCTCTGTCTTTTGAAGTGTTTCTGAAAGGTACAGATGTGATACAACTTCTGTTCAGTTAGCTAGGATATCCCATAAGGATTGGTGATGGCTTATCACTCTTGTGTTGGATGTTGCAGGATAGCTACATGGGCACAGAATTAGAGTAGAGCAGACAGACTGTGGTCGAAAAGCAGGTGTAATATAGTTGTCTTCATGGTTCTTGAAAAATTTGGGAAGTTTTTTGTCTAGGGCTTGCATTGAGCTGACATCATCTCAGTCTGCCCCTAAATCTTTCTTTCCTGTGTGCTGTGGCATGGGTTATTGTCAAACAGGTATTCAGTGTGGCCTTTACTGTACCTGAGATGGATAGTCTACAGAAACACAGACTTTTTCTCCTGAGTTTATCACATCTTTACAGCAAAGGCAGATAGAGTATAAGATGTGTGTCCCTCGCCAGCTCCCTTGATTCTTAACCTCTGTCATATCCATCTCGGTTTGTTCGCTTCCGCCAAGTTTTGTCTCGCTGCCTTTGAGCTTCTCCCCTCCTTCATTGCAGCTTTTTGCCTGCTTGAGTTCTAAGGGTTTGTCTTACTGTTGTGCCTGTGTTTTGCTCTTCTTTCAAGACTTGTGTTTCTTCTGCTGCTGAAGGTAATGCTTCTCTTCGCCACTTGCCAGTGGGGGTGGTGCCCCTATTTCCCTGTTTATCTTCTGACTCCATTCCTTAACCTGCTTCTGAGCATAAAAAAAGCTGGAGTGGAAAGGTAGATTAGCAAGTAAACTGATCAATGGCAATTTGATAACCTTCCTCCCAACTTGGGACTCCCAAACCATGAGTATTGCTCCAGTGTGTCAGGCAAAAATTAATTCCATAGCAAGATTTAAAAAAGAATATAGTAAAAAGAACAAAGAAAGCAAGCACCACAGGGAGCTTCTACCATTGTATCTATTTCAACAGAACATTAGGTCTTGGAAGCTGTACTTCTAAAGCTTTCCTTGGAAAATAACTTTTTTATTCTCTCAAGAACTTGATGCCCTCAGGATAGATACCTAGAGTGTGTGGCACACTCCATGCAACAGTCCCATCCCATGGAGAGGTGTTCAACCTCACTGCGTTCTTCACCTAGGTGTAGCAATATCTATTTGCTGGACAGATCTTATTGATTGCTTAGCAAATGAAATGGAAATTTATGCAGCTGCTGTAGGAAATTGCCTTTACTAAGAGAGCTTTTTTTTGTGTTCAAGATGTGGGCTTTGCTGAGGCTGTAAAGTGGCAGGTTTAGACCTTAAAAATTATGTGCAGAGCGAGCCCAGTAATTAAAATACTTTGTTAGGGAGCAGTATCAGGACGATGTTTTGGGAGCAGTATGGCATTTTTTGTGTGAGGCAGTGTTTTCAGAGTGAGGCTTATGTAAAATCTCCTGTCGTTTCCAAGTGGGTCAGTGGTGCTGCTGCGTAAAATGGTGTATTCATGTGCTGGGAAGCTGGCTTCTCTCTAGTTTTTTTTTTTTTTTTTCTTTGCCAGGGAGTTTCTCAGTATGGTCAGAAATAGTCCAGAGCAGACAGTCGTGTTGATGGGTAACATATGACAAGATCCAGTCTAACAGTGAGACTACAAATCAGAATTTTAAGGTGCAGTGCTGAGGAACACCAAGTTCTTTAGAAAGGTCTGTCATTTTTCAAGAAAAGCAGTGTGATGAGGTCTTACAATGAAAAATCTGGTGGGTTCAGTATTACCACTGTTTTCTTAGGCCATCCTGTTGGAGGGTGTACAAAATTGTGTAGATGTCTAGAAAAAACGTGGTAGAGTCAGTGTGGCTTTGCTTTATATTCTAGTGCAGAGACAAGAGTTTGGCCTTAATGTTTCTAGTTAATAAGGGTGTGGAAATGGATTTGGGACAACAAATGGATTTGTGAAAACAAAATTCTAATCTGTTTAAATTGAGGGCTGCGAAACTTTAGGTACAACAAGCTGTATAAAAAAAAAAAAATCTTCACTTACAGTGAGGGCTATTGTCCTGTAAGATGTAAACATCAAACTTTTTTAAACTGAGCTACTCGATTCCTCAGTGTAAATGTTGGGAATGATTTCTCCCAGTGGTAGGGAAGCAGTGTTGACTCACCAGCGTATTGACATACATTAAAGAAGTCTTTACAGTCTCTTTTCCATGTTGCACAGCTGGCCACTAAAAGATTAAGAAGATCCATGGTTTTAAAACCATTGAGTCTTTTTCTCCTAGTGGACAAGTGTGTATGTGTTTCTTAACTGAATGCATTTGAGATGAAAATAATCTACAAAAACTTTTTCTCCTAATAGGCAGTGTCTGCCACTTGAGATGATGATGTTCCAGTAGTAATAACCGTGATATTTTCCCCATAGATATTCTATAAAGAGTAAATCTCATTGAAATAGAAGTGGCCTTTTTCAAAGGTTAAAGTCCTGTATTTCTTTTTTTCAGAGCATATTTGTGAAATTGTGTTGCAATTAGGCATAAAAAAAATCTTTGTATTCTATTTCTTTTCTGGGCAATGTTAAATTTTAAGAGTGACAAGGTTATGAGAGAATTTGGTGTTACTCTAGCTGCCACAGTGTTCTTACCAAAGTCATGCTTGAAGGCACCAGAAAATGGTTTGGTTCTCTCATTTCAAGACCCTCCGATTTCTGATCAGCTGTCCTTGTGATAAACTAGTCTCTGACAAAGCATTTCTTTCATTGTCATTCAGTGCGTGTGTTCAGTAACTTTGAATCGGGTATTTTTGGTCATTACGATGTGTATGATTTCAACAGTTTGGTCAGGAATGGACTTTGATGACCATGAACTGTTGACAACAAGAATTAAGCTCAAATTTTTGGAATGGAGGGAGGCAGAGCTGATACACTGTTCATTAAGATGATGTAGATTGTATCTTCACCTTCCCTGACTCTGGTCATCTCTCTTCCATTGCTAAATCATCCCTTTAAGAGATTCTGCATACATCTGGTCATTTCCAGTTCTTTGTACTACTTTGCATCCTGTTTCATGATGTGCATGGTACTGGGAGACTTTTTTTTTTATCACTGATGCATTGAGTTGGATAGATTTAATTCAAAAATGATGGAGGACACAGTGCTAGTGTCTGTGGTCTGTTCTTTGGATGATGACAGTGGTGTATTTCTTACAGTAGGGATGTTCCTGGGAGCTAGTTTTAGGCAGTTGGTTAGGAACCTTCATACCATGCTGTAGAACAATCACAATTAGAATTCATACTGGTTTTAAGTTTATAAACTTCCTTATTTGCCATGTCCAGGCAGGCTGCTGAAAGAGGTAGGGTCACAGGAGGTAAGAAAGAAAGACTTGCATGGAAAAAAAAAAAAATAATGAGGAAAAAAAGCCAGCTAAGCTAGTATATAACCATAGGTGATTTAATGAACTGTAACCGTAATAGTACAGTACATCAGTACTCAATAACAACTACTAAAAACTCCTAAAAAAAGGAATGTTTTCATCAACAAGTCTTGTGCACGCTATAGACATAGACAGTGTTTCCTAGCAATTTTTCTTTATGTGGGATGAAAGAACAACCGCTTACTCGGGGTATCTTTCCTCTCAGGTGGTGGGCAGTTCCTGTGCTGTGTAGTTGGCTTAAGAAAGCAAAAGAAAATTGCTGATTTACAATCAGCCTGGAATACCCCTTGGCTTTTTTCAGGTGTTCTTGTATCACCCTTTTGCTAATGTGTGCTTCTTGTTGTCCTGTTTTTTCTGCATGATGGGTGCAGAGTGTTTAGGAATAGCAAGAAGAAAAGTAGGAAGGGATGAACTGGAGAAGATGATGTTGTGTTTTTGCACGACTGATGCTTTGTTCTAGTATTAAAGCCTAAGGCCATGCTTTTGAACTGCCTGCTAGTTCTGAATGGTCGTTTAAATATTGAAGTAGCACCTAATTCTTAAGACACATTCTGCACATAGCAAAATGGGACTCTTGAACAGTATTTCACTTGGCTTATCTGCAGTCAGTAATAATTTCTAAAAGCTGATTAATCTTTCTCTGATGAAGAAATAGAAATGTCTGTTCCTGCTAATACTTGAGAACCTACTTTATAAAGTAACAAATCCAAGAGTAGAAAATGAAAGTGTTTTCCTCATTCATTATCCCGCTTTCTTATTCATTTTTTTCCTTAGTTTATCTTGGTAAAAAATAGAGGATGATTGGAACACCCAAGGGATGAAATAATGCTCTCGATGGGAAGTTTGTGAGCTTGGAGACACTGCTGTTACATCAATGTGTGTTGTGGGCCTATATAAATCTCTGTGCCAGGGGAAACTCAAGCGCTGCGGTAGGTTTTGCTCAGTACTAGTTCAATTTACAGATGTGGAGTAACCACAGTAGAAAGAAAAAATGATGAAATAATGTGGTTTTTAAGCAAATGTTTATTCATGAAGTTCCCATTTGTCTGCTGGTCCTGTCTGGCTGACTGGTCTCTCAGCAGGTTGTGTAGCGAACACCACATGGAGTAGCAGGCACAACTGGCATTGCTGAGGCAGCTGTTCTACAGTCACCACAAAAATATTGGAGCACAACGCAGCTGGAAAAAAAAAAAAGGATTTTTTTCTAGAGAAAAGACTTAATTATTCTTTCCCCAGTTTTAATATAATAGGAAATAAACTTACTGAGGGCATTAAATTATGTTGGATTGATGCTACAGGAGGCTGTGGTTTTTTGCGTATAAAAGGATTTCAGGAAAGTGTTGTCCATAAATGAAGTGAGCCTTATTTAGTATTCTGTCCTACGGGAATAATTTGGGACATAATATATATGCAGTACAATGAGAACTGAATAGCTTCGCATGCTAGTGCTTTTTGAAAACCTGCTGTTTTCATCTCTTTCACTACAGACATGTTGTCTGCATAACTATTTTTAAGATTAATTTTGGCTTTCTGCAGTATTGATTTTTGTGACTTGGTGTGACTCAGGAAAACTAATCTTAGGTTTGGATAAAATTAGAAGGTGATTAAGGACATGAGATACACCTTTTCTACTTTCTGTAGAGGTTTGTCAGCTTGGATAATGGATGTTTTATTGTTTATTCTGCCTAATCTTGACGTGTTTATATTTGCTTGAACAGGGCTATGGTATTTTTAAGTAGAAGGAAAGGTAGATTATTTGTGGTACCTTAAT
Source organism: Todiramphus chloris collaris (assembly GCA_025345505.1). Classification (NCBI taxonomy): domain Eukaryota; kingdom Metazoa; phylum Chordata; class Aves; order Coraciiformes; family Alcedinidae; genus Todiramphus; species Todiramphus chloris. Next base: position 5,569,024 of record JANVCC010000049.1, on the reverse strand, counting down.
GAGATAATTACTAATGTGACTAATTTTGCATTCTATAGCTGTGAGGTGCATAACTGTGAGCTGGGCTATGCAAAGATCACAGTGCTACTATGAATGTAAATGCACTAGCAGTTGCATAAATGTAATAAAGCATGGTACCCTAAGTTTATTTGGAGTCACAAATAGCAGGTAGTAAACTGCTAATTTAACTTGGTAAAAGAGAAAAAGCATTTTCAGCTGAACTTCTGTCAGTATTCCTCAAGAAAGCAGTTTAATTATCTCCTAGTTTATCATATGACTTCATAACCATATTTACTACTTGTAGAAACACAGCCTTTCACACATTATTTACATGGGACACCTTCACTTGTGGACAAGCTTGTTAGGGCAGTGAAAATGGATTTACAGGTGGGCATTGCAGCATCTAGCAGAGCTGTACAGGCAGAGGTTATCCTTTGCAGGGAAGTCAGCCTCCTCTTTCACGTTCTTGCTAGATAGATGAAGTCTGTGGTGTTTTGGTCTACATTGTTGTATGCTCTGAATAAGATGATGATCATTTCATTTTCAGACAGAAATTATAGGTGAACTACTTTGCAGAGTAGCAAGGCATGCTGTGGTTTGATCCTGCACAAGGTGTACATGTATGGATGGCTGAAAGCAGGTCCCTGCACCATCCAGAGTGAACAGAGCTCCGGACTCTGCTGATCTGGGTGGTTAGGATTTGGTTGCAGCGAGGGACTGTACTGGGCCAACACGCCTGTCACCAGCATCCTGGTTTTCCCGTTACTGTGTCTGGCCATGGAAAATAGACAAACACATTGCAAACAACTCTGTGCATCTTGCTCTGAACTTGGACGGTTGTTCTGCTTAAATGTTACCATGTTATGTTCTTCTGTGTGAACCAATTGCCCACCCATGTTAATACATGTACTTAATTCTCTGTCTCCTGCTCTTTAGTGAAATCTGTTTAGCCTTATTAAGGCTTATGTTACTTTGGTGTGTTCTCAATCCTATGACAGTTACAAAGGATGAGATGGTATTGCATGTGTTTTTAGCTTAAATAATAAACACTTGGAAAGCCATTGTAGTGTGGCTAGCCAGGCAGCACAGCTACCTCCTCAGCAGGAAAGACAGTACATTTGGCATGTAACAAAGTTGAAGTTGAACTTCACTGGTAAAGCGTATTAGTATTTGAAGGAACTCCAAAGCCCTTGTGTGATGTTCAGGTACTTAAAACTTCTGGTAGTTTTCCTACCGTTTTGCACATTAAAAGCAGTTAACTGCATTTTATAAGCTGTTTGCTCATTTGCAAAGACTTAAAATGCCCTAAGATGTCCCTTTAAAGAAAAAACAACCAAACAGCAGAAACAAAAAAACACACACAAAAAAAAAAAACAAAAAAAAACCCCAAAACCCAAAAACAAAACAAAAAAAAAGCCCAGAAAATACCCACCTTGTCTTTTACCTCTACTCAAAGCTACAGAAGCTGTAGAAAAAAAAGAACACCAACAAAACTAAGTCTTGTCTAATTGTGTGGATTTGGACATAGATGTTTAGAACGGCACTATGAACAAGTTCGTTTTGTGCCTATTCAGTCTTTTGTAACAATAAACATTTAGGAGATAATGTCAATGGAAGAGAAAATTATCTCAGGTTAGTACGTGCTGCCTCCTACTTAGATGTCAGGGCAAAGATGAAGATTTTATGCATAGTAAAAGCTGAGGATATTTAAAATCCATAGAGTAGTGAGCAAAAGTGGTCATTTCTGACAATTGCTCTTACCATTCTTCTAACCACTTTGTAACACACTGATGCCTGAATTCATTTAAATCCTCACTGTAGTACGGTAAGGGACTAAAAGACTTTGTCCCTATCATTTTATAATTAAAGGTTTACTGTGAAGTAGAATATCAGAGACCTATTTGAAGAATACATAAGTACCCTTGAGGTCTTCACTTAAATAGTAACCACTTACGGGGATCAGCATGCAGTAAAGCACTTGATGTATGCGGGCTGGGGGGGAACAAGGGTGGCAAGAGGGCAAGGACAGAAAAAGGTCTCAGCTTGAAATTAGTGATATTACAATGTCAAACAGAGCTCTTAATAAGAACCTATTAAGCATCCAGGAAGATGATAAAGGATAGTGCGGGAATGAAGGAATGATCACATCAATAGAATTTACATGGAAATATGTATAGTTGCTCCTGGGTTTCCTTGTAAGAAACTAGGTAACTGTCCTGTTGAAGGATAGGCTTTGTATTTAGAGCTAAGTCCTGAAAAAAAAAAACAAACCAGATTTTGACTTTTGAGTTGTATCAGGTCATCTGGTAGGTACCTGGCTTGTCTGTTCTTCACTCTTGCACCAAAAGAGGATATGGAATAATAAAAAGAAATAGGTGAAATGTCACTTCTAGGAGAATAGTTAGGTAAAGATAGTATCGTAATTATTTTGTCTGTAGGACATCTCATCTCATCTCAGCTATCCTTACTGAAGTGGGCCGTCTCTTTAAGCAGCCTGAAAGACATTGTACAGGACGTGGTTGGTTCACTAAGTGGAACATTTTTCAAAAGCTGTACTCAGAGTTCTTTCCAGGGGTCAGACACAACCACAGCATGTGAGTACTTCCAACACAGTAAACTCAGTTTTGGAAATGTGAATAGAACCCTGTTTAATTGAGAAGAAAAAATCAACTGCTACTTTGCCACCTTGCTTTACTTGTGCATTTTGTTAATTAGTGCTTTATTTGTCCTCAGTAGTACTGTGACCTTCCATGAGCATCAAGGCTACGACATGTAACTCTGAGTGGTATCCAGATGCTCCTGTATTACGGAGCCAACATGACTGGCATCCTAGAAGAATACTGACCAGGATTCTAGCTAAGAAACTTGACTCATTCCATAATTTTTAAGAAAAACATATCTGTGAAGTCACGAGGTGATTTTCAAATAACTTATAATAGGTGCAGAGAATTTACTAGAGATTTATCTCCATTTAGTTGCAGTTTTGGTTGTTTTTTTAGTAGTAATTATTTTTCTTGTAGTATGGCTATCTTTTTTCTTCTGAGTCTTGGATGTATTTTAGCACACTGACCATGTGCATAGGACTGTGTGAAAAATATAGCAGTATACTTTTTGTTTCCAGAAGTATGTATTAGATGAGGGAAGATCTGAGCTGTACTGACTAGTTACCTCTTTTCCATTGCCTGTTCTTCCCTTTCCCAGACCAGGAAATAGTGTTTTTGTCTCTGGACTTTTCTTCTGGGAACTTTATTTGCTTTTTGAAACTCTGCAGGCTTTAAATGTCCACAACATGCTGACAGTAGATGGGTGGGCAAGGTCACATGAAGGGAAGAAGTGGGTTGGACTTTTATCTCCATTCCCTTGCTGCACAATGTGTTATGTCCTGGGACAATGAGATTTGATGTTCATACTTGCTAATTCTTCATATTTGTTTTATGATTCAGAAGAGCTAATGGGCATGTTTAGCATACCTAGCTCGTAGCAGTTTGCCAGTGTGCTATCTTAGTTGCATCCTGTTCAACTTCTCACTGTGACAGTGATGCATGTTTTAAGCTGCTCAGTGATGCTTACCATGTCAAACAGGCGTATCCTGGAGAAGTTATACAGTCACACCAAATTCTAACATAATTAAGCAGTTCATATATCATATTTTGAAATGACTTTAAAGGGCAAACTGAATGACAGTGTTTTGTTTATGACCTTTTAATCTTGTCTACAACAAATTAAATGTTGTCTACAGAAAATAAACTCACAAAGATGATGAAGTGTCTTACGGCAAGAAAATCCATTAGGAAGTCTTGAGTGTGTCGTGATAAAGATAGCTTTGTGAGCTTCACAGACATTTGGCATTAATATCTAGCGAATTCATTGGTGTGTATTGAGAGGTTGAACGAGAAGCACTTGATTTGATTTCCTTGTGAAGAAATACCAGATTGTGTGAATTCAGCCACCTCGAAAGATAAAACACATCAAGGCAAATTTTTAATTGAAAAACAATAAGCCATCTTCAATTCGTGTCACAATCTCCATGTAGAAGTAGTTGCAAAACACTGTTTTGCAAAGCGAGTCAGGAAGTTGTAGATATTTTATTTACTCAAAATAAGGTGCTCATTTTCTAGGATTGTGTGGGAATATTGGTGCTAGTGGAAATGTCTCTCTCAGCTCCTTGCTATGATCATCGACAATCCTGGCATTTTATCCATTCAGCAGATTTTCAGATTGCATCTCAGTCATCACCATCACAAGGAATTTCTTTTAAAACTTCGTTACTAGGTTGAAAATGCCTTTTAAATTTCCAGCTTAGATTAGTTCAAGGTCGATCAAATCCCCCTGAATCTTATTGCAAACATCCCTGTAACACTTTATTTCAAAGTACAGAGTAAACAATAAGCAAGAAAAAGCAGAAAGTGTCTTGGCAGGGGCAGAAGCGTCGGCTTACTCACAGGGGGGAAAAAAAAGTATATAATGGGGATTAGTAGGATTAAAAGATTAAAGTAAAAAAGGAAATGGGCTGTGTTCCTTACACAGCTAACCACCTTGAGATAGCCTCCATTTCATTTCCAGTCCCAGCTGCGTTGTGAACGGGGTCAGAAGAGGAGGTGAATATTAGAATTGAAAGATGGCTTTCAAAAGGAGGGGATGGAGGAGCTCATTTCACTGAAATGTTGCAGGCTGAATGCTGTCTTTGTAAATTATGAACTTAAGTGAGAAGGTATCATTAGAAGTCTAAATATTAGGACTGGCACTATTTTTATGTGATGTTTCTTAATGAAAACTAACTTGTTGGGTAAAGAAGAGACTAAATAGAACCTTAAGAAACATTTAAATAGCTAAAGGTGTTTGAGCAAGTACTTAAAATATGAGTCGTTTAGAACCTGGTTTAGCTTAAGAGAAACTGAGCATTTCATTGGCCTCACTGCAACTCAGTCTTTCAGCGTTCATAAAGCTAAAAATAAAAATTTAAGTGACCTGAAATATGAGCAGAAGTTTTATGAGTATTGTTTCTTCAAGTCTTGCCTCAAATAACCCTAGAAGTGAAGTAGAAAATGGCAGATGTATTGATTTCAACCTGAGCATAATTTATGCCTTTTTGTTAAGAACTGTATTTCCTGGGATTTGTGAAATACAGCATTCAATATGAATCAGCTGCAGATTATAAATCATCCTCCGTTATCCTTATTGTGTCACTACCTTAGTCTCTGTATCATCTTGTCTAAGGTATTAGTAGGCAGCTGGCTTGTTAGACCTGGGAGTGGTTGGTGTTGGCAGAGATGGCCGTGCAGGTGAGATGTAGCACTGTAGTAGCTGCCCTAGAAATGCCATTTCAGAAGGGTATTTCAGAGCGAAGCTCTTGAGTTACTATCTTTTGATAGTAACAGCATTTCTGCTCACTGATTAGATCCTTGCTCTGCATTTCGCAAAGTTTAGTGTGAGTTTTACTGTACTGACTATGGGTGTGTGTTAGAGCTGAATAAATGTCTTCTTGCCTCAGCAACAGTAGAATACTAATTGGATCTTTCAAGTGGTCTGTCATCCTTGAAATACATGACTCAATGCAGTGTTCAAAGAAGAAAAACCCCACACAACCTTATTGAACAGGCTTGTTAATGATTGTGAATTAAAATAGTATCAATAATTAACCTTTTACTCTTGTGTGTTATGTGCTGTACTAGTATTAAAAAAATCATTGTGAAATATCCGTAAGAGTATTCTGAACTGAGTATTAAGTTTGGCCTTTCTCAGCAAGTGGGGCTCAAGACTTGGTTTTCTTAGCAAAGCCTACCCTGTAACTTGAACCTGCTTAGGAGGGGACACCTGGTAATAAGGACCTAAGAGAACTGTTGGCGCTGGAACAGGAAGAAATACAGAACTAACCATGCAACTGATAAACTTCCTTGAGTAACTCTTTGGTTTAAAAAAATAAGTGCATAGCAAAAGCTTTTTGTGGCCTTATGACAGCAGCTGTTTCCTTTTACCATGACAGAATTATCCAAATACTGCCTTTTTGGTATTGGGTTTTTGCTGCCTGGTATTGTCTCTGTGTCACTAATTTTCATTTCTTGAGATGCGGAAGGTAATAGCCTGCTGCTGTATGTCCTGTCTTCATCTGTGTTCAACTGCACGTTAGGAGTTGTGCCAAGTGAACTTAAGCTCTCACAGGATGATGTAGTGCAAGGAGCTGCAGAACCTCTGCTTGCTCGCTACTTTGAAAACCAGGAGAATTGATTGTTCTGTCAACAAGCTCTTAAAGCAGCAGAGGTTCCCTGCACAGAGCATGTTTAAGCATTTCTTGTATTGGTCTTTAATGCCAAAGGCAACTGGAGAATTGTTTATTTAGGCATGTTTCACTGCTATAAAATTTGTAATACTTTTCCTTTTTCATGGTATCGTGTTCATATTTTCATGAATTGCATCATTTTAATGCATACAGGAGTTGGCGCTGTGCGAAATGGGCTTCTCTGTGATTCAAGTGGTTGTAACAATATTTAAATTACACGTAAGGTACCATATTTCAGCTGCTGATATGATCATTTATGACTAACCTATTACAATTTGTTAGCACAGAACTGACCTTTTTCTTGTAAGCAAAGGGCACATTTTACAGCTTCCTGAACATGTCTTATCTACTTAGAAGGTTTTACAGAAAAGTAAGATGTAGTGACATTTAGTTTTATTCTAGTTCACTGCCATTAACCTCCTCCTACTGACTTTTACGTAGCTGTGTACAGGGCTTTATCAAGAGTGTGCAAATTAGGCTTCTCTGTTTCAGTCTGGAGCCTGTTACCGTGCTCTGTTTTGCCAAGCTTCAATATTTGGGTACTTACAGATACACTGCGTGTGTTCTTGCCCATGACACATGTTTACAAAACACAGCTTCATCAAATAAAGGCTCACATTTCTTCATTGCTCTGAAACATCATCCTTGTAAATATGCCATGAGAGGTCTTTGCCGATTGGCCTGCATCCATGTGCTTGCTTTTACACTGAGAGCTAGAGAGGAAACCAGTTTGCGTGGTAAGATTCATTTGAATGTTCATACTTCACTTGGTTGCCTGCTCAATTTATGCCACACCATTCTATTTAGTATGCTTAGTGCTTTGATTTGCACCCCATGGATCAATTCAGCTATCAAGTTAACAAAGTATGGAGGGTTTCTGTGAGCACATACTCAACCAAGAGCTTTCTGTACCTTTTTTTTATCCCCAGCGTGTTTAATGGATATGGACATAAAATCTAAGGCATTTCACAGGCTGTTTGATATGTATGGGAAAGCACAGTTCAAAATGAGGTTTTCCTTTCAGTTAATTTGATGTTTGGAGTCTGTCAGATTTACTGAAAGATGGGTAGTTTAACTGTGTAAAGTAACAAAGGAATAGTATCATCCTTCCTCCACCCCCATGGTTGGCCTTCCTTGAATGTGTTCATTAAACTGATAAATGATTTCCAGCAGGGAACATTAGAAGTGCTCCAGACTAAGAGAAAAAATGTCAGAACCACATAGGAAGCTGTCTAAAGCAGATTGGGAGTCACCTGAAGTTTTAATTGTTCCTTTGGATTGATAGGCATTTCTGATGCACCTGTGATGTCCAGTGTTTGAAACTGGTGATGGATTTTTAAATAATGGCAGCAGCAGATAAAAATTCAACCCGAATATGAATTATTCACTGCCAAATATGTATCAGCATGTAGTTACTGGCACTCAGTAATGTATTACTGGGTAAGAATGTTTCAGATTTCAGTCTTACCCAGACAGAGCTTTTTGATAGCAAATTAATATGCAGCATGCACTGCCACTCCCTGTGATGGGTGATAACTTGCAGAGGACTGTCATGCCTTTTGAATACTTCTCTTTTAAGACATCTGTCTTGTAGTATTTTGAACTTGTCTTTGGACTACAAAGCTAAAATAACAGGAATTTATAATTGAGTTGAGGCGATTAATTAAGCCTGTCAGGTTTGCCATGTGATGTGGCACTGTTCTTATTTTCTGTACAAAGGAGGAAAGAGATGGATTTCTATGGCAGCATCTATTTATTTGTTCCCATTTGATGGGGAGCAATAACAGGGTCCTTCCACAAATTTTGCTTTATACAATGCTTCACTAAAAATGAGATTGCAACAAATATCACCTTTGTAAGTAGCTAAAATAATATTGTACAACATCGACCTGGCAGCTAATGTGTTGTTTAATATCTAGCACATTAGACACGCTACTAAAAATTTTTGTGGCAGAATTTGAAAAGGAGTAGACAACTTTATGGTCACATATTAATAACATCTACAACAGACATGGGTTTGGAAAGATGTTTTCCTACCGTGTGCGGAATTGTATAGCTTGCTTGGTATTACTTGCTCTTTTCATATCAACAGGAGAGGTAAGTGGTATTTCTGTCCAACCTTCCATACAGTCTATCATGTTCATTTCTCCTGAAACAACTGTATGTGTCTGAGTTAGATTTTTCTCTGCTGAGTAATTTTTACTGTATGGGAGATAAAGGTCAAGAAAACTTAGGAAACTGAATGTGAAGTGATAGTTACAACATGTATTTGGAACATGGGAGTAGAGTTTCCTGACTTGTCAGGCCAAAAGCAAAGGCCTGAAAGTGTCTCAGGTGAATGAAGAGGCAGATGGGTGGTTTTCCTTTTTTGTTTGACCAGAACTTCTGTAGTCCAATAGATAAGTCCTTCACACTGGGAAGCACATTTTGCTAAGAATAGGCCATTTTTAGACTTATTATTTTTTCAGGCTTGTTACTAGAACAAGGCACTTAGGAGCATATTGCTTTGACAGGTGAATAAATGGGAGCCGTATTCTGCTGCAGAGCTGTTGGCCTTCTCACATCATTCAGATAGGCAGGTGCTTAGACCCCATGTAAATGGCTACAATTATATCAGGACTGAAAGGGGTAAGATTGGTTTTACTTTCTGGAAACTCTGATGTTGAGTTGGGAAGATATAAAAAGACTTGAGAGTTCAAATGTAAACTTATGGATTATGTATGCATTTATATTACTGCTTCTGCTTAAAGGTCTGCCTGTATCTTACCCTGTAAGTTATCCTTAGCCAAAGGTAAAAGAAAAGATCATTTTGCTGTTCTTTCTCCTAAAAAATATTTACATGGAAATGTCTGAGATGAGGTTTGTAAACTTACATTTCTGGAAAACTTAAAGTGTGATGTTCCTACTAGACAGTTGGATTTTTATACTTGTTATGGTCCAATTTCAAATGAAGAGCATTTTTTATTCAGTTCTTGAACATCACTGAAATAATTGGAATTAGTTTAGATGAAAGATTAACAACACCCAGGACTACAGCAGACTTCATGTGTGCCAGCTGTAAAACTGAAAAGAGAGCACAACAGCATCTACTTTATGAAGAAAAACTAAGAACATAATGGACAGAGAAAAATACAAGTAATGCATGTGCTGGTGATTTTGGATGTTGGAAATAGTAAACAGTTGGCAAACAGTCGTTCAAAAGAAATAGCAGAGGTTGCTTCATCTTGTACTAATTTTAACTTTAAATTTTTTATTACTTTTTTATGTGTTCAGTTTAAGATGAATGTGTTTATTTTTCGTTGTAGTATCCTCACTCTGGCTCAGGCCTAAGTACTTTGGTTATCATGATGCATTCACCATGTTAATCTCTTGACTGTAAGCTAACTTCTGACTGTTCTGTACTTGAGGCATTGTACTCTGGAGTGCTGCTTCAGACACTTGTATTTGAGAACATGTAGCACTGAAATGGTTTTCTTTTCTGGTGTATGATTGAGACAGTGATCAGCTGGCTATGTAGACCTTTTTCGTAACTGAATCACAGGGTGCTATCTCTTTAAGGTAAAAAGACATTTATTTTCAGAAGATGTATCTCCCATCATCTGAACGAGTATTTTTTAAAGTTCTTCAAATACTGGGAGCTGTCACCCCCCTGACACAGCTGTGTAAATAAAGTAACTTGTCTAGCTTACTCGTGATACTAAGGAAAGGTTTTGTACCTGTAATGGCAGCACACATCCTTTCAGACAGGAGATGTGCTGGAATGTGATGTGTCAGTACTGTGAAGAAGACAGGAATCTTCAGTGCAGAATTCTGAAGGCTGTTCTCATCACAGTACATGTTGTTACAGAGTTCAGTGTTTGGATTCTTCCAGCTGACTCCAGAGGAGTTGGAAATGTTTTGTGTTAGACATTTTGCATTTAAAGGCAGGAATATCCCGATGCTGGCAAGAACAGCAGGTATTACACTTGAACAACGTAGCAGCTTTCTAGAACAAAATGACTAGCTCAGAGGATGAGAGAGCAGTGGATGGTTTTCATCTTGACTTTAGCAATACTTTCAGCATTGTCTCTCATAACTTCCTTATGGAGAGACTGATGAAGTGTTTGCTAGTTCAGTGAACAGTGAGATAAACTGAAAGCAGGCTGAACTTCCAGGCATGAAGACTTGTCACTCACAGGATGGAGTCTTATCTGGACACCAATCACTAGTGACATATCCCAGTATCAGAACAGGGGCCCAAACTGTTAAAACACTTGCTGTAGTCACCTGGATGGAGGGTACATAATGCACTCTGAGTGAATTTACAGGTGACAGACACTTGGGAAGAGTGGTTGCTGGATGAGATGATTGCCTGGACAGACTCTGTGTGGGTTGACAGGAACCTCATGAAGCCTACCAGAGAAGTGTGAAGACTTGCGTGTTGGGGAGGAATCACCTCATGTGCGTGTGCAGACTCAGGCTGACAGTTGGAAAGCAGCTTTGCAGGAAAGGACCCAGCAGCCTTGGTAGATGTGAACTTAAAGGTGACCCATGAATGCACCCTCATGGCAAAGGAGGTCAGCAGCATCCTCTGCATGAGCAGTAGTGTAGGCAGCAGGTTGAGGAGGTATTCTTTCCCGCTGTGCAGCCCTGTTGAGAAGGATAAATACTTGATGGGAGTAAAGACAGAGCCATATTTTTTCCATGGTGCCACGGACAAGACATGATGGACACAAATTGAAACACAAGAAATTCCGTTTAAACGTAAGCTTCTTCATAGTGAGGGTGGTCAAATGCTGGAAGAGATTGCTCAGACAAGTTGTAGAGCCTTTGTCTTCACAGATACTCAAACTTCAAGTGGACAGTATCCTTAGCAAGCTGCTCTAGTTGACCCTGCTTTGAGCAGGGAGGCTGTGCCTCAGTTGTCTCCAGAACCTCTGTGGTTCTGTAATCTGCTGTGCAGTCTGGGTAGACTCTTTGGTGCCAGCATGTTAGTGGAGCTGCTGTTCCTTCTCGGTTCCTGTCTGTCCTTACTGGCGGTACTGCTGTTCCCAGTCAGAATCATTAAATTCGTTGAGCTAATTACCTAACCTGCCACTCTTTGAATTTCCTTGGTTTTGTGATAGTGTCTACACAAGGGAAGTTTCCCTTCTGTCATGTAGAAACACCAAGATGAGTTCTTTCTTACTCTAAAAGCTGCTGATAGAGCAGCTTGTAGCTATATTGTTTAGTTGGGTGCACCAAAGGAATGCACTCAATCATTTAATAATCTGTACTTTGAACAAGCGTGTAGTAAGAATCCCTTGTCCTGTATAGCGGTGGTTGGAAAATTGTCTCGGGTAAGCTGAAGTACAGCAAAAACTCTGTTTCTCAGTACTGAGATTACAAATCACTCCGAAAGTCACTTAAAGAGTATGTGAGACTGTAAAAACAAGATTTGAAGGAGACGTGGGGTCATTGTTCCTTTGTGTTTCTACCCCCTGCTGAGACAGTTGTAAGTGGCTAAAAATCTCGTGAGAGTCTCTTGGTATCCCAGGCAAAAGTATCTGCTTTTTCAGACCAGTATTCAAGTGCAGCAGACTTAAGATTCCATCAGTTATCCAACCTTGATTTTACATGTCCTGTGTAATTAAGATTCTTGAAACAGCCAGGTATGCTTGAGAGTTAATACTACAGACATAAAATGCCTGATATTTTTTGTTTTCCTTGAATGCCGTTGTTGTGGAAAGCTTTAGGAGTTAGCTGAACTGATGTTTTCAAAAGCAAAATGTGCCCTTTAAAACAAATCAAGGGCACGTCTGAACTCTTACATTTCTTTTGAGTTATTACTGTTGGAAAAGAGGTCAGATTAACTGGAAGATGTCTCCACTGGAGTTCTGAAACCTTGGCTAGTTTCTCACTTCAGACCTTCTTTAGAATACTGATATACAAAGAAATAAAAGGAATCTAAAGAGTTTTGTTCTTTTTTTTTTATTTTTTTCCTAAAGAATGATATGACCTTTTCAGAGTAAAAAAGTCTGCAATGCCTAAAGTCACAATATATCCACAAACAACTCTAAAAATAATGGTTTATCATGTTTTCTTTAATTTCTAGTCTGAACAGGTTGAAGATTGTGTTTAATGTGAGTGTTACGCTTTAAGGAAGGATACATACTGTAATTAAACACTCTTCCCTTTCTCTTTTGCCATGAGTTATGAGTCACAATAAAATATTCGTTAATAATTAAGTTACAGAGCCAAAGAAAGAATGATTCTGAGTAAACTAAACTGTTAATCTCTTTGTGGTTACAGATCATAATTGGGACTTTAAATGTGGTCTGTGAAGGCTGTGTGCCTTTAGGAAGAGCCTGGCAGAGACAAAGGCTGTAAGTTTGGAAGATTCCAAAGTCTGTCTTTTTCCTCCAGGTCTGTCACATCCCAAGACAACACACTTTGTGGCATAGAAGTAGAATTGTTGGTCTGTATCTGGGGAGCAAAACTGTCCAGTGCTTCACTTGTCCTGTCTCGCAGGGGAAATGTTTTGGCATTAAAGGCAGAGTCCAAATAAGCAAATCTTTACAGATAACAGAAGATACAGGCAGATATCTCTACTTTGTGTAGAAGAATTGGTGTTCTTCTTGAAACAGTCACAGGAGTAAAGTAATTCTTGAGATTTCAGGAATTGCAGTGGATTTTCTTACTGTTAACAAAGTTGAAACGAAAGGGGAAGAAAACCCCTAAAGTTGGCTGTAGTTTTCAGTCTCCAGGCAAAGAGTCATGGATGTCTGAAAGAAAACTTAGGCTGAAGAAGGGCAATTTCAGCTAAACCATGTAATTAGCACTTTCTGTTTAATTGTGGCAACTGGCAATTTCAGAGTAGGCAACAGCACCTCTTGGCAGTGTGATATAATAGTCTGTCTGAAAGGAGGTAAGATTACAAAAAATGGGCATTTATTGACTGTAAACTTCTGACACTGTGCTAAGCTGTGTGAAACAAGCACAATAGGATGAATCAGTTACTGGTAATCCAATAGATGTGTTGTGTATGACCCATGTTCGTAGGCAAGGTGTTTTATTATCTAAATTATATTTGGATATTAGTATAGAAAAGTAGTGTACACTGTCAGGTGCTTGGCTGCCACCGTGTCTTCAAGTTCTCTCTTTGTTCACCCACACTGGCTATTTTCTTTGCCATTTTTTTTGATGTAGGGTATATATATTCAGCAACCAGAAGGACAGTAAAGATGAAGAGCAACCAAGATTATCAGGCCAGGTGGCATAACTTTACATCAGAAAAATAGATTATTGTATTTAGGGCAGGTCAGATATTTTTCAGCAAACCAGTGTTTTCTTTTGGGAAGTGTGGATTTTGTCTGAAGTGTTATCTTTTGAAACATCTTGGCTTAAAGAACTTTTACTTTACAAGGTCCTGGGAATTCTGGTTCATACCAAGCTTTTGAGGCAAACCTATCCAAGAGCGGCAACTGTGAAAAACAGGGATTCTAAAAGGTAGCACAAATCTTCCTGAAAAACTGAGCTTAATAAGCAGTAAATTTTTTTTTCTGTGAATGGGGTCTTTATCTACTACATCAATTTCTAGACTTAGTAAGATTTTTTTAGTTGTTGTTAATTACCTAGCTGTGCATGGAGGGAGGTGGTATACAAATTTTTTTGTCTAGGTAACTGCATCGCCCCGTGTTTCTCTACATCAGTACAAATGAATCTTGGGTTTTGTAACAGTTTCACCTTTTTTCTGTGTACTGGGCAGAAAATGGGAGTTGGAAATCTGTTGCCATATATACCTCTGAAGTCAATGTGGACATTTTACAAGTTCCAGTGCTTGCTGGTAAGCTTTCTGTTGGGAATAGTTACCTGTAAAGATCGTTACAACAAGAATTAGACTTGTGGAATAGTATTTGTTCATGGAGAGTGGATACACAGGTTCTGACAGCTCCGTCACGAGGAGACTGGGAGTTTTGTCTGAGAATTTGGAGAAAGTGTGAATAAGGAACTGAAGATGGCATTTTTTCAGAAAACAAGTATTTAAGAACACCTATTGTATAGACATGTAAATAAATTTCTGTAAAGCAAAGGGAATACATATTTGTACAGACGGTATTAAATTGTAGTACTCAGTGTTGTGGTATATGCTACAGTAATCTTGATAATTAAACAAGGAGCTATACCTGTTTGTGGACATGAAATATAATGCATAGATGTGTTTCATGATTAAGTAAAGCTCGAAACAGGAAATTGTTGAAAGCTGGTGATCATACATTGCACACCTGCTCTAATTCTCTGTTACAGGTGTTTTTCAAGCTCTGCTACCAAAACAGACTTCCTATCTGCTCTGGTCAGGTTAGTGGGGGATGTGTCTGTTTGTCTGTCTGTGTACACAGCTGCAGACGTAGTTGTTGTACCATTTCTGTTGTAAGTAACATCATCTTGTGAGTGGTGGTGCTAGAGAATTCAATGCAGACATTCTTCTACCTTACTGTTGGCTGTCAAAGATTGAAAAATAGGGCATCTTTTTATGGGTGTGGCTGCTGTTCAGAGTAATGTTCATTCAAATAACAAGGACTTGGGATTGAAAGTCAGCATGTTAAGTATTTCTCTTTGGTTTGATGTTTTGCCTGGTAGATTGTCTGCGTTTTAAAAATTCCTTTTATTCAGATCTAAAACTTGTCATTTTGCTGCGATTGCCTTACTTTTGGACTGGTCTTAGAATGTATTTTATCTGGTACAGGTAAATGGTTCACTCCATGTTTATATCCCATTCCACGCATGCTCTGTTTAGGTACACGAGAGAGTGGAATATCAGCTAACTTGTGTTAGATGTACTGAAGAAAATTGTGTCTTGAAACTAAAAAATTACTGTATGTCAACTTAACAAAGGTAGTGATTGTAATTGCTAAAAGATCTGTACAGGTATGTGCTTTGTATTTATTCCGTTGAACAAAAGTTGTGTCATGTTTTGATTCTATGTGACAAAGTTTCCTTAACAGAACTGAAAAGGAAAGTAGTTTTGCAATGTCCTCCTTTTATTAACACTATTTATAAAAACTTACATATTTAAATAGCCTCTTTATTTTTTTTCAGTAGCTTATTTTTTAAAAGTCCTCCAGTGTTTTGCCCTAAATGTTTGTCTGTAAAAACAAAACTGATCTTTACCATTTTGCAATTACTGGGATTACCTTTTTTCCAGTATTCCTTGGGCAAAGCAGTTGTACCCAAGTTCAGTTTCTGCAGACTTCCTAATATTTTTTTTAGTTACATGTTATTTTATACACTTTGTATTAGTTTGTAAAGAAAGATAGAAGAAAATTAGTACTAGAATTTCTACAAAGCAAACAATTCCTTGTCAAAACATTCGTTCTACAGTATTTTTGTTTAAATTGCGAAGAAACAAAACAGTTTCTTTGTAAAATCCCCAAGTAATTCCAGTCTCAATAGTTTTCGCTCAAGTAATTTGTTGAGCATTGTGATGATGCTTAATAGTGGCCAGAATATATTACCTGGCCAGTGTACTTGGCTGATGTTTACAGAGCCTGTTATTTTAAGAACGATTTTCATGGAATTGTCTTTAATGAGTGGAATTGACCCGAATTTTAATAAATGCCAAGTATTCAACACCGAATTAAAATCTTTCAGTTTATCGTGCATTTTAAAGAGATAGGGAAATGAAAGAAGAAATTGCGATGAACAGTGACAACTGATGTGTTCATCTCTATTTTGACGCAATAGAAGAAAGAAATCACCTGAGTTAGAGAAATGCTTCAAGACTTGACCAGTAACAATCAGAGATGTAGTTTACTCTATGAACACGTTATGTCACTGCTTGAAAGAATGTTTTCTAGGTAGAAGGAAGCTGTCTAGTGTGACGCGTTCTCAGGGCAAGTTGTGTCCTCCTGGAACCAAATAAAAGTTATAAATCTGGGACCTGTAGTCAGACAGAAGATTGTCAGCCTACCTCCTACAACCCTACAACATCTACATCAGTAATAAAGGTCATTTATGTAAGGAAGGAAGACTGTCAGTAATAACAGATGAGAAGGCTGCTGACTTCATCTGTCAATGTAATGCTGATAATAATATATATACACATACACACACATATGTGTGTGTATATTCTGAAGGGGAAATATTTATACCACATAACCTCGAATAAACTTTCTAATTTTTGTCAGTTACGTTAAAGGATTACTTCTGGTTGGCAGGTATTTATGACAAAGTGATTAGAAGGTAGGTTATAATGGAGTAGCAGTTGCAAGAGTGGAATGAAGGAGCTTGATATTGTATGGTTGTTATTGACGAAATTACTGTAAGGATATTATTGAGCTATAAAATAGAAAGAAAGAACAGAAGAAGGAATTGTTCTGTTAAAGGTTAAACCTGAAGGTGAAACTTCTGAAAGGTTAAACCTCTTGTGGTTTAACCCCAACCAGCAGCTAAGCACCTTGCAGCCCCATGGCATGGGAAGGAGAATTGTTAAAAAAACCTCATAAATTAAAACTTGTGGGTTGAGATAGGAACAGTTTACTGAGAATAAAACATAAAAATAACAATAATGCTAATAGAGTATAACAGTAACTAAAAAGAATATAACCAAAAAAAAAAAAAGAGGGAGAAATAAACCCCAAGAGCAGACAAGTGATGCACAGTGCAGTCTGTCCCCACTTGCTGACCAGTGCCCAGCCAGTCCCCGAGGAGTGATCTGACCCCTCCTGGCCAACTCCTTCCAGTTGATATACTGGACACGGTACCCTATGGTGTGGAATATTCCTTTGACTACTTGGGTCAGCTGTCCTGGCCGTGCTGCTGCCCATCTTCCTGTGCACCTGCTTGCTGACAGAGCATCCCTGACTTTGGTTAAGTGCTGCTTAGCAACAACTAAAACATCCATGTATCATCAACATGATTCTCCAACTCAATCCAAAACAAAGCACTGTACCAGCTACTGGGACGGATATTAACTCTATCCTAGCCAAAACCAGGACAATATTATAATGAAAAGGTTTTTTCAGCATGTGAACAAAGAGGAGTAAAGTGGCTATATTGATATGCTGGAAAAGAGAAGTGACCCAACTGCCTTAATTTCTGCAAGTGGATCAAGAAAACTTAGTATGTTTTTAAGATGATGTTCCATTAAATCTAAATGACTAAAGTCTACAATTTTGAGGTTTTTTTTTCTTTTCTTGGAATACATGGAAGAATTTCAGAAACAGCCCTTCATTCCCAGTGACCTGAAGTAATCCTGTCTCAGAAGCCTCTATCTCCCATTCAGCAGCATAAATCCATGAGAAGGTTTGAAAATAATTACCACTTCTGTGACTGTTATGTGGATCTTTTTGAATGATGCAATGTCTCATACATTTGTCCCATTAAATCTATCTTGAAGGTAAATTAGGTGCTCACAGTCACTCTGAAGAGTATTTTATTTATAACAATATTTTTTTAGTTATTATGCAGATTGATACTTGATAGTTTCAATTCTACAGCAGTAAGGCATAGAAGCAAATTGCTGTCTTGAAAACATTGCAGTTACTTTTGTGGAACTTTTGTGGAGCATCAGTAAGCTGAAATAATATGAAAGCAAAACTTGGAGCCGGTGTAATCATAGATTTGGATCTTGAACAGGCTGTGAGTAGTGTTAAGAGGACTTAATGAGCCCAGGTCTGTCTAAGTCAGTCCAGTGTGGTGGTTCTTTTACAGAAGAGACATCTGGGTTGTTTTGGGTTGTTTTTCCCCCTCTCCTCCTCCTTTCTCATGAGAATACCTCATCTTCACTGACGGCGATTTATCACTACCAGAGATAATCTAGTAGGAAATAGGAAGAATTAGAAGGAATTCTAAACTACTAAGTGCTTACAGTCATCTGAATCAAAAACTGTTTCCAGTTCCCCCTTTTTTTTAACTCAAACTTTCTATTCCCTGGGATTGATGTTGGCCCTGCTCATTTCCATGAGGTACTAAACTCTATGTTAAAAAGCAATTTACTTTAAATAGTATCTGCTGCATGGTAACTACCAAACACCTGGGTGCTTACCCCATGTGTCATCCACTACAGATCTTTCCTTTGATGATGTTAGTTATATTTTCTTACCACCCAAGAATGTTACTCATTTGCACACAGTTGGTATGATGACAGTGAAGTCTTTCAAGGTTTGAAGTAATGTTTAGCAGAAGGTTTGACATCCTTTGGAGATAATGAGACAATACTAGAATTCAAAACAATTACCATTCAGAAGTCAGGTAACAATGATCAGGTTTTAAGATACTTAATTGCTTTAGATGTAAATCTCATCATTTTTGTGTGCTGACTAATGATGTTTGAACTTTATGGTTGGCAATACTGAGACTGATGAGTAGAAGAATACTGTTTAATAACCGTTAGTATCTTTTGATAAAGAGTTCTTTGAGAAATTGCTTATCGTTCATAGCTTGCAAGAAAGAAAAACAATGAAGAACTTGAACTTCTGTTCAAAGCAAAAAATTATTCATGTATTCAATATTTTCAGAAGTCAAACTAGCAGACATTCGATTAATTCTTTCTGGGAGTATCCTATTAGTCAAACAGAACCTGTCAGTTTAAATTGGTTTCAGTGTAGCTTTTTCCCTAAATTACTGGAAATCATGTGATTATAGACAACTTAATAATTAAAAAATGTATAGACAGTTAATATAGACAGGTGTGGCAACTTGGGTAAAAATCATGTTTATTGGGAGAGAAGTTGTCACTACTGCGTGTCACTACTGCTAAAGCATGTCATGTTGAGGGGGGAAGCAGCTTCTAATGCAAAGTGGTGTTCATCTGTGAAAAGCATGCCTGAGCCATTTGTTAATATATACAACAAATAAAAGAAAATTAATTTTGCATTTGGAATTAAATTACTTAATCAAAGAAATGTGTGGCAGCAACATATAACTGGAGGAAAAAGCACATCTGATTTTAATTTCTTTAGTTCTTAATATTATCTCAAAGGTTGCTAGGCTTCCCATCTGTCTTTATAACTTGTGACTCTGTCTTCCACACAGAAATTACATAAACTCAGAGTCTTCTGAGTTAACTGAGATATTAAATAATTACATTTAGACTTGTAACAGCCATATCTTTGCTGAAGTATTACAAACCCTGTACTCTCTTCAGACCCATTAAGCTCAGACAGTTACTCAGGGCCTTTAGGTTTTTTTCTCTAACATCTTCCAGCTAAAACTTTACATCTCCTGTGTAAATTCCTCTCTCTGAAACCACCAAAAAAACCAGCCACCCCCCTAACCTTCACCTGTGGTATCAGAGCTCCTGTATTTCATCCATTCAGAGACACCTAACATTGTTTTTGCTTGCTGGTTTTATGTGCAAACATGTACAGTATGTTTTTCTGCTTAAAAAAAATATCTAATGAGATAAAGCTAAAAGCAGGCTTGTACATAAGGACTTCAGGTTCACCCCTTCAGCTTTTTCTGACAAGCAGCAGTGGCATTTTCTAAAATGTCTTTTCAAGTTATAATGGAAATAAGAAGTCCTTTTAATTTCTGTGTTGAGGAAATCCGCATGGGAATTTTTAGAGAACCTGGGTAGCAGATTTTATTAAAGCAGCTGTAAAATCTGTGAGATTAGAAGGGTTTGTTCTAAAAGCTAAAAAAGAGTAAGACCATGTTTAGGTAAGCTGTGTAGGTTCCTGTTGTAAATAACTGTAAAATGTGTACAGTGTAAAATGAAATACTGTAAGCTTTACATGTTTTTTAAATCCCATTTGACTTAAGAGTAAGTTTTACCTGCTGAAGCTGATTTTTGGAGGAGGTGGATGTATGCAACAGGTGACCTGTGAGCAGGAACAACAGCTGCAGATCTGTTCTCCCAGAGTATAGTAAGGAATTATACTCTAGGATTAAGAAATCTGTCCAAGCTGATGTTGATGAAACTTGCAGACAGACATCCATGATCTTCACCACGCAGATAAAAGATCTGCAATTTGTGTATCACCGTGTGGTTAAAACATGGACTCCCTTTTGTAAATCAAGTTGTCACCTGTGTACCAGTTGTAGCAGTGCAAGTAAAATCTGTGCTCTGTGGAGACAAAGCAGGATATAATAGAACACCTAGTTGGAAACAGCTGTCTGGATGAAAGATGCAGTTACCTTTCCCGAATTACTGTGGTCCCGGCTGAGGCACACAGAGCGAGTGACACAAGGATTTCTGATTTGCAGATGGAAGTATACCAGGTGCTCAGAAGGGGTAAGGAAAGGCCAAGTCTAGGTGGAAAACTACTTCGTAGTGATGCGTAGCTTTGATTTAGGGGATCTTTAACAGCTGAGAGCAGAAATCCTCTTCATCTGCTCAAACTGTATCCAGAACAGCTTGTGGGATAAGGCCCTGCTGAAGTGTGGTGTGCCTGTGTGCATACAGCCGTCAGGACTGGCAGAGAAGCTGGTTAAATCCTGCATCACAGCAGCCATAAAGAGATTCCAGATTTGCTCATGCCACTATCTTAACACTGTTCTGATTACTAAAATGTTACGTTTGTGTTATGTTTGGTTTTTTTTCCCCACAGAAGCGCAGGGGGAAGAAGCAGCTCCAGAGTGAGTGATTTCTTTTGTAACATTTCATAAAATGACAGGCTGCTCTGACGAGAATGTCAGTTTTATGGCACATCTCCCAATACTGGCAGGGAAATGTATCTATTTTAAGCCTGCCCAACTTGTCTTTGTTTTCACTTTTTACCTCCTGTTCAGATTTCCAGAGTAGGAACAGAGCTGCTCTTTGAGCTCTAAGTGAAATTCCTTCTCTGCTTGAGTGTTCTCTGCCAGACAGTGCTAACAAGGAGCCTTCCCAGCAGACTCTTAGATGGAATAAGCTCTGATAACCTGAAAGAGGACCTTTTGTTGCAACTCCTCTAAACCCCAGAGGTGTAGGTTGTCTTTTCCTCAAAGCACACACTGTTCTAAACCCCAAGATGTTGGATCTTCTGTTCCTCAAAGAATGCAGTCACAAAGAGCTTTTAAGAGAGATTCCTTTTTTAGTCCTTTGAGTGTCTGGGAAATGGAAGCAATGGAAACTATCATGCCAATCCTCAAGTGCAGTCTGCGGGTGGATTCGTTCTCAAAAGAAGGGATGGAGTTAATGCATTAGCTTTACTTTCACTGTAACCCAGCCTCTGACAGCTCTGATATTGTCAGTTACCTGCAGTTTTGTTCCTAATGCAGTATCACTGAGAGGTTTGATGCTCTTTTAAACAACTGGAGGGTGAGGAGCAGAGGGGAACCTTACTGTTCGTAGGCTGGCTCTACATATTCATCCCAGCACATCCAGATCCTGACCGTACGAAGGAGTTATTTGCTTCCTTTGGTATCAGTGTCATTTAGAAGCAAGTAAAAAATAGATGAATGCTGAGTCTCTTCCCTTTATGCCGATTCTTTGTTAATACCTGCTGGGGAGGTCTCTGGCTGCACTGAGGGTGCCAGTGAGGTTTAAGGTCCTGGTGTTCAGGTTTTGCCTGTGCTGCTGTCTCTGGCCGTCTTCTGTTTGCCTCAAGGAGCTAAGGAACTGTGGATAGAATGGAAAGCAATTATCTTCTGAAAATGCATTCATGGTTAATAACACCTTGTGTAGAAATTGGTGAATGAAACCTGCATCTCGACTGTCACTTTAAAAGGCTGTTGTGCAAGTGGTAATTTTGATTTCTTTATTGAGTGTTTATTTTGATTAAATAGTTTCTCCACAGAGTACACCAAGTAGTGTGTGCCTCTGGTGAGTCATTTCTGCTTTCTGGGGCTTGCTGTAACATAGACTTCATTTTTTTTTAGGCTCTGTCACTTCTCAGTGTTGTATGGTACCTATCCCAGAGCAGGAGCAGTAGAAATAAATAACTGAATGAGGTTTCGTTTCAAATGAGAATATCTTGGTACAGTAGTTAAATGCAACAGTACGAGTCCTGCCAAGCTTGCTTGGAGGGTCTGGGAGTTTGGACTGAATCTGTAAGGATGAGGGTTAGAGGCAGGCCTTAAAACAACAGAACCTGCTAAATTCCAGGACATTCACATACAGGTAAGATAAACAAGTAACAGAGAACTGGTTGTCTCAGCTTTTTATGTGTGTGATATGTGAGGGCTGTCACTGAGCAGTGATAGGAGAATGCATCAGCTGTGTTGGATCAAGTAACCTGCTATGAACTGTGTTTGGAGAGGTAGCTTATTTGTAGAGGCAGGACCTGCATGGCATAACTGGAAGGGTAGTTCCCTGCTTCAGCTTAGCTCTTCACGTTTCTTTTCAGCTCCAAGTAATGCTTCATGTCGGGCACAGCCAGTCAGTTCCCCTGTTAGGCCAAAATGGGCTTTCCGGTGGTCTAAGAGGTTAGATGGTGTAAACCTAGAATTAACTCTAGGGATTTTTCCTGCTTTAGGCACCTGGCAAAGTGCACCTCCAAGGAGCGTACTGGAGCAGCTAGAAGAACCCAGGGACAGCCAGGCCAGGATATGCAGCCATTTAGTAAATGTCATCTTGGAGTAGTGGAGAGGTAGCTGTGCAACAAGGTGAAAAGTGCCTTGAGGTGAAAAATCAGTCATGTAACATCTTTCGAATCATCCTAAGAAGCAAGACCTAGTCATTAGCTTGCTGCTGTTGTACTAGCCAGACAATTTATTGTTAAACGCTTCTCTGTAAAGAAAAATCTGCTTTTTCTGGGAGCTCTCGATAACACTGACATTTACTCAGAGTAAATCTAACATGGATTGGCTCAGAACAGTACAGCTTGACAGACATGACATTTACTGCTGCCATACTTTAGCCAATATTGTGATGATAAGGTCTTGGATATCCAATGGAATTGGTGAAATGCAATTTTAAACCTAATGGATAGTCTATTTACCTTTACACTAAGCTGTAAGAAGAAATAAATTAAGGATCTTTCCATGTTTCTTGGTGTACACTGAAAAAAACCTCATGAATTAAAATTTACACTTATTTCCTCCAGACATTAAAGTACAAGTTAGTTTTTTCAATGCTTTTTTTAGAGTTTGTAAGTCTGTTTCCCACAGCCTTGCTTATGCCTAGATTGTATGTGATCTTCAAGTACTATGATTATTATGAAAAAGACAAAGGCGTTTGTTCACATTCAGTGCCATCCATAAAAAACAAGAGATCTCTTGTTCTAAGTGACCTTTGATAGTTTTATAGACTTCTTGAAAAATTCAGCGTGAGTTATAGTTATGTCCTGCTTTGTGCATTTAATTTCTAGGTTTTTTCTGCCAAGATTAATAAAAGAAACATCACTGAATACACATCTAATGAGACACACCTTATTGCTGTGTTGGGATTGTAGATATGACACATTGATGGTTTTGGTTTTTTTTCTGTAGGATGCTAGGAAAGAAGATAAAGAAAGAGGTTAAGGTTGACACAAGGGTGTAGTGCTTATTAAACATGAGTTAGAGGTTTTCTATGTGCTAAGGATTTGTATTTCTTAGAAAAGACTATTTCCCCACCTGTGGGTCTTTTAGTGATGGTGCAGTAGAATAGATTGTTGCTTTCCAAGTGTAACATGCCACCGTTTCCTGTCCCTCTGAGTCCATAGCAGCCTCTTGGCTTTGTTTTCCTTCCAAGATGAAATCAGTGACATAAACTGGAATATATCCGCTGATAGACTGCAGTAGAATGGCATGTGGTAATGGCACATGGTTACTTTAAAGATTCTTAAGCCAGCTTTAGTAATGCATCTTTTCTGTTGTTTGGAATCAAGACCTCAACAAATGATTCCAGGTTTTCTCTCAGAGCATTTATAAGGAATCACACAGATATTTTATTTTTGAAGAATGACTGGCTAAGAATTGCTGCCTGCCTCTCCTGGAGGATGAAAAGGAATGCTCTGAGGGAGCCTTTCTTTTTTAGCTTGGGGGGAATTTTGAGGCACCCGTCCTGTGGGCAGACATTGAGAGCAGGAACAAATGGATTTGAAGTGGAGAAGACACAGAGAGAGAGGTTCATAGTTATGCACCTAAATCAAGTTTTCAGTGCTACCTTTCTTCCCTCAATAAGGTTAATTTCTAGCCAGCTCTTTTTTAGTACTTCCTTTTTAGTGTCAATATTTTGTAGTATAAAGTGTATGTATTAAAGCTTTGCAACAAAGCACTGAAATTTGTTTTCATTAAATGAAAAAAAAGCATAAAGTGTGTATTTTCTTCATTGTGAACACTTCAAAAATTTGACTGATGAGCAGAGCTGTAAGATCTTGTCTAGTTTCTGGATTTTGGCAATGGTCCAAGTTTTGAATTTTTGTACTTGAACTGCCTCTTAGTGAGTTTGTCCTGAGTTGCTAAAAGGCAATGGAAGGTGTGTCTTATGTAGCTACCCCACCTCTGGTTTTGCATTTTCTGTCATATTGATGAAAACTGTAATTAACTTGAAGCAGGGCTATTAATGATGGACCCAGTTTTGGTGCAATATTAGAGAAACTTAAATGAATTCCAGAAATTAATTACTGTAGAAGATCAGTCTGGTTTTAGGCGCAACTCTGACTGTAAGCTTGTCTCATAGTGTTTTTTTTAAGAGTGCATTTTGAGATCTAGTATTTTGGTGTGGTGGAAGATGGAAACACAAACCAGTGAAGATGTGTAGAGGCTTCATCACTTAAACCATTTTCCATACTCCAACCACATGAAGAATTTCTGAATGAGATGAAACTGGCAGAGCCCTGTGGTTCAAGGATTGATGTGGTACCTCATGCAGAAGGTTCCTGCCAAGCTAGCAGCTCAAGTGTGATGGGCAAACCCCATCTGTCCTGATCTGTGGTCCCTCCCAAGGCTGATCCTAAAGATGAGCTACCGCAGCCCCCTGAAAGCACCCTCAAGTCCTTCTTCTCACACCCACCCAAGTCCCTTATCCTGAAGGAAGTTACACAGTTGGCTTATGGTAATTAATTGGGAATAAAAAGTCTTTGTGAAAGAGGGAGGAAAATATCAGTCTGGCATTAGTGCTTGAAAAACAGAGTGCTGAGAAAATATTACCAACATTAGTAGTATTCAGCATTAGTGGGTGATAACTTACAGGAGATGAAATAATATATTATTAAAAATATGGAGTAGTTTTATTCCCACCAGGAAATGAAAGAACTGCATGAGGATGTTGTCTTAAGCTTTTTTTTAATAAATCATTCACATAGTATTTTTCTTAGTCATAAGTGCAATTATCAGTAGTGTTGTGTGTCACAAATTAGTTCGATCTTGATGAGGTCTATTTATAAGTTTATTTTGTCAGGTTTTTTGGAAGTGTTGCAGTAAAGGTCAGTGTCCTTCCTGGCTTAACATAATGGAATGGCAGTGTGTTACTGGAGGGGGAAGCAGTTACCACTTGTGCGCACACTTTCGAAACCTTCAGAAAGTTTGAAGTGTTGTCTTCATAGTTTAAAAAGCAGCTGGAAAGTCAGAACTGTTCTTTTTTCATGCAGATTGCTTATAAATTTATTTTAGTGGCTCTTTCCTTTGAGTATATAATGTCCTTAGTGCACAGCAGAGAAGGTCCAGTGCAGGCCCATCCGCACTGGGGAAGGGGATGGCGGCGAGAGGGGCATTTCTGGCGCCTTTTCTCGGCAGCGCGTGGGCGGCTGCTGAGGGGCCCGGGCCGAGCGGCGGCCCCGGCGGCGGCTCGAGCCGAGCCGTTAACGGCCAACGGCCGAGCGCGTGCCCGGCTCGTCACAAAGGCAACCCCGTCGCGAGCGCCGGGCGAACGAGCGGCCCGTGGCGCGGCGCGGGCGAGCAGGGCCCAGCCGTGGGCAGGCGGGGGCGCTCGCGCGCCCAGGGAGCAGCTGCGGGGGGGGCAGCGAGGGGCTCCTTGCAGGGCTTTGGGAACCGGGAGAGCGGCTCCTCTGTGAGCTGAGGCGGCCCGGGCGGAGCAGTGAGCCGGGGCGCTGAGGCGCTGCGGTGGTCGGGGCTCCGCAGCTGCAGGGAGGGCGTTGAAGTCTCCTTGTAGGTCCACAGCAGAGGGGAAGGGCTCCACGAACTGGTGGGTGCTGGCCTCGGGGCTAAAAGCACTGCTCCTTCCTAGAAAGCCCCAGTGCTGTCTGAGGGAAGCACCCAGACAGATCTTGTACCAAAGGAGATCTCAGTCCAGGCAGTAGCTGCAGAGATTGTCCCAACCCTGCTCCTGGTGAAAAGGGAAGATCTCTTTGTACCCTTGTTGGTGACCGCTTGCATCAAGCGGCAGACAAACAGCAAGCTGTTCAGAGGCTGCACAATATCAGTAGAGCTGAGACAGAGATAGAAGGGTGTCCCCTTTGAGGACACTGGTGCGTGTTCAGCCACTTTGGACAGTGGTGACTCACAAAAGCAAGACTCTTCTTCACTCACCACCTTCCCCAGTGGCAACCCCAAACAGGAGATTTTAACAGTCACAGACACCCACGAACAAAGGCTGCAGGAAGTAACTGTAAAAGCAGCACACAGTAAACACTGCAAAAAGAAACGACAAGCACTCGTGGTGGGTGACTCTATGTTAAAGGGCACTGAGGCACCATCTACTGACCTGACAGTCTCGAGAGGTCTGTGGCCTCCGGGGAGCTAATATCACAGACATTACTGAAAGGGTACCGCAGCTGATCAAAAGCACAGACTAGTGTCCCCTGTTACTCTTTGATGTGAGCGTGAAAGGCACAGCAAACCAGAAGCTGAGCAGAATCAAGGTGGACTGTAAACCCTTAGGGGTATAGGTAAAAAAAAATTGGGGGAGGAAAGGGGGTAGCTAGAAATAGACACATAATGCACATCACCTTCTGGCTACGTGGCTGGTGCTGTTGAGAGGGCTTTGGTTTTTATGACAGTAGAACATTCTTCCATGTGTAGAACCTGTTAGAGAGGGATGGGATGCCCCTGTCTGGAAAAGGTAACAGAATCTTTGGTAGCAGGCTGGCCAGCTTAGAGACACAAGCTTTAAACTGAATGATCTGGGATATGGGGTCCAGAATAGAAATACTCCTGTCAATGCATCCACTTGGGGAATAGCCAGGTGAACCACACTTGCCACAAAAGCTCCTTAGATAGCTCCAAAGACAAGAACCAGAAGGGAAACCAGCCTGGGGCTGTGTATGGCTATGGTATATCCTCCCACTCTCTTCTAGGGAAACTTGCATGCTTGACCACCTCTCTGAAATGCCCATACACTAATGCACACAGTATGGAGAACAAATGGGAAGAACTAGAGATCTCTGTGTGGTTGCAGGGCCAGGATCTCATTGCAATTACTGAGACATGGTGGGATATCTTGTACAGCTGGAATGCTGTCATGGAGTACTACGTACTCTTCGGGAAAGATAGGCCAGCAAGGTGGGGTGGTGGAGTGTCTCTTTATGTGAAACAGCACCTGGAATACACCAAGCTCTACCTAGGAGAGGATGAAGAACCTGTTAAGAGCTTATGGGTAAGAATTAAGGGACAGGGTAACATGGGTGACACTGGTGTGTGTTCACTAAAGGCCACCTCATCAGGATGAGAATGTTGATGAGCCCTTTTACAGACAGGTGAAAGAAGCCTCATGATCACAGGTCCTGGTCCTTATGGGAGACTTCAATCATCTTGATACTTGCTGGAAAGGTATCACAGCTAGACACACTCAGTCCAGGAGATTCCTGCAGAGGATTGAGGGTACCTTTGTGATAGGTGATAGGAGTGGTAAAAGAACCTACAAGGAGAGGAGCACTGATGGTTCTTGCATTAATAAATAAGGACTTGTTGGGGATGTGAAGGGTGGGGGCAATCTTGGCTGCAGTGGCCATGAGATGCTGGAGCAGAAATAACAGGGATCACAACCCTGGACTTCAGAAGAGCTAAGTTTAACCTCTTCAAACATCTGCTCAGTGGAATGCCATGGGTGAGGGCTCTAGAAGGTAGGAGTGTCTGTAAGAGCTGGTCAGTGTTTCTTCCAAGTTCAAGATTGGTGCATCCCTATGAGTAAGCAGTCAAGCCAAGCAAGTAGGAGACCTGCATGGATGAGTAAGGGTCTTCTGGAAAAACTCAAATGAAAGAAAGAAATTTACTGATTGTGGAAATCAGGAGTGGCCACTTGGGAGGAATATGAGAATATTGTCAGAGAGTGCAGGGATGGAACAAGGAATGCTGAGACCCATCTGAGTTTGCATCTGGCAAGGGGCATCAAAGACAACAAGAAAGGTGGTTTCTTCAGTATATCAATAGAAAAAGGAAGACTGGGGAAAATGTGAGCCTGCTGATGAATGAGGTGGGTGCCCTGGTGGCAGAAGATGGAAGGCAGAGTTATTGAATGCTGCCTTTGCTTCGGTCTTCACTGCTAAAACCAGCTCTCACGAGTCTCAGGCCTGGGAGGTAATGTAACAGGATTGGAGAGAGGAAGACTTTCCATTGGTAGAGGAGGAAGAGGTTAGAGACCGCTTAGCCAAACTGAACATCAGTGAATCCATGGGCCCTGGTGGAATGCACCCATGGGTGCTAGAGAGCTGGCTGATGTTATCGCTGTGCCACTCTCTGTCTTTGAAACAGGAGAGCTGCCTGAGGACTGGAGGAAAACCAATGTCACTGCAGTCTTCAAAAAGAGCAAGAAAGATGACCCAGGAAACTGCAGATCAGTTAGTTTTATCTCTATCCCTGGAAAGGTGGTGGAACAAATTGTTCTGGATGTCATCTCAAAACATGTGGAATAAAGGTATTGGGAGAGGTCAGCATGGATTCATCAGTGAGAAATTGTGCTTGAGCAATCTGATAGCTCTCTGTGATGTCATAACTGGCTGGCTAGATGAGGGGAGAGCTGTGGATGTCATCTACCTTGACTTCAGCAAGGCTTTTGTCACTGTCTCCCATAACATCTTCACTGGGAAGCTCATGCAGTGTGGGTTAGGTGAGTGAACAGTGGGGTGGATTAAGAGGTGGTTGAGTGACAGAGCTCAGAGTGTGGTGATGGGTGTTGCAGGGTCAAAGTTGGAGGCCTGTAGTCAGCAGTGTTCCCCAGTGGTCAGTACTGGTTCTGGTCTTAATTAACATCTTCATCAGTGACCTAGTCAATCCTGTGTCATGTGCTGTAGGCAAACCTTCTTTGGTGAGGGGGTTGGACTAGATGATCTCTGGAGGTCCTTTCTGACTTGAACAATTCTGTGATTGTGTTGAATGATTCCAAATTATGGTAGTAGACACAGGAAGAAGTAAGAAAAAAAGCTTACTTAGGCAACATGCTGGAAAAAGTTACCTCA
Source organism: Todiramphus chloris collaris (assembly GCA_025345505.1). Taxonomy (NCBI): domain Eukaryota; kingdom Metazoa; phylum Chordata; class Aves; order Coraciiformes; family Alcedinidae; genus Todiramphus; species Todiramphus chloris. The sequence continues at coordinate 5,539,588 of JANVCC010000049.1, read as the reverse complement.
GTTATTCTTCAGCTGTAACTAATGAGATACTCTTGCTTTTCTGACTCTGGTGGATAACTCTTACTTAGGTAAGTGGGGTTGGCCAGTAATATTGCATGGAACATTAACACTACAACATTGATGAGTTCCAATTGTTCCAAATTTAATTGCCCTTTAAGCATTAAGCCATTTGAGTGTTAATGGTTGCTTAATATTTTTGGAGGGATGCTGACATTATTAAAAAAATAAATAAATTGAATCACTGTCATAGTATGGCAGAATAGTGATTAGCAGTAGAAATGACACAAGGCTTAATTAAAGAAATTAAAATGTTACAAGAACAGACCAGCTAGGAAAGGAAACAGGAGTCCTCAAGGCATCGTGCGCAGGTGCTGGGAGCAGGGCAAACTGCGTGCTATGTAATCTGCTTGTTACGGAACACAGTGCTCAGGAGTGTTATTTTCCATAGAGGATCAGCATGTCTTCTGTCTTTGCAACATATGCAAACAAAGGAAGCACAGTGCAGTTTATGTCATGATGATGACCATGTATCAAAGAAATTCTCTTTCCTTAATGCACTCTGGAAAGAGCAGTCAATAAGGTCAAATAGCAGCTGTTTGGGAGTTGTCCTTTTTCAGCCTTTCCTAGTTCTGTGCCATCAAGTCCGATTAGTTGGAATGCATGCGAGGAAACCGGCTTGCTGGCCCAGGATTAAGTAGATCAGTGACCCATTTTACAAAAGCAGGACCTTTCTGTTCAGTTTGAATTTCGTCTGAATTTAGTGTGTACAAAGAATTTCTCACTGAAGTGAACAGAGATTGGAAAAGCTATTTTTGCTCACTTTTATTGTAGTCCTGCTGTCACCTGCAGAACAGTTTCTGAAGCTTATTGTGTGCCATCTACTAGCTCCAAGAGGTGTTTGCTTCAATTGATGACTTTCCTATTTAAATACTTGATCACATGAGTCAAATGAGTGTATTCAGTTCCACTTTAAATTTTAAAGTATTGTGAACATGAATAAAATCGAGTCCTCCAATACCACAACACTGTTTCATGGGTTACTGTAAAAAGTTACAAACCAGTAGTGGAATGGTTGTAAATGTTCATTTTGTTCCCCCTTACCCCCATGAGTTGCAAGCTTTTAGGCTGAAGACCTTCTCAACAAGGTGCCACTCTTATTGCTAATTAACACTGAGTTTTATTTTAAATGTGTGAGAGTAGTGGCCATAAATCAATTAATCTCAGAGATCTTTAAAGCCAGTTGAGCTTCTTTCAACAATAGGGCAAAATTCTATGAATTACATCTCTAAATCTCTGAGCTTCAATCCAGATTTGAAGTGAAGGTGTTAATCAGCAGCTTGTGGAGAAATTTTAAGCTGCAAGTTTAAAAACTGTGAACTTCTGCGTACTCTAGAAAATGATTGTTTATAAAACCAGAATTGTTCAGAAATTTCATCCATGTGGAGATAAGAGCCTGAGGTTGGGCTTTGGAGAGGACTTGGATTTTGTTGTTTGAGACTTTCTCAAGCTTGGTTGTTTTATTGTCATGTCAAAAAATGTTGAGCACTTTATGATTTTTATGAAGTTAAGAGCACCTGCAGGTACCCGTTCCTCACAGAAACAGTATCACAAATCCACAGTTGAAGAACAGTATCTGTGACCTGAATTGAAATGAATTGCTTTATGGATTTTTGAGATGTAGAAAGAATAATACTCTGTGAAGTGGGGTTGTGTGTATTTGCAAATTAAATACCATTTTTGAAGGCATATGTTATAACAAGGTTTATAACAGAGTTCATAACTTGTATTAGAATAATTGCCATAATTGAAAAAAGCAGGAAAGCTTTTAATCTCCTAGACCCTTCTTCAGTTTGGGAGAGAATTTGAGGAAACTTGGGCCCCATTTGTGCCCAGCTTCTGGTATAAGCAAAGTTGCAGCTACATCATGGAAGATCCTGAGCTTTGCCCCTTGAGCTTGCACAACACTGAAAGAAAAAAAGCCAAGCTGAAAGTAATGGGGCTTGTGTGCTTAGACCATTACGGCAACAGCAAGACCACCCAGAGTAAACTGTCTTTTGGAGGGATGAAGTTTCTTAGTTTTTGTAACCTATATTTTCCTGGTAAGTGGAAAGACTGTCTAGACAAGCATGTATGTGCGGTTTTGAATGTATGAGTGAGGATTGCCTTCCTTGAAATTTCAGAATTGATGAGATGCCATTAATATCTAATGATTCTTTCAAGAGTATCTTCAGTTTGGTTTGTGCCCCATCTCCCCCTTTATTTTGTTTATTAGCCTTTAGCAATTTGGGGGTTATGTTTTTACACTGATCTTAGAAACGTGGAGGCTCAATTTCCACCTTCTTTCCCCCCCCCCCCCCCCCCCCCCCACTGAGCTGATGGCATTAAATGATGTTATTGGCATAGTTACGTCAAGTGGGGTTTTCCATACTGTAAGAAAAAGTGTTATGCGGTAGAGAACTAATTTACAGTGTTATACTGGACAATGTGACAACTTCCCTGAAGATCACTGGGAAAGCATGATAATTAGTGTACAGCATAGCCTTCTTTTGGAGCATTATTTTCTGCATAGTGTTACCTTTCACATACTGGAGATTTGGGAAAGAAAGATAACAGGAACTGTGTTCATTTCCTGACATTTTTAAATGTGGTTGTACAGGTCTTTTTGGGAAGATCTTTCAACAGGAGGTGGAGAATGTCCTGCTAAATTGTAGAAGGTTCAGAAGAGTGCTTTTTTCATGTAAATATTACAGACTGAAATATCTGAACATTGAAGTCTCTGGATTTCTGTGGGTCACTTTTTATCCATCTTGTGTGGCTTATGTGTTAAAGCATGTACATTAAAGCCTTGTGACTGTGTGAGACCCAGTAGAAGTCACTGGTTAAAAGTTAGAAATATAGAAAGTAAAAACCAGCAGTGGAAAATACCAAGTTTTTAAAGCTGCATACTGACAGTTATTGATTTAACAAAGTCGTAAGTAATGGTGACTGGTGACATCCCAGTGGGAAGGTACTGGCATGTAAAGGTATGTGCCGAATCATCTCGGATTTGCAGTAGATCAAAACGAGGCAGGTATAAAATGTCACTGTGAGACTGCAAAGCTGGAAGAAGCTGACATTCTTGACAACAGCTGCCAGTGCTGTATTAGTGCTACCTCTGAATGTCAGCCATTCCTTGTTTGAAGACTGAATGACCTACTTGGAAAATGAAAGTAACCCCGCTTTTGTCCTTTGGGAAGTAATGCCACTTTTTTTCCGATTGAGTTACCACTAATTAGTAGATGGCGTGTGAAACTATCACATGCAGGCTTTGCCCAAGGCTGCAGAACAGGAGGAAAATTCAGAGGATAACTGTGTTTAATAGTACTTTGGCACAGTTGACCGTTTCTTTAGAGTTTAGGAGACAGTGTTCCATTTAGATAGGATCAGCTCATGAAGGGCTAACTACAGAGAGAAACTGTGTCTCTTTCAAGAGGGAAAAGGATAATTACTTTTTTCAGAACATAGGATCCAGAATGTTAATGAAGAAAAGGTAAGAAATGGGGAAGGCTGTAACCTGAAGTTCTTCTTAGAGTGAGGAATATTCCTCTGGATGACAGTGTCATCTTTTATGAGGAATATTCTAAGAAGGGTAGCCAAAAATGTCAGGCTTTATAGAACTCTGGCAGAGCTTGGCTGGTGTCTACATGAGAGCACACATTTGATTGTTTTATTATATTCTAAAAGGAACTTGATACTCAGTGCCACAGAATTAGTAGCCTGCTCAAGAGGAGGAAAACTAGAACTAAATGCTCTAATAGAAACCAGAATCAATTCAGAGTCAAAAATTGATTTCTATCTTGTGTTGAAATTCCGAAATCATAACCTCTCCTAAGGCAAGTGGTGGCACGGGTCCTCTACTGCATGTGAAGGAACTTAATGATGTTGGCTCTCCTTTGTTTATTGCTCCTTACTGATACTGCGTGGAACAGAAGGAACAGTCTATCTCATTTTTTAGCAATGATTCCACGGTTTTTATCACCAAGTTGAAAAAAAGACGTGTAACTACCCTTTTTAAATGTAAGGGGGAAAAAAAAGGGTAAATAGAACTAAAATCTGTGCTTTGTATTCCCACTGTCATGCAGTTTGTCCAGGCTGAGGTTTAATTCACCTCTGATGAAATGGTCTGAAGTTTGTTTACTGCCATGTAAAAATCAGAAGGAAATGGGTAGGGTTTATAGAGTTGGCTGGGTACTTTACGGGATTCTAGTTTCTGTTGGGTTTGAGCCTCCATAGACAGCATAAGATCTGTCAGAGCTTTATAGCATAGGAACAAGGCAGCCTTGATATTTACATTTGTGGTGATTTTCCTGCTGTATGGTTGCAGGCTATGGCTGTCAGACTTTTCCTGTCCAGGGAGTGGTAGGGCAGTTCTCCATAACCACCTTCTTGGTAATAGTCTCATGTCTGATGGTGAATGGAAGTGCTGCCAGGCAAAGCCAGCGTTAAAACATGGACAGTGGAACCTCAGAAGCAAGTGGTGGTGAAATAGGAGATTCCAAGGCTATTCTATTTCAGTGTGCAGGGGGAAAAACCATAGTTCTTTGTGGTGTCTACCAGTGAGGTCTGAGTGCCTGCTCATCCTGTAGTGTCTACAGAGAAATTAGTCAGAGAAATCGGTACAACAACATAAGAGGTAGCAATATCAAATAATAGAAAATAGTTGTTTAAACCAGTGTCAGGTTCTTTAGGACAGGATCAGCTCTTACTGACTAGAAGCCCCATTTTCCAGAGGCCTGTAATCCTCTTCAGGTTACTAACAGTGGTTCTCAGAGGTAATGATGAACAAGAATGATGTCATCAATCATCTCACATTGTCTGCATTAAACCCTCTGGTTGCTGTAAGAATATTGAGCTCCTTTCTTTTTTGACTGTGAGATTCAATTGTAGCACACTTGAAATTGTAAGTAGGCAATGATTAGAGAGGAAGACTGTCCACAAATCAGATTCTTTCTAGTTTAAATACTATTTATTCCAAACACAGAATCTGAAAAACAGCTGAAGTTTTGAAAGCAGTGTCTGCAAAAGGGAGCTAACAATGGTATTTCTTTTCAGTGAAAACATTGAAAGGTTTCCAGTAGGGGATAAAAGGGAAAAGGCATCCATGGTAGTACTTTCTAGAGTTCCTCACGTTAACATTCTTCAGAAAAGTGGAGGAAGACACAGTTCTATGGTAATAGATATCTGGAAGTTTACATCTTGGAATGAATTGCTGTTTCCCAGTTCTGTGAGAGTTGCACATGTTTTTACCATCGCAGATAACTCTTGGGTAGCGGGGCAACTCTGAAACCGGCCGTGGGTTCCTGTGAACCCATGGGAGAGGTTTCTAGGCAAGTCTTCAAATCTGTGAGAACCAACTTGTACAAATGCTTGGCTTTCAGACATCACATTTTCTCATTAGCTGAAGTGGGGAGACAAAAATATTCTGTACTTTTAAGTGAAAATCTGTGTTAAGGGGGAAAGGGGAGGTTCCATTTTTCGAACCTTAAACTTAGTGACTTGGTGCTTTTAAGAAAAAGTTACATATTGCATTTAATGTCATTAGAGCAACTTTAGAATAAGTCTGAAGTATTCTCAAACTATATAACAAAACCAGAGTATGTGTAATGGGGACTGTGCATTTGGGTTTGTTAGCTAAATGTTGTTGTAATAGTTAATTTTGTAAATAATAGTTACTGTAATTTAAGTTAATAGATCATGTTAGCTAAATATTGCGGCTCATAGTTCTATACGAAATTCACATCCAGTGTCCTAGGTATTGAGTTTTTCAGTATTTTTTTTGATCATGGTCTTTTGAACACCAGAGCAGTCAAAAGGTTAAAGAATATTTTCACTAATTCACCACAGACCCTGGCAGTTCTTACATTAGTAGGTACGTGAAAGCATTGGCTAGAAGCTGCCCTTTTACTGTCAAGTGGTAGTTGCTAAAGACTTTGTGATGGATAATTTCTGCTTTGATAGCCAAATTCAGATAAAATCATGATTTGGTCAATCCAAACAATTACTGTATTGGGAAAAAAAAGCATATTTTCTTTCAAGAAACATGTTGTGTTAAGTAAAATCTAAAATACATGACTTTCATGATGTATATATCCTCTAAATTTGTTTATCAAATATCTTTGCATGTATCAGTGATTTTTTTTTTGCATTTACCAAAACAATTGTCTTGAAATAACATAGAAAGGTTTTCCATTACTTAGACCCCAGAAGTTTAGTTTGTATTGCCAAATCAAAATGAGAAACAGTTGTTAAGTGGTAAGCAGCATTTAAAAACTGCTGGCCTGTTGTACCCATGTTTACATTTAATGCTCAGTCTGAATTTTCTGATCCATTTTGGTAATAAAATATGTACTGCATTTCCTCTAATAGTGGCAGCCTTTGACTCTCTTGGCATCGAGAGATAACAAAGTAGGAAAATAACATTGTATTGTTCGGCTTGAAATTGGCATCTGGTGATGGTGGAAAAAAGTATTCCAAAGCAGGACCTGCTTTAAAATTTCATGCTCTTGAGTGTCTCGCAGGAACTGAATACCTTAGTTGGTGTTCTCTTGGAAAAAGATTCTTCTGTTCTTCTCTTCTTCCAGGAGAAGCAAGCAAGCCAGGGAATTCTTGTATTGAAATGGTAGAAATATAGAATTGTTTTGGTTGGAAGAGACATTTAAGGTTATCAAGTCCAACCATTAACCTAGCACTGCAAAGTCACCATGGTGCCATGTCCCTCAGCAGTACATCTGTACATCTTTTAAATATCTCCAGGGATAGGGACTCCACCACTTCCCTGGGCAGCCTCTTCCAGTGCTTGATAACTCTTTCAGGGAAGAAATTATTTTAATATCCAACCTAAACCTCTCCTGACACAAGTTGCTGCTGTGTCTTCATGTCCTAGTCCTTGTTCCTTGGAAGAAGAGACCGACCCCACGTGTCTACAACATCTTGTCAGGTAGTCGTAGAGCGCAGGATGGCCCCCCGGGTTGTTCAGCCTCCAAACTTAAACAACCCCAGTTCCTTCAGGCACTCCTCATGAAGCATGCTCCAGACCCCTCAACAGCTTTTTTGTTTTTCTATGGACACGCTCCAGCACCTCAGTGTCCGTACAGTGAGGGGCCCAAAACTGAATGCAGCATTCAAGGTGTGGCCTCACCATACCATTGATGAGCCGAATGAGATTGAAGGGTGATGGCAGCACAGCATCACGTGAGACATGGTGTGGAGATTGCTGTGGCAAGGCTGGAGCAAAGTGCTCTGAGTCCTTGAGGCCTATCTGTTTTCTGCTGCTTTTTAGAGATAACTATACAGGGTTTAGTGCCTTTTCCCCAAGCTGCTATCACTAGGTGAATGTTGCTTAGTAACTTCCTCACTCCCCAGTTCAGATTTGCAGCCCCAGAAGTTTTCAGGGCGGTGTTGGCATCCAGACAAATCCCATAGCTCATTTGAAGAAACTCACTTCTAGAAGAAATTATTTTGATGTTGTATTTTTGTCATAAAATATGAGTGACTGGTAGTAGCAGAGGCCAGTCCTAGGTTCTCTTCATGAGACCCGGTAGTATGATCTTCACAGGCACTTGTCTCTGGTAGCTGAAAGTTCCTATCTTCTCTCTGATACCTTTTCATGTTCACATAAGGAAGCAGACCTTCCAGTCTCATGAGCTGTCAGAAAATCCAAATACATGTAGAAACTGTACTGAAGAAAACATTTGTAGAAAGAGGACTGGTGTACAATGTGTTTAGTGACAGTGAGGATTAAAAAGTGAAAGGCTTCTTCCTAAGGACTTGAGGGAGAGTAGTTGAACCTTATGCTATTAATTCAAGGAAGTGGACAGTACTTGTTTGCTTGGAGAGGATAAATACTTGGAATTTATAGATTTTCTTCCACTGTCTTTTTTTCCTGTCTTACACTGTAAGTAGTTCACTTTATTTCCTAAAAAGAAGTGTAATTTTTACTGTTTTGAAGTGGACTTGCAGAATAATTGTCATATATATTATAATACATGATATGAAAAAAAGTGAAAATGACTTTTTTGGGGGTTGAAGTATATTAACATGGGATTGGCAGACTATCTGGTTATCCTTATTCTTCAGAACAATCACGCAAAGCTCTCAGTCTTCATCCTTGTCTGGAACATGAAAAGAGTAGTAGAAGCCAATTTTTCAACAAACACATGAAAACACATTGTCATCAGTGATAACCTGGGGTTCAGAAAGAGATTTCGGCAGTTACATCTTCTTTATGTTAGGTCTTAACATGAACTTCAGATATGTAAAAGGTCAACTCCTGCTATGTAAAAGGTCAGAGGCACCTGCTGAGTGTTGCTATGTAAGGAATCAGGAGTTTCTCAAATACAGATATGTGCTAATGTGGGATGAAGCAAACCAGATGTAGAAAAAGTTACTGTTCATGGTATGAATCAGTAGTGTGAAGGCCAGCTCTCAAGCAAGTGAGAGAGTTTGTGATCATTCATGAAAAAGGATTTAAAACCTAAAAAAACAGTTTAAAAGAAATGAGAAGAATTTAATGCTTAAAGTACTGCCCTTATAGTCCTCCATGTGCAAGAATCGCCAGATCTCTTTCAGAAAATCATGAAGTCCTAATTCATGGATCTGGGGAAGATTACCAAACTTGATTCAGTACAGGAAACTTACTCAGCCACCTTTGGCACCAGCTCTCAGCTTGGTGGTTCTCTTAATATCTAAAGCTTTCAAGCAGTTTCTTGTCTGACACCATGTGTCCTATGCTGGTAGCATGTCGATATTTTTATTCTCTCAACTGCAAAGGACCGTAAAACATATATGAAGGTAAGAAAGAAGCTGATACAAGCACCTGACCTAGATTTGAATCCTTTTTAAAGCAAGATGGTTCATCATAACTTTGGATATATCCTGTATTTTCTGGGCTTTGTAAGTCTGCTGTGGAATCATTTCTGGATAGACTGTTAAATCTGTGTATTAACTGATCCCTTGTAATCTCTACTTGCTGGAAGTAAAGCTAAAAAGGAAAACTAATGATGCCATTGAATGCTCCTTTTCTCTTTATCCTGCTTCAGATTGTGCCACTAAATATTGTAGCAAATGTTTATTTTGTGCCTTTCTTAAATTGTGACACCTCGGTGATGAGTTTGTTGTACAAGAGCAACGGAGTGCAAGCTTTGTTTAACATAAGGATGGTGAGAGAGGCAAATTTCTTGAGCATTAGTGACAGAGGTGGTGGCTGTGAAGATTCAGTAGATACCAAGACAAAGTCCTGACTGGCAGTATTGGCTATTGTGGGGTAGCTTCTGAAGCTGTCTCACAGCTGCACGTTGGTCTTCTGGGTGCAGAACACTCGGCAGTTTTCTGTCTTTTTTTAAAATTTTGTTTGGTTTTGTTAGGTGGGTTTTTTTTTTGTGTTTCAGTGGTAGGACTGCTTTATCAAAAATCTGTGGTTTCTGGCTTGCCTTGGAGGAATGAGGAGTGTAAATGATTACATCTTCTTCGGGTTTATTTTGTGCATTTTGTGAGTGCTGAACATGTACCCACAGAAAATTGATCTATGTTTTAGTAAGAATATCTGCATTACATATGAAGTCAGTGTGTTCTTAGTGTTCTGTCTTTTCTTTACATGGGTAATGTCTCTTCCCATTCTTCACTGAGAATAAAAACTAACTTGCCAGAAATAGTGAAATCTGGGAACGTGAAGGTTTCTTTGGTTTGCTTCTGTGTATTTTAGTTTGTTCCATTTTTTTCGTTCCCATTTTGTTTCAACTGTCTTGTTTTGGGACTATGGTGAAAGAATTAAGACAGTGTATGTAAGTGACAGTTAATAAAAGCTTTTGCAGTAACATTTAAAAAACAACCAACCCCCCCCCCCCCCCCCAAAAAAAAAAAACAAACCAAAAAAACCCCAAAAAAACACACACAGCAAAACCAGAATGCCTCAAAGGGCAGATTTCTTGCACGTATTTAACATGAATTAAATCTTGATCTTGTAAAAAATTGATAGATTCCCTTTTTCTACAAGAATTCACAGTGCCATGTAGCCAAACGAGAGTGTGACATGAAAGCTCTCCCAGGTGCTGCTCTTCTGTATGGCTTGCACTTCGGTGAAGGGACAATTTATGCCACAATTGAAATGCCAAGAAATTTTGTCACGTTGAAAGTCTCAGAAGGCACCTTATTCCTCGAGGTAACAATGTGGTATTTAAAAGAATTCTGGTTGCTTGTACTACTTTGCTCAGCTTTTGCATTCTGATGTTTTGTTAGGTTGTTTCAGCACCTGGTTTTGTTTCACAGCAGTCATTCTGCAGTATTCCCAGGTGATGAAAATAAATTACTAGTGAAAACGAAAGATAACTTTGTTGTTAAGTCTGTTTTGTTTACATGGTGTTTTCTCAGAAGTGTTTTAAGTTACTGGAATAACTTGCTCATTCAACCAAAGCTTCCATTGAAAAGGGGATCTGATAATACCTGAAAAGTGGATTTGAAAAGTATGTAGTAAGTAAAGGCTGGAACTGAATATTGAACAAAGAGTTGAAGATTCATGAAAGGAAAATCCATCAGCGATTTCTAAGAAAGCAGTTTCTCTGACTCATAAAGCTTTGGAGATCTTACGGATCACTGAATGCTGGCACTATGCCCTTACACTTCTCCTGGCAACCGCTCCTGGTCTCTTTAAGGGCACTGGGTTAAAACAGCTTGTACTAGGTGAAGCTGCTCTTATTTGTACCCTGCATGCTTTGAACAAGATTCTGAATCTGTGAGTAAAGATTTTGTTATAATCTGCAGAGGGACGTATAGGTACCTGGATGGAGTCTTTCACTTAATGCAGTGGCAACAACCTCAGGATGTTTCATATCTCTTCTGCTTGAGATGACCTGATAGCACATGTACCAAAATGAGTATATTTTAATACTATTTTAACAGGATGGTTCTCTAACAGCTTCCAGCCCATGACCAACACAGCAGTGTTTTCTTCAGCCTTCGAGAAGGGACATAGTAATGACATAAAGTGAATGGCCAGCATTCCATCTGGTTTACTTTTGTTCTTCTCAAAAGAAAGGTTATAGACATGCATCAGGAGTCAATATTTATTTCCTGTTTAGACTGCAATAATTAAGTCTTCTCCATCTTAATGGCTCACATTTTCTCTTATCTAAGAACTTCAGAGGCTTTGGCCTAGCAAATATTCCGGCACCTTTTATTTTTGGAATTGACAAGACTGGAAAATACTTGCAGCTCTGGGTAATGTTGTCGGTGCTTTTATAATCCCCAACTGCAGGGAATTTGTTGTCCTTCAGCAAGCTTTTCAGTAAGCCTCTGGTGTAATTGTGGAATATGATACTGGTTACTTGGGGAATCTCTTCTATATGGCAGGAGTAGTGCAGATTGCACTTTGAACATTAAAATAGTCATCGTCTTTCTTCATTGGCTATCTTTTCACAAAGAATATCAACAAAGCAAAAATACTTTTGGGTTTTTTTCCTTCCTTCTTTCATGTTAGAGGTTTTGTATTTAAATTATAGAATAAAATTATGGTAGTGGCCATACTCGGTTCTCTGTTGTGTTAGCAGGGTCGCTTTCAGGATTGGTTTGTTCATTTTAATCAGCAGAAATATTACCTTAAAATCCTCATATGGGGGATTCATATAGGCCTGTCCAGGTTTAGAGCTGGGCCGGTCTCCAGATGAATGACAGATGCTTCCCAAAGGGGAAGAGAATGAGAAAAAAGGGGAGAAACTTAAGGACTCGGAAAAAGAAATGAGAACAACTTTAATGAAAATAACAAAATGAAAGATACACAGAGATATACAAAACCAATATGCAAACCAAATACTCCGATGGCAGTTACATCACCATCTCCACCAGTACTGTGGAGCAGGCACTGCCAGTTCAGGAACTGTGTTCAGGAGTACACAGATGAGGAACAAAGAGAGAATGGACAGAGTCCTCCTTAGATGCCAGCCACTGGAGAAGAGGCTTGATCCTTGTGGTTCATCTGCTTGATACTGGATGTGACATACATGGGCTGGAATCCCTCATTGCTCAGTTTAGGGTCTCCTGCCCTTTCTGCTCCTCCCTGCAGGTGTCACCTCTTGCTTTCTTCACCCCTGCTATGGTCAAGGAAAACTTTTCCTTTCCTTGCCTCTTGTTGTGGTGTCTTGTGTAGTGACTTCATGAAGTGGGCACTTAGGAAAGGTAGATCAATCTACATCTCAAAGCAATTCTCTGTTAAGAAACAGATTGATTATACAAGCAGGAAGGAGCTACAGCTGCAAGAGAACATTTCCATGCAGATCACTGCCCAGCTGATCTGCTTGATCCTGCAAACTTACCTGTACAGGTAATTCAAGTCAGTACTTGGAAAGAGTTCATTGGTTCTATACCAGTTTTAAGTACACTTATATATTGCATTTTGATTTTTGAATGATGAATAAATGCACTGAATTCATTGGAGGTTCTACTGATGAATATTTATCAACTACCAAAACATTTTTAGGGCAGAAGCATTTGCTTTTATAATACGTAAGCAACACACAATTGTTTTCAAACTGCATAGCTCCTATCATCTCTGACTCTGTTCAACTGATAATATTTAAGTAGGAGTTGAATACTTTTTGTATAAGAGAACTCGAGAAATTATAATATTTAGCAATAATACTTTAATTAGTAAAATCTATGTTCTTGAGATTAATTATTTAATAACATTTTAATTAGCTGTTACGTTACTTGCCTTTTATGCTACAGTAATTAATACATTACTAAGTCTGTTGGCACAGATAGAAGAAACTAATTACTTTAAATTTTCATGCCTATAAAAAGATGAAATTCATTAAGGTTACCATTAGAGTAATTTTTGTGTAATTTTTAGTAACTAATATTCTGGTTTATTTTCCTTGTCTTAAAAAAAGATAATAAAAGGATAATCAATTTCTGAGAAGATGCATATAGAAAAACTGCATAACTTAATGCAGTAGTGTTATAGATGAAAATACTAATTCTGGGTTTATTCCAAAGCCTTGCATTTTGTAGTTTTCAATATAGAATGTTTGGCTAATATACTTTTTACTATCGTATTTATAAGCAGGACTGCTCCCTGGTAAAATGATCAGATATAATTCACCATGGTGAGTTACTTACCTGTAGATAAAAAGGCATAATAGAATTCCAGAAACATCCTGGTTTATCGTACAGTTATTTATATATTTTAGCTCTATTATGTTCGAGTAAAAGTACTTTCTGGCAGAATCTGTAAGGTCAGATGATGTCATGTTCATCTGCAGATCATTTTGCCAATGTTAGAGTAGGTATAAGAGTAAAATTCTACAAGGTTTTTTTTTATATAAACTTACACTGATGTGTGGCGTGAGACATCCCTGCCTTGAGATGCCTGACTATGACCATAGAGTCAGGGCGTGCAACTGTGCCTAGAGTGATGGAGAGAAGAGGCAGTGTGGAGAATTTTGGGGTGCTGAAGATTAGGAACTCTGTTTTAATGATACCGAGCTTGATTTGGTGTCAAGAGTAAGATGAAACGCCAGTGAGAGGAAGGCCTTCTCTGAGGAACGTGTTGACCAGGACTTCCTGCAGCATTGCTTGTTGGGCAGCTTGAAGTTTCAACATGATGGGAGTGGAAATGGTGTAATGTTTATTAGATGTGTTAGGGAATATGCCACTAAAAATCAGGGTGTGTGTGTTGTGATCTATCAGATGAAAAGAATGTCCAGTGCATCTGTTTGAACAGATGCTATGCTATGCACAAAATACTACCAGAAATGCAGGTAAACTTTGTACAATCTTACTGCTCTTTTTCTCTTTTAATGTTTCTGAGCACCATAGAAACACTGAAAATTACTTTTGTGATGAACTACTGATACGGTGTTTTAAGAGAGAGGGCTGTGCTCAAGTTCAGAGAATCACAGTGTGTTTGCCACTGGAAGGGACTTAACCTAGAAGGTGGCCCAGTGCCCACTGGTTTGAAGTAATGAGCACTGTTAGGATCTGTAGGCTGCTGTTTGTTTGGGTTTTTTTCCAGATCCACTCTGTCAAATGGAGAAATTTAAACACGGGAATACAGTTCTGTTTCCACATAATGCTGACATTTTATTCTTTAATTATACTGGAGCAAAAGGCGTAAATGGATTCTTACTAGGACTGTTAGCCACTCTGTAACAGCGAGGCAGAAAGCCTGTGAGGTTTGCTTTTTTTAACCTTTAAATAGGCAGCTGTAGGTGAAATTATATAATTTTATTATTTCTCTCACTTTCAAACCCTTACTTTATCAAGCAGCATGCATTTAAACTGATACAGAGCTGCAGTACTAATGTTGTGGTTTAATGCATTGAAGTCTTCCTCAGAAACTTGGATGCATGTTCAGGTTCTCAGGTAATATCAGGTTGTTAATCCTCGTTCTTTGTCCAAAAAGATTTTCTGTGTGTCTATTCACACACACGTAAATGAAAAGTAAATGCCTCCGCAGTTTTCAGCACAATTTATATGATTAGATCTTCTATTAAGCTAGAGCTTCGAAAAGGCAAGGAAGTGCAGATTAAGACCAAGGTAGATGAGTCTGGCTGTGTGTGATCCATTTCTAATTTACCTACCTGTTACTGTTTTGCATTTAATTTCAGGCTTCTCTTTTCAGGGTCCCAGTCATTTTTACCTTATAATCATCCATTCATTGGATAGCTTGTTTGCAATAGTTACTTGTCCTCTCGATTTCATCTCAGCTAGGAAGAAAGGCATTTAAGAGTGGAGATTGTGGTAACTTATCTCCTGCTCTCATGTCTGACACTGCAGAGGAGAAGTTTTGGTAGCACAGGTATTTCCAGTATCTGAGAAAGGTTTTGCTCATTTCAGCGTACTACTTTTGATGTCTTCAAGTGAAAAATCTTTAAGATACAAATTGAAGAAAGTTTAGGAAAGTGTAAGTATTTCATGTATCAAAGCAGTTTTAAGTTCTTATATATTTTAAAGTATGGTGTTTGGACAAGTTAGGTGAGAGATATTCCTTCTCTGAGATCCCCCCAAGCTGTCTGGCTTTGCACTTGCTACTTCCTATCACAGTGTGCTTGAATATCTCTGAGGAGATTCCTACTTCTGGTCTGCCTGTCTGTGTTCAGGTCCCATAGGCTGGCTCGACTCCTTTTGTAGGCAGTGCCAGGACTCTCTCAGTGCCAGGCAACTGTTACAGGCTTGCAAAGAAGTCATCTGGAAGTGTCACCTCTGGCCTGAGTGTCATTAAGTAACATTACCAGGAGTCTGATTCCCAGTGCAAGTGTTTTTGGTCAGTAAAAGCAGGAGGAGCACGGTAGATATTTATACACTAATAGCAATACTCTCTGCCTATTGAAGAATTCTTGTCTGGATCTCCAGAGTGCATGGCTGCTGTTCTGGGTGGGATCTTAGCTGGCTTTTATTTCAACAGTTTCCTAATGGAGACTTTCAGTAGAAATCTGTCAATCTGTGTTACAACTGCTAATCAATAAAACATTCCCTAGACTTTTCTTGTTGACATAGGGATTAAAAAGCTTTACTAACTGAGCTGACAGAGCTAATGAGTTTACCGCTGGTCAGAGAAGTGAGATTGCTTTGTTATGTGACTAGAAGTCACCGTGACACTGAATGGCTTTATGGAGGCTAATGAGCAACCTTTTGCTAATATTAGTCAAGTTTAATTTTGTATTACGTTTTTGTAGGAGGGTTGTTTTTGGGAATTTGGTTGTTAGTGTTTTGGGGGATTTGTTTGGTTTGTTTTGTTACTTGCTCTAGGCTTTACTAAACAGCCGTGAATGGTCTTGAGCAAAAAAAAAGCACACGTGTTAATAAGAGTTTTCTGTCTTGCTTTATATTCAGCTGTTAGTGATGGGAAACCTTTTTATTGCCTCGCATTCTTGGTATATATACAAACATACCTATCTATTACTGTTTCTAATTCTCTCCAAGCATCTGTAAATAATTCCATAACTATATTATTGTACAGTCTAAAACTTACTGTCTTCAAAGCATCTGGGAAGAACTAGCTTTGTTGATCTGAATTCCACTACCATCTTTGGCTCATAGTGCTTTAAGTGCAAACTATGTGTATATGGTAGTTGTGGCTATTAAACATGACATATATAATCTTGTAGTTTCTTTAGTGAAATACAAAAAAAAAAGGGGGGGGGGGGGGGGGGGGGGAGGAGAACAAAAATCAGAGGTATTTGTATTGAGCTACTTCCAGGAAGTACACTTCATTCCCTGATAGCCATTTTGAGTGGGATGGACAGGTAGATTTATATTGCTACACTATATAATGAAATCTTTTCTTCATTATCTGAAGAGAACTGTGATTCATGCTGGCAGTTCATGGAGAATTATGAAGTAGAGGAGAGGAATGAGCTCTTAGGTTGGTGATGGCTCTTCAGTGCTCTACTTGTTACATAGAAATATACTTCTGTATTTCCTTTTGGCACCAAATTCTGGACGTCTGTAAACAGTCAGTAGTAATGTGTCTGGAAAGCAGATTTTGGTATCTCTAAATACTTTTTGATTTAATATGTTATATGATTGTTCAGTATTTGTCTTTTGTCATTAGCAAATAATGTAACGGCGCTTTGGAAATTGCATAAAATTGCCTTGTGATTCTTTCACCTTCTGATGGAGATTCAGTTACGCATGAATTGGTAGAATTAAAATTAATAGTCAGGTCGCTCCTTTTCACTGCCTTGCCTGCCCTTCTGCACACTCACAACTTCTGCTAGTAAAACTAACATCCTTTGCCACGTGTTTAGATTCTGTCAAGGGTTTCAAAGGCTTTAGGACTGGAACCACTACCTGCTCGTTCCCCTTAAATGTGTCATTTCTCAGCAGACAATTAATGCTTGATGTTGTCTCTTAACTAATTTTAAACATGCCAGAATATCGTTACAAATTAAATGTTGTTACAAACTTCAGCTTACGGATAAACTAAGGACTGTTGAAGTGTTAGTTCTCCACAGTTGTGTGAATGGTAAGAGGGAGTGTGTGGTTTCTCTAGTGTGTCATTGTGATAAGCCACCACTCGATGGCACTATTGAATAAATTATATCGGACGGAGTTGATTGCTACAATATGCAAACTTTAGATTTAGAGGACATTATAGAAGTGACATTTAGAATTGCTAAATATATTCTGTCTCTCATCTTTTTTTAATGAAGAGCACAAAACATGTTGGTCCGATGAGCACATGAAATGACCAGTGAGGCTATCTTAGCAGCATGTGTTTTATGTGAAGCTAGGTAACTGTAATATTATAGGTCTGCCAACTAATGCATTTTGTATTTTATTTAAGTTCTAGTTCTGACCTCTTCAAAAGCACAGGGTTTTTAAAAGCATAAATGTTCCTTCTTTTTCTTCCACGATTTGAATACAGTCTTGATGATAATACAGGGTGTTGAGGCCTGTTTCTATTTTATTATTCCTTCATATGAAATGACAGCAGTTACCGTGCAGTAAGTTGTCAGGGTTCTGTTGTGTTTCTTATATGCAGGATCTTAATGGAAAAGCTGGTGTACAAATTTGGGCAGTTTTCAGAAGAACAATTCCAGATACAAATGGAATAAAATCAGTTTAATTTCCTAGAAAGTCAGAATGCTGGAATGCTTTTTTCCCAGCTTTTCAAAGATGATAGAGGAGGAACTTACACTGTAAATAGACAAGCCTGAACTTCATGTATAAAAAGAAAATGAATATTTTAAAGAATTAATTTAAGGACACATCCCTTCATTGGCAGGCAGTCAAGTAATCAAAACTGAGTAACGGAATTCAAGGCAACTGTCCAAGAATAATTCTAGAACAAGGGACTGCAAAAATGCAGGGAGCAAGATGATAGCATAGGCACTGCTCTCCTTTCCTGCCCAGTTGCTCTGATGGATGCACAGCTTCTGCTGACAGATGTTAAGCACCTGCATGTAAGCAGTGGCTTCTGTTTTTAGGGACTGGTACTGAAGAATAGGATGTAGCCTTGTGTTTGCTGTTAGCGTTCACTACTTTCACGATGCAGAGTACCTGGTGGTCACACTGTAACCTCTGTATCTCTAACAGCAGCATCTTTCCTTGGAGCAGTGAATTTTGTGGAGAACTTGTAGTGAATCTGTGGTGCTATCTTCCATGGACTCAGTATGTTGTACGTAGTGCCAGTTGTGTTCCTCAGGGCGAGGGAAAGTAACTGAGCCAAATCGTGGAAAATGTTAACCGGATAAAAACTAAACTTCACCCTTTTTACTTTGTCTGATGAGCATTTAAAAGGATTTAGACCAGCATTCAGCGCTAGCAGCAGGAAGGGAAGCCCTGTTCTTCAATAGGTCGCTGTAACAATTTCAGCTTTTTTAACAACGAGATGACCTATACAGCACCAGGTTTGTGGACACCTAATGGGAAACACCTTTCTCAAAGGGGAGAGAGAGTCTTGGCACAAGAGATTGCAGGGCTGATTGACAGGGCTTTAAAGTTGATATGAAGGTGGAGGGGGATGTATCCAGGCTTGCTAGAGATGCACATGGGTGTCATAGCCCAGTACTTGTGGGGCAGCATGCTCACATTTTTGAAAACCAGAAGGTCTTCTATCCCTCAGGGGTGAAAACTATACACTTATCCCCCTCTCTGAAATGCTTATACACCAATGCACGCAGCATGGGGAATGAGTAGGAGGAATTGGAGACCTTTGTTGGGTCGCAGGGCCATGATCTCATTGCAGTTACTGAGCCATGGTGGGATAGCTCACATGACTGGAATGCTGTCATGGATGGTTACGTACTTTTTAGGAAAGGCAGACTAACGAGGTGAGGTGGTGGAGTTGCTCTTTATGTGCATGAGCAACTGGAATGCACTGAGCTCTTCCGGGGGGAATGAAGAATGTGTTGAAAGCTTATGGGTGAGAATTAAGGGGCATGTAAATACAGGTGAAACAGCTGTGGGCATCTACTACAGACCACCAAACCAGGGAGAGTATGTTGATGAGACCTACAGGCAGCTGGAAGTAGCCTCACGATCACATGCCCTGGTGATCTTGGGTGACCTCAGTCACCCTGATATTTGTTGGAAAGGCTACGCGGTGAGGCACACTCAGTCCAGAAGTCTCTTGCAATGCATCGATGATAGCTTCCTGATGTGGGTGCTGGAAGTGCCAACAAGGAAGAGAGTGCTGCTGGACCGTGTATTAATGAACAACGGAGGTCTGGTCAGGGATGTGAAGGCTGGGGACAGCCTGGGCGGTAGGCATCACAACGTGGTAGAGTTTAGTATCATACAACAAGGAAGCAAGGCAATAAGTAAGATTGCAACCCTGTATTTCAGGAGGGCTAACTTTGTCCTCTTCAGAGACCTACTTGGAGGAAACCCTTGGGCTAAGACTCTAGAAGGTAAGGGGGCCCAAGAGAGCTGGTTGATATTAAAAAATTTTTGCCTTCAGGCTCAAGACAGATGAGACTTTTACTCCTTTGAGTAAAAGATCAAGTAGAGGAGGAGGAGACGAGCAGGGATGAGCGAGGAGCTGCTGAAAAAACTCAAGTGGAAAAATCAAGTTCACAGCAGGTGCAAAAAAGGACTGGTCCCTTGAGAGAATTATAGAAATGCTGTCAGGGTATGTGGGGATACACACAAGGAAGGCCAGGGCCTTCCTGGAATTAACTCTGGCCATGGAAGAAAAGGAGAACAAGAAGGGCTTTTTCAAATACATCAGTGGTAAAAGGAAGACTTGGGAAAATGTGGGCCCACTGCTGAATGAGGTTACAGAGGATGCAGAGAAGGTGGATGTACTGAATGCCTTATTTGCTTCAGTCTTCACTGCTGAGACAGCCCTCAGGAATCCCTGACCCTGGGTGTAAGAGTATGAGTGAAGGAAGGAGGAAGTCTCTTCACTGGTCTATGAGGATTGGGTTAGAATTCACTTGAGTATAATGAACACACATAGTTCCATGGACCACAATGGGCTGCACCCACAAGTGCTGAGGGAGCTGGCTGCTGTTGTTGCTCTACCACTCTCCATCAGTTTTGAAAGATCATGGAGAACAGATGAAGTGCCTGAGGACTGGAGGAAAGCCCATGTCTCTCTGGCTTTCAGAAGAGGCAAGATGACAGACCCTGGTAATTACAGACCAGTCAGCATCACATCCATCCCTGGAAGGGTAATGGAGCATCTCATTTTGGACATCGTTTCTAACCACATGGAAGAAAACGTTATCAAGAGTAGCCAACATGGATTCAGTAAAGGGAAGTCATGTCTGACTAATCTAATAGCCTTCTATGATGGTGTGACTGGGTAGATGCAGGGAGAGCAGTAGATATTGTCTACCTTCAGCAAGGCTTTGATGCTGTCTCCCATAACATCTTTGTGGGTAAGCTCAGGGAGTGTGGGTAGTAGAGCAGTCAGTGAGATGGGTTGAGAACTGGCTGAACAGCAGAGCTCAGAGGGTTCTGATCAGGGGTGCAGAGTCCAGCTGGCAACCTGTAAGTAGTGGTGTTCCCCAGGGGTCAATTCTGGGTCTGGTCTTAGTCAACACCTTCATTAGTCATCTGGATGAAGGGATGGACTGTACCCCTCAGAAAGTTTGCTGATAATAGTAAACTGGGAGGAGTGGCTGATGCACTGGAAGGCTGTGCTGCCATCCAGTGAGATCTGGACAGAATGGAGAACTGTGCGAAGGCAAACCTAATGAAATTCAACTAGGGTAAGTGTAGAGCCCTCCACATGTACCAGGACAGGTTACAGGGAGACCCGCTGGAAAGTAGCACCATGGAGAGGGACCTGGGAGTCCTGGTGAACAATAAAGTTTTCCATGGAACAGCAGTGTGCACGTGTGGCCAGAAAGGCCAGTGGTATCCTGGAGTGTGTAAGGAGGAGTGTGTCCAGCAAGTCGAGGGAGGTTCTCCTCCCCCTCTGCTCCGTACTAATGAAGTCACATCTGGAGTGTTGTGTTCAGTTCTGGTCTCCCCAGTTCAAGAGGGACGTAGAGAGAGTCCAGCGAAAAGCTATAGAGATGAGGAAGGGACTGGAAGATCTCTCTTATGGGGAAAGGCTGAGAGCCCTGGGCCTGCTTAGCCTGGAAAAGAGAAGGATAAAACAGATGACCTTCAAAAAGCAAAAAGCAGTTTGCCAAGCATCTTTCATGAGACTGAAGGCTCCTTGGCTCTAGATGTACAGTGAAGTCAATTTTCCTGTTATCAAACCACTGATACATTTAGAACGCAGGCTACTTACATCATCCAACATTTTAACATCAGTTTGAGAGGTATCGTGGCCTGCTAAATATGTGTGTTATTTCTGATAAAGTGAGTTCAACTCGTGTGTTTCAGTTTCTTTTTTTTAACCTCTGCTAAGTCTGTTTGGATAGGGAGGAAGGAAAGAGCCCTTGCTCAAATGCCAGAGAAGCTTAGAATATGTTTATTCAGCTCTCAGTCTAGGGAATTTGAACCTCAGCTGAAGCCTCTCTGTGCTTCACGCAGTGGCTCATTCTGTGTTCATTAAAATTAGGAGAAAAATATAATAATGCTTGTTTATAATGAAAAAAGAGAATGAAACAGATAATCTTTAATGAGGTAGCGAAGTGGACCTGCTGTAACCAGAAAGACAGAAGTAGAATGACCTATTGCAGAATACCCATCACCTCATGAAGAGTGGGAGTTCATCCTTTTTTCAAAATAAGGAGCAATTCAAGCACACTCTCATTCCAAGAGAGCTGTCAGAGCTCATTTTTGGAAATACCTAGCGGGAGAGGCTTGGTGCTAACTGATGTGGGTATCTAATTTATAAATCCTTCCAGACTCCTGGACTTGAGTACAACAAACTGCTTAATTAAAGATGGAATTGAAAATGTGTTTGGGAAAATCATGCCATATTTTAGGAAAAATCCAGGTATTGCTAGAATGAGAATTTGAGAAGGTCTTATGCATCTAAAACTTGGGGTTTACTCCATTGTGAACCCTATTTTGTAACTTTTTTTTGTATCTTAAGATAAATGTTTTTGTGGGGTAGGCAGCTGCTACCCCCTGTGTAGCCACTGTTTCATAACATCTATCACTCACTGTATATTACAAACCTGTTGTGTTTAAGTGAAGGCTGAGATTTTGGTAGAATTTTCTTAAAAATGGCATAACATCCTAATAATATATCCTTTTGTACATAAACTATGATTAGTCTTGCCAGTTACTAGAAATTGCTTCTCAAAGGCTGCCAGAAGTTAGCAAAATCTAGACAACAATGCCCAAACTATTTTGTACTAGGATGTAGTAAATGTTAGAAGGCGTATTACCCTGTACTAATTTAACCTGGAAGTATTGTGGAAATCTTTAGTAAATGTTAACAATGATAGCTTTGTGACTTGCTGTATAAAAATTTCAGGTAATTTTGTAGAAATTGGCTGTGATTTGTAATTTAAATAAACAAACAGTTTATTATATTATCCATTCTGGCTGCTCAAGGCAGTCTGTCAGTTTATCTCTTGTGGGGAGAAATAGAACTAACTCACCTTATGTAAGTTTTGTGTTCAAATACTGCAAAATTCTCAAGTTCATTTGACCTACAGAAGCTTCCCTAAAGGTGACTGAAGGCAAAAATACGATTTGAATCCTTTATGCAGTTTCAGTCTTTTACGTGTAGGCTTAAAAATGTGTAAGCTCCACTTCAGACTCCATGATAAAATCCCATGTGTTAAAGTGTAGTTGACTGAAGCAGGACTGAGTTTTCTTAAAGGAGACACATGGATGCTCTGCCCCAGTTCATAATGGATTTACTGTAGAATGATAATCTTGGGCAGACATCTGTGGTATTTACAGGACGGAGATCCAAATTACCTAGTATCTGCTTGACCCATACCATTACCATCATTTCCAGCATCCATTCTTATACCAGTGTAACCAGTTTAATCTAGGTAACTTGGTATGTTACAAAGTGTTCTTCCATCCAGAGACCCCCATAAATTCAATCTGTTTTAGTCATCTTTGATTTCATTTCTATTATGTATTGATTAGGGGTCTCAGGTTGTGATTCTATATGGAAAGGCAGGTAGTAGCTGGAAGCCACTCTTATGTGTAGTGTTGTGGGATGAGGTTGAGATTTAAGCACTTACTGATAAGAGAGTATTTTCATGTATGCACAACAGATCTGTAGGATACTTGTGACTTTCTTGGTTGTTCTCTACAGATTTTTCTAACTAAAGAGAAGGAAGTAATTCCTGCGTGGATGTACATTTGTTTCTCTATTTTTAAAATAGTAGCTTGAATGTTCAAATTTGATAGGGACTTAAGAGTACGTAAGGGATATTTTTCCTGGCAGTTTCTTCTCTGGAAGTACTCTGTTACAACAGAGGAGCATAAAAGCTCCATCCAGTCCTCAGTGCTGGTTAGACTGCGAAGTGGCAGTAGAAGAAGCTGAGCTGTGAACACTTGACCCGCACTGCATGGACTGTGTGTCTGAGCCACAGCTGGTGAAGGTTCTCCTGCTCTGCAGGGGATCCACGGTGCCAGCCTACAGACCCTGCAGCCCCACTGCCACCTGCAGCACTGCTGACCAATGGCATGAAGAGCTTGCACATCAAGGAGAAGATTATACCCTGGGGCAAGAAAATGGTGAAACAATCACTATCAGAGTGGTTTGTTTTCTTTTGTGATTTAAGTGGTGGGTTTGTCCTATTAATTAGTTGGAACACTGAGCTTTTAAATTTCCACTGCAGAAATACCACAGTGATTAGCACAGAAGAAGGGAAATAGGCTATTAAGATTATATTGTTAAAAAAAAATAATAATGAGAAAATAAATATAACTGAGTGATATCTTTCCAAATCATGTCATTTGGTTTCACTCCAGGTTTGTTATAATCCCTGCAATCATTCGTTCTCATTTTCAGGTTATACAAAATAACTTGATGAAGTTGTAATAGATTCCCCCCCAATGCTAATGTTCATTTTATCTGATACCTTAGTTAAACAGATGGCTGGATGAAAACTGCATATTCCACATGCTTTCTGTTTTAAAAATAACAGCTTCCCTTTCCAAGTTGCCAAGCCTTCCTCTGAGACTCTTCTTTGGACAGTAAGTGTTAAGGAAATAAAGTTTTCATTAATAAATACTTCAAAGGGGGGGTTTATGCTTGTCTAGTTGTGTAGAAAACAGTAATACTAGAGTGTTCAAAAGAGGTAAGTAAAAAATGAAACTACAAGTGGAAAATAAATATCTCTATAATCACGTGATAATAAATTACATTGTAACTATTGCTTTACTTGATGAAATTTGATCATGAGACTCCTGCTACAGCTTCTTAGTCCTGTATAAAATACTTTATGATAAATACTGAAGCTTTGTAGAATTACTTATGTTAGTGCTACAGATAACAGTCAGAGTTGGTATATATTTGCTGTCTTTACTTTTTCTAGAGCAATTGCAAGTTCTAAGACAATTGCCTGTTTTTTCCTTTAAGAGTTAGTCAATAATGTAACAAACCAATTGAGAATATATGAATCCATTATTCCAGATTCTTTTCTCAACGTGTGTATATGCAAACTAGTGGCTGGGAAAGTATTGCTCTGTGCTACCAGCCTGGGCAGTTCCACCCTTCCCAGTCTCCCAGCCCTGGTGCTTGAAAGACCACTCTGGGGGAGGACTTAACTTGTTAAAACAGCATAAACCCTTGCAATTTTTTTTGCTGGGTTTGTTTGCTGACATTTGAGAGCGTTAAATTGCTCAGAACAGGCCTGGAGCAAGGCACGTTGTTGAAATTGCATAGCAGGAAGTAGTGGGAACTTCCTTTCAAATATTGATGGACATTTATTTGAGCTCCTGATAGCCTGACACATCAAATGGAGTAGCTGAGCTATCATGAGGATGTGCGATACGTTTCTGTAACTATCAGACGAAGTGACAGGGTAGAAGCAGCCCCTGCTTTCTGTGTGTTAGGTACTGAGGACAAAATGAGGATCTTCCGTCATAGTTCCTGGCTGGAGTTAACCTTTTGTTAGTTAAGAGTGTTCTGTCTTTCGTGTGTCTTTTTTCAGTACTTGGAAAAAATCATTTGCTCCCTTAATGAGGAGTGGGTCAGTGAGTTTTCCTTTCGCTAATTGTTACATTTTCAGAACAGTCCTTTCAGAGGATTGATTTCTGTTATGTTGCAGTTCACTGCTGCCTATTAAGACCAAAAAAAAAAAAAAAAGACTTTTTGCCATGTTTTCTCTCACCTGTTTATATTACTTTTGACCTTTCTTCTCTGCCATCACTAAAAATTGGCTCTCAAATAAAAAAAACTTTTTTTCAGTTTAGTCAGTCCTTTTGTAATAATAAAGCCAGATTTGTGGAGATAGCAGAAAGAAAGTTCTTGAAAGTTGTAGGAGTTTCTAATGTATTAACAGTGACATTCTACTACAGTGCCATTATTTAATTTTAATTTCTGGATTTCATGAAGATTAGTACTAATATTCCTAGAATACAGCAAGAACAAATGCCATCTCAAAAAGACTTGGGGATTGGAGATGGAAATGGCTTAGCAAGGCATTTGCTGTCTAGCCTACTGCTTTTTTCCATGTAGTTACTCATAAATGTACATAAAATGTATTTTTTCCCATGTGTTTAGTTTGAATAGGTTTTGTAATACATAAGGGGTGGGGGGGGGAAGCCTAGGTCTAAATCAACTATAACTTTGTCTGGCTCTGTGGATCGGCAGGTATTGATTATCTATACACCAGGTAAGTCTCTTTCTAATGCCAGGAAGTAATTTTATTGTGTCTCCACGTGTGCATTTAAGAAGTTATTAAAAGTTTATTCAATACTGTGGTGAGTGATCCGTCTAGCTGCTACTCTGTCTTAATAAGTACTTGATTTGAGTATCTGGTACTGGTGAATTTTAAGTAAAGTATAATAAAAAGTTTGGGGTTTTTTGTTTTTTTTATTTCCGCTGGGGTATCTTTTTAATATTATATGTATGTCTACAACTTTTCTTTGTTTAGTGCTTGAAACCATTTTATACATGGCTGTTACGACCACATACATAACTTTCCCAGTTCACTTTCTCACATGCTGCATAATTGAAAAGAAAACACCATGGGACAGTAGGGCAATTCAGTGTTTCTGGGCAGTTTCCTCAGTGATAAGAGCATGAGTGTTTCATATTTTGTAAGGAAATAGGCAGAACCCAGCAGTAAATTTACTTGGTTACCGTTGTGTATAAAAGTCATTCAAAGACCAAGTAGTGGAAAGGGAGTCATATTGCTGAGCTTAATTTTGGTTTAGACAAAGTACATAAGGAAACTCACTTAAAAGAGGAAGCTGAGTGCTGGAAGTCAAGGACCGAGGTTGGCCTGAAGCAGTCTGTGTAGCTTTGGCACACGGTTACATGGATGGCATTGCAAGAAGCCTTTGACTATGAAGTTGATATGACTCTGTACCAGCGTAGAGATGGCTCAAGTGAAGGCAGCTGGCAGTGTAGACCAAACTCGCTCAGACTCTCAGTACTTTTTAATGAAATGCCAGAATCATCCTGCCCTGGCTTCCCCATGATAATGAAGGAAATCTCCCCTGTTGACCTCTTT
The DNA here is from genome assembly GCA_025345505.1 of Todiramphus chloris collaris. Lineage (NCBI taxonomy): Eukaryota > Metazoa > Chordata > Aves > Coraciiformes > Alcedinidae > Todiramphus > Todiramphus chloris. The sequence goes on along the minus strand of JANVCC010000049.1, from coordinate 5,513,051 downwards.
CCTAAAATGCGAATCACTGCACAGATTAGCATTTAATGTGCTTAAAAATGTCTTTATGAGAACTGAATATTTAGGTGCTATTATCACTGCTATAAGTATCTGTTAACTTAGAACCTATAAGGACTCTTCTGAATCACACCCTTTGCATGCTTGCCTTCAGAATGGATCTTTGAAACATCCAGAATTAATGTCTCATTTCCCATTTAGTTACTAAGAGGTGTAAAATAGCAGAGGGTCAAATAAGTAATTAAAACCTGGGGGAAAATAAACAAAAACATGACAAAAACAGTAATGGCAGAAACCCCACTGGCTGGCTGTCCTGTGGAGCTAGAGGCAAGGTCTGGTTCTTGCTGTAGACACAGCTATGCCGTCTTCAATTGTCAGATTGCCTGTTAATTAATTTATGTAAAAAATACTGAAAGTTCAAACATATAAGCTTAATATAAGGTATTTGAAATTTTCTATGTTGGGAATGTGATACTGAGCTGTAAAGGTTTCCACAGAAGCTATTTCAGTAATCTGTATAGTTTCTTAAGTGGGTTTGTTTTTTGTTTGTTTCGGCTTTTTTTTAATCCCTTGTGCTGATTGTCATGAACATCTTAGGAGTCTATCTTACCAGTTAAGTATGTAGGTATCTCTGAATTTTCTGGAGGATACTTTTAATTGGTTTTCCTGTTGTTAAGAGAGTAAATGTAGAATCTATGGCTGAACAGTGTCTTGCTGAAGTGTCCTACACTTCTACTTTGCAGTGCAAATTAAGGTAGACAGATCATGGATAGGACAATTGTTAATTGAATTTTATGCCTTTTTTTTCCCCTGGTTTTAGCGCTGTTAAGCATGAAGATGAATGTTTGTGGCTGTACCTCCGAGTGAAGATTAGTTCTCCTAATGTCTACTGATTGTTTTGCTACTTAGATTTAATTGCAGTTTTCTTTTCCTGTGTTTTGTATTTCATGTTTTAAGTCTTCATCAGCAGAATTACCTTTACAGAAAACCTGTGTGATGTGCTTTGGATAAAGACTTAATACAGTGTATTTTCCGTGTATTGCAAAAAACAGGGACCCAGCATTTTGACAGAAATTAACTCTTCTCACAGTGGTAATTTTTCCCATTCTTCCTCAAAGTGCTGCTTCAGTCCCTTGCTGTTCTGTAAAGTCTTCAAAGCATAAAGCTGCATGTATCCTCTCCGTGTGAGCTTTGCAAACAGTGGCCATTCCCGTTATTTTGTGTCCACCTCTGTCTGTTAGCCCCTTTCTTTACCCTTGCTCCCTGTGCTGACCCCTGCTGCCAGGGCAGGCCTGGCAGAGGCACTGACGCAGACAACAGAGGATGGGTGGCATTGCTCTGAGAGTAACCTCTGTGTTGCCTCCCTTCCCGGAGAACGCCTTCATGTAGCAGCGTTAGAATGCCAGGGACAGAGCCACCTGACCCTCATTAGCTCTGCTGGTACCTCTCATATTCTAATGACCCACAGTTCCAGAGGGTTATGTTTTTTGCCAAGAATAGAATGCTGCTAATAGAGGTATATGTGCTAATCCTGATTATTTAGCATAATGAAGGCCACAGTAAGGTCTTCCCAGAGTCTTCTTTTCTCCAGGCTGAACAACCCCAGCTCTCTGTCTGGAACATCTCTCTTACACCAGCAGGCTGAGAGTGTTGAGTTTGTTCAGCCTGGAGAAGAGAAGACTCCAGGGAGACCTTATTGAAGCCCTCCAGTGTGGGAAAAGCGGCCTACAAGAAAGCTGGAGAGAGACTGTTAACAAGGGTTTAATGATAGGATAAGGGATAGTGGCTTCAAACTGGAAGAGGGTAGATTTAGATTACAAAATTAGGAAGCTCCTCACCTTGAGAGTGGTGAGGCACTGGAACAGGTTGCCCCGGAAAGTTGTGATTTTCCATCACTGGATGTGTTCAGGATCGCATTGGACAGGGCTTGGAGCAGCCTGCTCTAGTGGGAGGTGTCCCTGCCTGTGGTAGGGGGTTTGGAACGAGATGATCCTGAAGGTCCCTTCCAACCCAAGGCATTCTATGAATCTATGATATTTAGTGCATTTATATCAAAACTTCTGGAATCCCTTGCTGCTGGTGGTTGCAACAGTAACTAGGGGCAGTTGCTAGAAACTTGTTTCTCTTTTCATCTGTGAGAATGTACAGATACATGGCAATCCTTGCTAAACCAAGTCGCTACAGTTAGCAGTGCCTTAGTATAGCTGCCATACTCAAACTGCTTTACTGCAGCAGGTTCAGTAGTAGGCACTTCAGTTCTGTAGCACATAAAGTGCTCAGGAGATGCTGAGAGATGATTTTACAGATGAGAGCTTGGCATAAAGGATATTTTCAAATATTCCCTACAGGATCCCTGCAGTTTGTTGCAAAAAGTGTTTGATGGCAGTGAAAAATATGTACTGTAGCTTTAAAGACAAATTAATGTTGTTAGTTAACATTCATTATTTCATCTAGCAAACTGGTGAGCAAAATTGCAATCCCCATTAGAGCACCATTTGATGCTGAGAATTGCTGCTGTTTGGTGTCTCAGTATAACCAAGGAAACAGTTACCACGTGTGCATGGTGGGTCTCAAGCTGTGCAGTCAACTTTCTGCCCCTTGGAATTAGATGTTCTTTGGAGTTGTTTTGTTTAAAATTGGAAGGAGATAGCCTCCTGTGGAAGTACCTGCTGTTCTTAGCATAGCTGGCAAACAGAATTACCAGCGCTTCGCGATTTGGCACTGATGCCCTTGTTTGAGGAATGCAAATTCTTTTTTTCTAAAGGGATGTGGGATTAAAACTGTAGAATCATATGTGTACTCAAGAAGAGGCAGCGTTCATAATCTAGGAGATAAGCCATGAGTGCAACAGAATCCTACCCCTACCTGCTAGTAGCATATCCAGTGTGTTGTGGGTTGGGTAAATATGCAAGTTAGGAAGTCTGAGTTTGAGGAAGAGAGCAGTCTGTCTATCAGAACTGACTTTATTGGAATATTTATTCTGCTTTGGAAAAGTATTTATTGATTCTTGGCTGATACTCATCCTTAGGATTTTGATTCCTTCAGAAATAAAATTTAGCTATCCATTCTGCTGCAGAACTCAAGTGAATTCTAGATGAGTATTCATACTTCATTCCTTGGACTGCTGGCAACAGAGAATGGGTTCTTTGGATCCGTGCTTAGCTCTTGGAGTCGATTGCATGGATGATTCTTGGATTTGTGGAAGAAAATCATGGGGGGCATGGAGAAGAAATGCATTGCCGATTGCCCTAGCTAAAAACTCATGGTGAGGGAAACAACAAAAGACAAATTGGTGAGTGCTCAGAAATTAACTCTCCTCCTCAAAACAGTTTTATGAACTGAATTAACTTTTAGAACAACTGAAGTTTTCTCTCATTTCTTCCTGACAACTTTTTATAGAAAGAGGGGTGGCATATGGCGCGGTTCAGCATCCTCTTCATTCTCCAGCAAGGCGGGTGGTAAGCAGGTGACTCATTTAGCTTCATGGTTGCTCCAAGCCTAAATAGACAAGTGAATGCTGTCTGGAATGTCATTTTACTAATGTCTAACAGAAATTCAGGCTATTTTCTTGGCTCTCATCTTTAAGGGTATCTTCTTTGATTTAAATTATGTGCAGTAGTTTAGTGCATAAAAAGTCAAGTGTTCCCGAAAGTCATTAAAATGCAGATCTTCTGAAAAAATGGATAAATAATTTTGAAGGAAAGTATTGTAGCATTTCTCTGAGTTTCTTAAAAGCTAGTTTCCATGGTGTTTTGAATCTGGTTTAACACCTCTCTATTTTTAATATCCATTCCAGAAGATCTATTTTCTTTCTTACATAGAGTTAGATAATAATTTTGCTTGTGTGAACTGTAATCTTAAAGGATGTATACTCTAACAGGAATTGACTGCTTTACTGCATACAAGAGATAGACTAATTTCTTCATGGTTCCCACGTCTATTTATGAAAAGCTATAACTGAATGACTGTATTTGCAGCTTCTTGCAGGTAAATAATCTAGGCTGCAGTTGCCAAACAAGCACTGACATGTGACAGCACAGTAATAATATATCCTGGAGTTCGTGCTAATGCAGCTGGTGCCTTGTAAGAATGATTTGTGAGGAAGATGGATAGCAACAAATATTACCAACGTTGTCAGTTGTTTAATTTACATTAATTTTCCCTGCTAAGCAATATATAAATATTCATGGTGTTATCAGTTCAGTTTACATTTTGTGATGTTACCAGGGATGAGAAGGAAACGTGGCATAAATATTTTACCTTTTCTAAATATGCAGTTCTTCAGAATCCCTGCTGATAGTCACAGTGACATTAGCAGAGGAAAAACTTTTCTGAAAATTTTGTTTGCAGGAGTAATCACTTGTGGAGTTGAAATGTATTTGTTACGGAACTATTTGTGAATTGTAGTTGTGTAATTGTTATCTTCTAGGAGTAATTGGTATCTTGTAGGTCTTTCTCTTCTTTGCATGCATTTGATCAATACTGGTTGAACTGTGGCTGAACTTTGAAGAAAATGAATGAGTTCTTAATGAGTTTGTCATCGTCACTGGTGTAGCTGAGAACTGTTCCAGTCATATTTATTTTTTCCTTGGCAAAGAAGCACTATAGTAGGGGAATGTTATGGAAGCAAAGTACATGATTAACTCCCAGTGACGAGGGGAAGTGCTATTAATTTTAATCTAGTAGGTAGCAGCCATTGAAATCGGTGTAAAACTTGAAGGGCTTATCTGTGTTACTGGATGAGGGTGACCCCTGTTTCTGCTGTATTAACCTCAAACCTGAAAATGTAGGAAAGCTTGGTGAAAAGCTTTCTCTACCGTGTGGGTGCCAGTTACGTGACATGTGTTTTGTAACTGGATCTCCCTTCCTTACCTTGCCACTCTAAAGAATATGAATTTGAATTGGTTGAATGTTTTAGCTTTTTTAAATCAGTATGCTTCTTTAAGAATATTATGTATTTTTAAATAATTCAAATATGTAAGTGTTGGAACTCTTTTGTAAAAATTTGTAAGAACTTCAGTACAATCATTCAGTTTCTCATTTTTTTTTCCCCCAAAGATACCAGCTTACACAAAAATCATGTTATCAGAAAGTGCCTTAGTCTTAATTAAGAGTTGGTATATTGCTTCACCTATGAAGTAATGCATAGCTTTGATCATCATCTTTCCTAATGTGATGAGTCTTCACTTAGCTTTTAATGGAAGTACAATGACCTGACTCGTTGACACTTCACTTGTGTTTACACAACTGGAAATGCTCTTTTCCTAAGGAAAGATTTTTAGATTCAACCATTCAATTGTTTGTGGCTGGGGCTGTATGCACACATGTGTAATAGGTGGAACAGCAGCCAGTATAACAGTGATGGCCCTAGAATTTATAAATGTAATAATCCTTTGCTTTTTACAGTCTGCCATTTACAATATCTGATATTTTAGTGTCTAATGCAGAGTTTTCCAGAATCCTGACTGATGCTTCAACTCCTTGCGTGTCTCACCACCCACGGGGTGATGGTGTTTGTGTTTGTAGTGCTTGTGAACAACTTAAGTATTGGGAAGACTTTGCTGGTTTTTGTTTGTTTGGTTTTTTTTTAAAGAAAGATTGCTGAAAAAGCTCTATTTGATGAGGTGTCTACAGTACTGGCATCATGGTCTCAGGTGGAACGTTCAGTAAGGTAGAGACCCGACAGCACTTCATAAATGCTGTGCCCTTAGTGGATTGGAGGGTTTCAACCATTTCTGAGTGGAAAAGAGAACCACCAGAAAAAACGCTATGAACTTCAAAAACAATTGGAGTGTAAAAGCAATCACAGTGGGCCTCAAAGTACTCCAGAGAAGCTGGTTATTTTTCTGACTGTACAGATGGAAAACAGACACACAGCACCATAAGCGACACGCTAAAAAATTAAAGCCTTTGACCCGGCTGGTTTTGAAGACCTTTGTTTCTCACTCAGTGTCACTTGATTTAGGTGTGACCTTTTGTCCTGAAGCATGTCTCAGTGAAAAAGAAACCACTCTTCTGTCAGAAGCTATGTAGCCTTGAAAATAATGAGAAACCCAGTTGCATTCATTTCTGTATAATGTGAGGAGGAGGGATTTCTGTATGATGAAGTAAACTGGTTAGTGTTGTGGAGTTCCTGGTAGCAAGAATGTGTCAGTTTAGTATTTTAAAGGATTTTGGGCTCTGCTATTAATTCATGCAGTGATTGCTAGGTAGGTGTTTCCAATATTGCTTCAGTTGTTTACCTTCTAATTGGTGAGAAGTTTGTGAACTATTCTGTTGGAGTTTTTAAATAGCTTTAATTATTGTGATTTTAGTAAGGACTTGGCAAGAGTATCAGAGACAATTAGTGTTTGACCGATGGGTGTCACGGTAATCAGTATGCAAGGAATACCTGGGCAGATTATTTTTATCTTGTCACATAAAAGCTTCTGTATAGTTTCACTTCACGTAAACAGATAGCAAGCATAATGGGAACCTATAGGAAGTTTTCTGAGGTGAGACATTATTCCTCGCCAAGAAACACCGTTGATATTTTACGATTACAAAGCTTGGTTATGTCACATGGCGACAGAAATTTTGTCATCATCCTGGTCATTCCTATTAATGTGTCTTTGATTGCAGAATGTAATATAAACTATTAGCTCTAACTGGTTTTGATCTGACACCAGTTTTTGCACAGCATAAATTCTGTATTACTGTTGTTATCTGTGCTCAGCCAGCCAGTAACAGCAATGCCATTTGGCTTCCTTTTTACTTTAAGAAACAGGACAGTGAGGTTTTTTCTTTCTGCCACCTTAATGTTGTAAAGACTGTCCCCTGAGCTTTGGGAAAAATGGATTTTTATTACAGTAATTGGGTAGTCTATGACAATTTGCTTTAATTTCTTTATTAATAATGTTTCTTAATATGGAAAAGCAATGTCTTCATGTGTTTGGATTCAGCTGCCCTGACAAAGCTAATTGCTCCTCAAGAGATGCCATCCTGGGATGTGCTGGGAGTGTGAAAAAGAACAACTGCTGACTTCAGTAACTTTTTTTCCCAGCAGTTTAACATTTTTCATATAATTAGACTCGGTGTTCTTCTTAGATTAAGAGATCTACTAATAATATTGTGCTTTAAAAGCTGTAAACGGACGAGAACATAATATAAAGCATATTCAAAGGGTGCCAGCTCATTACACTGACAGGTTTGGTAAGTACAACATAGTTAACCTTTAACCTTCACAAATGCTTAAATACATTTCAATACAATCTTGATCATACATTGTAAGTTTATAGATTTGTGTTTTACTTGAATAATAGGGTAATCTACTGAAATGAGTTTTATGATCATTTTGATTGCAGTCAGATTCTTTCTAAAGAGAAATTATAGTTTGCCTGTATCATCTACTTCATTAACTCTAACTAGAGGAAGAAGAGGAACACCCCATAAATACATGTCTTGAGAGAGACACACGCATGCTCAAATAGCTATAGACAGATACAGAGCAGAGTTTTCTCCTCATTAGTCCAAATAATGCTTTCAAAGTCTGATGATCCAAATGATCTAATTAATAGAGAAAAGCTCTTCAATAATGCAGGTGAAGTTATACAGAGTATTCCTAGAGTCTGTCCCTTTTGCCTGGTGTGAGCTCCCCTCCCAGCAAGCTGTGGGTTGCCAGTATAGTGCTGCCTTATGAAGTCCCAAGGGCTGGCAGGGGTTTACAGCTGGCACTTGCAAGGTGAGGTTTTGCTGAGCTGACTGCAAGGCGGGGGTTTCCTTGGCTTGGGGTCTGCTTGGGGCTCTCTGTGTATTTCCTTACCAGTTTCCTTCTCCATTGTTCCCAGGGGCTCAATGGCCCCTGCCCAGGCTCTGCTGCTGTGAAGGGCTGGTGGCTGGTAGGCAGCATGTGCCCAGGCTTGCCAGGCCATTGCCATGAGCACTGCCTGCAGAAGACTCCTGCTACACTGGCAGTTGTGCAGCTGCCAGACAAAGGTGGCAGCCAAAAAAGGTGAAGTGAAGACCTGAGACATACCTTTCCTGTCAGGTCAATAAAAAGACCATGGCTTTCTGCTTGTAGTGGCAAAAATCCTGAAGACAGGGCTTTATGGCCTATAGAAGAAAAACTTCTGAGTTGTTCTTGGGTAGCGTTTCAAAATCCTCCAGAACCACGCTCTGTTCTTCAGGAAAATGCACAAATTAATGCTCTCTTGCAGAGCCCTTGCAGTCCTTCCATGCATGCTGGAGCTGCAAGGGGAGATTCTTAGGAAAACCTAATGTAAAATAAAGTTAATGAAACTATTCTGAACCTCAGTAAACAGTCTGTGGAAATAACAAGCATCAGATGATCAGTGACAAGTTAAAACAATGAGAAAAGTAGGGGGGTTAATAGCAAACCCAGTGCAGATTGTGCACAAGGAAATGCTGGGGAAGGGATCTGTGTTCAAAGGGATCTGGCAAAAGCCTGCTTGTGGGAGGGAGACCCACGACAGAAACCAACTCTTCGTGATGACCGTGAACGATGAATGAGCTTCCAGACAACGAAACGGGTTCGCTTGCCTTACATTAAGGGTTTAGGGGCCTTAGTAATAAGGAACAAAAGGAGCAAAGATACAATTCATTCCAATCTTTAATTTGCAGTAGCATATCCACACAAATACAATTAATACAGACTTCCTTCAGCTCAAAGCAGATCTGTATTGTACACAGATGTATTAAAATTTGTGTCGAAAAGTCTTATCCAATTTTTGTTGGTGGAAAGCCAGATTTTGTAGTAAAGCAAGCATGGCTAGTAAAACCCACAGGTTTCAGAGGATGTTTACATAGATTACAACATGCTAATTTTATCAATGAAATGGAAAATGTAATATAAACCAGTACGAACACAGTTATTTACCTCGAAGGAGATGGGCTGAAGCAGACCGTAGACCTTATTAACCTTAATTATAAGCCCTTGGGGTGCCCTAAATTCTTAGTCCATTAAGTATAAAATGCTAATCTGCAGGGGCTGTAGACTCATCATGTGCAAAATTACTTGAAAATGCAAATGGGAGTTATAAGAAAAACATTCATCCATGTCTGATTAATTCTTCACTGCCTCTGTCTCTATGGGTACATGCTCCCTGGTGTCTAACCACTGCAGCTTGCCCACTTCAGGCCTGTGAACCTGTTGTGGAAGTGCTCTGGGTGGTCAGGTGGAGCCTCATCTTCAGACCCTTCATTACAGAAAAATACATCTGGTAGTGTCTTGGTGAGATTCTACCCTGGTTAGACTAGAAGGTGACTTTCATGTTGTTATTTGTTCTCTCTGTGTCCTGCAGACCTGCTCCTGTCCCTGCTTAAGATGACTCAGTAGCACCTGGCTGTGGTTTACAGTTCTTGGCAAAGAGACTCATTTATCATGTTCTTTTTCTAATTCTATTTAACACTTTTTCAGTGAGTTGAGTTGTAAAGTTTGCTTGTTTTGGTAATGTAATCTCAAAATACAACAGAGAAGTGAACTAAAACAACCAAACCCCAAACACTAGAGAACTTTCTCATACTGGAGCGCAGAAGCGTTGAATGATTTTTAGTCTGTTAATCACAGTGTTTTTTATGAAATGAATACTATTGACTTGTGAATGCTTCCCGTATGAGAAATACCGAGATTAAGACTACTGTCATGGGCTGTTAGTTCCTGGTTTATAGAAACTGGCTCAGTGTATTGAGATAAATGGGTTGCAAGCTTCTTAAATACAAAACCATACAAATGGGGCATATATTTTTCTTCACTGCTGCCGACCTTACTGTGATAAAGGGTTTGAAAAACTGTTTGACAAATATTGGTTGTCTTATTTCTGTTGGCTTCTTTGCTCAAGTGTCTTCAGTAGGCAAGGACATGGGGATAATAAATTTCAGTGAGTTGATGTTTCTCTGTTGAGGTGAGAAAGAAAAAAACGGCACAGTGAAATTAAGATTTATTGCTTATGGGCCTGACAAGCTATGATTTCCTTGGCATTTGTTTACTCCAGTATGCCTAACAGCAAATCTAAACCAGGAATTGTGAAAAAGTGGCACCAATTAGGAATACATCTTCTGTGAAAACAGACTGTATTGTCAGTGCTTTACAAATGGACTCTGTGTGTAATTATTCAGTGGATACTCCTTACTCTGAGAATGAGATAGAAAACTCAGACCTAGAACTTCCCTGAAATCTTTTAGAGTTGAAGACAAGTACAGTTCAGACTGCATTAGGAAGGACAGGAAAAGGAAATTATATCAGATAATAGAACAGTTTAACAGTGCTATAATAATGATCTTCTTTATTTCTGCAAATATATACATGTTTTAGTAACTTCATGTATGTTTTAGAATGTGCAGTGCTCTCATCCACGTTCATCTAAAACTTGCATACATGAACTCAGAATGAGATCTGCGAGTAGAAAGCCTGACCTTAACTTGTTCCTTCTATTTTTTTGTGTGTGTGTCTGGGTTTTTTTTTGGGTTTTTTTTTGTTTGTTTGTATGGTTTGGGTTTGGTTTTTTTTTTGTTTGATTTGGGTGCTTTGTTTATTTATTTATTTGATTGTTTTCTTTTCCTCAGAGAAAAGCATACAAGATGTTTGTTTAGGTCCATGCTGAAAGAAATCACTCTACCTGTGCTGCAGGTGTTTATGAGTTCTGTGAATCTGAGAGCCTGAGTTAGCTTCTCAACCACTGCATTTGCTTCTGGCTATTTGGATATACATCTGATCATCATTTAGAGTATTTCCCATCCTGTGAATCAGACCTTTGTGAAGCAGTGTTTTAAAAGTGTCCCCAGGATGCCCAGTACACCTGAATTTTGAAGGACAGAAGTTTTACAAGAGATAAATTATTCTTTATTTGTCTTACTGGCACCAGCAGTCTCTTTTATTCTTTAATGGTCTCCAAGGACTGGAACAGCTTTCCTAAGCTTTGCTTCTAATATAACCATTTCATTTGCTAGGAAAATTACACTGAAAAAATCAGAGTTATTTAATGCTTAAGTTGAACTGATTCTCCTTTAATGAAAATGTTTCATTTTTACCTGTTCCAAAGACTCATTTCATACCATTTTTTTCACATAATACAATAGCCATTTCCTACACAATGCCTATTGTATCTGTTAATTCATGCTCCCTTTTAAAGATGACCTTGTGTAACTTACCTGTGAAATAGTTGACTGCATCTGATACTATGGCTTTGCAGAAGTAAGTTGCAGGACATTTTACTGGAATGAACTCTGTGGTTTGTGATGTTTTGGAGTCCTCCAGCCTGCAGCATTTTTGAGCAGGAAGTTACTGCTCCGGATTCCTGTAGCTGGCGTGGTTGTGTCAGCTGCTGGAGCTCAAGGCCTGGCCATTCCTGATGGAAATAATTTTTTTTGCCTTTTGATTCAAACAAAAACCAGTCTAGAACATAGGAGTAGTCATAATAGCTTAGACCAAAGGTCTGTCTAGCTAGTGCCCTGTTCTAGATGTGGCCCTGTGCAAAGGAAAGAGAAGGAAAGAGGCAAAGCATATACAAATCTTCTTTCAAGTAGTCTTTCAGCTTAAAATTACTTTAAATTTAGAGATCCTGTGCTAGATGTTATGTTTTGGTAGTATTTTGACATGGATTTTTCCACTGTGATGTTTTTTCAGTCTGACTTGGTATCTTTTGCTATTAGGTGAGAAAAATATTTGAGTACAAAGTAAAAATAAAAGGATATTTTTTAAATCGTAAGAATTCAGATACCTGTAATGCCCGTGGAGATCTAGCTCTCCTCACATTAGGAAAATAACAGATGAAAGTAAGTTTAGTGAAGTTGCTGTTTATCAATTCAGATGTTTAGCTGCATTCTGTATTTAGCTGTATGCTATATATAGGTAATGAAGTTATAGAGATGCCTTTAGCAGTCCATAGTTCAGTTGGAACAATTGCCTCTGCTAATCAGTTGAGGTAAAGGCCAGCTAAAGTCATGTTTGGTGTCCTTGCTTAGGAGTGTAAGGACAGCCAAACTGAAGATGCGTTACTCATTTTCTCCTTCAGCTGAGGGTATAAAACGCTTCTTTTGCATAATCAGCGTTACAAATATACATTCCAAGCGCAAGCTACAGACGGTAACTTTGGTTATACACTGCCAACGCTTGGATATCAAGGGTTGTGTTTTCCTTTTAGAAAAAATCTTCATTTGTTATACTAAAATTTGAGAAAGCTAGTATTTGATGTTCCATATAAGTTTTTGTTTTCTGTAATATAAATGGGACTGCAAACATATTGCTACAATCTCACGTGAGTTCTTGAGTTACAATAGTTCTGTTTTCTAGGAATATTCTTTAGAGCTGTTCTTCAGGGCAGGAGACATTGTGAGGGAGGAAGTAATTAAGCATGAACTAGGTGCAGTCCACATGCTGGCAGGATCTAACTGTTCACACTAGATGAACTGCAGTAATACATTCTAGGAAAGTTGATAAGACTTGAAAAGCCTTGAAATTGGCAGTGGAATGAAACTTTGTATTAATACAATTTCTGAACTTTTTTAATAGCTTCATTACCGTCTACTTTATTCAGCCTTGTGTTGGTTCAAAGTAGTTAACACATACATATTCTAGTGAAGAAGTCATTAAAAATATCCTGCTTTCAAACAATTCAAACAGAACCAAGGATGACAAAGATCAGAACACAGCAGCACCAGGTAATCTCAAGATACTGAGAAGGCTTATGGCTTTGACAGTTACAGCAGTCTGTGATTGACTGCAGAGCTGTAAGGAACAGGCTGAACATCTGCAATCCCGCGGAGTAAAACAGAAAATTTGAAGTTACTTAAGTGTAAGTCTGATCTTTCTAACTGTTGAGTGATCATCATCACTGCAGGCTTGGTGACAAATGTCTCTAAGCACGAACACTGAAACCATCCTTCCAGATGTCTAGCTCTTCATGTAAAATCCATTTGTTGTAGAAATACCCTAGAATAGCAAGTGAGACATGGAAGCCTTGAAGAGGTCAGCATCTCTTCCACTGAGTATTGCTTGCCAAGGTTAGATTTTTGTTTCTGTTGATAATTGGTTCACCTGTTACTGTGAGAAATCTAGACCAAGTCATCCAAGAACTACACAGAAACAAAGAGAGACCGTATGATCTGATAAAGTTTATTCCTAGAGGATGATTGGGCTTTTTTTTTATATTATTCTTGGATGTCAAAAATTGCCAGTATTAAGTCTGCAAACTCTTTTGTCCTGAAGAATTTAGAGCCTAATTTCAGGAAGCACCTCACTTTACACAGATGCATGATCCTAATTAGGCCCAAATATGCCACAGATAGATAAGTTCTTAGAATTTCACATAAAAGAAATTAAATGTACAGAGTCTTAGTAATATTTTTAAAATATTTCTCTACAGATATTATGTTTAGTAATGTCTTTTGAAGATTGAGTGAATTGCTTTAATGGGTATATTTTTCTTTACCTTCCTGAACCTGTGTGAAACTGGTTGATGGTTCCATACGTTTACTTGGCCAACAGAATCATCAGTGACAGAATACTTGCACATCAGTGCAAAATGTTTTAACTGTATCACCTAAAATATTACTAGCTACTATAAACTTACTATCTGCAGTTACGTTTACAGCTCATTAGAGTTGTAGATCGCTTACACATCAGTTTGCTTGGAGTATTGTATCCACAGAGCTGAAGACCAGATATTTTGGGTTGTCATTTTTATCCATGCCAGAGGTGATGCTTCAGTATTAAAATTATTACTGAAATATTATTTCATTAAAATAGATCATTCTATTTTAGAGGCAAGAAATCGGAAACCTTTATTCTCCGTTTTGTTGTGCATTTGGGCTTTTTAACTTGGGCTTTTTTTGGCAGCTGGTGCAATTTTGTGTAACTGTAGCTTCAGCAGTGTGTTCGATGCATTGTCTTTTCCAGGGCTGTTTCCCATGGTTTTCTCTGCAGATATTAATAGCCAGGACTTGGAAGAATTTCTGGCATATTTAATTTTTGTTGTAAAGGGAAATCTGGTCTTAAATGTTAAAAATGTTATGGGCAACTATATGCAGGAGGTATTAATGTTTCATGGTAGATGATATTTAACTAGGAAATTGCAGCCAGCTGAGGAGATTGATACAGCTGCAGCAATTCTCATCAGCAGTATCTCTCAACTCACCTTGATGAAGAAGACCTGTAGACTTATTTGCAGACAGCTGAGACACAATGTGGACTATTGGTAAACAGGAGCAGAGATTGGACTGCATCAGTTTGGTACTTGGAAACCTCTGTGATTGTAGAACTGAGGTATTTGTTGTATCTTTAATGGAGTTCTGTTATTGTCAGCCACATAACTTATTCTTGCCTCTTTTTGGTTCAAATTGATACTGCTACCGTGATGTAGATGTAAGTCCAGTGTAAGATTAGTTCCTAGGGTTGATCTCTGGATCTCAGGGCAAAGTCTCTTTATAGATCATGCCTTGGTAGTCATAGAGTGACTTATGGGCATGATCCATTCTAGTTTCTGTGGTCAGGTGTTGTTTACTCAAGCATCAATGCCTTATTATTTGAGCAGCACTAAAATACAGCTTCTATTTTGTATCATTCTGCTCATGTTTGAAGAATGGCCATTTTGTGTGTACAATAACAGGTTTTATGACGTGTTAGGGCACAAATCAGTCTCTGACCTTATAAAGCAATTTTATGCTGTACCCTTTTATAGGTACCCTTTTATAGCATCGGAGACTTTGAATCCTAAGAGACTATGAAACTATGTAAAGAACTTTTCAACCTATCTCAGGTTTTAGATGAGAAAGATGAGTTGCATAATTACTAAGTTTTTAGTCTTGACATTGTGCCACAAGATACTTTCAATGTGTTTCTCTTCTAAAAGGCTTCTTTGCAAAAAACCAGTTCTTAAAAGATGAGTTTCCAATTCTAAGCCATCAAGAAAACCCCTAAGAAATTTAGGAAAAGCATTCTCCATAAATGTTCTGTTGGGCTCATTTCAAGGCAAAATTTGTGGAAGCGACATCACCATTCATGAGCCAGATGTGTTGAGGAAGCTCTAGTGCTTGTCTGCCAGCAGATTGCTTGTCAGGAGTATCCCTCTGCCTGCATGCTGCTCTCAAACTAAATGCTGCAGGATGGATTGAGCAAAACGGTCATCGAGGGGATGTTCCTATGGTCTTAGTGATAAAATATAATGGGGGAAATCCAACACCTTATACATACAGAGTTAAGTTGTTCTTTGTCCAAATAATGGTTTTCAAGTCAAATAATTCAAAAGATAGAATTGCTAAACTGCATGTGCAGTTGTTACCCAACGTTTTCCTAATGTCTTTCCCTTTTCTCCTGTAACAAGGCTAGAGGAGGCAGTATGGGCAAGATTGTGCTGTTCCCTATGCAGTCGTAAAGAATTTAGTAAGTGTTGCTGTACTGTTCTTCCACAGCATCAGTACATGAGTCATTGTGGTCTTCTCTACTCACTGTCTGTCTCTCTGCAGCCAGAGAGATTAGTTAGTTAGTCTGAGCTAATATTTCACTGGTATAAAATAGCATGTGACAGCTATCTGGTAACATAGACCGGTCATTCAGTAGCTGCTGGTTGGGTGGTCAGAGTATTCATCTGGGACATGGGAGACTAAAATGTGAAGGCTCAAGGGGTCAGCATGAAGTGCCTGATGGAGTGTGCCAAGAGATGAAGAGCATGGTCAGGCAGGGGCCGGCCCGCTTCAGGCAAGTGTGTTTAATGTGTTAGTTAACGTAATGCGTAATGAACAGTTCATATAAATATCTGTGTAATTACAGCTCTCTAAATTTTGTCTAGAAATGAGGAGGGAATTTTAAGTAAACCACTTAGACTAATGAGGTTCTCTTGTCTTGATGTTTTGAAGCATAATGAAAATTTTATCATGCTATGCAAAATATTTTATGCTTTACTGTTGGGTTTTGTTATATATTTCTTGAATGGTGGAAATTTATTATCCTTTCTCTGCAAGTAAGATTCCTTTGAAGGCCTCCCATTTAGTGTAATTTCTTATGCTTTTTTTAAAACCTTGGCTATAAATACGTATATTTTTAGGGAACAGGTAGTCAGAAGTAGAAGGCAGACGCAACTGCCACAGCCAGTCAAACATTTCTGAAGTACTGAAAAGCAGTCGTAGCCAAAATGATTCCTATTGAAACACAACAGCATGTTGTACTGTTTTCTTCACCTCTGAAGGTTTCCTTTTCTCCACTGGCAGAGCCGGCAGTGGTAATTTTGCTTGACTTTTTTGTATGCATGTGTGGACAGACATTCATATTTTTATTTATATATATATAAAAGATGCATGTAGCACAAATAATTTTGTTATTATTGTATAGAGCTTATGCTCTATATCTGTCTCTCTGTTTCATATTTAAATACAGTTTCTGTGTTTGGTTGGTTTTGTTGTTCTCGTTCCCAGGACATAGTTTTAGGAAATTCTCAGGCTTTTTTTTTTTTTTAATAGGAAATCCTGAAAGCATTCATTAGTGTTTTATTAATATCTTAGAGGCAACTTTTAATAGTTTTTTCCGCAGAGAGCAGGGAATGCGTTCCATTATAACCATCAAGATGTACTTCTCTGTTATGTAGTGGCCTGTAAGCTCCTTAAATGCTTCTGTTTAATGATCGTGAGTTAACTTTTACAAAAGGTAAAATAAATAGGATTTGAATTCAGGTATGCTGGAAGCATTTTCCCATTAAATTTGTTGAGGTTCATTTTCAAGGGAGGATTGTGGTACCCTGCTATAACTCTTCAGTACTCTTTCCATGTTGAAATACTATTTGTCTGCACTTCGTTGTCCTCCTTCCCCCCCCCCCCTTTTACTTTTAGAACTTCTTTGAGTACATAGTGAGCATAAAGGGTAACATTCATCAAATTTATAGTGTTAGGGCTACAGCAAAGCTTCTGTTACGTGTAGCCTACTGGAAGTTCTTTTAGAAAGTCTCCGTTTCACAGGCATGAACTGATAAAAACCTCCCAATATAAAGATTCCTGTTAAAATACTGTGGGGGTTTTTGTTTGCAGTTGTGTTTGTGTTTATTCAGCTTTCTGAGAGCACACCAAGCAAAAGAATCTGGCATGTCAGATATGAGGCAAGAATATAAGACCTCAGTGTTTCTTCCCCATTTAGTTGTAGCTCTGTCTGTGGCAGTGCTGGTGTTGGAGAGAACACCAGGAAAAGGGAATTAAGAGGAGCTGAAGGGGAAAAAAGTGACTGGGAGTGCAGCATTAGGCTTGGTTGTTCCTGATGCTGATTTCACACATGGAGTAATGAAACAGGTGTGGAAGGTTTAGATTGGACATGAGGAAGAATTTCATTGTGGCAGGGCGTGAACCAGTCTGTGGAAATAATAATAAAACCTCTCATCTCTTCAAGAAGAAAGGTTTGCTTGGTTAGAATGAGTGAGTACTAGCAAGGAAGGAACCACATAATACATGTTAAAACTTAACTTTCTTAAAAGGCCAATTGAAAAGTTTCATCAAAATAAGTATCCATGTAAAGAAAGCAATTACTGCTGTCTTGAATGTTTCTTCATCTGCCTTACAGAGCTGTGATATGTCATGCTCCATACCCCCGAATATGAAGAAGAGACTTTGCATCTCTGTGATACTCTGTAACGTATCTCTGTGACCTGACCGCCTTAATTGCATAAAGAATGACATTAGTTCTTAATCCTTGGAGTCTGGCTCACAGAACAGAACCCCCCAAAACACTGCATAACTCGTTTGAGGTTGGGCACACTGGTCAGGTTCATTGTTGGTCGCCGTTGTCCTGAAGCATTTTGGAGAAGCAGTTATTGGGCTAGGAGAAAAAAAGTGGATTAGGATAAGGATTGTATGATGGGACTCCATCAAAGCCTGAAGTAGGTGTACCTCACAGCAAGGATTTAACCAATAAATGTAGACATTTGAATATGGTTTTGCCTTTAAGACGAATCATTGAGATGTCTTTGCTGTTAAAAGCTGTGATAACCCTCTGTTGTACTTTAAAAGCTTATTTACAGAAGACAGACCACTGTTAATAACATTTGCATGGAAATTTCCCAAATGAATATTTATAAGTATTAAATATGAATACAGTAGAGTGGAGTGTATGTACTGGCACAAACATTTCTGTATAGAGATGTGTGATTTTTGTTGAAGTCAGCATAACTGCCATCTCTGGGGGAAACCCCAGCCAGCTTGTTCCACATACAGATGTCCCTTTGGCGTCTTATTATAAAGACTCAAAACCAGACTGTTTTACTGGCAATAAAGCAGCAATAATGTCTTAATAGAATCTGAAAGAATAACTAAGCACTTCAAATGCCTGAAATAAAGGGATAATTGAAGATGCTTTGGGTTTAAGCCTCAGTAATTCCTTACTTTATAATAACTCAGGTGACTGTTTATATCTAATGAGAGGCAGTAAGATAAGAGCACACTATTGATTGAGAAGTTAAACTTTGCTTGTATTTGTAGTGTCTCATTGATACCCATCATTGTAATGGAAGAAACAAATTATTGAAATGATATCTCATTATCCTTAATACAAGCCAGTAACTCACTTGTGCAGAGACTTTTCTCAAGCTTTGTAAATATTTTGATGATGATGTTGCAAATTAACATCCCCCCCCCAATAATTTGTACTCATGGTTTTCTCATTATTGTGATCGTTGAAATTGTCAGGATTATTTATCTCAAATGCTTAAAGCTCTAGAGTTAGATTTCTATTATATATAAAAAAAAAGTAACTTTTGTCATTGTTGTGGGTACCATAGTCCTTACGGTTAGTCTCTTAAGCTTTTCTCTGTAGGTGCAGATTCTTCAAGTATACCAAGGAAGGGCAGCAGTTCCCACCCTAATCCAAAAACTGAGAGATGGTGTTTAAAAAAGCAGCGAATGGGGTGTGAATAAGCAGCTTGGTTTCCAACATTAAGAAGCAGTTTTATGCCTCTAGATGTTTTGGTAATGTCGCGGGTTACAGTGGAAGCTTTAAAGGTGTCTGGTCATGGTCTGCAGGTCAAAAGGTAGGTAGCGTCATCTCCATTAGAACTGTGGAAGTTTGCATGTCAAATTTTTATGGTAGGTATTTAGTTTTGCCCTGCTGCAGTGTAGAGCAACGTGGGTATGTTCATTATGGAATTAATATGGCAGGAGCTCCTTTGTTAGCTGTGCCCTTTGGAGGCTGTGCTGCTGATAAAGTGCCAAAGGGTGGAGAGCTCTGTGTGCCCTGTCAACCCAACAGTCACAGCCAGCACGAGCAGGAATTCTCCGTCAGCAGAACTTCTAATGAAACACCTTGCTTTCCAGTTCAGGAAAAAAATAATAAATACCCAAACAAACAAAAACCAACCACGCAAATGAGTTTTCCACTTCTGTGTGAGCTGCTCTCCTGCTGTTGCCCAGAACCTGAACAACAGAAGTTGTTCCCTGCGCTCTTGGGCACAGAGTGTCAGAGAGGTCGCCAATCACGCGTCTTTAATCTGCAGGAGTAATTGCTACCTTTGTGCTCGTGCTTTCTGTCCTCATGTAGACTAGTATATGCATGAGAAACTCTGCAGAAGAGGAACTAGTGACCCTTAGCCTGTAGAAACAATGATTTCAAGCCTTTCAGAGCTTTTAATTTTTTTAAACTTTCACTATGTTAAAAAAAACATAATTAAATCTGTGAGCTGGGGCTATTTTATGTCTTTACCATTGCAAATCACTTGGACCTTTTCATCGAGGGAACAGTGAAGCATAGGTGAATAATCTTGTAGAATAGATGTCAATAGACCTTAAGCATTAGCTGCCTTCGTAAAGTTTAGTAACCAGGGGGATTTTCAAGGGTGAGCTTAACTTTCATGTGTCTGGAATTACTACACATAGAATCCTCCTTTACTCCTTACTGGGGGGTGGGAAACGACAACAAAAAAAGTGGCGAGCAGATTCTGTGCTTTTTCATACAAGTAGAATTTTGAGACTGGTGTGGGAAGGAGGGTTAGTGGAAAGAAACTGCAGAGACTGCTGGAGATTCTTCCAAGTCGTTCTGTGTGACCAGGGCCCTGACAAAATACATTGACGTAATAGTGATGCCAGCTTTCTCCAGAGAACAGAGTTGAATCAAACTAAGAGCTGTTGCAACTGATTGAGGAAGAATTTGGGAAGCTATAATACAAAACCAGTTGAAACAGTTCACTGTTTTACTTGTGAAATGGTTCTTCACTGGAAAACTATTTCATAAAATTGCCATAATATATTTTGCTATGGCAAGTGTGGAATCATTTGTCAAATGTCTGAAAAATAACAATATCCAGTCTTCTTTTGTAGCCAAAAGTGTATGGGTAGGATAATTGAGAAATGGTTCCCCCCCCCCCCGAAATTGTTCTTCCCTCATAGGAGTAAAGAAGTATTTAGTTATAAAAGCAGCATTTCTTGTCACACTTCCATTCTTTGAATCTATTTCCTAAAAAGTGGGTTCCCTTAGAGTTGGGCTGTTTATTACTCTATCCTTGATGAATCATACTGTGATGCATCACTAATAGGTTATTCCAGTGATAAGAAATAGCCCATAATGCAGCATTTTGAGTAGTTGATGGAAAACAGCAGAATTGTTTTACTAAAGATGACAGTGCTTGATAACACAGTTATCCTAGATGGGATTTATTGAAGGAGAAAAATCTTGTAAGAAAGAATTGATATTTCAAGCAATAAAGTACAACATTTAATAGTATACAAATAAAGCAGTAGTTAGGTGATCATAACAGGATATTTCTGCTATAAAATTATAATGAAGTTATATTTCAAGCTGCAAATGGAGTTGGAAATAGTAGCCTTAAATATTAACATTTTCTCCATCAGGAATAACTCAGTTTTGCTTTTTGTTATTTCATGAAAGTTCTTTGACTCACCTGGGTTTCAGGAGGTGCCAGGATATTGTGGCATAGGACCAGAAAGGCTTCATCTCTCTGTGAGTCTGAAAAATAGCCAGTACTGGATTTGTGTGTCAGAATCTGCTCTGAATGGAAAGTTAATCTGAAGCAGAGGATTGTTTGGGAGGTACCACAGACCAGTTCCTAAGAGTAGATAGAACAATGGCTTCTGAACAGGAGAAGTAGAATTGCTGTGTGAGGATTTGCGGGAAAGCAGCTGTAGAGCTGTAAATGCATCTCTATATATTTATTCTATAGAAACAATGCCACTAATATTACCTAACGGTGGATAATGGTATGATATTTATAAAAGAAAAAAAAATGGGGAAGTGTACCATGTACTACAATTGCAATAACTGAGTGCCTGCAAGTGATAAATGTTATTTTTCTGTCAGTCACCTTGTCTTGCTCTGCAGATTTTTTTTTTACTGAGTGGACAAAAACTGCCAGGGACAAGATTAGAATCAAGAAACTGTTTGACTTGTCCCTAATACAATGGTGATGAGAATCAGTTTCTTGAATGCTTTTTCTGATGTCTGTTAGTAAATAAGACTGAACAGCACTAGAGTCAGCAGAATTTTTATTATTCATCATTGTATTCTTCTCTATATCCAGGGCTGGCACTGTGAATTAATGTAAATTACTGTTCTAGTGTATTCTTATATGTTGAGGTGTTACAGTCACAGCCTCTCCCATCCTTCTTCCCCCCAGATGTTAATTTTCTCTCTAAAATACATACCTGTCAGTTCTCCTAGGCAGGCTGAATGCTTCTGACTTCTACTTGCCAATGATTTTATGCAGCACAGAAAACATTGCAGCATTAGTTGAATATTAACACACAAGTTCTTGGTTTTGAGGACTCTTAAGCAAGGTGATAAGCTTTCAAGGTTTGCTAACAAAGAAGTGAACTGCGAGTTATTAGCTTTTATCTGAGAATATTTTAAATACAGTAGTTTTTACTTAGTAATTTTGATGCATAAGAGAACTACCCGCTATAAAAACACTTTAGAAGTTCCTCATAGCGTGCAGCAGTGGAGAGTTACTATCTAGGGAAAGATCTAATTGTTTTTTAATCAAATCTATTCATGAGGTTCTGATATCTGGATGTCCTCCTGAGATTATTGTGTAAGAGATATTCATGATAAATTTTGTTGAAGAGGCAGTCTGTTTATTTTTTTCAAATAGTGTTTGTCCTCATTCTGTATTTGGAAAGAGCAATTTCTGTTTTCCTGTCTTCTCAGTGCATGACATAAGGGACTTCAAACGTGTAGTTTTAGCTTCACAGACATGTTGATATCATGGTGTTACCTTAGAGTATCTCAAAAATGAGGATTATCTATTAGCATAGCTTTGAAATAACCCTCAAAACTCGATTTCTAACCTGGTATTGATCCTGATACACAGATGAAAAGATGGATGTGAATGTAATAAGAAGGGAAAATGTCTTTTCTCACTCATATCCATTGGCTGATCTATCACCATACCACCGAGTCCAGCACATCTCCCACCTGTGCAGTATGTGTTGGCACTGGATGGATAACCTGGCCAAAGAGGTTCATGTGGAGGTGCTTGTATTCCTCATTTGTGTCA
The DNA here is from genome assembly GCA_025345505.1 of Todiramphus chloris collaris. NCBI lineage: Eukaryota > Metazoa > Chordata > Aves > Coraciiformes > Alcedinidae > Todiramphus > Todiramphus chloris. Next base: position 5,490,579 of record JANVCC010000049.1, on the reverse strand, counting down.
TTTTACTCAACTGAGCCACCAGGAATTCTCGAAGGAGAATGGCATTGAGCTGAATGCCATAAAAAGAGCATCTGCCATGTTGCTTATCAGCCACTCACTGACAGTGTTCAGAAACAACAAAAAAAAAGTCATGATGATGGGATTCAAGCTCCCCAAGGTTATCTGTAAGAATAGAAAATCAAGCCATAATTCTGCCCTTAATTTCAACAGAACTTTCTGGTATGGTTCATGTAGAGATAAGACCATCCTTCAAGGGATACTGAGCCACCCTGTGCTACCCTGTTGGTTTGTTGAGTACAGTGACTCAAGGGTTGGAAAGGAGTCCATAAAAACTGCCTTGCACAGCATGTTTAATGTAACCATTGTGTCCAAGTGGAGGAACAAAAGAGCACTCCCAAGGGGAAGCCTGGTTGGTATTTGGTTAGTTTATCAGCTGCTGCTGTGATGTGTGTCACAGGTTCAAGAGACAGGACAGATAACTTCTGTATTAGCATGGTCTCAGAGCTTGGTTTTAAACCCACATATTCTTCATATTGGAATTGCAAGCTTCAGTTCAGAGGTGCTGCAGGGAAATTCCAGCTCTGTGCAGCAGCTCAGGGTGCTTTTTTTGCTGGTGTACTGTCAGTGTCTACTTGCTGCCTGGCTATAGGATGCGTGTCTGTATGCAAAGTGAGTCTGTAGTGTGGGCTGAGTACACTCAGGGTGTAGGTCATGTAATATTGTTCAAAAATAGCTATGCACAAAATATTTAAATAATAAAGTTATCATATTTCAGTGGTTTCTGCATCTGGCATTATTGTCATAGCTGAATAAATGTAGTATTTGATACCTTTCTTTGTGCTGTCAAGGAATAATATTCTTAATCTGGATGGTTTGGGATGGGTGACCAGAGTACATTTTTTTTCATAAATATGTTGTCTCAAGGGACAAAAAAAGGTTTTGGTTTTAACCTCTGTGATCTTTGTTCTTAAAGTTGATCCTATTGGTGTTTTTCAGTCCCAGTTTAAGCCCAGCAGAGCGGTGAATACAAGCTAACTGAGAAAGTAGAGTGAATTTCTCCTGCCATGCAGGATTTTTTGAGATTGTGTTGGCAGACAATGTTCTGTCACCATAAAAACCTAGGGTGAAAAAAAAAAAAAGAATTTAAAAGGGTATGCAAGTAATTCCTGGGCAGTGTGTATTTTTGGTGACTTCCCAAATTGTGTGCTTCTCAGAAGGCATGGAGCTCAGCATGAGTGGGTCACTCCATCAGCAGTGCCTGGTAGACACCGCTTGTTGCAGCTTTTGTTGCAGACACCCTTTTTGGATGTTTCCCTCTTGCAGGAGAGGTGTTTTAGATGAGGTATGAAGATATTCATAAGTTCTTTCTGAATTGATAGACATTGCCTCCAAAATGCAATCGTGCATTTACCCTTAATGCTTACAACTGTCTTATCCTAAAGATAGCATGTAAGTTCTTTGGGTGGGGGTGTGTATGTTGAGGTGTAGAGAACAGGGGCTTTTCTCTGATGTGAGTGAACAGTGAAGAAGTTTTCAAAGCAGTAAATGTGTTGTTTTCTTTATGTTAAGAAGTAGAACGGGGATGAGCAATTTCATTAGAATTTCTAAGCATTCATTCATTTGGATGAACATGGCATGACTTCATTTGAATATCTGAATGCTAATTGCATTGACATTGTTATTAAAGCAATTAACTTGTCATCTATTTTTGACTATGGCTAATCAACTACGATAAAGTAGTGTGGCATGAAACTTTATAGAGCTATATTCACAGAATGATGGTCAGATTGCTCCGTATTAAAAAGGACGAGAGATTTACTTATGAATATTAATTTTAATTAGTACATATTTGTGAAGAAGTAATTCGACAATCATCCTTAATATGTGATCTTGCCTATAAGCTGTCTGTTTATATACACACAACTGTATGTAGGCAGAAGGTTTTATTAGAGAAATAAATTAATGTTCTAACTATTGGTTTTGAAGAATAATTTGCTATTTACTCATTAGGGAGAGTTGTTGGTCTATCTTAACACACTGAAAATCTAATTTTCTTTTAAAAAAATATTAATTATTCCTCCTAGCCAAAAAGGACTACATCATTAACCCCAAAGGAATTGTAATAAACAAAAATAATTTAAAAGCTTTATTAAGTTCAATTAATTGGTTGTAGCAGACTAATTTTGTCATGCTTTGCTAGACAGTGTATTGTAAGTAATTTTGATGATCTCCAATTGAGTTGGGCAAACAAGCCTGCACACTAAAGCAAAAATTGAATTGTCTCGATAATTACAAAAACCATTGGCCTGTTTGGTTTTTGTGATAAATGGGTTAATTAGCTATTTTTTTATTACATCTAGACTTTCAATGTGGTAGAACAGTGGTTATTTATTTTGCCGTGTAAACTAGTATAGTCAAAATTCCATTGTTCTGGTTTGTTGGGGATAAAAATCTTTAGAGCTACTTGATTTAATATTAGATAGGTATGGTTGTGGACATAGTTTTCATTATTTGCTGTTGGTTTTTGTAGTTTACAGACATACGTTTTTCTGCTAGTCATTTCTCAGACTTTTGCCTACCAGTAAAGCAAGCTTTGTCTCATTTCAAAAGGTCCCAGCAGAATCATCCCTAAGAAGAATTAGATGGTGATTGTCTCTTCTAAAAGAGATAGCAGATAGATCATGGGAGAGAATTTCTAGAAACTGATAGATTACCCTGGGGGGTGAAAAGTTTTAGCTGTGCAGTATTGCCAAGAAATTCTCTAAAATGATTACCAGGTAAGACTCTGTTTAATTTCTGTTGTTGAGTTTGAGCTGTTTTACAGAGCTTTGAAGCAGATCTTCTAATTTGAAAGTAGGCATTGGAGCTCAGAGGCAGGTACTGTGTTAATCCAAAGTACTGGTGGTGGGTTTGTTTGTTCAGGGGTTTTGTTTGATTGGGGTTTTTTCAGGCCTCCCGAGAAATTGATTGAAGTTTTTTTTTCCAGAAAGTCATTCTGTTCTCCAGGTGAGCTCATGCTGCTGCACCCCCAAAACCACTTCCTTCAGTTTGGCCCAGTGTCAGACTGTGAAATATTTAGAAGAGATTTTCTTCTTCCTTTTCCAGGTGTAAGTGGACTGTAATCTGAAGCATTTAGGATTATATGCTTTATAGTCTCTGAAAAATCTAGGAAAACATTGTGTGGTGGTTTTGTTGTGCTTTTTGCTTGTTGGTTTTTATTTTTAATATTTTCCTTTTCAGTTTTGACTACTCTCTTCCTAATCACTTTTCATGCTGTATTTTATCTGACTTATTGATGTGATTCATTTCATTGTCTTGTCATTTCTCATCAGCAAAATCATCTTATTCATTGTTTTTTCTCCTTGTGCTATTTTCCTGACTCTAAAATGCACAGGCATTTAACAACTGGTTTGATTTCTGTTTTGTTTCAGAGATAGGAACATTTGAAACTGAATGCTTTTCGAGTACACTTAAATGAAACAGTAAGGTTGTAGTTGCAGACCTTGTTTACCTTGTTTTTGCATTTGATTTTGCATGTGGTCATTTGTACAAATGGAGAAAGTATTCTGAGCATTCTTGGTGTACAGCTCTTTCTCTGGGTCATAAATAATTTGAAATATAAAAATTATTCAAATTACTGTTCATTACAAGGCTCATAATTAGTCATTCTGTTTATTTGTCATCTTGCATTTTCCAGAGTATTATTTTGATCAGTCATTTTGTTTAATATTTGTTTAATTATATTAGGCCATTATGAATGTCACAGGAATTATAACTTGTTAGCTTGGTGTCATAATCATTGTTCTGTAATGAATGGTGATCTTGGTCTCAGCGAAATGTTTCGAAAGGTGAGACAATTTCTGTCTTTCATGTGACATAATTTTGATATAAACCCAAAGTCTTGCATAATTTTTCATTTGGGAACTTTCTAAATGCTTCCTTGAAGAAGTTGCTTTTGATGGATTTGTTGTTGTTGTGGAGGGTTTTGTTTCTTTGTTTGAAAATCTTATTTTGACACAAGGTCATGACAGTATGGTAATGTAAAAATAAGAAAAAATGGGAAGCAAAAAGAAAATATCTTGAGTGTTTGTTGATATTAGAGAAAAATCTAGTCATCATTTCTTCTTTTTGCCAGTATGTGAGTTTGTGTTTCCGTACATTTGGTTTTGATTCAGTGCAGTCCTGCTGACAGTCAGCCAGCATGGGAAACTGCTACACAGCACAAGGTGAACTTTCTGTATGGAACAATTTCGAGTGTTAAGTATAACCTGCTGGATGGGCATCACTCTTGCATTTTCCTTCTCTGTTGGACTGAAACAGTCATTCAGTGTGAGCAGGTATTTTTATTGTGGCAAAACCTCTTGAGCAAGTCAGAAAATAAGGAGCCTGCCTGTTAGATCCCCACATCGCAGAGGCACCCACAAAAGAGACAGCAGGAGCTCCCCAAAATGCAGATCTGTTAGAACCAACAAGTACCGGGCAGTCTGACAGAGCAAAGGGAACGTCAGGTAGGGGTGTGCTACTACACAACTGTTTCTCAAGGTTCAGGAGAGCTGCTTGTAGAAAGATGAACCAAAATGTCCTCATGCTCACTCACAACAGGGAATATCTCCCAGACCAGAGTACCCAGAGAAGGGGTCACTCACCCAAAAGGGAGTGAGGGCTCACTCAAGGGTATATCCAGAAGGGATATTCACTTACCAAATAGGAGGGGGGTGAGGGCTCACTCAATCATGGCAATTTTCCTCGGGCAGCATCCCAATCCAAGGATGTAACTGCAAACCCACTTGGTCCGAGGGATCTCCAGTGGGGCCCCTGTTTATACTTGGTCAAGTCAACTGTGGTCATTCCAATTAGTTGAGGGCAGGCACATGGTTACTTTGGTTCAGGCCCTTAGCCTGCCTTCAAGTAATCAAGTTTCAATGGCTGCGAAGGCCATTACTGGGTCTTTGGCAAGTCCTTGTCTTCGTCAGGTCTTTGTCAGGGCTGCTGCATCTGCCACACCACACCACAAGAGCGGGGCCCAGGAGGGGTGGCCCAGGCTGTGTGTGTGCCACCTGCTTTGGAAGTGACCTGACTGAGCCTCTGCTTCTTGGCGTGCATCGTACATTGAGAAGTGGTGGATGTGCTTCTCGGATGGACAGCTGCCTGTCTTTTACATTCATCTGTTTCTTGCATACATCTAAGTTCAGTTATTTCATGTAACCTTTTTTTATTTCATTGGGAAGCAGGCTTCTGAAAAGAGGGGACAATGACACTTCAGTTATTTCTTCTCTCTATATACAGTCACGTAGATGGTTTGATTGTTTTGAAGTGTTATTTTTAGAACATTTGTAGACATTTGTGCCATGTTTATTATGAAACTGAGTGAAAGTATGGAAACAAGTCACTTATTGATAAAATTAGGTTTGGTGTGTATATCTGATAACATACAAGTATATTATGTCTGAATTAAGTTCGCATGCATGCTTATATAAACAAATAGTGTGCCCTTATGGCAGGAACTGAATAACATCTTTTCCCTCTGAGTATAAAAATCGAAAAGAATTTATTGGCTAATTTGGTCTGCACTCAAATACCTATTATTTAAAACAGTGCTGCATTCATTGGGAAGTAATTTGTGTTTTGAGTATTTTGGATAAGGAGAGCAAATTGAAAGATATTCTCCAGTGTTGATCGGAGAATAGATACAAATGCAACTCTAGATAAATGTATTTCATAGGCTAGATAGCTCTAATTCTGTATTACAGTAACTAAGCAGGATTGGGGCAGAATGTTTCTCTTTATTTTTCTAGTGCTTCTTATCACTAATATTCTTCCAGAAAATCATAAAAACATTTCTGAACTCTTTCGAAAAGTTCCTGCTGTGCTCTTTAATTAAATGTAGTCTTCTCTATTTAGTCTGTCTTTCAGGTGTGGATCACATGGGCATGTATTAATGAGGATTCAAACACTTTAATTTATATGAATCTGAAATCTCTTTTTTTTAGTGCATAGTAAAAGGAGAATTCTCACCTTGATCACATTTTACAGTTGTGTCTAAAGCCAGCAGTCCTGGCTGGTACACAGTAATTCTACTTGTTGTCTTTTGAGAAATTTTTACATATAGAAAGAGTATAGTAGCAAAACAGTGTTTAAACAACAAAACTATTATATAAAAATTCAGCAAGAACAGAATTCCAGAGCACAAAACTCAAATATATAGCACTGTTTGCACATAAGCTAAAAACTTAGGAGTACCTGTGGTGGATTAGATGAAAGGTCTGTGCATTTAGGGTCTTTCCTACAGCAGTGGTCAACAGTAGCTGCTTATGGGAGCACATAAGAATAGGGTAAGCTCTTTCCTCCTACTTGCATGTACTCTTCCAAGTGTCGGGCATTTGCGGCTTAGCGACTTCCTGAGCAGGATGTGGTTTCTGTTTATGTAGCATCCCAAAGCTAAGACTGGCAATACTACTGATCAATAAATACATCAATACACATACCTTCCCCTGTGCAGGTTGCAGAGAGAGGTTGGTTAAACCTCCATGCTTGGAGATGCTCAGAGGACTGAATAGACACAACTAACTCAGGAGCGTGGCGTAGTTGACATGTTAGTTAGCGTGGTGTTTACAGAGCACTCTATTACTCCCTTCATTGTGTCTTTCTTTCACATCCTCTTCTTTGTTGTCTATCTCAATTACAAGTTCTTTTTTGCAAGTACTTCCACTGATTGAAATTACAGAGCCTACACAGCTGAGCCTTTGAAGTCTCAGGGCACTGTAGAAATCAGAAAATCCAGAGCCATTAGGCAGGCTTCTCTCTGCTGCAGAGAGTTTCACAAGTTAATATCCAGATGATGTGTCCTGCTCTGTGCCTGGAGAAGAGAAGGCAGAGAGAGGATCTAATTAATATTTACAAATACCTGAAGGATGGTTGTCAAGTAGGAGGGGCCCGTCTCTTTTCAGTGGTGCCCTGGGATAGGATGAGAGGCAATGGTCACCAACTGGAATACAGGAAGTTCTACCTCAATGTGAGGGAAAACTTCTTCACTGTGAGGGTGAGTGAGCCTGGAACTCACCTGGATATGTTCCTGTGAGGACTGCCCTAGGTGTTCCTGCTCTGGCAGGTGGGCTGGATGATCTCCAGAGTTCCCTTCCCACCTCTACCATTCTGTGATTCTTTGATTCTATGATGCAGTTGAATCATTTGAGCCTGATAGGCATTGCTGAGCTGTGGACATTCTGAGGCTTAGTTATCTCCCAAGGAGATTGCTTTTCCTGCTTTGCCCTGTACATAGAAACATATGCTATGGATGATAACAGCAACATATGTATGTGTAAAAACTGTGTGTAGAAAAGCATCCTTTCCTGGCACATAATTATTAGTATTAAAAAAAAAAAAAAAGTGAAAAGGAAGAAAACACCACAAAATTTGGTAGTTTTAGTGCAGTATTTAGTTGTGCATAGCAAGTAGGCAGAGGATAATGCATTAAGGTTTACTTAAATAGCAACACAGTGAGTATATGCTGGGCTATTACCTGTCTTTGGATTTACCAAAAAGAGAGTTTTGGTGAAAAGAGATGACTTAGAAATTCTTGAATAACCCTTAACTCTTCATCCTACATACAGTGAAATGTATTCTTCACCAAGGTTTTAAAGTTATGTAAGGTATTTCAGTTGATCTAACAATCTCTCCCCATGAAATTGCATGGTTATAGCTGTCCCTGTCTGTCTGTCCCTCTGTTACTCTTCCTCGATGTGTGCTGCTGGATGTACTTTTCAGTTCCACCCTTGCACTGTCTGTGGTGTTTGTCAAAGCCTTCACAAAACCAACTGAGGAGCAGCATAGCCTTCCCTTCCTCTTCTTCCCTCTGCCCCCCCCCCCCCCCCCCCCCCCCCAGTTTTCCTGGATAAAGTAATGGAATCAGCTCAGAAAGGAGGAGATGAAATTTTGTTAATAATGAGGAAAATAATTAATTCTAGTGCAACCTGTTTTGATTCTTGTATTATTTCATTGAGCTGTAACCTAAGAAGTCAGGTAAGAAAAAGTCTCTGTTTCTGTTGCTTGCTTATAACTGACCTGCTGAGCTTCCTCTCCCCACTTTTGATCCATTCTCCCTGGAACAAGGACTGTTTCTCAGTGATGTTAAGTCTGGCACAGTAGGACCTGAAGCACTTACCTACTGTAAATGACTGATTTCAGCAGTGACTGTAGGAAGTTTAGCTTTATACTTGCAGTTGAGAGCAACATAAACTCAACATTCCATGTCTTTTTTCTTTCCCCCTTTTTTTTTAACAGGAATTGTATTTTGAGATAATTAAAAAGAAATACATAACACTGCATCCCCCCTCCCTCAAAACCTGTGTGTTCATTAAGTTTAATAGCATTTTTGAAAGTGATAGTATTTCCAGACACTCTGATTCTCTAAGAAATCTAATTACTTCTTTCTCCATTACAACTTTGGAAGGATTATTCAAATATTTTATAGTCCTAACTTCACAGAGCACTTTAATCCTATTGTTTATAGATTGTCATTTTCCTGCTTTCTTTCTGCTTGCAGTCTCCCATTAGACACTACAGGCACATCCTGGTAATCTCAAAATCCAGGAAAGTACTGTCTGGCAATCAATGTCTGCCTGCCCCCTCTATTTACTTTCCTCTCCTTGCATATTTTAAAATAAAATAACTAGACTCAGTCTTCTCTCTAGCACAGTACAAACTACGACTTAAAAAGCCATATAGAATGAGTATATGTCCTTCTTCGTCCCACGCTTATTGATGCCATCTCTTCCCTTCATCCTTTATCTGCCTTCTGATGATTCCAAAGGCTTCACCTGTTTGCTTTCAGACAGGCATGCTGCCCTGAAGGGAGTATTCAAGGAGTAAAATAAGATTCCAGTCTCTTAGCTAAAAAGGAGCAGGAAATCAGCATATATCTGGGTGCATAATGGGGCCTAAATGACAGATCCTAAATCTCTGTTACCTATTGGAGTGAAAGTGCCCCTTTCTTTACCCCTCTGTAGCTGTTGCTTTTCACTTTTAATAGTCTAGAATTGTGTGGCTGCATAAACATTTACGTTTATGCACTATGTATGTAAATGGCACGTGTTGTAGTGTAATAAAACATTGTCACCATTTATAAGAACATTAAACAAGTGAAAAGAGATTCATGGCGAGATAGATGCATAATCATTTCTCTGAAAGTTTGGGTTTTTCCTTTACAAACAAAGTGCTGCAGCCTGTTAACCATGCCAGCAGACCCTGCGCAGAGGGCAGAACAATCCTCCTGTACGGTCAAGTTCACTTCTTTGGCTTGTTACTGCTTCTACCATATGACTCTCTTTGTTCTTGGGAGGGGGCTCGATGCCACTTTCGCCATTCTGATTTGCTTCTTTGTTTCCCAACTCCACTGTTGCAAAAGCAGAATGATCTGGGACTTAATAAGACCACACTTTTTATAGTTCCACTGTTCATCCCCTGCATTTCATAGCGTGCGATGTCAAAAATAAACTTATTTCTGTCTGTGCTTCAGAAAGTAAGTGTGTTAAGCCCAGTGTGTGGTTCCAGCTTTTTTCACTGTTTGTGAACTCCGACACCTCCCATTCCTTGTCTAATAAACCAGACTGTTTTTCCAGTTCAACAGATTTGTTTCACAAGTACAGTAGCGGGTGAGAAGCATTTGCAAGTAGCTTTGCTGACAGGGGAAAAGGCTGCCAGAGCAGATTTTAGAACTGGGGAGCTTTTGCCACCTGTATTGTTTGGAAATTTAAGAAGCCAACAGACTGATGAGTTGACTTGTTAGGAGGCCTTCTGATCACCATCTGCCACACACACCTTGCTTGTTAATTCACCCGCAGGGATGAGGTCTCCAAATAGATTTACAGCTGGCACGTGGTACTTAAAGGATTCGCAACAGTTGCTTGCAAGTAAGCACCAGAAATGCTTTTATTTTATTTAATGTTTTCTTATAAGGTGTGAATCAGTTAAACACCCATAGTTAATGTGGGGTAAGTGTGGCTTGGTTTATGATATATAAACACTGCATGTTGCAACAAGAACTTCTTCACTGTGGAATTGATTCTTCCAAACAATGAACCCTTTTCATGGTTTGTCCCCGTGTGTAGGTCCTTCTTTTGGGTTTCTTAGGCAGTTGAGGTTAGTTGAACTCTTTTGCACTTTCTTTTTCACTTCTCAGGCTCTACTTGTGCTGGACCAAATTAAACGGGTAAGGGTTTGTGGTTTGTTTTTTTTTGGTTGTTTTTTGGGGTGGTTTTTTTGTTTGGTTGGTTTTGGTTGTTGCTTTTTGTTTGTTTTGGTTTTTTGTTTTTTTTTTTTTCTTTTGTTTTTTTTTTTTTCCAAGCAGCAGAGGAAGGACTGTGATAAGGAGAGAAATGTTGTGAAGAGGCAGAGTTGCAGTAGAGGGATATGTTTCTAGAAGCTAGCGAATCTGGTGTGCCCTGTTAGTGCTCAGGCTTTTAATGAACAGAAGAAGGAAAATAGGAAAAAATGTTTTCTGATGAAATACTTTACTTTCATATAATGATTATTCTCTAGTGGCATTCTCTAATAATTAAACTCCCTTTGTTTATCAATTTTTTCCTTGCATATTGGTAAAGCTTATGCGTATTATCTCTAACATACCACAGCCTTCCAACCTGCCAGACAGTGGAGATTTTGCTGAATGTATTTTTTTATTTTCAAAGTGCCTTACTTTGGACAAGGAGTAGAAGAAATTGCTGTTACTTTAAAAATGGTACTGTTCTTTCATGGTTATAACCAGACTTCAGTCCCATGGAAACATACTAACAAGGAATGTTCAAGGATGAATGAGAGATGCACTTTACAAGTGTCACAGACACTGTAAAGCAACTGTTGCCTCAGCGTTCCTCGAGGTAGTCGAAGCCCAAAAGTTCTTGGAAGCTTTTAAATTCAGTGGAGTTGAGTTTGTTAAAATATAGGGTACTTTGTTTCCTTATCAGGATAAGGAACTTTTACAGTTGTACCACTGAATGTTCTGCCTGAAGTGTTAAAAGGATGGATTGCTGTTTGTCATTTATTCTGCTCTGCTTAGCATAATTCATTTTCTATTAGAAATAGTCTCTTAGTTGATATTTTCGATATTTATGTTGTGACTAGATGTCTGTTCTGCTTGCTTTCATTACTTACAATTCACCCCATCTTTTTGTAGCCCATGTATAATGGACTGTGTTTAAGTTAACTCTGTGTGATAAGGGAAGTCAGTTTTTTTACCATGAAGTATAGCTGGCTATCTTTCACATAATTTCTAATGAAAAATATTTTACCTTTATAACTCACAACCTAAAATCATGCAGTGTGCATCAAATTCTTTGGTAGTTGTGAAGATGGCAATCTGAAAAGGTTCCAGGGCTATCAGTGGCCTTGTACTTGAGGTACTTGGTGGTATATTGGTATTGTGTAGAACAGAGAAAGTTAGATTGTCTTTTCTGTCTGTTTTTGGTTTTTTGTTTTTTGGGGGTTTTTTTTGTTTGTTTGGGGTATTTTTGGGGGTTTTTTATTGTTTTAGGATCTGGTGTTTTGTTTGTTTTGTTTTTCATTTAAATAATTGCTAATAATGCTGTATTGCTGTAAAGACATGTGTCTCTGACTGTCAATATCTGTTCTAACCTTTCATTAAGAAAATAAAAATTGGCTTATAGGAGGCAAGCATCTGCCATAGAATTTCTTATGATTAGGAAGTAGTCGATATACAGGGCTGCTGTTCTATTTTCTTCACTGATTCTGTGTTCTTTTCAAGCTAGTTGAACTCATCTGTCTGTTCTCCTTTCTTCCCTGGCATTTTTATATGATCACAGAGTTTTGAAGCCATCCCTGTGATTCTTTAATTTTTTATTTTCTGGTAGACTGTAGGGCATAGTAGACTGGTGAGATATTAATGGGCCTAATTGAGATAAAGTTTAATGGTTTTTCTCACACACTTCATCATTAGGCCAGTGGAACAATTTATTGTCATCTTTCCTCTGTGATCGTTGTGTTAGCTGGCCCTAATTACAATTAAATGTTTCAAGGCTGGGTGGAATCATGTGGGCCCCCCTCTTTTTTTTTTCTTTTTACCTTTTTTTTCTTCTTTTTTTTTTTTCTTTTTTTTTCTTGGGATTTTTTTTTGCCCCCCCCCCCCCTTTCTCCCCCCACCATTATAAGGAGTTTCATTCCATCCTGCTTACTATCATATGGAACACCACATTTCTCTTTACAAACTGTTTTCCTTCGTCCACTTCATGGCTAAATCAAATTGTATATAGTTGATAAAATCTGTTAATCATCTTTCACTGATGTTTAAAACACACTCTAGGCAATCACTAGAATGAATGTCATAAATCTATCTCCTGGGCAGTTCTAACCTGTTAAACCCCTTTGCATGAAGGAAGGAATACTTTTTTCATCTCTGAAATGGTCAGTCCTGTTTATAGTGCTCTTAAAGACATGGAAGTAAAAAAGCTTCCTGATTTATGCCCATGCTTGTAGTACTGATTATTTGTGCAGTAGTGTAACTCTACAAGTTTAGAGAGGATAATACCTCCTCAGGGGTAAATTTGCCTTTTAAACCTGCAAGTGAATGGAGCTCGTGCACTCAGTCCTGCTTGTCTGGCTGTTGTGTTGTCTTTGCAGTGCAGTGGTTGCATGAAAAACGTAAGGCATCTGTTTCACAGGAACAGGATTAGTCTTCTGGTGCATATTGTAGTATGAAAAAGGTGCCTTGAGAAAGTAGCTACTGAATTCATGAGAAGTGAAGGGGTTGTTAAGATGCCTACTTTCCAAGTATTACTGATCTGTAGTCCTCAGTAGCAGTCTTATTTTAGCTCCAGTGTACAAAGCGGGCGTTCATTGTGGACAGTAGTGCAGTTCTGGTTCTAAAGCAAATTAGATATCAACACTTAATGGAAATGTTAGTAAAATCTTCCCTGTGCCAGCATAAGGCATAATTACACCTTTGAGTAGCCTTGAAGAAATAAAACTACCATTTTCAGCAACTTGCAGGAGTTGCTCTGTTAGTCAGCTGTGCCATTTAGTGCCCATCATCCCTTGGACCTGCTGCCACGGCCAGACTTTGCATTGCATCAGAAAGAGTTAGAACAAGATGAAGATGAGTGAAAAAATGTTACTGTATTTCAACAAGTATTTTTATGTACTTCCTGTACTTCACAATTTTAAGACAAGAAATATTAACAAAAATTCTGTGGTTAAATTCTTAGAGGTTACACGACCGTACCCCTCTATCTCCTGTAAGCACATTTATTGTTCCCACCCTGTGTACCAAGGCTGCCTTCTAACACCTCAAAAGCAAAGGAGCTTTCTCCAGGTTCTGTCAAACTCGAGCACTGTTAATGTCCTATGTTTTTATTTACTAGTGTTTAGTTAAGGCCCCCAGCTATACCGGCCTTTGGTAGATTCTTCCTCTGATGACAATAGTGGTGATAAGGGCAATAATCATTTTAGGTAAGGATTGATGGTATCAATACTTTTGCTGTTCTTCAAAGTTCACTCCTTTTTAATTTCTTTCCATTTGTGTTAGCGGTCTACATCAACCTGACAATCTAGGGTGTGTGAGCAAATATAATAACCCAGTTCTCTTTCCTTCAGGTGTTTTCCTGGTATCCAGATGAATTACTGAAAATTAAATTTAGGCAATAAAATGAGAACTGGAAGTGAAGGTAATCTTAAGAGAACTCATCTTCTAAAAGCAGGTGTCACTTCTGACAGGTATCGATAGCTACAGTGTAAGCAAGGATTTGGTTTTCTTGCACACTTTAAAAAAACAATCTGCAGATATTTCTGGGCAACATAGCCAGGAGACAATTCCTAATTATAAATATGTTAAATATAAAACAAATTTTGTTCCAGAAAAGTTAACTTCTATTTAAGTCAGATATGGGCATCTTCAGAATATCAAGATGTCTTTTTTGCACTTGGGGTTTTCCAGAAATGTAGCTTTGCTTTTAATTCACCACCTGGCTTTGCCAAGCCTGTTTGCAGATCTTGTGTACGGATTAAATCTGAATATGGTGCGTTCCATACTTTCATAATGCAGTTCTCTGCCTGGCTTGAAACTTGGTTCCAAGTGAAAGGTATTGAGACCTCAGCATTTGCCATAGTTCATCTTCTGCAGTGCCATCTGGTGTCGATTAAAGGAATAGTAAATTCTTTGTTTCCTAAGCATACTGGCTGAAAAATAAAAGCAAGAGAATGAAGTGCAGCTAAAATTCAGTATAAAACCAGCCTCAGTTTTATCTTTTAGACATACATTTCTCAGGTACGTATTCTTAAAAAAGGAGAACTTGGATTTTAAAATTGAATCATGGCAATTTGTCATTTGTTACTCTTTGAAGTGTTTATGGTCAGTCCTATTGTCCTATTTGTTGTCACTCAATAGGAAATAGAGTGCAAGTCAGAAGGCATTTTGGATTTCATTGGTAACTTGGCCTGCAAACAGCTTCATGGCATTACAGTAACTGGCTTTAGTTACCTTCCAAAAATAAAACTATCTCCCTGCAAAACTCATGACTAAATTTATTGCTTTCCATCTTTCTTTTAAACTACTAATTAAAAACTATGGTGTTATTGTGTTGGTGAGGCATTAATATATATATGAACATCTGATTGAATTTCTGCATGTGGGAAGACAGAACTGTAGTGGATCATTTCATGTGTACCAGGTTTCTCAGGAAGGAAAGCGTACCGGTGACAGAATTCTTAATAGTCCAGAATAGTTTTCTTAGATTTAGGTTAAATATAAAGAAAATATGATGATGCAGTATTAGTCTTGGCTGGTATATATTTATGGACTTCGGCATTAGCATCATCTGGGATTTCTACTTGGAGAATCTCTCTTTATTTTTTTCTGGCCTCAGAGGAATTTGTTCTTTTGAAGTTAATAAAAACTAAACCAAAATATATAGTAATTTGCTGATGATGGAGGTCTTGGTTTTGCTTTATTCTGAATCTAACAGATGGTGTTTTAGAGGACAAAAGGACTTGCTGCCTGTGCAAAAACTTGATCTCAGTGCAACTCTCACTTGAGGTTACTGTAAAACCATACTAAGCAAATTATTCTAATTGAACTGATTGACACAATCCTTTGTCTCTTTCAGTTTATCCTTAATGTTTCCATCAAACTGTGCCTAAGAAAATGTCTAATTCTGAAGTGCTAGCTCTGGGAAGACATTTACCTTGATGCCTAATACATTTAAGATTTGTGATTGGGGTAACCTGATTAACTTAAAAGGGTTGTTCTTTTTGATTAGTCAGAAACTTAAACAGTAGCACTAGGCAGTAGTACTGTTTTCAGAGGTTAAGCATCAACATTAACTGTTCCTTTTTCCTTCTCTGTATGCAGTCTAGACTATCCATTGGAGTCAAACTCAAGATATTTATACTATAGCCCAAAATAAGATCAGAACCTATTCCTGCTTCATTTTTCTGACTGTCTTCACATCATTAATAGTTACTGCATAAGCTTGAGGTCAAGGAGCTAATGAGAGCTGCACAGCTTATCCCATGTATCTGTCTGCTGTTAGTACAAGTCACATCTGCTGCACTGGCATTATTCTTTCTACCAGCACCTGAATCCTCTTTAGAGCTATCTTATTTACAGTCTTACTGCTGTGTAGAGTTCACAACTGTGTGACTTGGCTTGCTGTAAAGGATTAGGTGCTTGTTCCTTTAGATCTGATTCCGAACACATGAGAAGAAAGATGGGAAAAGCTGTGTTTCTGTCAAGATTAATGTAATAATGATGATGTTGATAATAATAATAAATTAATTTGCTGGGCTGCCTAGCCAGAGTTCAGCTAGGTAGGGCCAGTGACTAACTCCCTTTGGAATAAATACAGGCTCACCATGAAGCTTTAGCAGAGAAAAGAAAGAATTGCTGTCTGTATCTTCAGTCTCTTGAAAACCTGACACTTGCCTTTTTTTTTTTTTTTTTTTTGGCTTGTCTTTCTTCCCTCCTGTATTGAGAAAATCTCTTAAAACATTACAAGATGTGGGAATTTGGGGAATGTTAACTTTCAGTGTGCATCTCACCCTTTTTGTAATCTATGGTGGCAGCAAGGGGAAAAATACAGTAGACCAAATTATCCGACTGTCATCACATATAATTACACATTTCATGTAATGTAATAAAGCATTTTACTTCAGCTTTTATTGTTGTTTTGTGTCAACAGATGGGTTCTTTTCACTGTGTTCTGTTTGCCAACAGATGGCAGCAAAGGATTGAAAAGTAAACTTGGTTTATTTTGTTGGAACAAATAATTATCTACCAAGGAGCAATCAAATATCACTGAAGGCATGTTTTCTTCATCTCAGCTATATAAGATAAATTTTTAAAGATGCTTTGTAGTGATCAGACAACAAAAGAAAAATGAAACTTGTGATTATTTTTCAAGGCTGTTTTTAAGCTCATCTATCTGTTAATGTGTATGCTTCAGACTGAAATTCTTTCTAATATAATGCATTAAGGAACATGGACATTCTGTCATCAGCATGTACGAGAAATGAATCATATTCTTTGGTTCTTTCACTAAAATCTATATTTCAGGTAAGCTAAGGATACAGTTTTCATGGAATTTCCTGACACAAAGGCCAGATTCACAAGTGCTTCAGAGCTTGTCTTTCTGCATGAAGTTCCCAGCATATTTTCCTATTCTGCGTGGATGCTCAGGAAATAAATTTGCAGTAGCCAGTATTTTTGAGTAGAGAGATGCAGGGGAAGTGAAGAAACAAAAGATACATGAAATCCTGTTGCTCTCTAGAGTTTGGGTGACTACTATCAACCATAGAAGAATTATCTTCGCTGCCTGGACAACCTTTGGCAAGAGACTTCAGGCAGCACAAGTAACCAGGGCCTGAAGTTGTAGGTGACTTCCACTATTTGAAAGCATTGCTGCAGGTCAGCTGAGCTGTGGAACTCAGACACTTGCTAACTTGTTGGCAGCGCCAGCCTGGGTGGTTGTACTACTTCTGAACAAGAGCTAGGCTTTCTGTAAACTTGCCATTATTCCATGAGGCTGTGTAGACTTGGATTAGGATTTTTGGAGAGCTAGGGGTTACCACATGACTGGAACATATTTTAAGTTGTCCCAGAGCTCATGGAAGACTATGCTGTGTTTTGCTTTTAGAGTATAGGGCAGGCACTGGTGCTTCCAGATGGGTCTTATATGATTACCAAGTTCAATAATAGCCAATGTGTTTTAGGCTGGTGGAACTGGTACTTAAAGTTGCTTTTACCCTTTCTCTGATGACTCTGTTTCTTTTCCCTGCTTTTTTTTTTTTTTCCTTTCCTCTTTTCTATTCTCCCCATACCCAGTGCCAAAGTGCCTTTTCAATCACCCTAGTCTTTCCGTGCTGCCTCTTGGCTCTCCCTCATCACATGCTGTTACTCTTCTTTCTGCTATGTTTTTGTCACACTTTCAGTGTTGCAAGGAGGCACTAGCAATATTAGAATAATGGCGTAATCATGCCTTTAGTTCCTTTTCACATCCTTACAACTACCAGCTCTCAAGAGCAGCAGATCTTATAATGAACCAGTAAATCATGGTAGTGCCTACTGCCTCGTGCAGTGTACCAGGATCTGCTGAGGTACTAGTTAGAACACATCTCCAGGAGGAGAAAGGTTTAGGTTCAGTTTTAAATGAACCAAGGGCACATGTACTTGCATATTCCACCTCCTTGAAGAATGCCCAAGCCACAGGTTTAAGGCTACTGTGTCACTGGTGGAAGAAATGTAGTATAGCCCTGAGGTGAAAGACAGGGTACAAAAGTACTGCAGATATGTACTTGTGTGACAGAATTCAGTTCTGTTCTGCTCCAGGCTCCAGTTCTGTATTTTATCTAATGGTTGCTGGACTAACCCAATTTGCTCTGATTAAGTACCAAAGTTTAAGTGTTAGACAGGCAATGTCTTTGAGGAGCTGGGCATTATAGCTCTATTGGAGGCTGTTACAGTGTATAGCTGTGGCAGGGCATTACACAAAACACACTGAAATACCAACATGCTGTAGCTCAGTTCATGTCTGTATTCTAAGAAACCTTTTCAAGGTTTGCTTTACAGGTAAGGGAATGTTATCCTACATGTCTTCCATGTGTAGGTTGTTCTGTTTTCCTTGGTATGCATTTTCCAGTACCCAGTATACGGCCAGGATAATTTGTCTAATATGAATGTTAACGTTGACATTATTACTGTGCTTGACAGGAAATGAGGAGTAATGAGTAAAACATTGATAAATTAAATAAATTGATATAAGTCATATTAATTTGCTTACTTGCTATGTACTGTAGCGAAATACTTGCATTGGTCTGGATTTGTACCATTATGTTTTCAAATTGCTCCCTTTTTTTTGGGTAATACAAAGGATCTTGCTTTAAGAAGGCACATCATTACGGATGAAAGTTTTGTTGCGCAAACAGGCGCATTTTGTAATGCAACAATTATTGAGTATGATATTTCAGTCTTTACTTTGAACATGGTTCTTTTTCAGAACAACAGAAGACACTGGCTTTTGTTAACCTTAAGCAGAGCTGATACTGTAGAAGAGGGAGGAGTGGGAAGTTTCGAGCTGAGTTTGCAAAACGGTTTGAGTTGATGCAATGTTACAGAGGATTTGTTTGTTAATGTTGAATGTTCATTAGAGAGATTGTCCTTTTTTTTCTCCTATAATGCAATTCTTTCCATAAACATATAAACTTAATTTGTTAACTTGTGAAAAAGTGCTATAAATATATGTAGGAAAAAGTTCTGGTTTTACTGTGCTAATTGATTTACCATTGTGTGAGGTCATTATCTATACAGCTGCCAATAGTGCTGTCTTACTCTTGGAGCCCTTCATCAAAGAAGTATGAGACATTATATATATGTGACATACATTTGAGAGGCCTGATCTCATAGTGAACTACCGAAAATAATAGTGGTTCATCTTGAAAACATAGTTCAGCCTAGATTACTTTTACCTGAAAATACTATCTTGAATAGCAATGTAAACTTACACCAGTTACAATGAAACATCATTTCTTGGAGGTAGGAACAGCAATTCTGGTAAATGATCTCAAATGTTTTTAGTCGTTGTTATTTTTAAAAGTTAGAGTCAGCAGAATAAAAGTTTCAGAAAAATATATAACAAAGTAGGATGAGGGGGGAGTAACAAAGAGAAGGGGAAACCAGTATGATAGCCTCTGTGTGCTAGGTGTGGGGGTAAGATGCCTTTGAATTTCAAACATCCTTAGTGGCTTTACTCAGCAGAAATGATCTGCATCTCCTTCGTGGAAGTAATATCTAGGCAAGGCTTGGAACAAATCCTCACACCCTACTGACTTCTAATACTTAGCAGAAAATGAGTTGCTGAATAAAAGATGCGACAAGTTAAAAGGGTCTTTTTATTGGGAGTCAACATAAATGCTGCAGAGAGTTGGTGCTTTTGCTGTCAGGAGCAGGTGAATTACGGTTCCACTCTCATCCCATCTTGTGCAGCTGCTTACAGCGTTTCTAACACATACCTGGGGATCTCTCTTCATGTGAAACTTAATCCATTTATGTGGAGGACAGTTAAGAGACTAGTCTGCTGCTCATTAAGGAATGTAAAAGGAAGCCTAGATTAAGGAACATGTTCTAAAACAGTACCCAGGAGAGCAGAGAGGTAGGCAGGGGATTGGAGTGCGAGTATTAAAACAGTTTTAACTGTCATTATTTTTTATTAAGCATTGAGAAGTCTGAGGAGATTTTATGATAGTAAAGATTTAATTCTCTGTATGGTTTACAGGCCAAGAGAGAGGATTTGTTTTAAAACATTCAAGTGAAAACGAGTTGCCTTGTGTTTCTAAAGTCATAGAAAGGATCTAAAAGGGAGAGTGTGAAAGTTGTTCAAGTCATTGATTCCTGCCCTATCCCCTCCTTTAAGCAGTCATTAACTGAAAGCCCCAGAAAGGCTCTAGTATTTTGATAAGGGTAGATCTATATTAGGGTTCAGCTGTGCTCAACTGGCAGTGTATGCAGAGCTCACCTCATGGGAAAAATGCTTGTAAGGCCCTTCGGAAATTCCTTGGAGAAAATGACTTCGAAAAATCAGTAGCTCACTGAAAATAGATTGTAAACATTTATGACAGGTTAAAAGAGTTTCCGTGGCAGGTTGGCAGCCTCATGCCATTGAATTATTGCATGAAAATAATGCATTCTTTCGTTCCTTTAGTAACCTGCAAACAGTCCTTTTAAATATGTTTTATTTATTACATCAGATTCTTATTTTCATAATCTTAAATGCCAGTGTTAGAAGTCTCTTGTGACAAGTATGAATGAAGCATGATCTGCAAAGGAACTAACATTTTTAATACTTAAAATAACCTTATATCTGTTGTTCTTTGCCATAATGCTCCAGCTCACTGTATCAGTGGTAGTAAATCTGGATATTGAAGACAGCTTTAGACAGTTAGCACTTTTCTGGCCAATAAACAAAACCACCTCCAACAAAAAAACCAACCATCATTTATGAAAAATTAATTTTATGTTAGGAGGAAACATAGAAAATATCTTTTTGTCTTCTCAAACAATGTAATTCCTACAGAACTGTTGTTTAACTTTCCTTTTGAAAACTGACCCACCACAGAGGCTGAAATCTCTGTGTATGTTATGAAATGCATTTAAATGTGTATGTTTTATCCAGTAGGTCCTGGAATCTGTGGCACCCACACTGCATAGTTGATCTATGAACATAACTTCAATACGTTAAAGATGCGTTGGATTTGCATGATCTCAGCCCTGTCAGCACAGATTAAATCCGCTGTGTTTCACAGGTGATTTTATGTCCTGTCTGTACAGCTAACCTTGAACATGGGAGGAAGAACACACCCAGAGAACCTGTAGAGTCTGATGACTCTTGTTGAAGTAATTCAGATCTTAAATGCTTAGAAGGACTTTAGAAGACCTGATGTTGAACAGTAGAATTGGAAAGATTCAACAGTGGTGGCTTTCAGAGCACAACACCAGAATACTTTGCTGCAGCTTTCTTGACATTGCAGAATTGCAGGCTCATCCCCACAGCCTTACTGTAGCACTTTTTTTTTAATAGATAAGTGAATTCTTTGTTCATTTCTTCTTTCCCCTAGGTCATTCTCTTGCAATAATTGTTTAAGTAACAGAGTTTGATGCCAGACGTCAACAGTAGCAGAAACTTTCTAGGAGTAATTAGCTCAGTAGAATTTTATCTTTGAGGGGTTTTCTTGTTTTTCTCTTTTTTTTTTTTCTTCTTTCAGAAAAGACTGACTGTTTCCTTTTTGGATGAGAATTTACAGATCCAGTTTTGTAGTGAGTGACAATTCTCAAATAATGTCATAGTTCAGAGATACGTTTTAATTGACCCATGTACGGGGAAAAATGAGTGTGAATTCTACAATGTATTGAAAAGTCAAAGTTGTGAAGTAGAGGGAGATAATATGGTTGCCATAGACACAATTTCATAGTCTCTTCTCTGTTTACTGTGTTGATAACTCCTTTATTGAAACCCAGGAGAAAAAAAAACCCTGTGGATCTTCTGAAAAGTCTGTTGTCCTTGCTAGCATAATGAGACTATTTTCAGAGCTCTTTAAACTACTAATTGCCATAAAAAGATTGTCTTATAGAGCTCCAGTTAAATATTCACATATGCAAAAATACGTTCAGGATCAAAACGTAATTCTGATACACATCGAAAAATTTCATAGTCAAATTTAGCAAAACCAGATGGACTTGCTACATATGAGTAGTAAAGATTTCAAGTTAGTAGGAGAAGTATAATTTCTGTAAATACACAAGAAGAATGTAAGATTCCTTATTCTTAGCAGGAAGGCAGAATGCTAATTGGTCTGAAATCTGCTGCTTTCTTCTTTTGTACATAAAACCTAAAATGTCAGTAAAAGCTGATACATATGTGCGTGTGGGATAGAGAAATCTAGAGAAGCTTTTCTCTTAGTTTCACATGTTATTCTGCTAGTAAAATTCTCCCATCAAATCACTGAAAGATCTAATCTGTTCTTATGCTATTTGGATGTTATTGTAATATCCACTGAGCCGAAAATTCTCTTTCTTGGAAATAGATTTGAGATAAGAGGGAAGACTTCATTTTGTCTAATATAAAGAGAAAAGAACAGACCATTCATTTTAAACCTTCGGTAACATGTTACTGCTTAAGAAAAACTTGTCAAGCCAACATGTAGGGATTTAGTAGGTAACTCCATTAACTCTAATGGGAGCAGTTCAGCTCATCTCTGACGTTGCAACTCGACTGCTGACAAGCTCAGCTGTTGGTTCAGCTGAGGGAATTGTGGCAGCTGAAAAGGTGATAGTCACATAGTGAAAGGTGGTGTCTGAAGAAGAGTTAGGCAGGAATTTTTCATGAACAGTAAAGAGCTATTCATTAGGCGACTTGCTCTCAAGACGACGTGAGAATTGTCACTCCTAATATGTTTTCATAAGAAATGTTTGTATCATATAGAACAACATTTTATCTGTTCCTTACATAGTTTCTGCACAAAAGCAAAATACAGGCAGTTAGTATTATACTCAAGTTAGCGTACCGTGACCTGAGCAGTCCTTACATTCACACGTAAGAGGCTGCACCACATCTCACCAAAACTGCAGTTTCAACTTCTCAAGGCCAAGTTCCCTTTCTGGATGCACTTGCACTCTGCTCGACACCAGCATCACTCTGACATGCAGTAGGGTTAGTCCCTGGATGTGAAACACTCTGAAAAAGCAGTAGTAGTTTTTAGTTACACAAGTAATGTTGAGGAGGGTGAAGACGAGACACTCATTTCATCTGTGTAATTAATTACTAGATTGCTTGAGGCAGCAAAGGATCAAGCAGCTGGCTGGACAGAAGTTTTCTGGCCCAGTTACCAGTGTCCAGGACTACAGGTCTTCTGCCTTTTGCTCCGACCTCTGAAAGGCTGTTGTTGAATATAGGTGGTCAAACCAGGAAACAGAATATAGTAATCAAATGTGAATCCTTCAAAATAAAGACATATGAATTGATCAGCTTCCAGTCCCTCTTTAAACCATGGCTTAAGTACTTGTCCAGTCAAAATGCATAATAGATGTATGATAGAAGATACCAAGTAGATGAAAGGAAGATAGTAAGTGGTTATGAACTGAAGCCATTCGTCTTTGCCACGGCTTCAGTAGCAGGACTGCAGTGTGCATTGATCACCAGCCCTAGTCTTGTGCTTGCCCTTTGTGTGGAGCCTGAATAGAGAATCCGAGTTAAGAAACGTCACTGGAAGAGTGCCTGGTGTGGTCGGAGGAGTGGCTGGGTACAAACAAGGTAAAATAAAGCTCGGTGCAGCCTTTTCTAACTCAGAACCATGTTGTTGAGTCAATCCCTGCCCAGAGCGAGGGCATGCCGTGTGACATGGCAGATGTATGTAGCTGCTGTGAGAATTACAAAATACGGAAGCATTTCTTCTGCTTCTGGAGTTTAATTTGAAGTGCACAAAACTTTATTCCTGTCTGAAGTGTTCTTTGGCAATAGCAAAATAAAAAAATACTCTTTCTGAACTTCGTATCTTAGAATTTTGGAGGAGTCTAGAGCAGTGTCTTGCTTACAAACTACTGTGAACTTTTTACTCTTTGGAAAATGTTCCTAGCTAATGAGAGGCATTTGTTGTTACCAGTCTCATCTCCTATGCAAACGAGATTATTCTGATGGGATTCTGTGCGGCTTATGCTTTTAAGGAATAAGCTTGTAGAAACAGACAAGAGAAACAGAATTGAGAATTAGTTGTTTTTTAGAGATACTTGCAGGATATTGTTTCTACTGCAAGAGCCAATTAAAATAAAAAATGTGGTGGGTTTTTTTACCCCCTTGCTTGGTTGCTTTTGTTCCTTCGTCACATTCTTCCTTTCAAAGTGGCAGTTAGAAGGACGTGCATGTAATCAATATGGAAACTTTCAGCAGAATGGATGCATGAAATGTCACATCAGAGATTGTTGCTAATTTTACTGTATTTTCATATTGTTTCAGGTATTTTGGGTACATTGCTTGAAGGTTATAAAATCATTAAGTCTTTAATCTGAAATTGTGACTATCTAGGAGTGGAGTAGTAGGAAATTATCTCAGTAGAATTAGATTAATAGATGGATTGCAATTTAATTAAAAAGGTGTCAAAGGTATACTACTATGTATAAGCTTATACTTTGTTGCTTAGGTTAAATAAAATATGTACAGTATGTATGTCTTCTTACACTTATTTTTTATGGGGCAATTATCTAGATACAGATTGCTACTCTCCTTCATTAGTCATACCTAAGCTTTTAATTTCTTTTCCTGTTGCCTTTACCAGTGCTGTTAAATGTGGAGCTGTATTGTGATGTTCTGTTTGTTTTTTAATTGGCTTTATTATCTATTGTGTAGGACTTACTCAGTTCTGTTGGATGTTAGCTGCAGGTGCCTACAGTAAGGGCATATTACATTGATTTTTCATTTTTCACATCAAACCAAGTGCATACATACAGTTGTTGCTGTGTTTGCTATTGACAAGAGGGTTATTTACAGGTACTCAGTCAAAATGTAACATGTATCAGGACAATTACAAACTCTGTAGTATAGATTTATTAGACAGCAAACAAGAAAATAGTAACTTGTGGCAGCTGACTGTCCAAGATGAAGGATTCGGAGGGCATGAAGAGTTTGGGAAACACATTCTGCATCGGTGTAAGAGTTCTCCAGCTGAAGGTCAGTGTCTAGCAAGGTAGTGTGGTGCTGAGTGAGGTACGGTGCTGCCTCCCTGTCGTGAGTACTGAGCATTTCGTTCTGTCAGACTGCGGGTCAACATACTTTCTTTCATGCTGAAATTCTATAAAGCCTGTGGAAACAGTTGCATTCCAAAGGTAGGAGATTTTGGAAGTGAAGAAAATCTGTGTGAATGCTAATGGTCATTTAAAATTCAGTAGTGCTTTTTCACTGCCTACGGAAAAAAGAATCATGCAATTCACCTTAAGCGCAAGGGAAGGCAAAAGCAGTAAACCTGAAAAGGCAGATGCAGTGTGTAGACAATCCCAACAACAGATGGGATGCTGTCACCATTCACTGTGTATTGTGGTCTAGAGCATTGTGTCATTGTATTTTCACTTCAGGAATTGCTGATTCAGGTGCAGTTGTCTGTCTGAGTGCAGCTTTTGGTGGAGGTGACAGTTTGGAAGCGGCCAGACTTCAAAACTACCCTTGTGTCTAAATTTAATATATCAAGTTTTAAATAGCTTATTTTAAGTTGTGCTTCCATGTTGCTCTTCTCCCAGAGATCTGTATTCTGCGTAAAATGGATAACTTTTTCTCTTGTCTGAATTGTTTATCAAGGTCTCCAAGTACTCTTGAAAATCTCAGATGCTCTCTACAGTCCTTTTTTTGATGCTGTGATCTACATGAAGAGTTAGGTATTATTGGTTCCAATATTTATTTTTTTTCCCCCTTCGTATAGTAGAGGTTAATGAAAATCTACAGCCCAGCTTTGCACCCATTTTTTTTCTGTTGGTGAACACAAAGTGGATTGATTAGAGTCTCAGAACCATTTGCGAGTGTAGCTGTATTGTAACTGAAGAAAAGGGCTGTAATCAAGCAGGTTGTCAGTAGACACTAAAGAAATGCTCTGAGCAATCCTGTATTTGTGTCAGATTTTCTTTCTAGGCCTAGCTCTTTTAATCCATGAATAACTTTCTTTCTCTTAGTTCACTTATTTATCATACTTACTCTGCTACCTAAGTGTGGAGAGCTTTGGAATGGTTTAAAAAACAGGTTATATAGAAAATCATCCGTTGTAGTTAACTGCAATATGGAAGCAGTTAAGTTTGTTAACATGTAAAGAGTTGCTTGGCTCAATTAGGAGTCCAGCGGGCATTTTTTTCTTTGAGATATCTTGGACATGAGTGAATTTCTGTAGAAGATCATCAGCACTGCCTGTGAATCTGTGAAAGTGATCTTCCCTTGTCTTTGAAAATCCATCTGTATGGCCAGGCACAGTCTGGCTGATACACTGAATTGCTGCATGCTGAAAGTGGGTTTTACCTTGCATCTTGTAGAGGTGCACTATTTCTACCCAGTCTCTTTGTAGGCACACTGAAAAAGAAATCTGTTTTAAGCTCCATTCAGTTAGAAAGATCAATGTTGGAGAGATTTCCCTGTCATGAAGAAGCCACTAGTCTCTGCTCACTGTATACCCTTGAACAGTGTTAAGTATTGGGTTGCATCAGTATAATGCATTACTCTTTCTGATAAAAAAAGCAGAGCATTTCATTGCCTAAATGGAATTTGAGTAATGCTATTGGAATCAATAGTATCTTCTTATCCATATAAAGATAATTGATCTTTTTGAAGCTCTTTAAATACAGTGGGTTATTTGATTGTGTTCCCTTTCATTGTTCTGCTTAACACTTTAACAGAGTAAAATTAAATGTTGCTTGTAAAATGACTGTAACATTCAGTGGTTTTCACATTCACACTTTGTGGTCTATAGTAACAGGTTATCTGTAAATGAAGATAAGAGTTGCTGCTTTGAAATGGGCAGTGTAGCAAGCACATTTCTTTGCAACCTACAGAAATCAGTCACGTCTGTGGTCATCCTGCAGTGTGCACTTCCCACTCCAGCATTATTGTTCTTATTTTCTACCTGTGTTAGTCCCTCTGGGTCATCTCTTCTGAAACATAAAGGTTGGGCCTGGAGATGGAGAATATCTTTTATATTTCAGATATGTATATACACACACACCTTAATCCTGCATTGACCCAGAAATGCACAGTTCACTGCCTAAGTATGTTAGAAGCATGAAGCAGAAGTAACCTGGGAGATTGGTGAGAGCACAGGTTTTCAGGCTCTCTTTTCTGTACAGTGATATGGTAAAGAAGCAGCTTCAGCTGGTGTCTGCTGGGTGCCATGCTCTTCCCACTCTTGGCATTATTTCCTGCTGGGATGTAATGAAGTACAGAACAAGGATGTGCCTTATGACATTGCAAAGAGGCAGATATTCTTACATATCCTATTTCTTTTTGTATTCAAGGTGTTATGCAGGTTTTTTAACTGTTAAGACTATTAGAGAAAATCCCACATCTTATTGGGTTTATTGTCTGAATTCTCATTTCATTTTTATTTGTGTATACTGAATGTCAAAGTTTGGCGCTTTGTATTAGAGCGGAGGGTAAAGATCTTTGCAACTTTCACCTCCCATAAACAGCTGCCAGTGTTAATCCATTAGTAGTTTCCCAAAAGAATGCTATTTATTTTAATGTGTTCAGTTAACTATCACCTCAAACAGTTATCTTTTTCTCTCCATTTGTCTCAGTCAATCAGCTGGTTGTTAAAAAAACCCCACTGTGAACAGAAAGTAGAGCCCTATCAATCTGCACTACAACTGCTCTGTATTTTGTATCACTTTTTATGTTTGAAAAATTACAGTCTTTAGATTAAGGGGGTGAAAATGTTCTTGAAAATTTTAGTTATGTGTTATAGTCTGGAATGGAAGGGGAGAGCAAGTCTTTCCTATGCCATACACGCGGAAACTTTTATCCAAAGATTTTCTATTTTTATCTAGTACTAATAAATTTTACATTACCTTTCATCCCACTGCAGGTGACAAAATTTATTACATACACTCTGACAGAGCCTATGGCTGATGAAGTGATCTTGTTACTGAACTGATAGCCGATCACCGTTCCCTTGCTTGTGTTCTGTCAGGTAAGTCATAAAACTACGAGCTGGCTTGTGAAAATACTGCCCTATTCCATTGCAGCACACACATTTTGAACCAGCGTAGCAGCGAATAATTTATGCGTCGAAGATGACAGAACTTCAGAATTTCCTGCAAAATATATTTGCTTAAGTACTGAAACTGTTAGTGAACAAGTAAATGCGAAAAAAGAAGGTGAAATTAATTCACTGGGTGCTGTTCAAGGTCACGGGGTAGTGTAGCTCAGTAGGGATGGGCTGGGTCCAGCTCTGTTCCCTAGCTCAGGCCGTCGCGCGTCTGGACGGGTGTTTGCAGTACGTGCACACACGGGGACACACTCACACACACGGGGACACACTCACACACTCACACACACACTGTTTTCCAGGCAGCTCAGCACAGGCAGAAACATTCAGCACTCATGCAGACACAAATAGGATTAAAACCTCAACTTGTTCCCTTCTCTGGCTGATTAGGCAAAGTCTGTTAGTGGGAATATGAGTATTATATATGCATAGATAAGTATATAGTGTGCATCTCTTTAGTCACTGGCCTTAGTCAGGCTAGCCTGTGGCTGGGCCCCGGATCCCCAGTCTCCCCAGCTGCTGGCACCCCCAGGGCACACAGCCCCATGCCAGTTGCTCGTACAGAGCCAGTTGGTCTCCAGGGATAAATTCCCGTACAACCGAGCGAGCTGAAAGAGAGCTCCAGGGTGGCCAAGAGGAGTTCAAATTCAGGCTGAGCAGCCTGAGGCTTTACAGAGTCAGCAGAAAGGCTGTGGCCCGTGCCTGGCACTGGCAGTGCTGTATCTCCGTACGGGCAAGGGCAGCGGAGCTGTGGATCTCGGGATTAGAAAACGATGCCTGTGTTGTGGGTAGTGGAACATTTTGCTGGAAAGCGTACGGTTCAGCTTAGTCCTTTAGATTGAGCGTATTCCGAGATGCGCTGGATTTGGCACCGTAATTTGACAACAGATTCCACTAAAAGCATATGCTATGCAGTGTTTTGTGAACTTGCTCAATAAGGTAGCGTATTTGTAATAGCGTGGTTTAGAGGTATGGATTATTTGGGTTTTAGAAGTAACCAGAAATCAGCCAGTCCTATTGCAGCTCTTTTTTTAAGCTTGCATTGCAAATCCAGCGTGACCTACGCAAAACAGTTTGTTGGTTGATGATGATGATGATGAGCTTTGCTATAAACAGGAAAAAGCAGTGGTTCTGAGGGTTTTTATAATGTTTATCAGTAGGAAAACAGAAGTGGCAATTGCTTTTAATTGCCCAATAATTTTATTATTCAAAAGATGGAGTTTACAGGAAGCAGCTGCAGTTGTAACTGAACCAGCTCTTTTAATGTGTTCCTGTTTTTTCCTGTATTATATTATCTAATGGCGATAAGCTGCCAGCTTCAGTCAAATTTCCAAATACAGTAAGAGTTGAATTTATCAAGCCCTGGGATGAATGCTCCAGTACTCTCATTGAAAGAGACCTTTGTGTATTTGATGGTTCTGAATTGTCTATAGAAATCCCATTCCTTAAATTATACCAACTTTCATTCTTCATGCTCTCAGTACACAAGAATTTTAAGATTCATAACCTATTTCTGTTTGTTTTTTCTCCCTTTGTAGTTTTTCCACCTGTCTCTATTTTCTTACTCAGTGTGTAAGAAAATGCAGCCCCACAATGAATGTGCACTCGGAATTAATTAGCTGCTTTCTGTAAATACAAATAAATGACATCAAGATCAAAATGAAAAGCACAAAGAGGAGGATTAGCTACTGCCACACTCGTAGTGTTAGTGTTCCTAATTTTAGCAGATGTTTTAAAAGCTATCATAGTTGGAACTGTACTGTACAGAGTCTGTCCTGCTCAGTGTTGGTCTTTGTCAGCAGTGCTGCTCTTCATGTGGCAAGGTCCCACTCTGCTGTCCCTGAGAGTTGCACTGAACCTAAAGCAGATGTAGTTTCCTTTAAACATCAGATTGTGTTTGAAGGATGGAGAACAGCTATTTAGCTAGTTTGACTAATAGAATGGAACTGACTCATCACAGATGACCAGATGCGTCACTAGACCACAAATTCCCCTCAGCACTTTTCAGATTGTGTTGAGTGTAACTTGGCCTGCTCAACAGTGAAGAAATGAGGTGCCAGTTAATGTGCACGTTCATAATTTTTTCCCAGTGTGGCAGGTTTTGTCCAATGTTAGGCAAGTGCAAATGCTCCCTGTGTGATCAGGCATGACTCCTTGCAAGAGAAGCAGCACGTGGAGGAGCTGCATTGTTCATTTCAGACTAAGTCAAGAGTTTACTGTTCTTGCTACCATCTATTTTAGGGATTTTTGGTCATAGTCCTGTTTTGCTGACTTTGTCTTATTCACAATCCCATTTGATACTACTTAAATCACAGCTGCCACCAGAGCACTGAAAACTGCCACGTGGCCTGTTGGAGACCAAGCATATCCTAAATTTTCAGTTCAAATGTAAAAGACAGGAAATTAATATTTTAATTGCCTTGTCTTCAGATAGGTGTTTATTTAAAAATAACAGTGTTCCTAGTTTACAGAGATTAAAAATGTGTGATAGTACTGTTACGGAATGTGAGGAAGGGAAGGGTTGGGGTGGTGTACCATGTTCTTCAGCCAACCTACCTACTTTCCACATTAATATTGAATAGGACTCCAGAGAGATCTGTCTCTGCTTCTTGTTAATCTGGACAGACAGTTATAAAATGCTGTTGTAATTAAATTTCTCTTTTCATTTGAATGTTGGAATTAAACAAATATTTTCCTTTCGAGAAAAGTAACAATTTGATGTTAATTGCTTCTATCTGTTTCTCGGCATTGTCAAATAACCCATTGTAAAAGCTACTTAATATTTCCAGGGGAATGCTGTATATTGCCTAACTTATTTCCTTTGCTAGTTATTTCATTTGATGGTTAAATGGTAATTGGAATAAAAGGGATAAAGAAGCACTTGTGGGTTGGGAACCACTCAAGGGGTTGAGAATCTCAAGCAGAACAATGATTTAACATTTTTTTTTTCTTTTGTTAGGTTTTTTCTTTTCATGTGTGAATTACATGCAAGTAAGAGAGATTATAGGGAGAAAAATAAAGGGAGAATGCTGAACTCATTTAGATCAAACTCCCGGTGTCTAATAAGCAGACAGAAAATTTACAATCTGTCTAAACTTTACAGTTTGTTCTTAGACTTCTTAGATGATGTAGAATTCACAGAACTACTCCGCAAAAGGAAATTAGCCTATTAAAAATGAGAAAGCACAAAAACAAAGCTTCAGCATCATATCAAGAGGTATGTGGCTTCTAGTTACTGTGGAAGGTGCAATCAATAGAAAAAGCAGGAAAGGAAAGAAAGAACATCCGCAGCAGAGATTTTCTGGAATGAAAAATGTGCTTAGATTGTTACTTATTGAATTTTGCTACTGTAGGACATATTAAAAGACAAATTAACTCTTAAGCATCCATCCAGAATATAGACAAGGTATTTGCATGTGAAAAATATCTATAGATATGTGTGTTATGGGCTATGTTAAAAACAGTATAGGTGATTATTTACTATTATTTATATATCTTTGTGTGTGTGTGTATTTTTTCAAGAGGTGGCTGGGCAGTAGACAGTATGGTTTTACTGATCTTACCATCTCTGTTTAGTTTTGAGTCAGGGAAGGTGTGTTCAGGGAAGAAACAGGTTCTTTCCTCAACACAGCCAACCATATTCAGCTTGAAGAATATTCCTGGAGTGTGGGATAGAATTGATAAGGAGCCACGGAGTAAATTGTGATTAAGAACTGCTCATCCTAACTGGAAGACCCGTGAGAGGAACAGGGCAGTTCCACCTCAAGACTCTTGGAACCTGTGAGTTTTCTGAGCCAGGAGATGCAGAGCTGTAAATCAGACACTTCCGTGGAGGCATACTTAGCTGTGCACGTGGCTGTCTTTGAAGGGAAGATGAAATTGTCAGTCACCTATTAACCTATCTGATTGTTCAGGTGAGCAGTGAATCAACCAGTGTCACAAATGTTTTTGAGGTGCAAAGTAAGGTTTTCCCCTACATTTCTGCCACAACTTCAGTCTGTCCTCCCTGCTAAATAAATACTGGTTTGTGAAGCCAAATGAGCCATGTGGAAGAAGTGTAACCACTGATTTTCCAGTTGTACCGTAAATCCAAAATAATTAGCCATGTTTTCCCTTAAGAAAAAATATTTCCAGATATTTGGAGCTTAGTTATTTTGCATTAAAAATTAAATTATATATGTCAAGTGCAAAGGAAGATGTTATGTCAAACTGCAAAAACGTAGGTGTTACACTCCATAACATATTTCAAATATGTTCTGTCTTTATTTGAGTGTTCTGAAAAAGAACAACCCTGGGTTTTGTTGTGATTTTTCTATTAACTGAATTCTGTCAGTTTGACAAATGAGCGAATTTTGCTGGCCCAATTTTGCATCTTTCTGGCTAATGAAAGATGTGACTGTTTTTCTTTGTCCATCTTTTCTCCTAGTCAACAGAGATTTGATCAGTACCTGATTGTAGTTCTTGCTTTTGACTGCCTTGTGAATATTCATGGAGGCAGATGCTTTTCTTGGGTAGCTGGTTCCTCAGACTAAGTATTTCAAGCACTGAAGCTATTGTCAGGGCTGCTTCTTTTTTCTTTTTCTTTTTCTTTTTTTCTTTTTCTTTTCCATTTTTTCTCCAGATTTCCCTTCGTTCTCAGGAATGAAAATTTTTGGCACGTTTTCTTAAAAGGCAATGTGACAAGATGATCATGAATACAGGCTTAGCAAAGGAAGCTCTTCAATGCAGAGAATATGTTGGTTCAGCATGGAATGTGCTTTCAAAGGATGTTCTTCAAGACTAACTAGTCTTGCTGCTTTTATTAGCATTCTTAAAACAGACCTTCTTTTTAACCTGATATTTGTACACAGTTTGATATATGAAGTCAGCACTGTTTCTTTATAAAATTTTGCTTTATTAAAAGGCAAAGTAAAACAATCTCTACCCTTCCCCATTAAAAAGCCTGAGTAAGAGTCAGTTGTAAGCAGCCTGTTCTGTTTCATGTGGTTAGCAGAAGGAGCTGTAGACTGTATCACTCTCCAGTCTTGTGGTACCAGCTTAGTTTTTGTACACGTTGATCTTTAGTTAATATTTTAACCTACCTGTGTGTGGGAAATGGCCAACTCAGGTGATCTTCAGTGTCCTTGTCACAAATCATCTGACTTAATCTTTCCGAAGTGTCGACTTCTGATCTAGCAAATGACTCAAGTAATTCACAGGATGTACATGAGGATCACACTGCTGTTCAGGACGTGAAGTCAGAGGTTTTGAAATGCAGTAGTATTCACAAAACACAGGAGAGCACAGTTTAATATGTAAATGTGAATCTGGTAGGCTGGGAGTCCATTTTTCTTCTTTGATATGCTAAGTTACTCTTAGCTTAAATTATACTACTTATTTACTCAACCCTCCTCCCCATTTCTGAATGCCTAAGTGGATCTTACAGAGACATTTTTCCTTCAGAGAAATGGAAGGATGCATACCTCAAACTAGGGCATTACTGGCCTGCTTGCAAATCTCAGAGTTGTTGGCATTTTTTGATGTGACTACTAAGTACAATTAGGTATGTTGGAGCATTTCTTATCTTTCAATAAAAAAAAATGCACATAAAAGTACTTTTAAGGATTTGAATTAGGTGTATTTAGACTGAAATGGAAATGTTGCTGTTGTATTTTACTTCTGTATTCACCTCTTAATTAGATATAAGAAGTGTACACATATTTAACCATACCTTATTTTAGTAACACTCTTTTACAAGTTTTTTTTTTATCTCCACTTCTGTCACTTGAAAGCCTTTAAGTCCATCAGGAATTCAGAATACTTAACTTGTTTTTCTGTCCTTTAGTGTCCTAGTAATGTAACTAAATACCCAGCAGATGTGCATTTGCACCTTGAGGTAAATAAGGATGCAGAGCCAGAAAGGTAAGAGCCAGGAACATAGCCCTGTGTGCTTGGGTTCCACTTGCTCACGCAGTGAAATCACGTAGCTTTTTTCGTTGCCTACTTGTACTTTTCCAGTCTTGCAGTTATTTCATTGGAAAGATTTTTTTTCCCTTTAAAGCTTTACCATGCTCTGTCTGTTTTTTTACTAATTATTATATAGACTTCTATACCTCTTAGAAATAAATACTGAAGTCTAAAAGTATAGGTTAGCAATTAAAGAATTAAAAACATGGTTTACAGTTTCCTTTTAAGTTTTTCTCCCAGTATGTCTGAAAGCTTTTTTGTACTACAGCCAAATTTGGAATAGCTCAATGGCCCCTTACATGTAACAAGTAAGAAATTTGAAAATGGAAAAATTCTGAATAGGTTGCAGTACGTCAGACTGGTTGTACCTGGACCCATTATGCAGATGAGTGTGTGGCCACAGCTTCCTCATCTTGGAGCAAACAGAGACTTGGTCAGAATTTCCTACGGAAGCAGGAGGAAGGATGAGGAAGAGATTTACAAACTGAGTATAAGAAGTTCTGTGCCCTTGGAAATAAATAGCTTGGTTTTTCCCAAATATCACCTGTGTCACCTGACCTAACACATGGTGAGTGAGGACCATCAAGGATTTTCTTGGTAACTGCCATACTACTCTCAGTTACTATATTGCTACAGATGCAGGTATATCCTTGTGCATATTCTCTATAACAACAAGCATGGGCAGGCGAGACTGAATTTCTATGGGACGCAACGTGCTCTTCCTTTGCAGAATTTATCTAGAAGTTGCCTAGTTTTGCTTGGTGAGAGGGGAGTCCATTTGGGTTTACATCCTTCTTTAGGTGAGGCCAAGCCTTTTATGTTTTATAGATTCTTCTAAAAATGTGAAGCTGTATTGGATGCAGGTGAATTTTCAGGGAGACTGTAGAAACAGTTGGGTTTGTGAAACTATTAGTTAATTTTTGCATTGGTACTTTATTTGCCTTGGTGGGATGGGACTGTGTTTTACAACTAATTGATTAAGAAATAATTAAAAACATGTAAAATTTGAACATTCCCTGATCTAGAAATAGGTATTGTGCCCTAATGGAATTGGACACCTTCACATAACTACTGTGGTGGAAGGTGTGAGATGGAAATATATTTGAGCCTTTGTAACTACAACATCTAAAAGTAGGATTGTATTGAAATGCCTTTCATTTTGCAATAAGGCTGTTGTTGTCATGCAGTTGAAATAGTCTTTTATAGACTTGTTCTTTTCTACATACATTTCTCGAGCTCGTTCTGTCCCTTCACTCTGTGAACACAAGTCTATGCTGATCACTGCACATTATTAGAGGTAATTACATATATGACCTACAAGCAATAAGGCATTATGTGATTTCTACAGGAGAAAGTCTTTGCATTGAAAGGTGGAGGCTTTTTTAAAACACAAATACTTAAGAAATTATGTTACTGCAGAAGTAGGATACTTAGGTGTATATTTTAAAAGTAGGAAAAAACGTTGGGCATTGCTTTGAGACTAATCCTGAAAGAGAGCAGACAGAAGGTGTACAGGAGCTTGTGTCAGGAATCACCACAGGTGAAAACAGAGACCTTGGGTCACCTTGCTTTATGCCTTTTTTTTTTTTTTTTAAAATACACATACATGTGTGGCCATTGCATCTGCTGCTAATGAGGTTAATAAGAGTAGAGAACAGTAGTAGGAACGTCATCTCACCCACTTACTCAACAGAGAAAGACTAGCGTACCCTTTCAAAAAGTAAAAAGTAACACATTTAAGTTTAAGGTGCTGGAAGATGTCCACCAGCTTGCTTCCATCCGTGATATTCAGTTGTCGGACTTCTGCTGGTGGCTGCCTCTTTTGCAAGGTTCTCAGGGTTCACCAGAACTGCATTTGTGCCCTGCTTTGTGTTACGAGACAGATTGGGGTACATGTTCTGAGTAGGTGATTTAAACTAACAGTCTAAGAATGGACTGAAATTGAAGAACAGGAGTAGCTCCTGAAATCTAATAGTTTTGCCAGGAATGAGGTAGGAACTGAGTTTTGACTTTATAGCTGAAGTTGCTTTGAGACAAAAGTCTTTCAATCTTCCTTTAAGAAAATTGGCCCACCAGAATCTCCCTGTCGAAGTCCTTTCCTTCCCTTACCAAGAGCGTGTGATAAATGTTTTAAGTAGAGGGTTTCAAATGATTTTTGCAAAGTCTCATAAATGTTCCATATGTCACTTTCTCTAAAATTATAATCTATTATCTCACTCAAGTGGAATAATAATGCGTTGAAAAAACTAAATTTATCCCAGGTGCCCCAGCAGGTTGATACTTCATTATGTGTTAATGTTAATGGCAATTTTCCATGGAGCATCTGCCAGTTCTGGTAGAGCTTCCAGAAAAGATATTTTAATTTTAAACATAGACATTAACAGAATGTGAAGAATGGCTTTTTAAAAATATTTCCTTTGTGTGTGTCTGTCTGTATGTCCATAAACTAGCTGGGCATAGCTATTATTTCAAGCAACAGTACAAAATATTTTGATTTATAGAACAGCAATATAATAATTTTTTAATTAAGGTCTAACAGTGGAATGCTTCTATTTTTCAAGTACTGAGTCTTCACTACACTGTGAGTAAGGCAATGAAAATTATCAGTTGAGATACTATACTGGTATTTTTACATGTATGTATATACACATTAGTAGTATAATAACACTATACAGTATTAAGGACTAGGATTAGCATCAAGTTCAGTTTGTATCGAGGAATTTAACTGTGCCACTTCGCTACAACATGAAGGAAGTCTGTATTTCACTTATTGTTTCAAGGTAAAAGAAGTGGTGTTGAAAGAAAACCGAAGTATGATAAAAATTAAAATTGTCTTGAGTTTTTTGAGCTGTGCTGTTCAGCAGCATCCACACTGTAGATTTCAATGAACTTGGTTAACATCATGTCTTCACTTCACCCCATGAATTTACATTGGCAGTTAGAGTGTATTTTATAAATACATAAATAGATAATATAATTGTTTTGGGAGGATAAAAATAATTGAGGTTTACTACATTTCTGCGTCCCTTTGGGATCTATCTTTGGGCCCTATCTAAATTGGAATCTGTTCATGTTCTTTATGCTCTCACATCTGAGTGTGTCTTTGGCTGTGACTTAAAGCTTCTTAAATGAGCTAGAATTAAGGGTGCAGGGTGGGAGGAAGCCAACTCTCAGTTTGTCCTGATCCTTGATCTGTTTAGTTACGTGACAGCAGGTAAAGGCATAATCTTTGTGAGTGTCTCAGCATGCCTTCTGCTTTCCTTGGGATGAAAGTGTATGTTGGAGGAGTAGTATGTTATCTGAATATTGTTTCCATAGTGAAAGAGTACACTCCAAGAATGTAGTAACAAAAAATATACCTTGTTTTCACTATCTTACTAAAAATGCTATACTGGTGTTAAACAATGATGTTATGGCAGATAGATTTACAATGCATATTAAAACTGTTCTTTAAATTATGTCCAAGCAGTTACCCAGGTAAGAAACAAAAGGATCAGCAGACTCAGGGTTGTAATTCCAGTGCGGTGTTAACTACTTTACAAATACATGGAAAACCCCACATTATTTCCCTGATTGTCTTCAGTCTAAACAGGCAAAGCAAACAGCAGATAGGAAATAGGCATCCAAGAGAGATGGAGAGCAACATGTTCTGACCAGTTGTACTCATGGGAGACACTGAGTTGGTTGTCACCATCTCTGAGTAAGGCTCTGTTGCTGATTTATTGGGTTTTTCCCACCTTTGAAAGCTGAATCATCAAATGGACAATGGTAAGGGTGCACCCACAGATGAGCAGTTAAAAAGATAGTGATGAGTGGAGCTAACATCTGATAGGGACTTGAGGAAGTGTGAATAAGCAGTTACAGGCAATAGCATTTCTGTCTCCGTTCTTTTGCAGAATAAATTATAAGTGGAGGACAATTATACAACTGAAGGAAAAAGAAAAACTTTAAAAATGTATTAAAAATGTGCTATCTTTTTTTTTGTCATCATAATGATGTTAATTGACAAAAATCAAAGTTCAGTTCCTGGTTGTGTGATTGAAGCATGTTATATTTTTCAGTACTACATTGCTAACGCATCTTTCATGTTCAATATCACCTTCTGCTGTGAACCTCATTTATATTGTAGAGTTTATAGGCAAGCTTTGCTGTTTCAGTGACTGAAACAATCAGGAAACTAATTACGTAAAATCTGTTAAAGATCATGGGAAGAAAAAGCAGAATATATTCCCTGTTTGTGCACTTCTACTTGTTCTTTTTAATGGTAAATGCATACTTGAGTTGAATGTGATTCAACCTGTGATAAACAGGTCAGTAGTTTCTTCACACATGGCCAATTTGCCTTGAAAGTCAGGAAGGCACTGTAGTTTTCTCTTAACATTTGAATGCAATCCAGACCAGTGAATTGGAGATGTAGATAAGAAAATGGACACTTGGTTTACAGGTATTAACAGTTCAGTTTTCATACTGTCTGATTACAGTGAGAAAGTGTCTTCATTACAAGGTAACAAATACTTGATCATAAAGGATTTTGAAATACATGTTCTGCTGAAAGCCAGAACAACTTTTGGGAAAGCATCCTATTTGCAATATAATGAAATGCATATGAATTTATCCTGTGAGGAGGACAGTGGCCAGTTTGTTCCCAAGTTCAGAATGCTTGTATTAGAAACTCAAATTAAGCATTGTTTTTGTCTTTTCACAGTCTGATTGAAAAAAGTTGGATAGGTATCTAGAGCGTGAATTTATGCAAAAAAAAACCCCTGATTCTGTTCACAGTTGATGCAGTTTTGTTATGTTTGTCAGGAACCAAAGAAGCAGTATAACCAAAGAGAATTCAAGGTGTTATTGCAGAAATTATCAGCTCTTTGGAGTAGATAACAAAGCAATCATATCTCAAGTAATGAAACTGCATTTTATTTCAAGTTTCCAAGAGTAGGGTAGAAACTGATTGTGGGGAGTGCTCTGTGTAATTAGGCTTCCAAATTCCTGGTTTTGTAAGCTTTTATAGGAGAAATGCTGTAAAATCTTGCAATTTGTGTCTCAACTTGTCTTAGTCCTATCACTATATTAAGCATTTGCACCTAATAGGAGGGGCCATAATGGTAAGAGTTATGCATGTGCATGTGGCAGTGGTGGGGAGTCTAAGGAAATTATTTGTCAGTAGTCCAACTAGTGGTTTTGGAAGGGAGAGTGTTAAAAGTAGCATTACTTTCATGGGTCAATTAAACTGTTTACTTGCTATAAAATTGCAGGATGCAAGAATAGCAAATCTTTGCTGTCAAATCCTAGTTCAGAATTTAGTAGCTCACAGGACTCAAGAGCTGTAGGAAAAGTCCTGCATATAATGTGAAACTAATGATCTCTGATGGTTTGATAGTTTTCTGTTATTTTGCCAGGATGTTTATTTCTCTAGGTGAGTAATTTAAAAACATTGTAGGAAGCTCTTTTGTCTAAACTAGAAAATGTCATCAGCTCTTGCAGTCCTGAAGTTATCCTCATGCAGAATACAGAAGTCCAGAGAAGGGAGCTTGCCATCTCCCATTGACATGGTGAAATAAAGCAACGCGTGTTCAGAATTCATTGTTTGAGTTTTTTGGATGTATAAAGTTTCTTCATGGAATCAGCAGCTTGAGGAAATATTACCTGAGAATGTTTTCAGGTTCAAGACATACAGTATGTTCATGTGTTTCTCCATTGTTTTGAACATCATTTGGGTTCTCATACAAAAGGTATTTATACTTTTGAAGTATTTTTCCATATACTTTTTGGTATTTCAGTGATGGACATTTCTTAGGAAATTTCCTCTCAAAATCTAGAGATGGCAGATATTTATATAAAGAATCAAACTAAGAAGTAAAGGAAAGGAAAAAGAAAGCTTGTGGGTATAGGTAAGGACAGAAAGAGCAGTCAGCAGTTACTGTCATGGGCAAAACAGGCTCTACTTGAGGAAATTAATTTATAACCAATAAAATCAGAGTAAGATAAAGAGGAAGAGAAAATAAATCTTAAAACACCTCCCCTGCCACTTCTTCCCAGGCTTAGCTTTACTCCTCTGATTTTTCTCTTCCTCCTCCGGCCCAGTGGCGCAGGGAGATGGGGACTGGAGGTGTCAGTTCATCACAGGGCATCGTTGCTGCTCCTTTCTGCTCAGGGGGAGGACTCCTCACAGACTTCCCCTGCTCTAGTGTGGGGTCCCTCCCACAGGAGACCATTTCCACAAACTTCTCCAACGTGAAAGAAAAACAACAGTTCACAAAAACTTCAGTGGGCTATAGTTTTTCCTGAACTGCTCCAGTGTGAGTCCCTTCCACGGGGTGTAGCCGTTCAGGAGCAGAATGCAGAGCATTCAGTTTCCCCACAGGCTCACAAGTCAGCAAAACCATTCCATTGGGCTTCTCTCTCCATGAGTCCACCAGACATGCCAGGAACCTGCTCCAGCACGGTCTTCTCCCAGCACTGCAGCCTCCTTCGGGCACCCACCTACCCTGGTGTGGCCCTCCAAGGGCTGCAGGTGGGTTTCTGCTCCCCTGTAAACCTCCCTGGGCTGCAGGAGGACAGCCTGTCTCACCATGGTCTTCACCATGGGCTGCAGGGGAATCTCTGCTCTAGTGCCCGGCTCACCTCTTCCCCCTCCTTCTATTCTGCTGTTGTTAGCAGGTTTTTTTCCTCCTTCTTAAATACGTTGTCCCAGCATCATCAACAGGCTCAGCCTTGGCCAGCTACGGGTCAGTCTTGGACCCAGCGTGCATTGCCTCTGTCGGATGTAGGGGAGGCTTCCAGCAGCTTCTCACAGAAGCCACCCCCGTAGCCCCCCTGCCACCAAAACCTTGCCATGCAAACCGAATACACTAAGGGAGGAGACTTCTATGAAAGAAACTTTATTCTGCCAGTGGTTTTTTTAGATAAATTAATTTTAGAGATTTTTTTTTGTTTGTTTTCAATATTCTATTTCTGCCTTTACTGAGAAAATCATTTGATTTTCCAGACAGTGTTTGGGCAGTAGTGTTTGAGTCTCGATGAGCACTCTCTTGAGTTTTTGTTTAGGAAAACTTGATTCCTTTGAGGACATGATCGAAAATAGAATTAATAGCCTGAAGTCTGCTTGAAACTGCTGAATTCCTCTTCCATGAGGATTTGCAAGGAAGATGCAGTGACTTCAGAAGCAATAACACTTTTTTTTTCTCCTTTTACCACTATAGTATCTAGATACAGTTGCTAACGCTTTTGTGCGTGTCAAAGACTGTTTCTGTTTCAGGTTTGTGCTGTTATTTTGGTGTTTACCTTGCTTTTTGAAAAGTACATGATTATCCTTGGCTCATTTTCAAACCCTGTGTATTACTCTTGCATAATAATTGACTTCCATTCTTTGATATTTGGACAGTATTGGCAGGTTGCTTTTTGATACTCTTTACTGTACCCTTTTTAAGTATCATATTATGTGACAGTGATAATAGGTTCTGAACAGGAATAAGTGGTGGCAATCTGTTTTGAAAGATTTATAACACAATGGGAGGTCATCTCTACTAATCATGGAGGACCACACTTCAAATAATTTTGTTCACCAGGGGTGACTATTTATTTTCAGTCTTGTAGTGGCTGGAGCTATTTATCATTTAAAAATGTTTCCATCATAGTATTCTTCTCCTGCTGTTGATCCGACAGACCCAATTGAAGACCCCCTGTATTTTTTGCATTTAAAGTCAATTCAATAGGAAGGTGGAAGAAAGGATTCTGTAGCCCTCAATCAGAAAGTCTATGTAAGTTGACCATATCTTTATAAAAAGTAAACCTCAAAATTAAAGAGACTTGGGCCTTTTAAGATCTATAAAAATGTTATTAAAAAAATGAGTTGCAGAATTTCTGCAATGCATCTTTGGTGTGCTTGAATTCCCTCTTTGACATTTTTAAACTAAAAATACCAAAACCTCAACCTCTCTGAATGGAGTTTGTTATATCGTGTAAATCGAGGCATTTCTACACTTCACTGGATCATTCTGTACTCAGTTCTCAGGTTTCTGAGACCAACTCTTAGTGGTGCTTGTGGAAATTAAATGAAGTTCCAAATACAAAGAGTAGTTGCAAATACAAAGAGTAGTTTCTAATACAGGTGTATCTTTTCTATGTTGCAAATACAGTTACCCTTTCTGCACCAAGAAGGGCATTCACCAGGGTACCCTGTGCAGATTGCAAGGCACAGTCTTTTTAAATAAATTAAATGAAATATCTTTGTCCCACATTGCTTGCTATTTGTTCAACTCATCTTTGCAGGGAGGCACTCCTATTGCCTTTAAGACAAGAACCACCCCGTGTAAAGATTTGTGTATATATACACGTTACACAACATTGAGTTTTAAGAGCAATATGATTTTTGTGTGGCAAAAACACTGGTCTGTGTAGTAAGTAATATATTGAGAACAGGAAATGCAGCATTACTTAGCTATTTGAAATTTAAAAAGTCTCTTTTTGTAACTAGTAATTTAGTAATCTCAAATTTATAGTTCATTTCTAATTGCAGCAGGGTTCCCTTCCCTGCGCTGCATTTGCCCAGACCCCAGTAAGCCTACAGAACACATCAGTTTTCAGGAGTTACATGC
Source organism: Todiramphus chloris collaris (assembly GCA_025345505.1). NCBI lineage: Eukaryota > Metazoa > Chordata > Aves > Coraciiformes > Alcedinidae > Todiramphus > Todiramphus chloris. The sequence goes on along the minus strand of JANVCC010000049.1, from coordinate 5,448,256 downwards.
TGATTGACATTTTCTGAAAAACCTTTGTTTAGCTCAAATACATTTTACAGATGGCTCACCATAATTTCATGAACACTGTTTTACATCCTTACTGGCCACCCATTTTATACTTGAGGCTTTGTAGTTCTTTTATTACTTCTAACAACAACATAAATCATGCTATCTTTTTGTAACACCATTTCTAGTTTTGTCATTCTGTTGCGGAGAAGCTGATGCTGATTTTTGAGGTTTGCTGGGTTAAATTATCACTGAGAAAACCAGGGTGATGCACTGGCAAACTTGTAGTGTGGGCAGTGTACCCGAGACTGGGAACAGAATCAGCAAACAAAATTCCAGTTACCAAATTTCAATTCCTCATCTCCGTTCAATTCTGAGGTCAGTATTCTGTCTGAAATGTTTGCAGTAGTTGAACAGTTTAAAAAAAAACCAAAACAAAATCCGCCAACCAGCCAGCCTCCCTGTTGCTCAGCAGAACTTTGTTCTTTGTTTTCGTGATTTAACAATACATTCAAGCATTGTATAGCTTAAAAATTACTTCTCTGGTGCTTTAAAAGGCTGTATACAATAGTGTTTCTTACTAGGATCTCTGAAGTCAGCATCCACTGTTTCCCCCCCCATCCAGTGTTGGGAGCTTGGAGGTTTTCTTTTCCCCGGTTGTTCAGACACCATTACATTTGGGTTTTTTATCCATTTTCCAGTTTTCCTTCTTGCACAATACATTGGTTCTTTATCATTTCTGTGGCACTCTATCCATTCTTTTCCCCTAGTGTTAGTTTCTCTTTTAGAAATCAGATCCTTTTTAGAATATGTTCAGTTTAGATCATATTACTTAAAAATATTAGTAAGTATGTTTAGATTCTTGCATTCATAAGTTAATGGAAGCCAGATCTACAGGGTATTTTGTGATTGGGAGGCAGAAATAGAAAACAGTCTGCTGGACAGTAATCAAACACTTCACTTTCTTCCCTATCTGTTCAAATAAGGAGGAAAAAGCAACATACTATATTGCCTACTGAGCAAAATGTACAATAGTCCCAACCTGTGAAGTGAAGCCTCACAATGAGTTGCTCTTTAAAGAGAACCCCTATAGCTGTGCTACAGAATATAGAGTTTCTGCCATCAGACAGGAATTCATGTCTCCTGCTAAGAATTCAGGTTATTAAAAAAATAATAATAAAATACAAAATACACCCTGATAAAGAATGAAAACATCCAGAAGTCACAGAGATGTTACAACTCTAAAGCAAGAAAGAGTTCGTATGTTTTATATGCTCTTGAATGAAATTCAATATAGATGATAACACAGTAAACTTGTTTCTGAGCATTGGAGAAAAACTGCAAGATATTTCCAACAAACATTTAAGTTCTTGAGGTATAAAGCAGTTAATTGGACAAACAGAAGGCTTTTTTAATAGATCATAAAAACTTTAAATGTAATTTACTCTGGCAAGCTACTACCTGAGGTAGTAAGTGTAGCAAGTAAGTCAGGTGATTAGTAGCAAAAAGTACTGAAATTTTATTCCTTTGAATAATTAGCTTGTTGCATTAGTTAACGACCATCAAGAGTGGTAAAGTTGTAAAATAAGGTTTCTATATAATAAAATACCTTTACCACTCTCAGCTCTTTATAAAGCAGAGCCACTGAATCCTCAGGACAACTTCATGATATGCCTGGGGACAGAGCCCAGTGAATACTTGGGATTTGTCTGTCCTCATCTCACTTCCAGGGGTGATTCAACATGCTCTGTCCATACAGCTGCCTTTTGGGTCACACCTACTTTCCTTGATACACTGCTTTATTTATTCCTTTCCTCACACATTCCTCCCTTGTCTTGTAAAGTTGTGGTTCATTTCTAAACATTAAAACCACAGCATGCTGTGAGACCTGACAGATCCAAAGGGAATCAGAGCAGTAAAGAAAGAATCTTTAAAGAGGCAAAGAATAAAAAAGGCCAAAATGAAAAAAATGGCTTTAGAAATTAGTACCTCAACTGGAATTTCGAAGTGTGGAAAAGTGGGATGTAGAGACAATGATAACATTAAGATTGGTATAAAGTAGTGATTAGTGAATTATCTTCTACATCCTCTAATTCAATAGAGGAATCCACTATTGGCCCCACAAGAAGCAGGATAATGTGCTAGATTGATCTTGGTCTCCCACAGTGTGACTCTTATAATGATTTGTTCATTACTTGCTCATTCTCATTCTGTTCATTTGTCTCTGTTAAAAAGCTACAGTAACACCAATGAGAAATGTAACAACAAACAAGTAATGGAGAGATACGGGTACAATCAGGGTATTGGATTGAGGTTTCTGCATCATGAGCCTTTTAAAAAAACATTTCAATATTATTTACAGAATTGAGAACAGGTTATCAGTCAAGATAATTCAGTGTAAAGTCTTTCCAAATGGTTATTGTTCATTTCTAAATAATCTGCAGGTTTTTTATTTGTATTAAGATTCAATTCACGACATGTAAGTACAGCATCTGTAGTTTCTTTGAGAAAGAAATGACTTTGCTATCTACCTGTCATGTGTCCAGCACACAGCCTCTTACCTGAGCCGTGCTTCCACTTTTGGCTGCAGGTCCATTGCACACCCACCTCAGCACAGAATCAGAATGGTCAGGGTTGGAAGGGACCTTAAAGATCATCCAGTTCCAACCCCCCTGCCATGGGCAGGGACACCTCCCACTAGAGCATGCAACTCACTAGAACTGGAGTATTTATTAGCAGTCTGTGGAAGGAAAATGCTTATTTGTCTTGATATTCCATCACGCATATGTTTTTATCCTTGCTACAGATCCAGAAGGGTGAACTACTGAGGGATCTGAATGGTACCTCAGTGCTGTCCTTGGGACAGGACAGAGGATATTCAAAATGCACATGCAGATCTGGTGGCCAAAATCTAGATCTCGTGTTCATGGGAGATGTGTGCAGAAAGAGAAGACTGTCCATATGTGAACAAGACACGTAGAACAGTAGTCAAAATTGTAACGAATAACAATTCCATTTGCTCTCTGTCACATCACACCATTATAAACAACGTATGTACTGTGTGACCATAGTCCTCTGATAGCCTTAGCCATGGATAGCCAAAGAAATAGGGAAAGTGCTTTGTGGCATCCAGGCGTAGAAGTAAACATCTGAACTCTGAAACAGTGACACGCAGCAAGAATCATCTTGCTTGGGGTTGCCTAGCAATAATTCATTATGGCTACTAATAGAACGATAGGTTTGCTGTGAAGAGCTTTTAGAACTGTGAAGTCAGTAGATGCAATGGTGTAGCATAACGTAAGGAAATTAAGAAGAAAAATAATCTTTATCAAAAGCAACAAGACTAAAAAGAAAAAGCCTATTTCAGTGTGATGCTGTGAAGATAATATAATCACAAGTTTAGCATAGGAATTTGCCTTAGGGCAATTACTGTTCAGTGTAGTTGCATAGGAATAACTGGCTTTAACCCTAGAATTTAACCTAATTTACAATGAAAAGTAAGAAAAGCTTCATTATTCTTGTTGGCTAAAAGTAAAGCATTTCGAGTGAAGTAGTTTCCATCTGTGTCATCTAGCTGAAGTGTCTACGTTACATGCATCAGAGAAATTAGTAATGTTTGAAAAATGGCTAATTAATTGTATCTTGCATATTGCCCGAAGATGGAATCAAGGCTGCACATATATATGCTCTTATGGAGAGTAAAGCGTATGTGTAAGTTTGCATAAGTCTCATTCCATCATTTTGTCACAGCTTTGTGTACAGCTGGATTTATTCCCTGCTTTATGCAGTGTGGAGCACTTACTGTTTTAAACCACTTACATGAAATACCTGCTGTGTTTCCTTTCCAAGTTGATAAATATACCAAGAAAGTCCTTTGGTATCCTTTGGAATACAGCATGTTCTACAAGCATGAAATAGTAAATAAAGACCACTGATAGCTTAATGGTAACCATTAAATTAACTCAATAGTAATGAGCCACATGAGAGTCTATCTGCCTCTTAAATTTTTATTTGATATGTGTGTTTCTTCTGTGTTTCAGAAAGAGTCTGAGAAGAGGCCTCTGCTGTGAGACTACACTGGAACCATACTGGTGGTTGCCACTCTGAAAGTAATGAAAGCACATACAAAGCTTTGCAGTGTGGGATTCTTAGGGGGAGGTTGGTTTTTTTGTTTGTTTTGTTTGGATTTTTATTGTGCGTGTTCCTTTTTGTTTGGTTGTGTGTGTTTTGTTTGGGTCTTTCCATAGGCAAAGGTTATGGCAGTATTTTCATTTAATACTGAGAATACTTTGCAAGAGAAATCACTATTAAATGAGTGCACTAAAGATCCTGAAGTACTTCAAGAGGTACCAAAAGAGTTTTGGGTGGTCTTTGCTATATCCTGTAGTTGTTTTTTTTAATTCGTCCAACCTTCATGTTTCTTTTCACTCTTTTGTTTCAGTGTATGAGCTGCCTAACACCAGTATTTATCTAATTCACATTTTTTTCAGAATATTTCATGTCCCCTAATAGTCTGTAGTATAAAGTATCAATGTAATAGTATATTAAAATTTCCCTCAAATATCTTAATATGTGACTGTATTAGATGTTTCTGTACAGTGCATGTTCATATAATGACCTGAGTATTGAGTGCTGCCACTTCCTGGAGTGCTGGAACTTCAGTGTCAGCCTAGACTCTGGCACTTGAAATCTCTGTGAACTCTTAAGAGCTTCCAAAAAAATGTAACTTGTAATCTTTCCGTGTTATCAGCACAGTTAGGGAGTGCTGTCATTTTAAACTGTGCTTTCAGAGAACGGAATACCTTTGTTTGTTGAAGCAAAAACAGTATTTCATGGATTATTGGGCTGTCCACAGGAATGGCTATTCAGATTAGCTTTAGGTTACACAATGTTGTGTAAATGTAGATCCACAAACAATCCTGTCCAGCCATTTGCATGTTCTCCTTCATATGCAACTAAATGTCTTGATCAGATCACATTAAATTGCTACCTATCTGTTTCAGTCTGCTGGAAGGGAGTGGTGATAGTCTTTGCTGTTTAAGATGGATGGTTCACTTGTTGTTCACAGGAGGAGAAAAAATTTCCAATCATTCTGCACCACTGGAGTCTGGCGTGAGCTGCTGAGAAAAAGGAAGATAAATGCCATCAGAAAAAAGGCAGATGTGAGGGTGCTTTCCAGTGCAGACACTGCCTGAAACAGGTGGCTAAAATGCACAAAATGCCAACCTCAAAGTGGTACAACTTAGAGAGTTTACCTTGATTTAAATAACCATCATGAATAATTGAGCACGACTGACAAATATTTTAACCAAACCTTTTACATATTCAAGTCATTCAGACATAGCAGTCTCAAGGTATGTGATTGTTTATTTTCTTCTCAAAAGGGTTTTTTTTTTTTTTTAATTCTTTGGAGAAAATCTCTTTTGTGATTCTGTGTTAACTATTGCCATGAAATTATTTTGGGTTAGTTGTTGCCATAAATATAAAAATAAAAATTTTGATTCCAGGGCAGCACAACTTTTCCTACTTACCTTGCTGCTTGTGCAGGAAGCTCTGAGGATGTAGGCAAATGGTTTGGGCAAAAAGCACAGGCTTTATGTTAAATGTTAGAGTAGGCTTTAATCTGGACTTTTTGGCTGTAGCCGTGGTTTTTTTAAGCAACTTCTGGAAACCTGGATCTGTTCTCTGTGAGTGAACTTGTTTGCTGAAAAAGAGAAGGAAGGGAGACACAATTTTTACTCTTTTATTAGAGTGCTTACTACTTTGCTTTTAAGAAGCCATTATTATGATTATTATTGTATAATTCACCACTTCAGTCCAAGGATTAAATCTTGATCACAATGAAGGGTACCAATATGTATGCAGGAGAAGCATTTTAATGACGTCAAAATACAATTGGAAGCTTGAAGGTTCTCATTGCCTTTGTCATTATAGGACAGTGGTTTTTTTTAATCATCTTCCTCCTTCCCTTCAGTGATTTGAAGTTGCCCTTCTGCATACTGACGTACAGTGAAATATTTTATGCAGTGTACTGACTCTCAACCAAAGGTCCAGGGCTAGTGGCTTCCCAAACAGTTCTGATATGTGCATCTGTCTGGGACAGAAACAGTCAAACTAAATCTGATTTTGCTATTTCTTTCCAGTTCCCATTGTTCTAGTGAACTTAGGGTTTGTTGCTTCTTGTACGTCTAAGTCCTCTACCACAGGCTGTTGCTAAGAAACAGTGATGTTATAAGTGATACAAATAAAATAACAAATTCCTATAAAATTCACTATCAAAAAAGAGGGATTATGTGCATGATGTTGGGATTTTTGTTGCATGAAGTACAGCAATCAGATAGTTAGCTTTCAATTGATACGTTCTCAGTAAAACAACAAATGAAGCCTATAACATTGAGTGTTTGGAATAAGATCAGTGTATTTAGATGATTCCTCCAGCAGAAAAGCCCATGATACTCTCTAAAGAAGTTGTATGTGCCTGTTGGGGAAACAAAGCCTTGTTACTGAACAGTAGAACTTAGTGAATAACTGATTCTCTTGGTTCGGTAGCTGAAGCAAAAGGAAACAGGAATGGTCCAATATGACCTGAACCTTGAAAAGAGTGGAGACATTACATTTTAAAAAAGGAAAAGTATTTTGGCTCAAATTAAATGTTCAGAGTTATTTTAATTTTTACAATATAGAAAACCCCTTCATGTCAAAACAAAATATCACAAAAAGAGATAAGTATCTCATGAAAATACAGGAAATTGGTTTTTCCAGATATATCTCCTTGACAGATTTGTCAATAATTAGCAAAAAATAATAATAGCTTAGCATGAAATTAATTTCTAAATAAACAACTACTAACCTGAAACATCTTCTGAATAAGGGAGAGGGCCTATTGCTTAGAGACCTTCCAAGTGCTTGCATTGAAATCCTCAGCTTATGGCTTAGTGTGTGGATGGCAGCAGTGCTTTCGGAGCCAAAAAATAAGTCAATGACTTCTCCAGATAACTTGATGACAGAATTCCATAGTATATTTTAAGGCATATATAATAAATTACATTATTCATACATTGATGAAATTTTGTAGCACTGCTGTAAGGTATTTTTGAAAGCTTTTTTTTTTGCTTTAATTTCTCTTTGACTTGGAGAGTGCCTAAACTTGCAGTGAACCTAAATTGTAGTGAAATGGAATGGAGTACGTACAGAGGAAACTAATGAAATAGTAGCTGTTGCTGTTCATTTTGAAGCCTTAATTTTTTTTTCACTTGCTGTCTCAATTTTGATTATTAAAATATGTATGGTAGTTCTCACCTCACATTACCTGTGAGTGTTTGTCCCCTTTCCTAATTAGGTGTCAGGATGTCAGTGATTTATGTAAAATCATGAATAAATTACAAATAGAAGCCATACATATGTACAGAGCCATTGAACTAATTACAGTTCTATGCAGCACGAAGTACAGTGGTGATCACCACTTCTGACCTTTGAGTTGGAGCTTCATTTGCCTGGAATATCACTGATTGATTAAGTAGATGATGACAGTCAAGTCGGAGTCACAGCTGTAAAACCTATTTGTCACAACACCACAATCTCCATCTGTCACTATTGAAGAGTGTTCAGCAGATTTGATCTACTTTCAGTCCTATACCTACTTGTCATTCAGCATTTACATAATATGGGAAAATATAATTAAGACTGTAGTCCCAAACAGTGATTAAGACTTAATCATGGCAAAAAACAAATGGGTGAACAATAGAGGTAGGTCTAGGAAAACAGTGCATTCTTGCTTAAATATGCCTACTGATTTTTTTTTTTGTGCTTTTTCATAGGATGGGGCTACAGGCACAAAACTAAGTATGATTGGAGACCAACAGAATGTAATTGTCATTGTTCCTCGTATGCCTGAAGTAGAAGGTAAAGTAACTTAGGAAAGAAAAACTCTCCCATGCCTTAGGTAGATCCATCTTGGGGCTCTCTTACTGTCCTGCAGGGTTTTTGACCTCCCTCTTAAGTGCAGTGGCTGAAGCCTAGACAAATTGATGCTTAATAACTCTGGGTCACAGTATCCAGTCAGATGCATATTCCTGTGCTACTTTTGCTAGGTAGTACCAATGGTTTTCTTGTCTGTTTGGCTGTTGTGTAACTTTCTAAAGTACAGATCTCATGTCATAGTTTTTTGGGGCTTTTTTGAGGGCTTTTCCCTGAATTGATGACTGTTGTTTCCACTTGGTCTCATCTGTTCTTTATTAGAGCCATAATTTTGTCTTCATGTGAGTTGTGTATTGAGTATTTTAAGAGAAGGGGACGTTTTGCTCCGAGACCAACCTAAAGCATTTTGATGTTTCTATGTCTTTGGAATAAGGGATTAAAAAGAAAAAAAAAAAAAAAAAAGCTAGCAAGAAAAGCACCTCTATCCCCCAAATGCAGGAAGTAACACAGTGCTTCCGAAGAACATGTGCGCTCTCAATATCCCAGCTGCGTTGTAATATTGTTTTTGTGTGTTTCAGTTTGTTTGTTTCTACCCAAATACCAATTTCCCTGAGCAGATGCTGGGCTCTCAGGATCTGTGCCTTATGGTTGCTCTGCCATCCAGTCTGCTTAACTGATGCAGGACCTGGGAACCCAGCCCAGAACTTCCAGGCTTCCAGCTCAGCGGCAGGGAAACCCCAAGTGTCCTGGATTCCACTCATATTTTCAGGGTCTACAATTTCTAATGGCAACAGAGAAATGGATGGAGCAGTGGCTCCCCAGGCTCTTGGCATCTCAGTTCCATAGCAGGGAACCTGGGGAACCACAGCTAGTCCAAGGGAGCACAGCACAGAAGCACCTCAGATGGGTTTGGCCGTGGGATTCTTATCAGCCCTGCCAAGACTGATCTGCTTGTGGGTCAGTAGTGAAAAGCTTGGTATGAGAGTGCTGAACATCTCTTTCCTGAATTCACTTCCACTCTAGATGCTGAACAGCTTCTGTAGAGCTGTCCTTCACCAGTTTACATGTAGTCGTGTGGCAGGGTGCTCTGTAATAAGCTGGTTGCAGCAGTCCAGGTCTCTGTATCATCCTGACCTGTCCTGAATGTAGTGGGTGCTGCAGCTCCCTTGCAGCCTAGAGATGGGCTATGGGGTGGCAGGGGAGGCTATGTATACTCTGATATAGGTTGAGTTAGGAATCTTTGCCTTATCTTACCAGGGTAATTTTATAGAGAGGTTTTTTGTCAGATTCCTGTGGGATCATCATCTTCTCCAGATATAATCTGTTGGTGAATCGTGATTCTTTTGTCCTCTTGGCAACACAGAAAACTTCCAGTTACCAGATCCAGGATTTTCCATTCATATGGTAATTTAGCAGAGCTATATAGAGAAATGAAATAAATAATAGCAAGAAATGGAAATAAATTTTCATAACAGATCTGTCTGAAACTTTAAGTCCAAGATGATTTAAGTCCATGATGGATTTAATTAGCTCAGGACACTTTGGTTTTCCTGTAACTTAAATGGGTCAACTTTACAACTTGCAGGCTCTTAGGCCATCATTTCAAGTGAGTCATCTTTATTTTATAGTGTTTAAACTGGACATATGTTCTGGGTTTTGTGATATTCTGTAAAATTTGACAGACTATGACTGGGGACTTTATTCTGACACCTGTAAATAAACAAAGAATTGTTTTACAGTATTCCAATAAGTCTAGTTTATGATCGGTTGTAAAAAACCTTGAAGAACCTTTTTAGAACAGGCTGTGGCTCTGTGTTATTATGCTTTTGGTTAAGGAAATGGGAATTCAGTAGAGTCCTGTCTGAAAGGACATATCCTACCGATGGCGGCAGTGCAATGAGGATCAGTTTGGTGGGCTTTAATTATTTTAGTGCTCATCTGGTGAAATTAGTTTATTTTTTTTATTGTGAGCTGTTTATTACACATCCAGTATATATGCACAAACCTAGACCTCTTTCCTTTTTTAAATAGAGCTACAGCACAGAAGGTGCATCCAGCAGTGTGTAAAGAGATACAGGATGTTCCTGGGAACTTGGAGTTCAGGTCATCCAGGCTCTGCATCATTTACTTTTCCTCCAGGGTTATATCACAGGCTCTCTCCTTTAAGACGACAGGGCTTGCACCAGATTTCAGTATTGCTGTAAATCTGAAAACACACAAAAAGAAATGAAGACATCAGCCAGGTGCCAGTTACATTGCACACTATCAAATGATTCTAAGAAGTCCTGAGCTTCCCATTCAGAAATGATACTAAGAGTCACACTGGTGAGAATTTCATTTGCTTTTTAAAAGGCCACTAAAAAAAAAAAAAAAAAAAAAAAAAAAAAAAGACAAGATAAATTGCTAGTTATATAGCTGTATAGACCAATTAAAGCAATAGAAATGTGCTGGAAAATTGTCCTTGCTCTTTGGCTTCTGTCCACATATATTCTTTGAGATCTTGTTTATACTGGGGATTTGCTTCCATTTCAGTCAAGGACAAACTGCTCTCAGACTAGCTAATCTGTTGCAAATGCCAGCCCTTGCAGAGTGTCCCATTACCATAGTCTGTCCTCTACATACTGTGATTCCCTACACTGAGACTGGAAGCAGTGTGAGGTTCTGAGCTGGGTGGAAGTATTGCTGCTTACAGCAATGTTCCCATCTCTCTCCTCCCACTGGGCTCTGCTGGTGTAGCAGCACATCTGGCTGTTCCCTGGCTGGGACATAGGGAGCTGTGAGGGTCCATCTGGAGCAGTGACAGCTCTACCATGGGAGAGGAGCAGGGCAATGAGATTCTTGGGGTGGCTAGTAGGCTCAGCTGCAGGTAGGACTGCTTGCCTAACCCAGTCTGAAACTGCCTTGTCCAAATAACCCACTAGCTGGTTGCTGCTAGCAATGGAGCCTAGCAATGTTCTAGCTAAAAATGGCTTTTTAGAGGCATCAGAGAAGCCTGTTGCTAGTGCCTGCATCAGTATTTTAAAGGAGTCGGAATGAACAACTGTGAGCAAATAATCTTATGGTAATCTGAAATGCTTCTCAGCTGATAGCACTTGTTGTGTGTTTGCAGAGCAGAATGCCAGGCTTCTGAAATGGACACTTTCATCATCTCTATTAAGGAATAAGAGATTCAAGGTGGTGAGCTTTTGGGGAGGCTTCCTGTAGAAGAATGCAGTTTGCTGCGTTCATTCTTTTTGGTGTTAATCTGATACTTTCCTCATTGCCAAAAAGCATGAATAGCAGGTTAAAATGCTAGAACCAAAGAAGAGATAGCTTTGAGGAGGTAGAAAATGTTTTAATTCTCCTGGTTCAAATATACAAAGCAAGCTTCCCTGGGGGGTGTTTTCCTTGTTAACTCATTTATAAGATAAGCAAAGCTACAGGTGTTCAGCTTTAGTAAGGCATTAGTGAGCAATTATATAGGACACTAAAAATCAAGCTAGAGTCTTTGTATGAAGGAAGTGAACACTGAATTTGACAGCAAAACTGCACAGCAAATCAGATTTTTAGGAAGTAAAGTTGTTGGATAAAATCTTTAATACATGTAGAAAGGATATTGTTGAAAGAAGGAAGAACTATATATTTTTATGTACAAGATATGTAAAGACACGAATAATATATAAAGGAATAACTGGTTCTAACATTACTGATAAAATAATTTTCTGCTTGTATTAAAATGTTCTTTAAAATATTGCTTTGAAATAGTGCAGAGCCAGCTTTCCACTAACAGAGAATGTTGTATGCCCTTGATTTATGAAATTCATTTCAATTGCAAACCACTGGCTCTTCTGCATTTGTGCCCGAGCACTGTATAATTCAGTAGACAGCTCAACTAGCAGCATTGGGAAGAGAAAGAGGAAATTAGATGTATTAAACCTGAAGAATCAGTGACATGCAAGTAACAGTTTTGCTCTTGTAGTTCTCATTTGTTAGAAGGCCGCTCCTAATTCTAACATGTCTTAGCCTTGGAAACAATGATCTGTTTTATTAACCTCAAAACTACAAATTTAGGACAGAGTTTTTGACACTTTCTTAATTACAGGAAGGTATGTTGTGAAATGCTTGGCTCCTACTTGTCTTCATGTGAACTTGCCTTTTTATTTTTCGTAGTTGTATCACACTCCATCTCAACGTCAGCTTTAATGAGTAAATTTGGCTAATGCTTATGTTTCATATGAAATTCCTTTTAGAACTTGTTTAGTAGTGGTATGAAGTTGAGACAGAGGGAGGTGGAAACTTCAAGTAATTAATGTCACAGGAGTGCAAGTCCTAGTGTCATAGAATTGTTTAGTTTGGAAAAGACCTTTAAGATGGTCAGGTCCTGCCATTAACCCAGCACAGCCAAGTCCATCACTAAACCATGTCACTGAGCAACTGCCAGGGATGGTGACTCGACCACTTCCCTGGGCAGCCTCTTCTAGTGCTTGACAACCCTTTTGGAGAAGATATTTTTCCATGCCCCATGTAACGCTCCCCTGGTCCAACTTGAGGCCGTTTTCTCTTGTGTGTAACAGAGGCATGAGTTGTGCAAGTAGACTGAAACACTTCAACGTACGTACATGGCGTGGAAAATGCCAGAACGAGTCATTGTAACGACTCCTTGCACATCATTGTCCGGAGCTGTGGATACAGTCTGCAGCTGTGGAGATACCTCTGTGGTGCTGCTCACAAAAGGGCTTTGTGAGAATTTAAGAATAGAAAGCTTTGCAGTTCTAAGATGAGTGAATAAGTTCAACATTTGCTACGTCTCTTAGTCATTCTCTAGCAAAACAGAGGAAAAAATGGTGGTCTTTGTAGATGTGAGAACTGCTGATACTGGACTTAATATTTGTCTGTTCTTCCAGTAGATGCAAGGGAATGTCCAATCACTGCAGTTATTAATTGGAGCAAATTGTAAATGCAGATGGTTTACTTCTGATTAAGTTAGCCTCACCATGTATTTCAATGCAGGTATATATTTATATCTTTATATATATATATTTATATCTCTACCTATATTTATGTTCATGTATATGTGTTTATACACACAGAAGTTTTCCTTCCTGATCTTGCAGGAGATGCATCTGTCTCTTAAACTAGAGACTGTATGGTAACAAAGTTTTTTTGTTTTCTTTATAAAAAATATTGAAGGCTGGAATTGGGCCACTGTTGTCTACACATGTCTCTTTCAGATGTAGTCAAACTTAGCAAGATTTGGTGGCTGTAGTGTTCCCTTTTTGATAAGGTAGGAATCGCATTGTTATCCTTGAAAGCTGCTGGTGTTTTTTGTTCTTGCTGGCTGATTTCCTTACTTGGCAAGCTAAAGTTTCAGAATTAACACAGGAAATCCTGTGCTAGGGTATTCTTGAAAATTCTCGTATTTAATGCCATTTGTAGATAACGCAGTTTCTCTCAGAAAAAGATTTATTGTTTTAAATGTTTTTTTCAAGTTCATTAAGAGCTTAGATATCTTCTAGACTTATTAATAGCTTGGTATTAATTGGTACTTGTAAGTCATAGCCAAACAGAAAATTCAGGCATCTTGAAATAGATGTGAGAATCTGGAGGTAGTGTTAGGTGCACAAGTATTTTTAAAAGATACCTCAGGTTTGAATGAATCTGTAGAATAATTAAATTGCACAGGGAACAGTCTGTTAACAGTTGCTTATGTCATGATCCCCTCCTCTTCTGTAAAACCTGAAATTCTGTGGAATTCAGTTTTATATTCTGTGGGTTTTATTTGTTTCTTCATTAATGGAAAATCTCAGCTGTTTCTGTTGGTCTTAAACCCTCTTTCCCCATCGAGAAACTGAAACTGTAATTGTGTTTAGACAATTTATACCTGAATGTATTTTTTCATTGGATGTTAATGCTCTAATATGTATTCCTTTCTGGATTTCTTTTCAGTAGGTTTATATCTAATTTAAATTTATTTTTATTATAAAGTTTCTATTAAGTATATGCAATTTGTGGTGTGACTATAGTAACAACTCTGACAGATCCTTAAATTTTGGAATTTCTTACTTCTGTGTCTCTGCTTATTGCAATTAGACCTTTCTGTAGCTAATGAAACATATGTGATTTGTTTGTTTATGCCCGAGGACTGAATTTGTTGCTGAATAATGCAAAAACATATGCAAGGACAAGTGTGGTAAATGGAATTAGGAATGTGTGCATTGAGGCTGTATGAGCAAAGTCAATTGAAAGAGGTGTTAAAACTTTGGCTCTTAGCTCTACCTGCTCAGTGCAGGTGGAAGCACCTTTACGTTAATACTTGTGTGAGTGGAAGTTCACCAGAGACTGTCAAGCATGACTAATGGTATTTGACAAAAAAATGAGGAACTCCTACGGATTTTTACCTTAAATGGTATTAAAAGCAGCAATCCAAATGGTGCAGGCGTTGACAGGCTATTTGGCAAGATAGGATCATTTGCTTTCCTGCGCTGTGCTCTGCTGGCAGGTTCTGAGCATAGTCTCTCTACAGCTATCTAGAAAAGACAGCAAATGAACATTCACGTTTCACTTTCAAGTATGTTAATATTTGAAACCAGACCTACAGCATAAATATTTTTCCGAAAACCTGTTTTGTGAGATTTCAAGGAAGCTGCTTCTTCAGGAAGAAGGCTAATACAGGTCTGACCAGGATCAGCAATTAGAATTTCTTACCCTGACACATCTAATCGTTACTAGTCCATGCGTAATACGAGTAATCTCCTTCTTAAAGAACTGTTATTTTTCAAGCGGTGCAGATAAGATGAAGGGAAGTCCAGTTTGTTTAATTAAAAGGTATCAAATTGCTGCAGGCTTATGTTAGTGGATTAGATTTTTCTCCCCGAAATAACTTCAGACAAATTACATCATGAATGAATGTGGTCCGGTTCATTCTGTAATTATATTTGGAAGGAGTGTAGAAGTAGGGAAGAATGGAGTCTTGTATCCATCTTGTATAAAAAATTCTGCCTTTGATGTTTCTTTGATTGAGAAACTGTTCTGATTTTTATAGCAGCATAGTGAGTGCAGAAATTGCATTTCCTTTATCCACAACACCTACTTTTCTCAGGCATCTATAGTGATGTGCAGTGTCAATACGGTTTTGCTCATCACATTTGACAGATGCGGTATATAATCTCTGCCCCTGCAGACAGTCTTCAGCTCTGCTGTCCATGTTGTGGAATTAATGCCACACAGCTTGAAAATTTGCCTTGAGCATGTCCTTGTAATATTTGACTGGCCTCTCTCTCAGTCATTCACTGTGTTTTAAATGGCCGTATAGAGTTAGCTCTGAGCAGTATTTATCTGACATATGCATTGAATGCCCACACCAGTACAGCTAAGCTGGAAGGATCACTGGTTCAGTGCTTAATATTTTACCTTGAGTTTAATTTTACATTGGCTATAATATCAGCCAAGTATCCTCCACAGGACTGTATTGTTCAGCTAATCAACTAGCAGAAATTAATTGAAAGTCTTTGTGCCTGGTCATGGATAGAGAGTGATTTTCTTGCAGTAAGGAATTCAGCTGAGTTCCGGAGTACAATGCAGCTCACGTTAATTTAGCAAGGCACTCTCATCAAGTATCATTAATTCTTCATTCTCTTATATTTACACCCAGTTTAAAAAAAAATAAAATCAGTGCTTCTGGTTTTAGAAATGCGAACCCCTCATCTGTATTTGAAGAAACCTCCACTGATGCATATTCTTTCAAAAACAACCTAAAGAAAAATGCTACCACCCAACTTATAGGAGATGATTAATCAAATTACTTGTATAAGTACGTAACACTACTGATCATGGGGTCTGATGAGTACATTGTTTCCTGAAGAAAGTGTGATTAAAAACAATGCACTTTGGACACTATGGAAGCAATAACTTTGATCAGTTATTAATGTTGCCTGTAAAGAAAAGGTCAGTGGCTTTTTAATCCCAATTTTCTTAGAGGATTAGAAATCCTGCCTTGCACAGCTCAAATATTTTGTCTCTTAAGTTAATATATAAGTACTTATTAAGGAAGGAAGGGTACCTCCTTACACACTTTCCATCATACTTGGAAAACACAGTATTATTTAGGTACTAAAAATGGATCCTTATTCTTAGCGAACTTATTTGCTTAGTGGATCAATTGTATGATTACTTTTATTAATAATACAGGTAATATGCACTAGATGGAGAAAATGGAAAAAAATAATGGGTTTTATGAGTTCCAGATGTCACCCGGAGAGAATAAAAAGGGCATCCCAACCCATTGATACCCACTAGATATCTGTTACCTTTTTATAATAACAACTTGATATTTTTCTTCCAGTACAAGTGGCCTGGAGGGGAAGGCCTTTTCCTAATGGGGAGCAGATACACTTACTAGAAACTAAATAATTACTGAAATTGAATTGCTTTGAGAAACTTGCTTTCTAGTTTGTGAAACTGGTATTTCCCCTATATAATCTTTGTTTTGGTCACCTCACCTTAAAAAAACCAGAAGCAACACGTGGAAATATTCAGTACTTCCAGGCAGCTTTCTACTGCTAGGACGTTTGTGGAATGAAGTAAAATTAAATATGATGGATCCTTCCGTGTTTTATGATAAACTTCTTTACATTGGTGAAAGTAAGTTAGCTGGTACCTAATGAAATGCCTATTCTAGGTATATCACTATTTCAGTGATAATAAAAACCACTCCTTTAATAGGTTTAATGGTTTTGTGCTGTTAGTGTCTCGTGCTGGTGACTATTTTAATGCAAAGGATTTGTCTTCCTTACTGCTGTTTTTCTATTGTTTTCTCCAAGGGAAAAAGAGCAAACAATCAAAAATAAAAGACTGGGGATTTTTCTTCTGGAAATCCACCAATATGCATTTCACAGTAAAACTGGCTGGTCAGCTTATTTGATTATTGGCACATAAGACCCCTCTGGTGTGTGTGTATTTATGCATCTTGTATGTTCATATTTCAGCATGGATTATAAAGTACACCGTTGCCTGGGAAGGAAGTTACTCAGAGTAAGGTGTCCCCTATGCCAGAGAGATTTATCTGAGCTTGTTCAGTCAGTTAAGCCTGAGTATCAGAGACCTTCTTCAAAGAAAAGTGTTTACTGTTTTTGTTTTGTAGCTGGGACTGGTTTATGCTTTATTTTAGGGGGCAGGCATGCCTCTGATCACACTCCTTGTCTCTGTTTCTGGCTGATTTCCCTTCTCAGTGTGTTGCCTGAGGCTATTTTACCTCAGGTGAGCTTCAGATGTTGAGGTTGCCTTTGAATTTCAGCATTACCGTGCATCAGATCACAGAGTCCTCATCTTCTGTGACATGGAAGGCAGTTACTTTCTATCCTGAATTAAGACAGCTTGAGTATGCTTTGAGCTTTAATTATTTGAGTCATACTGAAGTTATTAAGAAGACATAGCCTAAAGTTTTATATGCATACACGTCCAAATGTTTGCAGGATCAGACTCTAATGTCACAAATGAGTTTTGTGGTGAGGCATAAGTGACAGGCAGAGTTTTATAGATCGAGGAGAAGGTGAATAAAAAAAAGAACAGGATTTCAAGAAAAAGTAAGATTAATAGAAACCATATATAGGACTCCACGTGATTCAGCAGGGTCTAGACAGTTGCCCTTTCTTTGTGTTCTAATGTCTTGTGCAGCAATGATAGAAGCCACGTGTGAGCATCAAATAAAGGCATCCTAACTCATGTCTTCTCTGTTTAATCTTTCATCAGTCTGGTTAATCTGAAAGAAGATGGATGTTTAAGAGTGAAAATGTCACACAAACAGCATATCAGCATATGAGGTATGTTGTGAAACTCAGATCATACTGAGTGTATTCATTCCTTAATGAAACTGAGTGAAAACAGTAACTCAAAAATCTCTAGCTATATTATGATAGATACTTCTCAGTATTAATTATTCCATATCCTCACTTCTCCCTGTATTCTGATTTTCTTCACTTAATACATTCTTTGGATTTCTTTACTGGATGTATTTCCTCTTCTTTGTTTCTTTTTAGCATCTTCCTGTTTTTAAGCATGCTTTTTCCTATTAACTTTTGTTATTGCTGATAGATAGACAGTTGGGTGTGTTTCTCAGTGCTTTGCCTCTCTGCCTATTTTTTTTTACATGTGAATCTCAAATTGTCAAGGAAAAAAAAAAAAAACTTTACTGTCTCTTTAGAAAATGTTCCCAGACAGTTAAAATATTGGAAAAAATAAACATATTAGGAATTTCTGTTCTATTCTCAAGACTGATTTCAGCATGGTGAAAATGGTCTCTGCTAACTAATTTTTCCTGAGTAGTCTGTTCTTTGAGGTAACATTTGAAAAAGACTGTAGGTTTGAAAGTGCATTGTAAGAATCAAAATAGGAAAAAAAATCATAAATACCTCCAACTTCTTAAAATGATGCCATGATGGTTATTTAAAAGCAAGGGGCATAGAAGAAAGAACAGAAGTAGTACTATGAGTTGTACCTAGTACCAAGTTCTTAGTCTTTAAATGGTCCTTCTTTTGGTCCTTTAGTTTCTCATGATCACAAAATTTGGTCTTTGGTTGCCTGCTGCCTGTACAAAATTGTATAACTGAAATAACTGGGTTGTTTGGGGTTTTTAAAAACATGTTTTGTGAAGTGTTGGATGCCATCAGGAGAAAACTATCTCCTTAATTAGCATCAGGTTTTGTATATCTTGCCAGGACTAACAGTTTGTCAGTTGGTAAATAAATATTTGACTCAAATGTAATCAGTGACTTCAGCATTTACACATTGTATAGCTGTCATAATATTGGGAAATTAGTTTTTTCCTAGGCCAGTGCAAGCCTTAATGTTCAATCCGTCACAAAGCTTAGGTGGGTCCTGACATGCTTGTAAAGATTTATACTGTAACAGTACATTTAGTAATGGTAATAAACTGACTAAATATTATATTTCATTGTAGTGTGCATTTCCAAGGAGTTATAAGTTATTCAGTCCCTACGTAAAGAAAATCCACGTAGATAGGAAGACATGAGATTTCTGAATTGGTCTCACTGCGAAATCAAATTATGTGCTATATTAACAAATGGCAGTATTAACTGAGGTAGAGTAAAATAATTCTGCCAGAGTAAATGTTCTAAGAGCTGAGCTATTTTCCTCTGTATCACTGCAACTTTTTATATAACTGTTGTAGAGAGCGAGGATACTTTCTGCTCATTGGGTTTGTGGATACAGTTTAGTTTTCTTAGGATTTATAATTGTTCCAGCTTTTCACTGCAGAGTATTTAGAAATACAATTGCTTGCAAACCAATATTAGAATATATTCTTATTAAAATGAATCTCTCATTTTTCTAACTGAGATTTGGAGCTCGACTCCTAAGGATGCACCACGAGACCAAGCACAGAATGCTTTCAGAATCTCTTCTGCTGCCTTTGCACCCTTACCATGCTCACACTTTGGCAGCACGTTCTCTCATTTGAGCTGGAACAATTTCTGCAGGATTGTGCTCTGAATTGCACCAGGGATTCACTGTGTTTTCTTTTAGAACCTGATCCAGGTCAGAGCAAGGCCTTACAGTACAAACTAAAAAGAATGTAACCCATTAAGAAAGACAAAAATAGAAAGCAAATTATGAAGTCAAGAGTTGTCACTAGTCCTCTGTACTGGGGAACTGTTCCTGCAGTATTGTGTACATCATGTTAAATGTCTGTCGTTCCAGAAAGTGTCAGTGGTTTTCATAACAACTACTCCCATTTTCTGGGAACTAAATTTTTTTGATTTCTTGAAAGTCTGTCTTTTAATAGAGCTTACAATCATATACACGTGTTTACTTCTGCAAGTGAAGAGTACTGAGGAAATAAATTCTATCAAAAGACTAAGTAAATCTGTTAGTTTGGAACAATGAAAAATGTCCAAGAAACTACAAAAGATTATTCTCCCTTAACACTCTAAAAGAGGTTTTCTTCTAATAATGGGAAACATTTTTTTCTCCCAAAGCACTTCATTTCTGTGGATTGTTTGTCTGTACTGCCTGTATTCTCCTTTCTCTTGATGAAATTTCCAGAAAGTTATGCATATTCTTTCTAAGTGTGTGATCAGACCCCAATATTTATTTCAGGTAATGGAAAAAGTAGCTGGAAATTGGATTTTTGTATTTTGCAAAACACACAGAAAATAAATTATCCTCTAACTTGTTCTAATCTTTGAGCATAACCTTTATATTATTTACAGTTCAGGAGTGTTCCAAAAAATCTCATTTGGTGAATGAAATTGTTTTTGAGAGGTTTATTGTCAGTTGCCTTGCTGCTTGCTTGGGCAGCTCGTGTCAGCTCCACTTTCTGTCTGTAAAAGCTTCAAAACCACTCCTTTGATTTTCTCAAAGGACTTCAGAAGTCTTTTAGAAAAGCTTACATTTTTGTGTTGAAAATAATAATCAGGTAAGTTCTATTAGAAAAACACCTTTGAACATATTTGACTCTGCCTGTTTCCCCTTGACAGTATATGAGAGAAATTGTGCAAAGGAGTCTAGACATCTGATGCCTAATGCTATTGAGAAGCCTGGCTTTGCCTAGTAAGCTGTCGATCCAAGAATAGTCCATGGCCCTACAATTTACTACAAAATAAAATACACTTCTCCTGATACCAGTACCATTTTTCAGGTGGTGAAAAGTATCAGCTATAGAGTTTGTCATGGATCTATGAATAAGTAATATTGCCCTCTTTTTCTTCAAAGAGTTGACGACAGCTGTTTTATGGAAGTCAATATTTTCGTGTACTGTTAATATAAACGAATAAACAAAGCTGGACTTTTGTTATCAAGAATGAGTAGCTAAAACCTTTTTAAAAAGTCTTGTCCTCAATGTGATGAGAAGACAGGAACTGTTTATCTTGCAGAAAGAATGAATAAGAAGGGGTACAATACAGAAATCAAAATAAGTAATAGCATGCCTAGGTAGGTTAGGTTATTTGTTTAGGGCTTTATTCACTCTTTCTAACAAAACAAGGCATCCAATCAATTTTAAGTGTATGAATGAAAGTAATTTCTTTGCCATGCCCAATTAATGTTTTGAGTTCACTGCTGCCAGAAAAGAATGGTGCCTGGTTTTTAAGATTCAAGAAGGGGAGTTGACACAGGGTGGTAACAGCTGCGTTGTCACAAAATATCTAGGACTTACACAATATGATTAATCCTGTTATAAAAAGTGTTTTTCAGGAAATACATTTTCTCACTACTTAAGCAATTAAAAATGGAGGCAAAGTAAAGTATAGACCCCTCACTTCTTACCTGACTTGACAGTGGTCCAAGGCCATAAGATATAGTCTGGTATTTTCTCTATTGATTTGAGAGAAATATGCATGCTGTGCTTCCAAGAACAATATCTCACCAGTGTTTGCTGGAAGGAACATGTAAATAGAACAGTCTGAACACTGTGAACTTTTCTTGGAGGCATTGGCTCTCGCCTGGTTTCACAAAAGTAAAATGGATCACAGAGGACCACTGCTGTCATTGAGCGTGGTGTTGCTGTGCCATTAAACTTGGGAAAAAACCACCAAACAAAACCCCACTACTTTATTACTGCAAATAACAGTAATAGGTCTGTTCTCATATGTTCTTTCAAGACCTGGTGTCTTTAAATGTATCATACACCAGTTGGTGTAAAAGAAGGCATTTTGTACATCACTGATGCATTGTCTTTTCTTTATCCATCTGGTAAGAAGTCCTTTGTTTTCTTTTTCTCCTTCTGTCCCCTTCTTTTAAGCAACAAGGCTTTATTTTTCAGTATAGTAGGTTTATAAATTTGACACCTTTTTTCCTTCAGATTTGTAGTTCAGTTGTGTTATTTTGGTATGGTACTTTGTTTATCCAAGAAGTTCAGTAATAGGGATTGGAGTTGTGTAAGATGGAGTGGGTGGAGACAAGAAGAGTTCTGAGCAGCTAAGAAAGTCTGCTGAGAATGAGACAAAATAAACTAGGAAAACTTAGAGGAAAAAGGAAATAAAAAGGGAATGAGACGAGTTAGTTGTGCTGGAAGACAACAGTGAAGAAGGGAGCAGAAGCAAACAAGAGGCAATTGAACACATTGGCATGGGTAAAGAAAGTATTTAACATCCTTTGTCGAGCAAATATTTGTGGGTGCATTAAGAAGTTCAGAAGATAAAATGTCTAACAAATATAACTCCCAGCCATAGAAAACAAGAATTTAGTCCAGATCAATGGTGGCAAATTGATAACGTGTTTTCCTGCCAAAGAGTTAAATACAGCCTCTCTCTTCCTGCCCCCCTTTGTTGTATGAATGGCAAGCAACAAAGTTTTGCACTTCAGATGTTTTAAGAAGGGGGCAAAACCTGTATTATAGAAAACCCCCTTTATTTTATGTTTTATTTCACTCATCACACACAGTATATCTCAGTGTGGCAACATTCTCTTCTTGTGAATGTTATTGTGAGCAGTTAAACACCTAATCATTAATTGTTGTCTTTAAACTACATTTAAAATAGTAGTTTTCACTGTGACTTTATCTGGATATGCTCCTTGATAGCAGCAGTGACCGAGTCCTAAATGGCATCTGGAACTAGGAAACTTAAACGCATGAGGCTTCCACACTGATTCCTGAGTTGAGCTCTTTGTTTCTCACTGGGAGTTGTTACAGGTGGTGACTCATCTTCCTGTTAATGCAGGAATAGAGTTTAAGATAGCCATATCATTTCTCAAGACAAACCTGCATTGCAATGGAAACAAATGCAGTTATCTATCAGGAGCCCAGCCTATCTTCTTTTCATGCGCCAGGATCACTTCTGAGTCATCTCACTTCTGTGTCATTGCCTTTAACATTCCCTTTGTTAAAGCAGGAATTATTGATGTTTAACACATCAAGTGCTGTTACCCTGAACGTAGATAAGTTTGGGGAGAAATAAAAGGAAATCAGTGTTTGGTGTCTGACATGAGTGGACAATGGAACCTAAACGTGCCAACCAATAAATTAAGTTGAGCTAGAAAGCTAACATTAACGAAGCTCAAAAGAACCAAGCCCACGGTTACATTTTAAAGCACAGAATGCGAATTCAGGCATCCTATAAAATGCTGAAATTATATTGTGTCTGGAAAGCAGCCAGCAGTATTCTGCACATGTTGGAAAGGAGATGAAGTAATCCCTGATTGAGGAGTGCAAGAGTCTCTTGATGAACATTGAACCGTACAGGAAAAAAAAAAATAAATAGAAATCAGAGTGAAGGCCACGCTGTCCTGTACTTGGTTTTATTCTGTATGTAGTAAAGGATGTTAAAAAAAAGATTTTAATCTATGTTTGGAAGATACCCTGCCTGGAACATTAAAAAGACACAAAAAATTGAAATGTATGAGAATGCTCTGTGCACCTCTATGATCTAAACCCTGGAGAGATCTGGTTGGTTTTTTTTTTCCTCAAACACAGTGTTAAAAATCAAGGAGACAAATCTTGTGGTCTGACTGCTGCTTTAGCTGCCTAAATCCAAAAATTGTATGCCTCTGCTGACAGCAGTCAAGTCCCCTTGATCTCCAAATTGTCATTCTTAAATCTTACCAATGTCAAAAGCTAGGTGACTCTCTCAGACTTAAACCCCCCATCCCTTTGCCATTAATACAGAATAAAGTAGCAAGATAGCAAATACAACAGTGAGATGCATATAAATACTGAAAGAACAAAAGAAAACTATTTTTATCACAATTAAGGAAGAGTGCTAATGAAAACATTTTTGGTATGTCTAGCCCAGTTAAAGATAAATTTGTGCATTAGCATGTAGTAAATGGTATCATATAGTAGGGCATAGGAGGAATAGTTGCTTGTACATATATTGTACAAGTGTTGTACAAACAGCTGTATTGGTTTTTGAACTGTGATGTATAGATAAGGTTTTTTTCTGCAGTCTGAGGTCTGCAGCAGCAAACTGCTTTTAATGTGAGCTTTCTGTTAGCTCAGTCAGAATTATGATGCTGGGAGGCACAAGTTACTGACTCCAACAGGTTTTTTTCAGCATGTTGAGCATTTTTTAATTGAGCATTGGTTAGCATGTAGTTCTACCTTATTTATTGTATTTTTCATTTACAGTGCTTAACTTCCCCCCCCATGACAGTGCTTAAGTGGCATTGATTTTAAGATAACCTGAATATCTACCGGTGAAGACTTCCTATTGGTCTGTAATATACCAGTCACATTAGGAAAATTGGATTTGTTTTTACTGCTACCTGCATGAGATAGGAATATCCAGGAATCCTGGTTATGCAATGTAGTTTAACAAAGCAAAAGCTGATTTGTGGTAGTTGCCCTGGTGCGTGCTTTTATTCCACAGGAAATAGTAGATAATCGATCACTCCAAGTAGGTGATATATTTATGTTTACTGCAAGAGAACAACATGCATATGGGCAGTTACTGCAGAGTAGCTAGTGCCTCATGTGTTTGCGTTCTGCACTTGGACTCTTTCAGAGGTCCTACATGACCAGTCCTGTACCTGTGTGATCTGTAGCTATTGATTATCTTAAATTAGAAACAAAACATGGGACTGAGCTGTGTACAGGAAAGGTGGTCTTACCATTTCTGCAGCTGTGAAAGGCTTTCTGCTATTTACAGGTGTACCACCCAATAACTCTGTAGGGGGAAATTTCTGGATGGGCCAGGCTCTCCACCAAGGGAGTTAATCAACACGTTGCAACTTGTGTAGACCCAGCAGAAGCTGCAGGAGGAAATATTCATAACTGACTGAAATGCCCAACCAGAGAGCTTCTGCATCTCTTAGTCAAATACGTAATGCTGCAGGTGGCTGGGAATTCAGTCAGGCACCTCATTTGGAAGTGATCCATTGGCTGTGTCTGTGCTCAGGGGCACAGCCCTGATACCCAGTCACACCACAGTTACAGCTTGAGGGCAGACTTGATTTTCATACTTAAGTCTTACTTACAGCTTGACTGAGAGGGGATCTTATTAGTGTTTACCAATATCTGTAGGGTGGGTGTCAAGTAGAAGGGGCCAGGCCCTTCTCAGTGGTGCCCTGGGATAGGATGAGAGGCAATGGTCGCAAGGTGAAACACAGGGAGTTCCTCCTCAACATGAGGAAAAACTTCCCTGTGACAGTGACAAAGCCTGGCCCAGGCTGCCCAGAGAGGCTGTGGAGTCTCCTTCTCTAGAGACTTTCAGTACCGATCTGCATCTGCTCCCGTGTGCCCTGCCCTGGGTGACCCTGCTCTGGCAATGGGGTTGGACTTGATGATCTCCAGAGGTCCTTTCCATCTGCTTCCATTCCGTGACTCTGTGAAATTCTGTTCCATAGCCTGGCCACAGTTATGCTGAGCTTCTCTGGGATTTGGAGTTCTTATGTATATGTTAATGCAGAAAGTCAGTTACAAACTGCTGAACTGTTTTCATTCACTACCTGTATTCTCTACAAATTTGTATCACATCAGCAATGCTGTCTTTGGGAAATGATTATATAGAGAAAAGTTTGTTGTACTTCTAATAATTATGTGTCCAGCATCTGTTGTTATTAATGTAAGTAATGATTGTAACTTACTGAGTGTTGTACTGAAAATGCACACCTCAATGCCATCTTAATGAAGGTCTTTTCATTTCTGCTGATGATGTTTCTTAAATTGAAGTTGGTATTTCAGCTCGAATCTAGTTGGTAGTAATTAGTTTTGTAAGTGTCATAGTCCATGTTTTAGCCTGATTGGTTAGAAACAAGAAAACAAAGTAGGAAGAGATACTAAATTAGGAAGAAGTCCCTATTGACATAAAGGTGGGCATGGAGTTCTATCTTCTGGGTTTGCTTTGCTGGGCAGTTAGTGGTACTCCAGTACAGCTAGTAGGAGTTTGGGTGGCTTTTTGGGTTGTTTGTTGGGATTTTTTTTCAGTCATTAAATTAAACATGTCTGTTTCTAAAGTAAAAATGATCAATAATAACAGAAGCCAATCCTGCTATATAACCAGGTCTCACACACTGTAAATGCACAGACATTTCAATTATTGTAGTTTGCTAGCCCAGCAAACATTACACCTTGGAAGATTTCTTTGTTCTGTTATTTTCAAGCACGTTTATTGGGCATCTTCAGGCAAGGTGTTGTTATCATGTGTCTGTGGTTTACTGATGAGATGATAGTAATTGTCCTGTTTGACAGTTGCTCTGTTTTCCTCATATGTTATACTCAATTCTTAAATGAATTTGTCTTGCTATGCCCCAGACAAGATTGGGCATAGTTTAACTGAAAGTCCTAACCGCTAAATTTACCGCATGTAACATACTTATTATCATTAACATTTGCCTTTTTTTTAGATGAGATAATATATCTAGAAGTTAATAGTATTTTGTACTGTAAGTATGGACATATCTGTATCTCTTTCCATGTCTGTTGAGGAACATATCTGGGTTTCTTTCTTCCTGAAGCCTGCAGTCCTTTTATCGAATTTACTTCATTCACAGCAGTCCATTGCTTGAAAAATTTCACTGTTGCTAACAGCCCTTTCATAAATCCAAAATAAATATTTCTTTTTTCTTTTGGAAGTAGTGGTTCACAAATTTGTTTTGAAAAATTAATAAAACAGAAAATGTAGCGAAAATGTTCATAAAAGAAAAGCATTGGAGTTTGTAAGTGTCTGAGAAAGGATAGAGTTGCAGAGAGTTAACTGCTTCACTAGGAGAGGATCATTTACTTAATCCTGTGCTCCTCGTCTGCTTTAGTGACTGAAGATTGAGTTTTTGAACAGCCATATAGAGCCACAGGCAAAGTGAGACCGAACATCAAACTGTGGAGTTGTAGTCATAGGTATTTGTGACCTTTCCTGCAGGCAGCTTTTCTTCTCCTGAACTTGTTATCATGGACTCAGGGTCTTTCTGCTGACTCTGGATAATTAGTCTTCCCTTTGTTTTGAGAGAGCAGAATCTATTTCACAGCTTTCTCCCTTAAAACTTTGGCTAAAATGATTTCTGGGTTTGAGGTTGGTTTTTTTTTTTGGTAGGTTGTTTTGGGTTGTTTGTTGCTTTGGGTTTTTTTATACAACTGAAGGAGAAAGCAAAATGTTTTCTATGATGCAGGTTTTCTTGCTGGGCTAGAGTGACACCACTGAGAAAATCAGCATCAAGATTATTTCAGAGTTTCTCTGTAATTCACTTTCCTTCTCTCACATTTGATTCCTCCTGCAGTCTTGGCATTTACTGAGTTTCTAACTGAGAAACAGCTTCATGTGAATAAAATCCAGTCTTGTGTTCATTGACTGTACAGCTCAGAGTGCAAGTGGTCAGCACAGCCCATCAGTTGGTTTTGCCCTCTATCTCTTGTCAGCATTGCCGTCTGTCAGAGGGTCACCTCCTGGTCCCTGAGGAGCAAAGTGCCCTCTGTTAGCTCTGCTGGCCTGTCAGTTTTAGTCACTGGACTCTTTGCAGTAAGTTGGAGTGAATTTGCATAAATATTCTTTGTCAGGTACTTTGTTTTGTCTTGATTAGGTGAATGAATATTTGTTCCTGTGCTCTCACCTGAAGATACTTTCTCCTCAGTGCAAAAGCTACTGCATATCCCCAAATATTTGTAGTCCTTGTTAATGTTGAGATGTTTCCCATGCTAAAATATTTGTTTCATCCCAGATGAGCACGTTGTAGCCTTTTAAAACACATCTGGAAACTCATGGAAATTAAATTGTTAAAATGACGCAGGAGGCTGTCACAAAGCATGTCTTCTAGATGTCTGACTGTAACACTAATGAACTGAGTTGGTGGATGCCCCTTCTTCTCTTGAATATTTTCTAAGCAAACCTCCTCTTACTTTTCAGTCATTTCCAAAATACCTTTTACTACATATACAGGGACCCCTTCTGCAACCAGGCTGACAGAGTATATTCTTTCTTGGCTAACAGTTAAGGTCATTTGTATATTTGTTCTGTCCCAGTTGAAACTAATATTGTTTTCCCCCCACTAGTCTCCTCTTCAGCATCTGTCTTCCCTGGCTGCAATCCTTCTGGATTCTAATTAGGCTTCCACTGGCTTGGCTCAGGGTGTAACCATAACCAATTTATCATTCTCTTCATCTCCCTCCGGGACATGTATTGAAAGAACAGTACCTGAACATTGCCCCTTTATCTACAATTTCCAGTCTATATCAAACATGAAATCTTGACAGATGGAGTCCAATCTGTCACAGTGAGTTAGTGTATTTTTATTCTGATTGAATTTGTTTATTGCACAAAGAAATACGGAAAATCTGTAAAGGTGACTATCTAAAATTTGGGATACAGATTGACTGTTCGGCTTGGGCGTTTCTTTTGGTTGTTTATTTTTTGTATCTGAGGATCTGGCTTGTGCTAGATGAATGAGAAAATGATGTGATACTTGTTTTTGTTGTGATAAGAGGAGGGACAGATCTGATCATAACAAAAACAGATGTAATGTGCAAAGCCATAACGTAGTCCCTCATGTTATCTACTACACGCTCTCGCACTGACCGGCAAAGAATGCAAGGAAACGTTCTCCCTTCTGCCAGCAGAGCCCCTGCCAGCGAATCAGCCAGTAAGATAGTTCCTGAAATACATTCTGCTGTAGAAAAGTGCGATAAAAAATGATTCTGCCCAAGTGCTGGGCCAATCAATCAAGTGTTAATGATGGATCATGAAACCCATTTGTTGACAAATAAAACCTCGGGTGCTGTGCCAGTGAAACCAACTGTGTCACTCGTCTCCCAGTGACTGCCTGAAGTATCGTCGGAAGCAGGATTTATTGATGGAAGGGCTGACACTGTAACTAGCCCTTCCAACTGAGTTTGCAGGTGCACTGTAGTCTTAGCTCTTAATGGAGCTTGGCCCCACGAAGGGTATTGAAGTGTTCCCTAGACCACACGTTTCGTGGCAGGGGATGGACCACGACCAGTATAACACAGGCTCATTCGGTTAGACCTTGCAGCTGCTTTCACTATTGCTGAGCACGTGATGCAGATAGCATGGCTGCAGGCAGGAACAGGAATGCTAAATGAAATGTTTTATTCTGGGAGGCAGCAGAGCCGAGCAATTATGTTTAAAACCTCAGAGGTTCTCCGGTAGAGATCAGAGCTGGAATTCCTTCTATTGCCATGCATGCAAACAGGGTTTGGAAGCTTTCATGGAGAGACTGAGTCAGCTGGCTGTCAGTATGTTGATGCTTTTCATTGCTCATGGATAGCTTTCTTTTCCCACCACTTAGCTGACAGGAGTGAGGAATAACGGACTGTCCAAATAAGTCTGAGTGATGCTGGGTGAGATTGCCAGGGTAGGAAAGGGAGGATTTGACCAAAGGGTTACTGAGATGCGTATTCAAGGCTCCCTGGCCCTCTACCTGCCTTTACGTGCTAAAGCAATAGTGCTTTATTCACAGAAGCTGAGGGAGGAAACTGCGATACAAATCTTGTCACTATTTGTTACTTCACATTTTCAACTACTTTGACCCAGCCTACGCAGAACCAAAAGGCTAGGCTCTTGAGGATTTGTCAACCACCTAAGAAACAGTGTAGTTATCTCCAGTATAGCAGGTGTTGACTGCGTGTTCTGGGTTGTGGTACCTAAAGACCTCTGTATAATGACACTCGTATCTTTGTTTTATCATATAGTTTCTGCTGATGATCTGTTTGGTTTTCTGTATTGTGTTTTTACCTAAAAAAACCCAATAAGCCCTACCATGGAAAGAAAACGTATGTTGTCTTCCTGTTCAACAGGATTAAATGTTTCCTGGGGGAGACATTTCTCCAGCGAATTTTTGAGCTCTCAGGGTTCCTTAAATTACTTTAAAACCTTTTGAATAATGAATTGGAATTTGTTGTAGTGTTCTTGTGCAAAAGCATCACAAAAGGCACTCATAATGCTTGTTGTTAGGTGGACTTAAAAGGGTCATCTTTTAACCATCAGTATTACTACAGCAAAGGGCCAAACCTGCCTTCTATTGGAGACCTGGGGTGAAGGTTGAGAGGTCAAGGTTTGTGCGCCAAATTTTTGATCTGGCATTTGCAATTCCTTTTTTATACAAGACACACCACCTTTCTCCTGCCCCTCAGTTCCACTGTGCCCCCTTTCGTAGCTTTGAGAAAAATTTGTTAGTGTCTGTTATGCTGTATGCTCTCTGGCTTTAAAATGGTTAAGGAAGTACAGAAAGTGAAACTTAAAAGTCCAAATTCTTCCAGAAGCAGCAAGTTATTTTTCCAAAATAATGCATGCTTTCTGCAGTCCAGAATGTATTTGACTGATTTGTACTAGACACTCAAAAAATATTCTATCCTTACTTTCAGTGAAGCACGAGAATTTAATTTCAAAAGGTTTGATTTATTCAGCATGGTGTTGGGTGATTGATGTAATATTCTGGCATGAACAAAAATATTGATTATAACTTAAATAGGGAGCCAAAAGCTACAGTTGTGAAGATGAGATTCCTCTGTCATATCTTTCACAGGCAGACACAAGTGGTTGCAAGAAGCCCATATTGGAGGTATTGATGCTCACCATGCTGAATCCTTCAACATGCTATTTGTTATGAAGGACACTGGGTAATACGTAAGAATTCACTTCACTGACTGATGAGCTTGCTTTTGGGGGAAAAAAAAAAAAAATCCACACTTTGTTGTGCATTCAAATGTTGCTTTGAGTTTTGGACACAGAAAGACCATCATATGCTGCTGCAGTCTGTGCTCTTCCTAGCACAGCACAACCCCTCTCTCATAATCTCTTATGTTAGAGCAGCAGCTCCCCAATCATTTACAGGCTCATAAACACAATCCAGCAGCATCCGTCTGCCCAACAGACCAGGGAAACAGCTCAGAAATGAAAGCCAAATAAAACAATAACTCACGGCAAACAAACAGGCAACTACAACAATCAGATCATGCTGCAGGAGCTGTTCCAAGTACCCAGACACTTCATTAGGCATAGAATAACAAAGGAAAATAGACCACTCATCTCGTTTAACTCTCTTAGGCAAGTTACCTCTCTAGTTTTTTTCCCGCAACTCCTATTTATTCTTATTTTCTACTTGAGGTAAGGAAATGCAGCCTGTGTCTGGAAACAGAATGATCTTGCATTTGCAGCCATGGGACTGGGGAGCGAGGACTTCTTGAGCTCTTCCATTGACATGTTTCATAGGCTTTGTCATTTTACTAATTTTCAAGCGCTCTTTTTTTTTCTTTTTCTTTTTTTTGTTTCTTAATGTTGTTTCACACTTGACCATAGCTTTAAATCTGTAGTAGAACTATGTAAAAGAGAGAAAATTGTCCTTCGCCAGATATCAGTTATAGACAAAAGGCTTTCTGTGTCTCTTATTTTACCTGCTTTTATTTGAATCATCTGAATTACGCACATCCTTAAGTGATAATCCATTTGAAAGTGATGTTTAGGCTTGTCCAGAGGGAAATTAAAGGTTAAATCAATTAATGATTCTACATTATTTTGCTGATATAAATTTTGGTTGAAAAAACAAAGATTATTTTAACTATTATTGTAAAATCTGTGGTGCTGCCTTCTTTTAATGAGCTTTCCTTTTCTATGTTGCTGGGGGTTATTTGTTAATTCATGAGTGCTACATTTTGTGGCAGTCTGTCCTTTACAGTGCTGGTTTCAAGTGTAGGAAGTTGTTTGTTGCTGCTGGACCCAGAGAAGCTCTCTGCTTTCTCTCCTTTGCCTCTGTGCTTGGGTGCGCATTCTCATTCCCTTCAAACTTCTCAGCCTGAGAGGCCGTTTGTCCTCAAACGTGCAGCAGGGACTACCTGGGAACAGAGACAGATCATGTCTAAAGTTTTGATCCTTGAAAACCCCCCCTCACAGGCTACCTGAATACTAGAGACAACCAGACTGATCTTTAGAAACTGGTTTTGTTTCTCTTTTTTTTTTCTTAACATAGAAGATGAAGAATTTATTAAGTGGTCCAAAGCTGATAGTCATGAGCGCAAGCACAGGTACCCTAAAAATGTCTAATGTTCAAAAAGCCAGTAGTTTAGCAATATGCAATAAGTCTCAGAAAAAATAACTGATGAAACCAAGCCATCAATTAAGGCTGCAACGCTGATGCCTGTACCAATGCCAGTATATATTATATGTGGAAAATCCTTTCAAATCATTGAGTAGGGACACTGTAAACAACAGATCCTCCAAATTTTGGAAAAGGTCACAAACATCTACCTACTTTCAGGGGTTTGTTGAACAGGTGGGTGGAGTAGTAAATCTGTGAGGTACTTAAAGCATTACTGAACCTGTGAGGTACTAAAGCTGATTTCCTTACCTCAGAGGGAGTTTCAGATCTGTGAAAAGCAATTTGGAGCCTGGGGCTTTAGAATATCCACTGATGCACAGAGACAATTTTTATTCAAGAAAAATAACAAATATAATCTTTAGATCTTCACAGTCTGTTGTTACGATCTTTCTTGTTGGGTAACTGATCTAAACACGCTTCCATCATTTAATCAAGGCAAATATTGTTGATCAGAGGACATTTTTTTCCCCAGTATTATGTGAACTGGGATTTTTCCACCAGATATCCATGTGACACTTTCCGTGACTTGTTTGTGAAGAGGATCATTTTGCATGCCCTGGTTATTGAATTGACACTCATGGCATTTGATACTGCAAGCACTGGATGATAGTGATAGCACTTCTGGGGCTTTTTCAGGCAGTTTTGGCTGGCACATCACAGCTTCAGTGCTGAACAGGCCTCACTGAGCCAGGTCATTTCACTGATAGGCATGTCATTAGTTAAGTAGATATTAAGGGAGAATCTGAACAGCAGAAGATAACTTCAGTCTCTTTCTTTAGTCCTTGTTGAGCATGTACGTGGTTGGCTTTCCAGCAAGCATTTTGGGTGTGGTGAAAGAACAGTGCTGTTTATGAATTATCCAGTTTCAACCAGAGAGGGCATTGCTGGTACACAGTGTTCAGCTGGTAACATCTCTTCATGGGTGGAAATGTGGGATAGTTCCTGGTAGTTTTTTGACTGATTGTGTATCATTAAAACACTAAAATTTTTCTATGCTGATATCAGTTGCCTGTGCAAATGTGAGAGATTGTGCTAGGACAATGGTGGTTAGTGTGGGGTTGGGGTTTTTTCCCTTCTGTTTTCTTCCTGCTGGTTTGTCAATGTACTGATTTTAAAACAGGCAGCAAAGCTGCACCATTTCAGCTTTAGGAAAAAAATATTCTACTAAAATACTTTGTATGTAATAGTTCATTCACAGATCTATTTTATTTAAATATGTAGGAGGAGATCATTTATACATTATACATATTTATTTCTTTGAAGAATGTTAACTTAACTTTCTGTGAAACAGCAAATCATTGTCTTGAATCCTGGCATTCAAATCTGGATCACTTCTTATGAAGATCTCAAAAATTGTGTACACCTAAGAAGTGTCCTGAATCAAGGTCACGGAGCAGACCGTATCAGTGTCAGAGACAAGGACACTGATGGAAATCAGATTAAATTGTAGCCTTAGCCAGTACTACATAAAACTCTTGTATATGTGAAAAATAAAATCGAGCTAGATTTCCTGAGTGTATTTGATGTCTCCGGCATGAAAAGGAAGGGTATTTTTGTGTGAATGAAACTACTGCACTTTATTCCTTCCCTGCTCACACAGGCAGATAGATGTCAGTGAAGGTGCCCTACCTGCCTCCTCTTTAGCATTTTGTTGCTGTGTTTTGTTGAGAGAGACCCAAGTGAAAATCAACACCTTGGTGGTGACAGGAAGAAATACTGCTTTACGCAAGACAGGGAACCCTCAGCGCAAGGGGAAAACCCACTGGAACCTATTTCTGAGTGCTTTTAATACTTAGTTTAATTTTCAGAGACCTGATTAATCATCCCCTATTGTTCCCTGCCTCACTTGTATATCCCGTAGTGAGCTAAGCTGCCCGTGTTGCTTGGTGTTCAGGTGCTCTGCTGACCAGGTTCTTCTTATCTCTCTCCACAGACCAGTCAAATTCTCTGCAATATAAAAAATGTTTTCTTCCTCCTCTCTCCAGCTAGATTCCTGGCTATCATCATTCATGTGAATGAAGGCAGTGGGGTTTTTTAGTTTTTGGACTGAAAGCCACTCTGTTCCAGTTCAGAGGTGAGCAATCCCTTACCTTTATTTATCTTCCCTGGTGAAAATCCATGGGCTTTTGACGCAGACACTCTTGCATAAGGCACCGCTTTTGCAGCTGGCATTGTGCCTGCCCAGTGTGCAGCACCGGCACGGTTCAAGGTTCAAGGACCCGTTAAGGTGCTGCTGTTCAACTGTGCTCTGGTTTCCAGGGCGTCCTGTTAATTTCATTTTAGCAGCTAGATGTCTCTCTTTCCTCCAGTATTAAGAAATAATAGTAGGTGAGCTGCTTTTGCCTTTGGAAAAGACTTGTTGCCCTCCATCATTTGTCCATTTTAGAGGCAAATTTAAGATCTGGATTTGGCTATAAATCTGTAACTCAGTGAGCATGTGGCTTGATTTTGCACATAGATTTTTCAGATCATTGATTGTTTCCCTCTATTAATCTGTTCTGGCCGGAGGCTGACCTATGTTTTTGCTATTCATGTTCCTCTGTGCTTTCCAAGCAGGATTGTAGATCGAGACACTTTCTGCCTGTGGCATTCTTCTTTTCTCTTAACCACAGCTGGTTTCCAGCTCGTGTAATAGTTTGCATTTTGTGATGTGCTTCAAGTCAGAAATGCTGTCCTGATGCAAGAAGCACACTCTTTGGTGTAAGCTGTGGATTGTGCGTGTGCAATTCTGGAGAGCGATACCTTTTGCATGAACCACTGTACATACTGCAGGACCATAACTGCTGCTGGGTTTAGTGAAGTCGAGTGGAATATCTGAAGCCTGGAAAGGGCTTGGCATTTTTTTTTTGCTATACAGTGGAAATCTGAGAGGTTTTATTTTAGTAACTGGTTTTTTTTTTTTTTGCTTATGCTTGCTCTTGCACTTGTCCTGTTAACTTTCCTTTCCTTTATTCATGGTGTCCACAGGTTGTTCCTGCAGGTGTGGAATCACTGACAGAAACCAAAGCAAAGGTTCGTGTTTCATTCCGTTATTTAGTGAAAACAATATGGTTCTGCTCATGTCTTTCTCTAAGCTGTTAACTCTAAGGCCAAAATACCTC
The DNA here is from genome assembly GCA_025345505.1 of Todiramphus chloris collaris. Classification (NCBI taxonomy): domain Eukaryota; kingdom Metazoa; phylum Chordata; class Aves; order Coraciiformes; family Alcedinidae; genus Todiramphus; species Todiramphus chloris. Next base: position 5,413,274 of record JANVCC010000049.1, on the reverse strand, counting down.
CAGCTATTCTAGGCCAGCTTGTTAATGAACACTTGCAGTTTATAAAGTATGTGGCTATTCCCCTAATCTCAAAATGAGATGACATGGATATAAAACTTGACAGCTTTAATGTTTGTTCTTTTTTTTTTTTCTTTCATAAAAACCATTTTCTTCAAAGGACGTTCAGAGGTGGACCAAGGAAAAATGTTAATTGTTATTAAAAGAGAATGATTTTTCAGAGCACAGGCAAGCAGTACACTGTTGTTTGCTATTCTGCCTGCAATGCTAGAAATAGCATTTTATGAATGTCAAGGGTCTTGGCATTTAAAGAAATTTTTCAAATATTTGGTGTAATTAGCATCATACTTTTCAAATTATGAAGGTGCTAAAATGCAGATCTGTAACGCTGTATGTCTCCAGTGTAAAATAGCATTTCTCACCAATATAAAGTGAAAGATAAATCAGTCCTCTTGTTTCATTATCAGTAGTGATGCTGGTATGCCGTGTGGTTATATATTGCATTTATACTAGATCTTTAGTAATAAATTTTATGTAGGTTTTAGGATAATATATGTCTTTAATACCTAAACTGTATGTAAAACTACATCCTGAATCACATTGATTTCATGTTTAAAGGTGATACTGGGTAGTCTAAGCATATGAATTGCTTGTATCAGGATCAAGACGTAGCTGTTTACTACAAGTGTATTTTAATTCTAGCTATAATTCAGCAGTTGATTTGTTGCCTTGTGATCTAAATTGAAGTAGATACACTTACATAAATAAAATTTAATGTGTAGTAAATAAATAATATGTATCATGTCATATGATTATATGATGTATTTATATATTATTGCATGTTAGGTTGCATAAAATATGTATTATATACAATCATAGAATGTATTGGGTTGGATCTCTAAAGGTCATCTAGTCCAACCTCCTGCAGTAAGCAGGGACATCTTTAACTAGATCAGGTTTTCAGTGCCCCTTCAAGCCCGACCTTGAATGTGGCCAGGGATGGGGCCTCAGCTGCCTCCTAATGTCCAAAGAACTTCTCCCTAATGTGTTTATATAACATGTATTTATATGAAATACATGCCAATATAATTTATTCATGTGTTAACATGTTACATATAATGCCCATATACTGTGTACTGGTAGATATGAGTATACGTTAACACTGTGTAACGCATGCAGTGATAGATCAGCATAAGCATATGGTAGTATTTTGCATGTTTGCAAATTAAATTCCATCCATGTAATTAAACATTAAGCTTCTCTGAAAATTTCTCTTGTACTTCACTGGAGTAACAAAGGAAAGTAGGTGCAGCATTTCCAAATGTTGAATTACTAGTTTGACCCAGAAGATTAGATCTGGAACTCAGTTTTTATAGTGCTTAAGGTTTGGAGATCTGTGTCTCTGTGGGCAGATACGTGGTATATATTGTGTGTAAAGCAAGTTAAACTTGTCACACTTTAATGGTCACTTCCAGAAGTTGTTTTTAGCCCTTCATTTTTCTTGGTTAGCCTATAATGTTAGAAAGTAGTCATTTGCCTAAATAACAGTATTCTAAATGTGTTACTCATTCCGAGTAGGAAATGAGTATGTGTTTGGTAAAAAAGTAATGAAATTTATTATGATCTTATTCATGGCAAACTAAGCTGAAGACAGCTTTCCAGTCAAACTCCTACATTAGAGACTATGATGTAAAGACAGACACATGTTACCTACACAGGTATGTGCAGCCTGAGACTGTCCTGCCTGTCACTCAGCCTGTCACATCCGAGGCCAGTGTGGCTGGAGAAGCTGCCTGTGCTCAGCACCGTGCAGGGCAGAGCCATGGCTGGTGAGCGCCGTACCCTGCACAAGGGATGCCTTAGCATCAGTCTGAAGCAGAAGCAGAGTGAGCTCTCACCAACCTTTACCTTGCCGTGTCCATACGTGTCCCAGGAGAGCTTTAAGCACGTGAGTTTCAAACGTCAGTGCAGTGAAATCAGTCAGTGGAGTTAGGAGTGGGAGGAGAGGCACTTGAAGGACGGGGCTGAGTTCTCTGCCCTTCGGGGACCGACATCCCCAGGTCCTTCAGAGTCACATGCTCACAGCTTATGTATTTGAGAATGTGTCCACTATGTGTATGGAAGTTTGACTCCTTAGCATACCTGCTCTGTGCGTGCTGGGCAGCAAACCTTTGTACCTTTGGAAGTTTCATCCCAGTATCTTCTGCCTGCTCTATTGCAGCCTGTGATAATAACCCATTAATCAAGTGTCACCCTTTCTAATACAGAGGAGTTCTTTTTTTATTGCTTTCATTTATAATAATTTAGTTTATACTTTACAATATTATTGATTTTATGAAATGGCTCATTACTTTTACACAAAGCTAAATCATTCAATTAGGTGCTTTAAATTAAGTCATATAAATCTCTTCCTAGATTTATTGTTGGATTGAATTAGAAATCAAGCCCTAAGAAATTATTAAAAAAAAAAAATATTGGAAAGACATTCTTACTTACGTTATAAGCTAGCAGAAGTATATAAATTTCTCATCAAGTTTTTTTTATTATTAAAACTTAGATCCTCTTTTGTAAACTGTTGGGTGGCATAAGCAGTAGCAAGTTTGTTTGACTTCTTCTGCATGAACTTGCAAGGGTAAAAATCACCATCAGAGGGAATTTGCTGTGGGTTCAAGTGAGTGAAAAAAAGCAGTATGCTGGAAGATGGTCCATCGGTCAGCCTTTCATCTAAGGACAGAGAAACTGAGAAGACAGGAAAGAAGGGTCTGTGTAAGACCTTAGCTTCTTCATGCCTGTTGTTCTGTCCTGTGAAGTAGAGGTGGAAGCTGGTCTGCTTATTTCAATGGGAAGAAATCAGTGCAAAACCTTTATTAATGTTGATGCCATTCATGAATGAATTCAGTGGTCTTTAAAGATGTAGGGTTTTTTCAGCGTTGCCTCTTCCCTCACTGGTGATGTTATCATGGCAGTTAAAAAAAAATGCATCTACTTATAAAAATTAAACATTTTTTTCCACTTTTTTTTTTTTAAATGAAATGACTAGGAATACACATGAGAGGAACACATCCCCATCAGAGGCAAGTGTGTTCTGAAATGCCTGAGTCTGGAGCACTGATTTTGTCATCACTGATCTTAAATAACACAGTGCTTTTGAACAAAGTCATTTTCCGTTTAGAAGCAGAGAGGAAAACACATTGTCGTTAAAATTGCACTAAATAAATCTATATGTATTTGTAAATCAAAAGTTATTATTCGTTTTTGATAAACTTTTTTTCCAAAGAGAATTCAGTTTTGATTTGTATGCATCTTAAATCATCTATGAACAGCTCATGGTAGTAGAAGACGAGGTGTCTCATTTTTAGATGCTGTTGTTTCTCCATTAGCTTTCCACTGCTTTTTCTTACTCCACATCTGTTAATTTTGCAATTTTCTTGGTAAGGAGTTCCGTTTGCTCTGCCTGAAGAAGGCAAAAAGATGCAAGTCCTTTCCTTGCATTTGTTCCTAAAAGTGTGTTAGCAGCCCTTCTGTCTTTGGGAGGGTCTCCTTCAGACCATCTCCTCCCTTTGTAAACATTTCTCCAGGGGACAAAAGGAACTGTGAAACTGCAGAGTTAAAATAAGTCAGCTAAGACAGCAGTTCTCCTGGTAATAATATAACAACAGTAACTAGTGATGGATGCTGTTGTTAGGATAAATGGTGGGGAACAGGGATGACAACCACACGGCAGTGGCAAGAAACATTTCCCACAGTGAAAGGCAGTGCAGTAGTGTGTCCACTAAAGCCCAGCAGTGGAGTTTTAGGACCATTACTGAGTAGATGTCAGGATTTAATGCACTGGCTGTGCACTGACACCTCCTATTCACTTTCTACCATGGTAGCCTTACAAAATAGGCATTTTGTTTGTACTCCTGTGTCATCCCGACTACTACTTTTTGAGCTTCATACCTTATATTTTCTGTAGGTTCTTTTGTTAACTATTTTTTTTTTTTATGCTAGCTGCAGTGCAGTTTTAACAGTTTGCCTTTTTATTCCCTTTGGAACTGTTTGTCTTGCTGATCTTTCCTTGGCTTCTCTCTGTCAAAGATGACAGGCTTACCATCTTTATTTTTTTTGAATAATTAAAAGCCTTGAATCTTTAGTTACCCTCTGCTGGACTGTCAGGATTTGTACCTTAAAATAAAAAATAATTATTAGGTGCTAAGATCTTCATAGTATTTCAAAGGTTTCCTCTCTTTGATAATAAAAGTAGCTCTTGGTGTTAGAAGGGAAGCTATGTATTTGTCACAAGAAATTCTATTTTGTGTGCACATGAAGTTTCTTGGGGCTGTTTTTAATTCTTAATGCTTACTAAGTGCACCTTTTTTCACTTCACCTTGATTTTTGTTTCCAGTGTTGTATATCATATCACTAGTGAAGAATTGCCTCTTTTCATTTCATTGTCTTATGTTACAAATTGTCATTATTTATGCTTACTCTTCTCCTATATTTATTCATCATTACTTAGATGCTTTGGAAAAATGTTATTATTTTAACCTTTCTCTTTTTTTATGGGTGTCCCTTGCCTATTCCTTAGCAAGCCTTTTCGTTGTGTCACCTTAGAAGTAACTGTTCAATCTATAATCACATTTCTGAATTATAAAAAGACACTTTTTTTTTTTTAAGGATGTTAAAGATTCTCCCCTTCAGTGCTTTTCTTCACAGTATGATGCCCCATCACCAGTGCTTGACCCATTTCTGCTGCCTGTGGTGCTGTTCTCTTCAGCCTGTCAGCTACAAGCACAAAAGACCTTAAACTTGAAACAAGTCCCTGCGTCCCTGTCCTCTTCTGATATCAGGTCAACTTTGGGGAAGTCATATCAATGCCCTTGTTAGAACAGAGCTCCTTGGCTGGGAGACCAGAAGTACCACGGACAGTCTCCTCTTCTGCTTCTCTTTTTCAGATGAAAATGGCACTGCCACTGAACCTGCCACATCATGGTGGCACCTGCAGCGTTGGGAAGGGCTCCTGGGCAGTTCTGAGGACTTGGCACGGGTGAGTTTGCACTGCTTTGACAAAATCTGAACTTCAGGGACAAGACAAAAGCAATAAGGTGGGGGGAGGAGGGGGTGTTGTGGGGAAATGGCTTACAAAAGACATCTGAGTTGAAGTTGTCGGTATTCCAGTCAGTGGAGAAAGGGAATTGGATAAAGGCATTAGGCAGAGAAGGAAGGAGATCAAAATCACCCGTTTTTGCTCATTATTAGCTCACTTCATGTGTACTGTTTGGTGCAAGAAAGCATCTTATCCCATCCTACACTAGAGGGAAAACAATAAAACTCTTTGATTATTTTGCAGTTTTTCTCAGGTTTTGAATGGTTTCAACCTCAAAGTCTCTAATATGAATTAGAAGTCTCTCATATCCCAGTAGCTAGCCACACGTTGTATTGTTACCCTGAAGGTCATTCGAGTCATACTTTGTAATTGTTGTTCAGCTGTATATAAAGTAGTAAAATGTTTGTTGATTTAGAGTTTATAATCTGGGTCTCCCCAGACCCGTCTTGAGAGTCTTTACCAGCAAGACAGTTGGCATCTTTTCTCTCTCTGTCCCTCACTGAATTTGTAATTGTTTATTCGAAAAGCAGGGGTTGGAGATGAAGAGATGTGTATCTACTCAGAGCAACCCAGGAATTGGTGGTGAGAGTAATTGCCTAGGCAATGGCAGCAGGCAGCCTGATTGAATTGCCCACTGAAAGGGAGACTTCAGTCCTTTCATTTCCCAGGTAAGCTAAAATGGTCTGAAGAATTTGCAGTGGGTGAAATCCTCCTTTCCGTCCTCTCTCCACATGCCCTTTCTTCTTCTGTGCAACTGAAAAAGAGATTTTTTGACACTACATAGTACAGATTTTTTTTATTGTATTTCCCCAGAAAAAAAAAATATAATTATGGTGAATAGCTTTCTGAGAGGTAGAGAAGAATGAGAAACATTTATGTAGCAAGTAAATCACATAGCAAATAAGTAGTTTTGGAACACTGCGTTTCATTTGCCTGTGGGGCATTAATGCCAATCCTAGAGGACAGAACAGAAAGAATAAAATTGAGTTAAATAAAACCAAAGTGGTTAGCCCTACAAACTCACCAGCAGCCCTCAGTGCCAAGCATAAATTCCTTTCCTGCTGGCAGCAGGAAGGTGGGTGAGACAATACCCTCAGTTGCACAAATTAAGTCACTGTGGCAGAAACACAACACAAATAAATAGGAAAAACAATGCAAAGAAAAACAGACTGTTGTTGCTGCATAAACCTTCTTCCAAGCTGGAGGCACAGAAAAAGGAAATGTGATGACTTGGTGCATGTCATCTTGTAGGCTGACAAGCCCTTTCCGTATAGAAAAAGAGAGTAAGATGCCAGGAGAGGTCTCGCTGCACATTCTGATAGAGAAAATGGGTTTGTGGGTAGCAGAAGAATCCCCTTTTCAGCAGACTGAGAAATAGTGAGCTGTGCTGAGCCCTGGAAAACTAATGGAAACCCTAATCAGGGTTAAGATGAAAGAGAGGGTATGTGATAAGAACACAGATTTTTATTTATTTTTTTTTTACTCACTGTCATTTACCTGCCATGATATTACAGGCCCAACTTCCAAGAGCTCTTTTCATGAAGAAAATAAAAATAAAATAAATATATATTTAATAGAAAGACCTACAAGTTCCTTCTCATCTAACACAGCACCTGCTTTTTCTCATTTTTTTCTATCAGATTATAATTTTAGGGAGCAAATAGATATTTCCAGTCATTTTTTATCTTTAATCATCCTATAGCTGACTTTTTTCTCTTTCAACAGTTCTAGCATGTTACACACACGATCCTGTTTCTTTGTTACATTCTCAACTCGGCAGTTTTCAGAGTAGTTTCATTATGGGGCTGCAAACAGAAATTGAGGGTAAAAATAGTATCAAAGAAAAGGGATTGAGTACATGTCCCACATGCTTCTTGCAACAAAGGACTGAGAAATTTCTGTGGATCAACTGTAACTCGTAGAATAATTTTAAGTCCACACTTGTACTCGTGATCTCTTCTCTTCCTAAACTAAATTAATATAGATATTCTGATTTGAAATTAATGCATAAAATTCAGTACCCAAAGCAATCTGGTTGCTTGATCTGTGTGGTGTGGTTTAGAAAGAATGAGCCAGGCCAGTGACTGTGTCCCTGCAGCTTCTTGGGCAGCAGTACTTTCATGCCAGTTTTTTTCCACTTACTTCAAGTTTACTCAGCTGATGATCCTGGCATCTCATTCCCAGCTTGTGCTGAACTTGAGCAAGGGGGCTGTCAAATATTTTGATTTTCTTTGTGAGCTCAAACTGTGAGCCAAAGTAAAAGCAGAGATATCCCCTTTGGTCTTGACTGAATTTATCCTGTAACAGCGCTTGCTGTGAGGTGCTGGAGGTGATCACACTGTTTTGAATATGATTAAGTGCATCATCTTGTTTCTGCTCCACTGTCATCTCGAAGACCCTATCTACTCAGCACACAGACCCAAAGTCTAAGAGGTCATACGGTCTTCCTAGCCAAAAAGGGTCATTGTTTTATAATGCCAGTTGGTAGCTGACATCCAAACTTTACAGCCATGTTTTCTTAGGAATTGTTCTTGTCCTGCAGGTCTAGTTGAAGACAAAGAAAGCCCTGGCTTTGAGGATTCCATGTATTAGCAAATTAAATTGTTCAGGTTAATTTTACTGTAAGATAGGCAAATTATTTTTCCAGGAGTTCAGAGGAAGATACAATTCTTACACACTTAAGAGTTGGTTCTGGACAACATTTTTCATCCCATCCCCAAGGACAGGGTGTTGATACCACCCTAAATACAGCAAGAATGTAAGCTCCGAAATAAGAGTAAGGCATCTAAGTATATTTTAATTTGGCACATAATGCTCCAGGAATTCCCAAAGAAATATGCTTAGAATTAGGGAGTTTCATCTCTTCCTGATCTTCTGAGAATACTATGGTTTTAGGCTCGCAGTTCAGTGTTTTCATAGTTAATATGTTTGCCTCTAAGTTCACCTTATAGATAACCTTGAAAAAGACAGATGGATGTTGCAGAGGCTGATGAATGAGTGACTTGCACAAACTGTATAGGAGACTTGGAGAACTTAAAAAAGGAAAACGGGGAGGAGAAAACCTGAAATGGATACCACAAGTGAGAGGATGATACCTTTTAATATCACATATTCTAATCCTGTAGAAATTTCTGGGATACCATTGCAGTATTTACATCCTACCAAGTTGAAATATTCTGCAAGTAAGGCTTCTCACCCCCAGAAAGGAACTGTTTTAAGAATTTATTTTAGTACTTTTCATTAACTGCATGTTTATGCAACATGTTCTGTAAGCACTATTAGCTTGGGCACCTGTTTGATTTGTCAGTCCAAATCCTTTGACGGCAGATATTATTTTAATGAATGCTTTGTCTGAATTTTTAATTCTTTTTTATAATTCACTGTGTGTGTTTGATTGTCTTGTCATCAAAAATATTAATGGGGTTAATTTAACTATAATTTGCCTCATTTAAAGAAGAATCCTTTTTTAACTTGTCATACAGCAAACAAGTAAGTGTTTAATTTGTAAGCTGCCTATTTTTATGTAGTTTGTCATTTGAAGGTGAAGAGCTGTTATCTCATGTATAACTAGATAGAAAGAACCTATTTAACAATACTCATTGATTCTCACTTGACTGCCTGTATTTAAAGCTACTTGAAATATAAATCTAAACAGCTGATTTTTATTAATAAGAACTGAAACTTAAGTCTATTCCAAGTGCCTTTGTTAGGTACTAATATTCTAAATTTATATTGTTTGTTAGTGATGCATGGACAAACAGGGACTTCAATGGATGAGAAGAGAAGGAAAATTCTATAAATCAAATATTTATATATTTGGGCGTTTAGATTTCAGAAATTAACCAATAATTTTGGGTGATGAATGATGTATATTGTACCAGCATACAGAAAATAAGGATATAAGATTCACTTCATAATTTTTTCAATCATTTTCTATGAGCTATCATGACAAATTTCAGGGAAAGCATCCAAATGTTGTAGTGTTTATTTAAATTAAATTGTGGAATATATTAACCTATACATGTGTAAAATCAGTAATTATGATTTGCTGGTAAGAAAGTTACCTTTTTTCTGGTAATAGAAAATAATGACAAATTTCAACAGCAAACACATCTGTAATAATAATTCAATTAAGCTAGTTCTTAGCTTAATCTTTCCCTTAGTAAATGCTGTTGGGTTAGTAATTGTCAATTAGAAAATTAATTAAAAAGCATTGTCTGATATTTAAATGGTTGGGATAACACTGAATGAAAAAAAAATCATGAGAAAATATATTCTCAATGCTATATTTCACTTTTATATTAAAAAAAACAAAAAAAAAAAGGTCTCTAAGAAGCTGCAAAAGGCTCTTGAATACAAGGTTTAAACTTGTACTAATATACTGGAAGAAAAAAAATAGGCATTCCTTGCCAGTACGTGCCAGCTCCATGAACAAATTTTGAAGAATACAGACAGGACTACTGGGGTTTCCTTCCTCTCACATTAGTTTTGCAATAAGCTCTGCCAAGAATCTTGTTTGTTAAATAGGAATTAGAAATCCAGGCTTCTGATCAACATTTTTGTTGATAACTAGTAAATTTAAAGCCTGCAGGAAGTGAGTGGTTCTCTTCATATCAGGATATGATGTATTTTGGCAAATGACTATCCCAGGTCTCCAGTTACATTAGTGGAGTATGGTGATACATCAGTCCCATGCATGAATAAGCAAGGATTTGCTTTCTAAATGGATTTAAAAAAAAAAAAAAAAGCTGTATGAATATATTTCTTTTAACCCCCTTTGAACAACAGTGGAAAAGCAGCATCCAAACTAACTGCCCCAGTACTATGCAGGAGATGCAGGTACTAGGCAGTGGCTGTAGCAGCCACTTTGTACAGCTGATTCATGTGCAAAATTCTTCACCTTTATGTCACAGTCATTGGAAATTTGAGGTTCATTTAAACCAGTCTTAATGTGACTTTGTTGTTGGAGTGTTCCCTGGTTTAGTTTGTGGGCAGGGTGAAAGAGGGACATCTAGAGAAGCAAAGGGAATGGATTAATGTCATGTTTACCAAAATTGTGAATGTATTGGAGGGTGGGCTACATGCATGGTAGCTCAATTTTTGTGGTTTTCTGCTCTTTCTTAAGAAAGAGGAGGAGTTTGTGCAGCTAGCTCATTCTTATCTCTTTGAAGAGGAAGAGTGTGTGTGTGTGCCTGCAATCTGGACAATCAAGCAGTATTCCTGAATTTTCAATCAGCATGAAGCAGTGCATAATTAGTCTTCTGCAGTTATTGCTGTGAACTTCCTCAAATCTTAGTTCAGTAATCACAAAAACTTGATGTTTAGCATTTGCTTATCAGCCTAGTTTTAAATGGCTTCCTCTGCTATTTATTTATATTACTAATACATATAAAAGGGCATCTCCTGGCACTTTGCGTTCAGTTTAATTTCGCATCACGTGGGCAGGTGGAAGGGTTGCAGGTTTTAGCAGAGCTGTCGGAAACAATATTCCCAGGTAGCTGCAAGAGCTGCACTTCCCAAGAATCTGAAATAATAAATGGCAGCCTGTCTTTCCCAAGGGCATTTGAGGAATATTTAGCATGTGAACACGTATGAAAACTACAGCGGGCTGAAAAGAGGACTGAATTGTACTCAGCATTATTGAAACTGAAAGGCGGTGAAGAGGTGGAGAAATGAATGGGCTCCTAGAGGCTTTTTTATAGATTATGGGGGGAGGATGTGTTATAATAAAAGGTAATAAGAGCTTTCCTGCTTCTGATAGACTCTACCTTCAACTAACCTACAGCTATCAGGAGTCAGTAATCCATGTTGGATAAAGAGACTTTGAGGAGCAATTTTATTCTATTGGAATGCACCAGTTTGCACAATGGATTTGTTCGCTTTTTACAGGCAGCCGTCCTGAGAGACAATATTTCTGAAGCTCTGCAAAGTGCTTGTTCTGTTTTCATTCGGCAGTTCTTTAATTGGATGAATGGGCTGCAGGGGCCTAGGAGTTGGACTGAGTAAAAATTTCACTCTTTGAAAAACCAGCCAAACAAAACATGTCAAGCAGTTTCACATGACAGTAGGGTAAAATGAACATAAAGGGAAAGCTTATTTAAAGAACAGTGCATGAATGTTTCAGCGGTGTTCACTTCAGGCCGGTGCATTTTACATGAGTCTCTCTCCCTTATGGGGAAGTAATACGATCCAAGCTGACGAAGTTCAGATCCTTTTCGTAAGAGGGTGAAGGAACTGGGAATGCAGCAGCAGTGGTGTGCTGAAGGCAGAACTGGGGTGTAATGCCACAAGGGGAATTAACATCATTTACTCCCATTGTTTTCCCTTAGGGGGAAATTGTGGGTTTAAATGATATGTAGATTGAGACATTCTTAATCTAAGCAAGCGGTGCAGTAAAACGTGACTTGCTGAATATGAAAGGAATACAAAACGGAGTATGGGCAGTATATTCCAAATAAAGTGCAGATGGCTTTTTCCTTTTTCCCCTTTTCATTGTGTTTCGTAACACTGGTTTATTCATTGAATAGAAGATGGAAGATGTACTGTTTTGGACTTGGAGCGCAGGGGTTGTTTTATTGCACTCTGTAAAGAATTTTGAGTTATGTGTTTGTCCTTTGCAGTAATTTTTCCTTTGGTGCAATCTCAGTATTCTGCAATCGCAGGAAAAGTCACACAGGATCTTTTCAGAGGGTTAGTAGAAATAAGTTCTTCATGAAGCATAGATTCACAAGTTTTTTCCTCAACATATGTTAGAAGCTCCAGAACATTCCTTATGGGCTACTACTGTAGCTGACTCAGTGTTGCAGGCAGTATCTCCTGCTACTTGGGGAGTTCCCACTCTTCAGGTACGAGGTAGGAACACAGTTGCTGAGACACGGTAGCTTTTCTGTCCTTAGCTTGTATGTCCCAGTTGGCACTCAGAATTTTTCAAGAACCACTGACGTAGAATAAAGATTTTCTGTAACCCGTTATGACTCTGAAAAACTTAGCCTTTTATTAAAGACTTTCACGGGGAACTTCTGGTCAATGTAAAGAAACAAATCACAACTCTGGATCTTCATACATGCGTGTGTTCAAATAGAGTGGTCATCTTCAGATTTGATGACAGAAAAATATTTATAGATGGATCTAGTGATGGAATCTGTTATGGACAGCAGTGTTTGCAACTTTTTCTGGCCACTGATGTTATCCTCATAACTGAATGTAGTTGTGCATCATCTGTGAAGAGTTCTGTTTGTTGACAGAATATCTTCAAATATGTCATGAGAGAAACTCCTCACCTATGCACAGGAAATGATTGAAGCATCATGAGTGAGGTGTGGAACTGTTCCTTTAGGAGGGACAGTTAGTAGGCTGAGACTTAAGCAAGATGCTGAACGTGGCTGCAAAAAGGGAAGGAGAAGGTGCTTTTTCTGGGGAGATGTGGATGGTCGAGCCTGGAAAAAGGGGAGACTCCAAGAGTAACGATTCGCTTCAGGGTGAATCTGGGAATCAGACTGGGAATAGGAACAAGAGAAAAGTCAGAGAATGCATCACTCTTTCAGGGTAAAATATGTGAAAGCTGCAAATGTAAAACAAGTGTTGGCATGGAGAAGAGGCTTAGCAGATGAATCGGCACAGCCACTGAGCTGTGCTGGTGTGACGGGGAGAGGAGAACACATTGCTGTTTGGATTGTTTGTAGGCGTTGTGGCTTTGTGGGACTTTTTTGCCTTGAACAATGTGTTGTCCTATTTTTAAATGAGTTAGAATCCACGTACCTCTAGCAGAGCAGCATTTTGTGACATATCTAGGAATAGCAACAATTGTAGGTCTGAGTCCAATGATTTTGAGCTGCAGTTCAAACTTCAAGTGTAGTGCAGATCACAGTTTAAAATACCTGACAGTTTTTGATTTGTCTTCTGTCACTGAAGGAGAGAGCAAGTTAAATGGTCTGTAGTAAAAAGCAATTGAACAAATCATTTTTAAAAAGGAACAAGAAGAATGCATTTCTTTTTCTGCTTGGTTACTAACAGTAGCTTTTGGGTGTTTTCAGAAATTCACATGTTGTAACAAAAAAAGTAGTGCCATCTATTTAAAAAGCTGTTCATGTTTACATATACATATATATATATCTGCCAGGTTTATGCATGAACACAGGCAGAGATTCTAGGTGTAAGTAATCTTAGCACCCCACCTCTAAAGAGTATGCAAAATATTTTCAACTCCTCCTTCGTTTTCCCACTCTTTCAGAACACTGAAAACAGGAAACTGCCATTTTGTGAAGTAATGAATAAGTACACATAAGAACAAAAATTACTGTTTCTCTCCATTCTGTTCTGTACAGCAGTTCTTATCATATGGGGAAAACAATATGTTTAGGGCTTGTAATAGTATTATCCTTTACATTCCAGAGCACACATGGTCTGTCTCAGCCACAGAAAGCTGTATGGTTTGGAGATGATTTCTTGTAAACGAAGCATATATGGCAGAGAGAAATTAGAACTCGTGTGTTTTTATTCAGTGATGGGGATTTTTTACATTATATTTGACTGAAGGCAGAACACTTGCTTCTTGAGTATCTGCTTCCTTTTAGGGTTGTTTTTTTTTTTTTTTTGAAAGAAACAGTTGTGTGGAGTTTTTGTTTATCTGTTTGTTAGGCTGGAGGCTTTGGTCATTCCTACTACTGTCTCTTCCTTTCCCCTTCTTTTTCTGTGCAGGATGTGCTACTTGTTCTCTGGATCACACTGGGACATGTTTTGGGAATTCATGGGATTATCACCAGGGCTACTGCTATCAGGCAGAACACATGCACATTTTATTATCTCATCCAACAGGTTTTCATTTTCTATGCACACTGAGTCAGCATAGAGGGGGAAACACGCTGCCATTACTACTGGCAGAACTCGATAAATATTATAACGGTCTTTTCAGTGCTGCAGAAGCTCATTCTGTCGTGATAATTCAAAATCTAAACATTTCTTATAGTCCTTATTGCCTGCCTCTACTTTTCTCTCCTCTGCTCTTCCAAAACGGATGATATCCTGACCCCGAGCAGCCTAAAAGATGCTGCATTTTCCTGGGCTATGAATTGATTGATTAGTCAGATGAGGTTGTGGAGCCACTGAAATATAAACATGCAGCTGCAACCATTGTCCCCTTTTGGGAACTGTGATCTCTGACAGTCAGTTTGGAAGATAAGACAGGTACATTAAGTGAAAATACCTGTTAAAGAGTATAGTTACATTAGTTTTCTAAAACCGTGAAGAATATCAGTCCACTGGTTTAATAAGCCTCTTGGATTGAATTATAATTGGTTGTATATATACAGACTGCGTAGGGTGTGGATCTCTATTTTGAACTGACTGACCCAGTAAAATCGTGGGGTTTGTGAGAAAAATACAAGAGATTAGACAACACAGAAACCCTATCCACGTGAAGCTGACTGTAGGACAGTCTTTGTCTAAGTGTACCCTTCTCCCATGGACGCTGAGCGTGACCCCAAACCGCTGCTGTGTACCAGCAGGCATCAGCAACTCCCATCTTTTTCTGCTCATCTGGCTTTTTCCCTGTTCTCCTCTTCCCCAGCAGGAAAAAAAATAAAATCAAGCTTTTCTGGCAGGATTTTGTTAGGATGAGTGCGTGTACCCTAAATACAGCTGACTGCTCACAGAGCAGCATTCTGCGTGCTCCTGCCCAGGCTGCCTCTCCTGCACAGCCTGAGGCAGTGTGATGGGAACGGAGCACCGAGCTGTCCAGGGAGTGAGAACCACTTAGGCTCGGGCAGAATTACCTACCAAACGGGTAATTTCCCCTCATGCTGTCTACCTCTGACAGTGACTTTGGAACTTTCTTGTATAGACATGCTTTAGTATTTTAAACAGACGTTTTCTTCTTATGTGTTTATAAGAGATAACGCAGCCTGGCTAGTGTAAGGATAGTAATTGTGCTGGTGATTATTAACATCTCTGCACATCTGCAATTTAAGGCTTAAAACTCTTGCTGTGATGTGCCATGCAGCCTGTCCAATGCACTTAGTATTTCTGTTTTGAAATAGAAGTGACTTTTTCTTTTTCCCAGCACAGTTTCTTTCCTTTATAGGACTCCTGTGTCTTGGAAGAAATGTTTGTATTTTTGTGACTTCCCTTTGTTGCTTGTTTCCTCTGAATATTTTCGTAACTACTTAAACCAATCCTTTTCTGTCCATTCGGAGTGTGTGAACCTTTTTGTGCCATCTTCCCCCTTACACCCCATCACCCCGCACTCGGTCCATCAGGTGCCACTTGCAAATCTGCTGCCTTTTTTACAAAGTTGATCCACCGTTCACCATTCTTCTCCAAATCTTCACATTCAAACATACCCACAGAAGAGCTTGGAAATTCTACATGTTGTAGCTGTGACAGAGCAGAAGTTTGCACCTCTCCTTGATAAAAGTTGAGGAAGGTGTTCTGAATCTTTCCAATCTATTTTTCTAATTAGGTAGAATATTTTTAAAAAATAAATACTATGTACTTTCTTCTGCAGCCCCTCTTTCCCATGGCTTCACGAATAACTGCTCTGTGAGAGCAAGCCTTTATTATCCCTGCTCATGCCTTTCTTGGGATTAGAGTTAGAAGACCCAAATTCTAGCTCTATATTCAGACACGCTAACTGACACTTCCCAAGCATACACACGTTCACCCTGTGCATTTTTACAAAGTACTCCTTGAAATGAAATGCAGGACTTTGAAGACCTAATTTTTGGCTTGCTTTCCTCTGTGCTGCAAGTATTTGTCTTGAATGTACAAGAAGAATTGCACGGATGTGGGGCAGTCAAGAAGTACAAAGTGTTTCTCTCAGCTGGTTGGAAGAGGTTAAAGCTCTCTGCCCAGCGTAATGCCAGGAGTGTGCAGAGAATCCATTACCCTCCATAACCCTCTAGGTAGTGAAGAATCTGAATTCTTCCTTTTCCAGCTGTGCCTTTCTCTGTTTATGTTTTTTTCTTTTATGAGCCTCATCATAGGTCTTTAAATATGGGATGTTGTTTGCTAAAAAACCACTCCATTATTCCAGGAACATATGTTCGTGACAAGTACAAGTCATGAACATTTGAATAGTCTCCATCTGGCATGAATTAACATAGTATCATAATAAATGAGAAGTGTTAATACTAAGAAGCTTGTCTGGGAATTCTAGATTTAGCCATTATTTATAGTTATATATATGGAATTTGGTTTTGGTTGTGCTTTGAAGAGCGTAGATAAAAGTATGATTTACCATACCAGAACTGACTGCAAGCCATAGGATGCTTCCTGTAGTGTAATTCTTGAAATAACCTGATTATAAAGTACAGTGTCTGTGAAATCCCCATGTGCTTTCTAGCTCTGAAAAAATACTTCTAAGGAAAATAATAAATAAAAAAATAGAATGTATTACTGTATGCTGTAGTGAAGACAGCAATGCACGAGTGCCAACTCAGCATTATTTGTTAACATATGTATTTTAAACCCTTCAATGCCCCTTGAGTATATAACATATAGCTAGCATCCATATGGCCATATGGAGACACTGCACTCATTTAAATAACAAGTGCACAGTAAAATTATCTTGGCCCCAGAGTGCATGTTGTTTATAAAAAGGGAGTTACTCTTACTTCCTAAATTAAACTAAGGAAATACCCAAAAAGAAATTTCTAAACTATTAACTAATCGAGATGTTGAGATAACTCTTGCCATAATATAATAGACATTCTTGTGGTCTTTACTCAATACTACATATACTATAGAATGGATAAATGTCATTTTAAGTCAGCTTTCTCATGGCAGCTTTGTCCAAGTATATATAAAGTTTTATTGTGCAGTTCTGCTGTCTTCAGAAAGCTTCCTCAGTTTTGATAATCGTGCAGTATTTTTGAATGCATGGAAAAGATACACAGTCTTTGCTAATACTGATATATTCAAGATTTGTTGCACTCTTTTCTCCTTGAGGTAGACATGATTTTTTTTTTTTTTTTTTTTTTTTCTTCTTACAAGCTTTCTTTTTCTGGTTATTTTCCATTTACAGTGGAATTTCCTCCTCTACTTGGACTGCACACATTTGCTACCTGAAGTGGAATAATTTACAATAAGAAAACTATTCTCTAATTGGTATAAAAGATGTGAAAAGGCAAAATTATAAAGTAAAAATCGTAAAATATTCAATGTAAAAATATTCAGAAAAGTATATGGGCAATGGAGCATTTATAAATGCTGAAAGTTTTGGGCAGAATTTCTGAAAGTGCCAGAAAGATTTAAGCCAGAAGACAGAATACAGAGTTTCATCTAGTGACTGAGGTGAACTTTCCCCAAAAGGGCAATGAGTGAACAAGAAGTAATCTTCAGACCCAAAGGAACAAAACCAGTGTATTGTTTTCCTTTTGTTTCATCTTTCTTACTCAGTTCTGCTTTACAACACTTCATAGTATCTCAGCTGAAGTGTAACACACTGTGTTTTGGTTTGTTGTGGTATAGTAAATGAGGTATTAAGGTGTCAAATTTGAGCATCTGCAATTGAGAGCAAATTACACCTCCCTATAGCACATTGTTCCAATGTGTATTCGTTCTGTACAGTATTGCATTGTCCAGCTGCTTAAGAAATTACCAGATACATTCACTGGTCCAAAAAAAATAATTTGGAAATTTCAGGTAAATACATCCAAAAGGTTTATATAGCAATCCTGTAGTTCAACAGGTGATTCAAGCTATTCACCTTTGTTTCTTTCTTTGTTTTTTTTTTCTTTTTTAATTCATTCTCAGTAGCTGTAGTAAAGAGGACAAGACAGTTATGTTCCAGATTCCTCCCAAATCTTTGTTTTGCTGTAGTTCTTGGGAAATGAATGTGTGCTGGAGTAGTTCTGGCATCTGAAACATCTTGTTAGACGCAGGCAGTGCGGTGCTCGCAGCACGTGACCAAAATTAAACTTTGAGTATGTTCACAGGCCAAAGGCAGCTTCAGCTGTGAAGAGTCCTGGAACCCTTCACCAGCTCCTTCTCTAGCCCACATTTTTGTCATACCCTGCTGCAGCAGTTTCCCTGCAGTGTTCCATGGTGTAGCTCTTCTGAGGAGGCGCACCTTCGTTAGGAGACATCCCTCTGGATTCCTTTGCGCTTGGCTAAGTTATTCTCTGTAATGACTTTTATTCTGAGGAAAATCAGAACATGTGCTGGCATGAGGAGCTGAAGAGATGGAAATGCACAGAGCCATGATTTTTCTAAGAATTTTTCAACAGCAACTCATGTGTTTTGGCTGAAGCTCTGTGAAGGCCAGTAGAAGAGAAGCAGGTTTTCTTCCCTTCCTCTAGACAGGAGTGTGCCACTATGTTAGAGTCGCTAGTAGGAATGGGGCAGAGTCTGGCAAATTGCATAATTCAAGTCCTGTTTTTATTAAAGGTCCTCGGATTTGGCAGTGCGGAAGAAGCAGATGGGTAGTGAGCTGGCAGTCTCGGCTGGCTGCCACCCACAAGTAACATACAGCCTCCTTGTTTAGTGTGTCTGGGCCTAATTTTCACGGACATACGAAGAAGTATTTTTAGGAGAGAAGTCAGCTCATTGGCTGAACAGCATTGTTTGGCTTGCTGAAATGATTCCCAAAAGCACTCACTGCTTTTGAGAATGGCACTTTCCTCTTTGCAGAATGTAATTATTCTGCATGGTAATGACTGTTTTGAAGGGCAGGTCAGGTAGTCAAATAAATGTGTGGTTGGTGCTTTCTGATTGTTTCTAAAATAGGCAGGCCAATTTCTGCTGAAGGAGAGCGAGTCTGAAGTGTGCCAAAAATCGTTTTGATTTGCTAGAGAAATTCCAATAGCTGTAAGCACAGCCAGGGGAGCCAGGCTAATGTGTGCAGCAAAAATCATCATGTAATGTTCACAATGTGGTCATCTTATCTTTGTGCCTCTCTGCAGCCCACACAACAGAGACAAATGTGGAGAAGCAGCAAAACTGGCTCTGAGTTGCGACCCAAAAACGTAAGCGTAGAAATCCCAACTAATTGTGTTTGTGCAGTGAAGGCTGCTGTTGTAGGTGCGTGTGTAGTATTTAGTGACACCAGGAAGACTAATTAACTTGGGTTATTTTCCATTTGTAACAATGAGAAATGCCAGAGATATTAAATGCGGATCATCCCTGGTTTTGAAACTGTAGGGACTGAGAAGGCTGCACTACATAAAACTGTACCCAAATACCTCTAAGAGGCTTTAAAACATTTCTGAACAATTGAGAAACAGGTTGGTCTGGATTTCTGAGGGAATTACTTTCCTTAAGTTACTAAAGCAATCTACAAAATTCCATTTATAATTACTGAACATGGTCAAAGAGTGAGGAATAATAAGAGGGAAATATGCTGAAAGTTGTTGCTCTCTGACAGTGTATAATGAGCATGTCAGGTAATACAGCATTTCTGTATGGCAAAGACCAATCTTTCATCTTACGTCAAAAAGCTTCTCTAAAGTGCTTTTCATATTAAATGTGTCAGATATATATCAAGTTTTTTCTCAATTTTATGAGGCAGAAAGTGAAGAATGAGTCAGTGATATGCTAAGATCACTAAGAAATCAAAACCGGAACGAGGAGCTCAATTCTTCTTTCAGTCCCTTCCTTTACTCTCCTGACATTTTAGGAGTTTTTCTTCTTAAATAGTTTTAGAAATGGAGGAATAATACATTTAAAGACACTAGGTATTACATCCAAGCCAGTGGGGTTAATTCATTTCAGCATGTGCCTATCATTTTGTGCCACTGAATGCGGAGCCCTCATTTTACAATTCATCTAAATGGATTTGTTCCCAGCTTCCCAGTAAATCTATTTTATAAAAAGTTCTGAGCTCTCAGCAGTGTTCTTGACAAGAATCAGGATGAATCCCAGATACTTTGAGTTATACTGTGAAAACTGAAAGAGAAAAAGCCGGCGGTTGAGTTCTTTCAGAGTAGTGCCGGGCATGAACACTGTTGTTTCACTTTTGTTTTCTTATCTTGCTCATTGTTTTGAGGGTGGTGGTGGTAGTGTGGCTAAAGGTGGAAGTTCTTACATCCTGCCTTTCATCAGCCCAAATGCGTTGCTGAAAAGGAGACAGTGCGCTTCAGTGCAGGTGAGGTCATCTTCACATCTCACACAGAGCTGGCAACTCAGGTCTGAGCCTGGGAACCACAGTTCAGGATTTGGCTACTAAACATTGTGCTTTCTGCAGAGTTGGAGGGGTAGCCTATTCATTTCTTTCTTCCCACCCTTTAATTTTCAACACATGTTCGCATATATCTGTTTCTCTTCATCCCGTGGAGGCTTGCAGTTTTAACTAGTCAAAGTAATCAGTTCAGCTCTTAAAAGATAAAAGCAGTTTGTACTTTACAGCAACAAGGGATATGATCAAGGGAATTGATGCTGACCTTGTTCCTCTTGACAGTTGTTCCCAACCTGTATTTAAATGAAGTTCTCTTCTTTTGTTTCATTTCCCTAGAAGCGCTTCTGTTCCTGAAATAATGAATTGTTCAAACAGTAATTTTAACCTAGGGCTTGAAGCGTGAAGTTTCATGACACCTTGGAGTTCATTTAACAGCTTGCTGCTTCCTACTGGGTTTCCTCTCTCTCATCCTGTAGTCCAGGCGCTCCTTCTGCTTCTCCAGTGCCAGCTCCAATACTTGTCACTTTTTTTTTATATTTTTTTTTTTCCTCATGAATTGTTATTTTGCTGGCAAAAAGCTGAACCACTTTCCTTGGAGGACAGATGAGTATGTGGCCAGTGCAAGCGAAGCCTGGAACAGTGGGATTGCCCCTTTTGACCTGAGCAAGCCCTTGGATCTTCTCAAATGTCTCCCAGGGTCCACCTCAAGGTGTGTTCTGGCAAGCACTGAAAGCTGCTGCCAGCACTGCTCCTGCCATCTCCTGCCCCAGGTAGCTCCTTTCTGCCCATGTGCCAGTCCTGGAGGCCTTGGTATGGTCACTTCTGAACTGAATCAAGGAATTGATGTGATTAATGAGTTAAAAAAAGTAATTTTGCTGAAGTAGTTTGACCTGTTTCACTGTGAGAGTCTACACATCATTACTCTGGTGTCACAGCTCCTGCTGTACTTGAGGCTTCTGCTGACTGAGGGACAGTTACCTGAGATGTTTTCATTACTACCACCTTTTCTCTGCTGGCCTAGATGCTTCTGGAACTATTCCAGAATATGAAAGCAAAATAATGACATTTTTTAAACTTCTGAGACAAATCTGGCATCTTTTAACCCAGGCAATTTCAGTTAGCTGCCATAACCATGAGAAGCCAGGAGCTACACCTCAGAGAGAAGGAGTTCTTAAGCGGCTTTTTAACTGAAGAAAACAAATCAGCAAACTACAAAGTAAACTAGACTGACCCATTATAATTTTAAACAAACCTCAGAAAATCTACTTAAAGCTCATGCGTTCTGTACTGTTAGAAAAATCAAGATCTGCTTTTTCCGTGCGCCCCTGCATACTCACCCTAAGTAGAAAATTGCCTACTACAGGCTCCTATTGCCTGCTTGTAGAACATGTTCACTGCTTTTATCATTCTCTGGCCATTTCTACTGGTGATATTAATGTGTGATAGTATAAATTTTGGAAGCTTTTGAGTAAATGAGAGGATTGCAACATTTGACTCCTATCCAATTCATGAGGATTTCACCATAGTGGTGCCTGTGGCTTCACCTTTTTCCTCGCAGTAGTAGTGATGTTACTAACTGGGAACCAAAACAGCTGATGTTGGCAGAAAAGAGTTAGCAAACTTGACTAAATGGGATTTAACAAATTAGATTGAATCAGGTTATGTTGCAACTTAATTTTGTCTTGCATTTTGAAAGTTGTCCTGTAGTGATATTGAGACACAATGCACTATTATATTAATGCATGATCACATTAAGGCTTCTGAATGTATCTTAATTTTATAAAAAGTGGGTAACAGCTTGATGGAGTGCAGATTCTGCAGTTGTTACTGATTCTAAGATGCATTTAACTGGCTTTTTTTTCAGTTCAAGAGGGTAAATTTCATTTATTTATCATGTATTTAATTTAGAAAATGAAAATATTTGTTCTAAAGCTTTTCAGATCTGTTAAAAAAAAAAAGCTCATCTGTACCACAAAAATCCTAAGCTCCAAGTGGTTTTAGCATTTTATGCTAAATTTTTTGTTGTCTTTCATCAATGTAGCATTTTGTAATTTTACAGGTGTTTGGTATGAATCTACTCAAGTCTGAAGTTTTTCATTAGCAAGCTTTTATCCTAAGTATTCCTTTGGTTTGTTCCCTTTCTTTTCCTAGTAAGACCTTATGGTGTTAATCCAAAATTGGCTTTTATTCTTTGTTTGAATTGCCTGAACAAGTTGATTCTGGATTTATTTGTCAAGTGAAGAAGGTCTGCCCAAACATGTTGCTTCTGCCTGATTCTGTTCACAATGCTTGACAATCATGGTGACAAGTAACCTTCAATAAAAACTTAAAGAGGTTTTACACTTTAAACAGGTTGGTCCAGTGATTTGCACTTCTGTACAGCTTGGAATTTGCTGTTTGTACTACACTCTTGACCTATGAAATGAAATGAACCTGTGTTTGTAGATACCTATCTTGATAGATTGTAGTTTTCATTGCAAAAATACGGCACAGCGGATGAACTTTAGAACCCCTCTTGCAAAATGCAATTTTTATAGGTTGGACTGGATATATGCGAAGCATTTCTGCCTGCTCAGTTATCTGTACCTGTGTAGTGCAATGTATGCATTCTGGGTTGTGATTTTCCAGAGAAGACAAAGACCTCGCCTCCCAGGTTGGTCACAGAACTCAAGTGTGAGTGGTGCAAAGAGTTTGTGTAGGAACTGGTTTGAGATTTAGGGAAAAAATATTTGAGTTGTCAATAGAGATGTAATGAGCCACCTGAATCCTTAATGTTCAAACTGCTTACTTTATCAGTCAGGCTTGTAACTGCCAGGAAAATGTTCTTTCAGCTATATTTATGTAGAGCATCCAGATGTCAGTTAGCTAAATCACAGTCATATATTCTCTAGAGAGATTTTAGGTCTTGTTTCTAGTTAAACGATACAGCAGGTGGTAATCAGAATTCAGATCAGATGTCAACTACAGCAGAAGTTTTCGTCATCTCCCCCCCCATTTTTGCATGCGGCGGACAGGGGAAAATATAAAGCAGTGTGCTAACACTTTTGATAGCTATAGTAAAAGAAAAAGAGATGCTAATCACATTTCTTAGCAGTTTACTTGAGTTTTCTGAGTTTGAAGAACCAACTCAATATCCTGTTTTAGTAATTAATACATTGTGAAATCTAAAAGGAAGAATTAGAAAAGTAGTAAGGTGTGTGTATGTTAATAAAAAAATCAATTCAATTAAATATTACATTAATTTGTTGTGAATTTTACAGAGAAAGAGCAGATAGAATATTTTCTACTTCTCCTTTACTGGTACTACTTTACTCATTAGAATTGTATAGATACGTTCTTTACCTTTAGGTTTTTATGAAGCCACTACTACTTTTTGGAAAAGATAAATTTTTATTTCCTTATAACTAAACCTGAACATTTGATATTTGAAGTCTTCATGGTTATTAAAAATCTGTGAGTGTGGCTTGATTTGGAATGTTTGGTGGTTTAACAGGTTATACGTTTTTCTTTTCACTAGTTCTTTGGTAGAAACATCTTTACTTGTAGCTCTTAGTTATCAGTTAAATTTATTCATTAACCAATGTTTTATATGAAAACTATATATATTTTTTGTTCTTTTGCGTAATGAGACAGTGTCTTAGTTTGAGTTAGAACAGAACTTATTCTGTTCAGTGATTTCATTTTTCAGCTCAGTCTCTTCTACGTGCACTTTGTGATGTTAACAGCATATTTTTTCAGCCAGTGTCTGCTTCTAGCAGTGATAACGCTCAG
Organism: Todiramphus chloris collaris; assembly: GCA_025345505.1. Lineage (NCBI taxonomy): Eukaryota > Metazoa > Chordata > Aves > Coraciiformes > Alcedinidae > Todiramphus > Todiramphus chloris. The sequence continues at coordinate 5,389,308 of JANVCC010000049.1, read as the reverse complement.
TATTTAGACTTAGTACCAAGGCTTGGTGTGCACACCAAGGCCACTGCTGGATCTTGTGCAGAACAGTGAGGGTGCAAAAAACAAAAGGCAGGACCTGCGGGGCGGAGCGGAGACAGGTGACCCTCAACTGACCAAGAAGGGATTCCATCCTGTATGTATTATGTTCAATATATAGCTGAGGGATCACAAAGGTCAACTCTTCATCAAGGGCTGATATCTGAGGAGGACTATATTCATTCTGCCTTTGATCCCAGTCCATGTCCTGAAGGTAGTTCCGGAATCCAGCTCCTGAAACTGGTTCCCACCTGCCTCTTGAGTCCAGTCTGTGAGTTGCCCACTGCTGCTCCCCAGCATCAGTGGTTACAACCTGCCATTGGGGAGGCTGGGTTCAATATTGGGTTTGTATATATTTGTATATATTTCATTGTATTGTTATTATTATTATTTCCATTAAAGCTGCTTTAGGTTACTTTTCTGCTCTGTAAGTTTCTTTCCCTTATTACCTTTCTCTTCCCCTTTGGGAAGGTAGAGGAGTTGATGGAGAGCCATGTGTCGTTCACCTAGTGGTTGTCTGGCTCTAAACCTCTACAGTCAGAAAACCACAGAATTAATGCTTTTGTTGATATGCAGAACTCTTCGTTAACAACCCCAAAATACTGGTGTTATCAGAAGGACATTAAAATTTTCTTTTACGTAATGCAGAGGTACTATAGGGCATTGAATCTTGGTTAGTGCCTTTAAAAGAAAGGTATGAATATACTGAGTTTCCATACTTTTATATGAAGCTTCCATGAACCACTGGACTGGATAATCTGTCAACCCTGTGTAGTCCATCATTTCACCCAGCTGAAGACCACCTCGTGGTCTGTGGTTCCCTCAAGATGGTCCTTGATATCTCCTGTCTGAAAGGAATTTGGATTCAGTAGGCAGCGTGGCAGCTGGATCTCCGGACAGCAGCAGGCTTCAGACTGCTCTGAGGATTCGCCAGCTCAGGTAAGGAATATAATTTGCCCTATGTTATTCAGGACAGCTGTATCTCAACTGCAGCTCATTTTATTTTTGCATAAGCTAATCAGGATTTTTACACTTTTCATGTATTGTCAATGAAGTAAAGGAAACATAAATGCTCCCTGGGCTGCATTACCTTCTGTCATGGTGCAATTACTGAGCTACCCTGAGTAGCACGGAGGGTCGTGCAGGATTCAAAAATTCCCTTGGAGTATATTAAGGTGAAATGACAGCAAATGACTGATCAATTTGTTAATTTTATTGGAAACAAGAAGTGTTATACGTAGTTTGGAAAGCTTTTGGTCTCTAATGCCTTAAAAACAGGAATGTTCGTAAAAATAGAAGAAAGAAAAGGGGAAAGAGAACAAGAATGTCATGTCACCACCCTTGGTTCCAGCGACGTCTTTCAGGACCAGTCTAGATCTTGAGTTCTTAGGTGCTGGATGCAAATCCAGGGATATCTTGCAGAACTGGTCCTGATCTTGTGTTCTTCGGTGGTGGATGCACGCTGATCAATGAACTACTGGCCTTTTTATATACCTGGGACATGGGTAGAGTGGCCCTGGCCGTGTAACAAAGCAATTAACTCAGGTAAGGGCATGGTCCCATCTTTGCAGAACTTATCTCTTCCTGTTGTTAACTTCCTTATCTTCAAGGAGCAGACCTCACCTTGGGCCAGGGTCCTTGCTGCATTTCAGACCTTCCTCTCCAGGCAGCCTTTCTTCTTCTCCACCCAGGTTACAGTGTTACCTCATCACCTCTCAAGGTTTGAGATACTAGCCCTTTTGGGAGGAGTCAGGCTCCTGAGCCTTCCAGGGTAGAATTTCTTCTCTGATCATTGCCTAAAAATGTTGTTTTGAATCTTAAATCTGTGTCCTTTAGTGGATTACTTTGCTGTGCAAGATTGTTCTTATTACATGACCACACGTAGGCAGGAATAGCCAATGAGGATATATGTAAATAAGAAGCTGGGGTCTTGCTATTTGGAAAAAGGAGGGCGAGCAGAAAATGGAAGGTACCTCTTCCAAAACTTCTAGACCAGTTTTGTTTGTGGTGCACGTGTCACACTGAGCATGAGCCCTAAGCAACAAAAGAACACTTTGTTTCAAAAGCAAGAGGCTAAGGGGTGTGCTCATTAGATGCAATGCAAGCATTCCTGGGGAAAAAAAAACCTAACTTTTTTTTTTTAAAGGTAGTGCATAACTTAAGGCTGTCTCTTGATGGCAGTAACTTTTGAACTGAAAATTTATATACATTCCACGTGCTTATTTTCCTCTGCAGTTCATGAATAAATGAACTGGTAGTGCAACAACAACATTACAGCTCAGCGTACTGCAGGTTTTGTAGACTGTCAAGTAGGTGGTTTATGCCATACCAGTATGAAGCCTAAGCTGTATCATTGTCTTGGTCAACTAAAGATGAATATTGATAAGCCTCAAATGCTATAGCAGTCAATTTTGTATAATTTTCTCTTTTACCAGATCTGTCAATTTTTAAAGAAAGGAAAGTACGAGTGCAGCCTGACTTTGCATCTTTCCCACTCCTTGATCCTGTTGATGTCACACTACTGTGGATTATTGTCCATTAATATAATAGTAGGGCCTCCAGCTGGAATGTGTGCAGCTCATCACAAACCTTTGAGTCCAGCAGTTCAGCCAATTTTCTGTCTGCTTCACTGTCTACTTCTCTGCTTCATGTCTTGTCAGTTTATCTATGGGGATATTGTGGGAGACAGCATTGAAAGCTTTGCTGAGATCAAGATAAACATCATCACTACTCTCCCATCCTCCACTGAGCCCATCTTCTCATGGGAGAGGGCTATCAGATTCTCTAAGTGTTCTTTCCTCTTTGTAAATCCATGCTGACTACTCCTAATCATTATCATGTTTTTAATTCAGTATTTCCAGTACTACAGTGAAACTGAGCCTTTATTAGAAAGGGTTGAGACTAGAAAACAAATTAGTTGCAATTTGTCTTAATACTGCAGAGAAGTCATGCTTTGCTGTAAATATAACCTGTGTGACTATAGATCTGTAATTTTTTAGGTGTGAGGAAATATGGTCAGAAATACTTAACTTCAAATGTTGTTTTTAACAAACTTTATAGTCACAGAAAAGCCTTAGTACATGTATTTCCAGTATCTGAAACAAGTTGTCACGAGTAGTTTGTGTGTGGTTCCACAGATCTAATTCACACAGAAATCCCCTTACAGTGCAGAACCATCTTTCTGTGAGCAAAATACCAGGGCTAAAGTAGCAGAGTTGGTAGGGTTTTTTTTCTAGTATCAAAAGCACTGAAAAAGTAGCATTTTTCACTGTTTATAAAGGTTGTTATTTAAGTATGTTAATTGGCCATTTCCACCCTATTTATTATTAACAGCTTGACAAGTTCAGAAAAACTTTTCAGGATCTGTAACAGTAGCTGTTTCTGAGTTTTGCTAATTAATAGTGTCCAACGCATTAATTATTTATTTCCAAGCACGTTTAAAATGCCCCAAGGATTTCTTGTTGAGAAGTGGGATAACTCCTGCTGCCCAAAATTAATGTGAAAATGTTACAAGAGTGAAGATAGCCAGGAGCAAGCTATTTGACAAGGCCTGCAAATCTCATGCGTGTGTGTGTGTGAACTTCAGGGCCTCCAAGTATTGCTTGGTGCTGCTGCCTTATTAATATAATAGTCTGTATTGAGGGAATCTGTACTCAGAGTTTTTTTCTCCCCCTAAAGAAATGCTGATTAGTGGGTGTTTAATGAGGTTTTGTACTTCTGTCAACTAAACAAAAGTCAGTTGTAGTCAAATTTTCATCCAGTGTGAGTCAGAAATGCACATATGTGGTAGTGTATTGATCTGTCTGAGGATAACTTGTAACCACAAGGAAGATCAAAGATCGTATCGGGTGTTTCATCAACAAATATTAGGAAGTTCCTTGTCAAAACCCAATGATGATTTTGTGCTAATAAATGTCATTTGAAGCAATTGGATAGAGACTGGTCTGTGGGTGTAAAGGGTGGCTTTTGTTCTCCGGAGCGCAAGGGAGTGGATCCTGCCCTCTGTCATTTAGAGGAGAAAGGATTTCCCTGTCATGCAGCGACAATAAAAAAGACGAACAGAACCATTGAGGAAAAATGTAATCTTAGGCAGGTTTTTGTTTTCCGCAAATGTATTTGTGTCTTTTGTTCCCCTTTCTCATTGTGTACAGAGACTGTGACAGGCTTTGCCTTTTCTTCAAGGTGTGTTTCTGGGAAGCAGGACTCATTTTTCATATATACAGTGATACTCTATCATCTTTACTATCTTTTTTGTTTGCCTAATTGCACACCTATTCATTTTCAAAGACATTTTAATAATTTTTTCCCCACTCAGTTTGGAAATTACCCTGAGCAGTACTCCTTTCTTTTTGAATCCAACTGCTTTTTTATTTATGCTGTTGTTTATCCTCCTACAAAATCCAATTTTCTTACCAAAATATGTATTTCAGATTTTAGGTACGTTGAAAATGGATGTTGATACTTTTCAGTTCCGCTGGAATAGTCGCTGTCCACATACATGGCACTGGCAGTATTTTTAAATTTACTTCTACAAGTTGAATTCTCTTTCCTTATCTTTAGTGTGGCCATTCAAACCCAGGTAGGTTTTTATGTTCTGGTTTTTATGGCACGTGCCTCAGTAAGGGGCCTGAATGAAACAGATCATGAGTCAGTGTTGCTTTGTCTCTGAACGTGGAGCTACTCGGTGTTCAGTGCCTCTGTCCTAGTCATGAATGATGTATTTATGTTGTTGTTAAATATGGACAAAGATAGTAACATATGTTCCCATAATTTGCTATCAACCAGACTATTTTTTTATGTTTTTCTATGACCAGATATGGATGATCCATATCATTTTAACCATGGCATTAATAATTAGTGACAAGTAACTACGAAAAATGTTTTAAATTTGCCAGTTCATGAATGAATCCCAAATGGCTAATGGGTGAAAAAAAGAGAAGAGAGGGCTTGCACCAAGATGGCAAGATGAATGAATTACTGTAACAGATGAGATGTACCCCTGAACTGACTTGTTACTTGTAGAGGTTAGATTCTCAGGCTTGAGTGCTCAATGTTTGATGTGTATACACTTATGTTTTCTTGCTTATTGTGTTACTGCAGTCAAGTAGTTCTTTTGTCATTTCAGTTCTGAAGGAAGCATATACATATATATATATATATATAAAAAGCAGTATTGGAGAGTAGGAGAAAAATGTCAGTGTACCTTAGCTTTGGAAAGGGTCACTAATTTTCTCTCTCTCGTTACAGTTAAGTTACAGAGGTGTGGTTTGGTTGGGTTTTTGTCCTGTGACTGTTGAACTGTGTTCACCATAGTTGTACCTGGATAGATAATGAAGTGGTGCATTGAATTTGGATATTGGATTATGTTGACTTTTGTAGTGCATTAAATACTATGATCTTGAATTGTAGCCCAGATTTTTCTGGCACTTAATGAGGTTGATAGACTCTGGAGAAAACTCTTATTGGTCTTAAAAAGTGGAACAAGTAATAGTTGGAATGCAGATGAAAGTCTTATTTTCTAACGAGACTTTAAACACTGTACTTGATCAGAAGATGCCTGTGCCTGAAGATAAATTAGGAATTTGACTGTAAGATTTGTGTTTAAAATTCTTTTCTCTTTCAACAGTGAAGACATTACAAAGAATGTCATGCAAGCCCAGTACAATGTAACACAGACTGTAATTTATCTGCTGTCCAGTCTTGCACTGACTTAAACTATATGTCATTTGAAAATTGCTTGACACAGAGTTCTTTTTCAAGATCTCAGCAAACAAGTAGAAGAATTATGACCCCCAAATATCCTCCAATACTGACAAACTCCATTACACAATGGTTCAAAATATTTATGCAACAAAACACAACAGACATTACAGTCTTAATTAAGATGCTTTAGAAGATTATTTTTGAAAGTGGACCACTTTTTATGGAAAATCTAACATGGATTTACAGGAAATTATTGTGGGTAAGTATCTTCATTTCAGGATGTTCATACAATTTCTTACCACAGAAATTATTAACATAAAGTGAAAGGCTCATGTATCTGATATGGGCATTTCCCTGTGTTTTACTGGAAAAACAGGATTTTTAGGTTGATAGATCTCTACTTTTTGTAGAATTATGGTAGGTGCTGGAGCTCATGAACTACAGAATTACTTCTTACTTTAGGACTATATTATCTATACTCTTCTGTCTGGGAATAGAGCCTTCTGTGAAGTTCATCTAGCATTCAGGTGTCAAGTCTGGCAAAAGGAAAGAAATACAACTTGAACTGCATATATTGTCAGCTCAGACATCCTTTTCAAAACCTGAAGTCCAGTCTGAATACAGATGTGTCAATGCTGTGTGTCCCATGCTGACTAGTGTTCAAGAGATTTGCTTTTGTCCCTGTGTAAGCACTCAAAACTCTGTTAAATGTGCATGTTTTGAAAACTCCTAAATTACCATAAAATTGAATTTCACCTTTTCCTTAACTGTAGTCAATTGATTTACGTAGGTTTCAAAATGCAGATAATCAGTTTTCAGGGCTCTGAGAATCCTTCAAATGTGTTGATTGTCAGTAAACCTGACCCATTTGCAGTGTTTGCATTAAATTTGTCTCTATTACTACAGTATTCTAGATTATTTTAAAATAATACTTACTTAAACTTTATCTTAGCGCAGTTCCAGTGGAATGAGGTTATAAATAATATTTTTCTTTTTCTCTCCACCTTAAACGTGTTTTTCATAGGGTTTGAGAAATCTGTCCTATGTGTTTGTAAGGATATAGGCATTCAGCTTTATCCTGCTTTCCAGAGAGCAATCAGTGCAGATTTTTATCTTTTGATTGCTTCACATTCTTTTCTGTCTCTCTCTTCTGGGAAAATAAGGTGATCTACTAGTTAGTCAAACCTCTTTTTTTATAAAAGTTTTGTGTTTAATATGATCCTGGTATTCCTGAAGAGTTTTGGTTTCCCTTAAAGGATTTCTCCTCTGTGTTGGACTTTCCATCTTACAGATCCTGTGTTTGGCAACTGCTCCAGACCTCCTTCCTTCATACTTGTATGAATTACACGTGTCTAGACTTGCTTGCTACTGTTGTCCTTGAGTTTCATCCTTTACTGGTTCTTTGAACTCTCTCTGATTACTCTAATTGCTAATACTGAAGCAGAGCACAAGCCAAAAACTTCCTCTGTAAAACCTGACAAGTTAAACAGATTATCACTTCTGATGGTTGCTTTTGACACTGTAATTTGGTAGTGCAGTCACTATATTTTTGTCTAGCCTCTCTTGCAAACCAGCCAGCCTGAATATTCTCAACTGCCCAAGGACTCATTTAATGCTACAAATGTTTATGCAAATGTGTTCTGTACAAGTTAACGTATTACATAAACTGAGTTTTATTCTCAGGCTTAGCATTTCATTTTATCAGTCTGTCATTAAAAATAGCCAGTTGCAAATTAGCAGTGCTAGCTGGAACTCTTTAATCAATTTCCTTCGCAATTGTGAGGTTCAGAATTACTTTCAGAAGCGTTTAATAATGCCAGTGTTACATTTATATGGCATCTCAGGACAAAGGAGTTAATCATGACACAGAATCTAAACTGCAGATTGACAGAAATAAATCAGACGAGGGAGAAGAATTCCCACCAATATTATTTCACAAACGGTGGCATCTAATTGCCTTCCGTGTGTTCACCAGGACTGCTCTCAATCTTGTTTCTGAATGATTGATGGCTCGGCTCAGCTCTTAAACTGGATTTGCAGTTTATCGAAGGCTGTTGTGAAGTGAGTAAGCCTTGAAAATGAGTTGAACGGCGTCATACATTACTGTGGGCTGCTGTGTTAGTTAATGCTGCACAACTAGCCCTCTGACATTATCGCAGACATTATAATCTTCTATTACTGCAGGGGAATGGCCTGCTATCAGTAATGTGTTCAGTCCTTGAAAGATTCAATATCAAACGCCATTCACTCCTGTAGGATTGCAAGCTTGTTCTCTGGAATCCTGTTGCCTTATAAAGGCATCTGCAAGTTGTTTGGCCGCTGTGTTGAGCTGGAGCATCTTGAGCAGGAGCTACTGTGTGTACATGTAGCACTTAGGTTTCACTTTCCTAATGCTGCTGGCTCCATAGGTAGTCTGTGGACGCTTATATAGAATGACTGTATCATTTGCTTTTTTTCCTCTCTGTCTCTGCAACAGTGATACATGTGTCTCACCATTAGCCAGATGTCTTCAGGGACAGGCAGTAAGCTCCAGAGTGCAAAGCACATCTCTGGTCTTCAGTTGTACACTCCTGAAAAAAAAAGTACTGGATGATACTATGGAAGTACCATGAAGACAAACCAGAGTGATGGAGAAATTTGAGAAGTTTAAGGTTTGAGTTAGTGTGTTACTATTCAAACAGTGGAGAAGGGGAAAAAAACCCCTTCCAATTTCTCATTATCATTTAAGCTGACTGAGGAATTAACTGTACAATAAGGTATTTTACTTTTCAGTCTAGGATTAGCTTGACGGAACGTAATGCTGCGTTTCAAATGGTTTGTTTTAGGTACTTCCCAAGTATGAATATGTTATGTGAGTGAAATATGAACTGAACACAGCCCCAGTTGCAGATTTGAGCTGACATGCACAATATATTTGGGTCCAGCTGGTAGGACTAATAAAAGAGTACTTGTCAACCATGTCTTATTTTTGTTTAGAGGGGAAAAATATAGAAGATTTAATATAATACGCACATACATATTTATGAAGAGGCAGTGTTGTTTTACAGTAAAAGTCAAATGTCCAATTTCTCTTGAAATTCCTATGTTGAGCATTTACCTGTGTTCTTAGGGCTGTTTCTAGTGCTTGCTATAGGCTATTCTGACATCTCCTGCTATTAGTAAAGGTATTACTCAATGTCATTTTAGGTCACTTTCACAGAAGAGCAGCACGATCATGTAGCGTGAACTGTATGCACTGGCAGCTTGCCCAGCAACAAAACCAAAATATTAATTGCGAAGCAGAAATGCAGAGGGGGAATACTGTGGGCACTCATTCATTCTGCAGATCGAAGGGGAGGTTTTGATTTCAAGAAGGATTTTTTTTTTTTTCTTGAATATCTCTGGATTCTGCTTGCTTTAGTTTGATGCCACTTTGTTAAAATATTTTCTGCATGATTCTACATTAAAATTTAAATGACTTTTCTCCCGCTAGTTCTTGCTTATGGGCATAATTTGAAGAAGCTGATGAATTTCACCATCTTTTGTACATAAATCAATAATGGACACTAGGAAAATTAATGTTTGTTAAAGAAAAGTTGATATAACAGTAGTAAATCTTCTATGGGAGTCATATGTTTTCTTCAGTTACCAGGGCAAAATGCTCAAGTGAAATCTGGTGCATAATAAGGGTTGTCTGTTGGTCATGGAGCATAACACAGTGATGGTGAGAGAGGCAGTTAAGGTCTTTCTGCCAATGCTGGGTGTCCCCAGTTCTGTGGCAGAATTCTTGGCATTCCTTCCTCAGCGTCACGTTCAGGATATGGTCTTGAAAAATTCACACAAGACTTTTAAAAGTGTTGTAAGAGGTAAAACAATTGCCATTTTTCCATTGGCTTTTTTATTACCAAAACAACATAAAATGAAATTAAATCCTAAAAAAAAAAAAAAACCTCTCTGAAGTAATATTTTTGAGGAACGTGTCCCTTTCCCGTTCCTTTATCATAATTGACAGACCGTAGAAACTCGTCTCCCAAATGTTTCATGAAAAATGTTTTGCCAGGACGGCTGAGCAGGCTACACTGAAACCAAGTCCCCGCTGACATGTGAATAATCTCCACCCTGAACAATTTGGAGCTGTAGTGGAAGTGTTGTCTGATAACAGATGGGTGAGTCCGAGCCATGGCAGCTGAGGGAGTTGGAAGAAATGCCATGTGGCTGGATTTAACTTTTTAAATTATTATTTTTTTTTTAAAAACCTCTGTATTGCTTCCTCGCCACAGAAACCTATTCCCCCAGCTTTCAAAGTGAGAAGGAAATTTTATTGTCTCCTTAATATCAAAGTCCTTTTCTAGTAGTAGTACCTGTAGAGCAAGGGGACAAGATCTATACTGAGACACAGCAAAGCAGTTTTCCTTCACTCAAGAGGTTTTATTTGCGAAGTAAAACATCCATCATAAAGGTCACTTTTACTCCAGTGGGTTTGGCTCCCTCCTTCTAAAGAGGTAACAATGTCAGCTAAACCCAGCTGCACAGAGCAATTCAGATCCTCCTTGCAGGGTCCTACACTCGTATTGCTCTTCCAGGGGTCACAGAGAAGATTGTTCTTTGGCCATAGATTTCCATATGAAAAAAAAAATACAGACCCTGTGGACTGTGAGGCTTGATTTTTATCCTTCAGTTTCCCCTTTGCAACATCCCTGTAGGCTCTCTTTAGGGGTTATCCTGACAAACACTTAAAAGAGATGACAAGAAAGCAAAGCATAAAAGAAATAAGAAGTAGAAGTGAAGAAACTCATGAGAGAATTGTCTCTGGAGTGGGGACTCCCCATGGCATGTCACAGATTCTCAAACAGCCTTCCTAAAATTAACAACAAAGGGAGATGGTTTTATTCTGAAGTGAAACACCAGAAAAAGCCTTAGAAAGTTGAATTTCAGAACTCCAGCTCTTCCTGAAGTGATACCTGCGAGTGGGGTTAAACCAACATGGCAATTTATCAGCTAGAAGGTGAGGAGTTCTTTTTTTTTTTGAGCAGCCCGCTGTGGGGAATTGGGGGAGTCATAGTTTTCTGGCAAGAAATGTTCACTAAGAGCAAAGTTGCATATTTGAGGCTGATTTCTGAGAGTATGGCTTGAAGTGTTTCTTGTACACAAGCAACTCTGAGATTGCTGGGAGGGTGCTAAAAATTTGGTATGAGTAAAATCTATATTGGGCTTCTTTTGGGGTGGGGGGAAGGGGGGCAGTGGTGGTGGTGTTTCCCTAATCCTGGGGATTTTGTTTCTTCATAGTCTTCCAAGGAGACATGACATTGGCATTGAGTGCTGCACTCGGATGTAGTGCCTGGGAATATGGATAGGTAGGTTGGGGCAGTGTCAGGGTGGTCTGCAAACTCGAGTTTCAAGTGCTTCCTTTGAACCTGGGTTTCCTGAGCCTGGGGATCTGCTGCTCTGGAGGATACCTAAAGAGTCAGATATACCTCCTCAGTTAAAATCTTTTGCATTGAGCACATAGTCATTTACTTCAGAGTGTAAATAGATCTGTTAACAACATTATTTCCGTGCTCAGACGTGACTGAACTGAGGTCCATTGGTGGATGGAGACAACTGTGAACTGCAGATTGCCAGCTGTATACAGATGTGTACACATATTTTGTGCAAGAACAAAGTTGATTTTTCTAAGTGCAGCCTGCCAGCAAACCTAAGATGAACTGTTCAAAGTTTCCATTGGATTTTGCCACAAGATTAAGGTTGTTCAAGCGAGTTATCTAACATCGGTTAAATCATGTTAATGCTGTTTTAAGGAACAGCTTTTAAGCTTCTTGCAAATGGAATTTGGTTGAATTTGTGCAGCTTTTTAATTTATTGAACATTTTTTTTTCCCAACCAGATTTTTCTCCTTTTGTTGCGCAACAAAAATAGCGTTGAAATAATTAGTGAATGTCCATCGTCTGAAAGCTTTGTAGAACTCTGGTGCCACTAGAAGCTCTTTTAACAAGACTGAAATGTCATTACATAATTCCTTTTTCATTGATTCACAAAATCAGCATTGCTTTTGTTTCATTCGTACTGTGCTATGGTGCTGTAAGCAGCAGCTCCTCACGCTTTCAACCTGAAAAAGTACTACAACATTTTAGTGTGAAGCATTAGGCAATTGTAACCTTAATTATTGGGAATCTCAAGCTTCACAGCTTTAATCTTGAAATATAAATGAAATAGAAGCATTAGTATTTATTTATTGGTATTATTCATAAAGTGCAACACAGATTTATATGTCCAGGGATTTCTTTCTGGTTTTAATATATACTTTCAAAGCAGGACAAAATTAATAATTAAAAATTTCCTCACACGTCTAAATTGCAGTAGATAATATAAAGATGCACATTATAGTAGCTCACAAGAGAATACAGTTTGAGAAAATTGTCAACATAAATTTGTCTGAAAAGGTCAAAGTAATGCTGCTGACAGTAGAATAAGGAAGAGAAAATATTTTATTGCTTCCAGGCATCTTCATGTTAAGTCAAGTAAGGAATAAAAAGAACAACTCAAGATACATAAGGAAGAAATTTCACTCAAAGGAAAAACATAGGAAATGTTTTTGTATTGTTACTACCTCTCTAACCCTCTGCATAAATGGAATGTTGTAGCAGGTGTAGGTTGTCTTTGATGTGAGCTGAGACTGAATTAGGCAGTAGATTTAATTATGTCTGGATCAGATAAACGCATCCTTTGCAACCTGAAGTCACAATCAGAGTAAGGCTTTAAGTCCTGACAGTCAACTGTGTCATTAAATTCAGTTTCATATTTACATTCTTTTTTTTTTCCACCGTGGACAAATCTTAATACTGCGAGCACAACTTGAAAGTGTGGGGGTTTGTTCTGTGTTTGTTTATTTTGTTGTTGCTTTGGGTTTTTGGTTTGTTGGGTTCCCCCCCCCCCAGCATCCCCAGTAAGAACAGAATTTGGAAATTATCCTCGTGCCGTTTGATGTTGTGTAAATACAGATCAGATCTAATCTTTGCTTTGCCATTTGTGGTGTGTATATGGATGGTTTTACAAAACTATATAAAGATCCAAATACAGGCATGCGAATCTAAAACACAATTTACATGACAGATATGAATATTCACTCGCTTGTTGCTAATTTCTGGACTGCTGGCTCTGTTGATATGTATTATACTGTACATGTTTCATAGCTTAAATGTTTTTCTTGTAGCAGCCTAAGTTGATATTTTTAGGCAGATTCTGCAGAGCGCTAATTGTGCTCAGATTGACGTTAATAGAAGTGGTTAGCTCAGCGTGGAGCTCTGATGCTGCTGCTTGTATGTTTAAGAGCAGGATCAGGATTTCATTTCTTAGATCTTTACAAAGGATGTTATGTCAGATTAACCTCAGTCTATTCACCTAAAAGCACCCTGCATACACAGTCTTTGTTTTTCTTTAAGCAAATTATCTGTCATTCTAGCTCGCAGAAGGACGGGAGCCAAGTAATTCTCTCTTGCAGTCACATTGCTTGCTTCAGCGTACCTGTGGCTCTAGGACATACTAATGAGCCTTTCCTCAAGACAGTTTATAAAATTATTTGGGGAGACAATGAGCTTTTATCGACAGTGTCCTAGTGATTAGGGAGAGTCAAGTGCTGCGGAGTCACTGGGAGCAGAGCACATGAAGGATAGCGGGGAGCAGGAACGTACAGAACTCTGGAACAGATGGAAGGGGTGATTAAAGGAGAAGGCAGCCAGCCATTAGGAGCAGAGGGGGAAAAGTTCACTCAAATCAAATACCCTCAGAAGAATAGAAAAACAAAGATAGAAATAAGACCTTCCTCTTGCTTCTCTGATGGTTAATTCTGTTTTGGTCAATGATGCTTAAGAAATATGTGATATAATACTTTTCAATGTAAGAAAACAGAAAATGACCAAGGTTAATTTTTATTTTGTGGAACGTCTTTTTTCAGTGTTGGTGGATTTTTATTTGGGGGGGGGGTGTTTTCTTTGGTTTTGGTTTTAAGATTGCGTTATGTTAATCAAATATGTACAGAAATGCAATTTAATTGTCATTTTAATTGCGCTATTCAATATTATTCAGGTTAACAGTGAACTAAGGACAATCTGTGAGGAGAAAAAGGTCCTCTTCTGCTAGGAGGATGTCATAGTTTGGGTAATTCCAAAGGGTTTGTGGATGCTCTAAAAGTGCTTCAGTGAACTTCTGTCAAATTCTTTTAAGAATGCGTCTGTAAATACCAGGAGTTGCCTGGTTTAAATTCAGTTTGCAAATCATACAGACCTAGGGTTTTTTGAAAACGAAGAGAGAAATCACAGGGGAATATTGTCTAGGTCCCCTTGGCAAAAAGGATAAAAGTTAATGGGTAGAAACATGAATTTTCACTCAGGGATGAGCTGTCTTGTGAACATATCACTGTCCCATTTCTCATACTTTCTGTGCTGTGTAAACTCTTTGGTTTTGGCTTTGCTCCTACTATTGCAAAAGGTGGCACTGGGAACTACTTGAAAATAGTGAAGTATAACTTAATTTTCTTTTTGTCATAGTGCTTTCACTTTAAAATGAGAAATTTCTTCAGATCTTTATTAGGATTCTCATGCTGCTTCTCTTAGAGGTACTTGCCCAGTAACACTTCCAGGTTGCTAATCTGAGCAAGAGTTTCCTCCTACTCAGACACACTTAGGAACTTTTACGTCTCCTCTGTGTCTGCCTGAATGAGTGTTTAGCATGTTGGTGTCAAGGCTACCATGGTCTACTTCTTATGGTTTTATCATCATTTCAATCGTGGTCAATTAACAACTTCTCTTTGTTCAATTTTAGCTGAAGACCTCGGTTTTCTTTCCTAAAATTGTTTGTGGTATCTGATCTTCCCCCACCTCTGCTGACCAGATGTCTCATGTAGCCTTAGATGATGTACAAGAAAGATGATATATGAGAAAGAACCCTTTTTTTTTTGCTGTGTGCAAAGTGGTGTGCAATATGAAGAAATAATACCTTCAAAGACTACTGAATCTGTACAAAGGCTTTTTTTTTTTAAGGATATTTGCAGTGGCATATAACTTCGACATGTTAGAGAAAATTATTTTAAAGTGCTTTGAAAACTAGTTACAAGAATGTGTCCTCTTGTTAACAGTGTAAGATTTCATATTTTTATCTTTATAATTATTTGATATAAAGTATAAAGGAGGGATTTTGTCCCTCCCTTTCCCCCAGTACATGTAACCACTGTGATGATTGGTCTCAGTTCCCAAGAAATACGCTTATCCTGCTCCTCTTTTGGTATATTTTTCAGCAAATGCAGCCTTTCCTGAGGCATGAGTTGTAGGCTGGAAGGATGCTTTTCTTCAAGGTTCTCCCACCACAGAGATAGTTTTTCTTGTTCTTACAGTATAGATATATAGACATTTTTCACTTACAAAATCTGTTTATATGTGTCTATATTTTGTCTGCATTTCCTCCTGGTTTGTATATACTTTATGCATATTTCAGGATGTTTTTTGTAAGATAAGTGAAAACACTCCTACTTATTTCCCACACCTTACTTTGAAGCATGGCAGATTGGTTATTGTTTTGGATGCTTTCAGTCCTTGTTAAGAGGGACTTATGTACAGTCAAGCTGAAGTTAGTTTTATAAATAAGTTTTATGAAAGGGCCTATCTGTTGGATTGCTGTAATTGATTGTTAAGAGATTGGACAGACTTTTCTTTTACTGGTGGTGGTTAAATTCAGTTCTGTGCCTGCCACTGTGTGTTAACGAGAAGTTGTAGGCTATGTTCAAGAGTCATTGACTGAAGCCTACTGTGTGTATTGCTACACAGCAACTCAGTCTGGAAGATCACAGTTGTTCCTTTCATTCTCAATATCAGTGTCTTTTTCAGCCAAAACTGTAACGGTCTTACTGAAAACTTTCTTTTTGAAACTCAAAATTCTGCAGTAAAATAGGGGTCTCCAGAAACCAAACCATGAGAAAAGTGTGGGATCTAGTCTTCAATATTCAAGTAGCATTTTGTATATCTAACAGCCATTTCAGACTGAGTTTAATCTTCTGTCAATCCCCAGGCCAGCATCTGAAGCACGTGGAAGGATTCCAAAGGATAATTTAGGACTTGGGTGACTTGCACACAGTAGCACATAACAGGTTTATGTACTGACAGGTAGTTATTGTGAGGTGTGCTACAAACTAAATACAAAACTCATTTGCTTACTAGCTTCTCTGAAATGCATTTGGAGTAAGTTACTCAGTTTGTACTGCCCACTGGTGAAACCCATGAGGCAGGATTATTCCCTGCCAAAGCCCTCTACCACTACACCGTAGTAGGTCTTCATTCTTTTAAAATACATTCCCAGGAAGAAGTTACTGGCCTTGAACTTCTCTGATTTCAGTACTGCTTGGATCACTCTTCTAAGGGGCAGAGAGGAGAAAACTATTTGCTGCCTGGAGTAGACACCACTCCTCACCACCGTTCTTTCACAGAAAGCCTCGTTGTCCAGAAAATGCACCATTTGAACGCAGATTCAATACTCCGTGCACATCCCTCCCTCTGCGGGGCAGGTAGATGTGCAAGCAGTATTTTATTCACTGTGCATGGCAGGGTTTGTGTACACCAAATCCCATCAAATCTTGGCAAGAAACAGAGGGCTGAGTCTCCTGCCTAGATGTCACTGGAGAAAGACACATGCTCTTTCGTCCTTGGCTTGAAAATCATGCAAACTTTACGTGAAGTTTTTAGACTCTGGGTGTAAAGTACAAGCAGAAATTGAACTAGTTGGGGGCGTTATTTTGGTTTGGGTTTTTTATAACCAGGTGAAGGGAGATCAGTTATCATTGCCTCTATGAGACTACAGGAGTAACTTGTAGAGATTAAGAGGTTAGTAATATCTCAAGGTCTTTTAGGTAAGAGAAGATTGAATTATTTTCATTTTGGATTATAGTAATTTATCTAGTGTCAGACCTGACAGCATAGGCTGTCAAATCTACTATCTCCAGTATTTATCACTTTTCATTTAAGATTTATTCTTTTGAGATTGAATCATAAGGTCTTTGTTCTCACCTGCCTCAGACTGTATGCTAGGATTCCAGGTATTTGTCAATATTATTAAACTTATGGTCGAGACATTTATATCTTCATTTATGCTTATTTTTCCATGAACCATTTTTCCTCAGTTCGATTAAATAGGCTTACTGTATTCATTAAATATTATAAACTTTATTGATAGTTCTTACCATGGTGAAAATACAGATTAATAGTATCTTTAAAGACTCTAGATTGTTAAAACAAATCTAAAAGCTGGGAGGGGGGATCAGTCTATTTTATTTGCCCTCTTCAATGCTTGACAAGCACAGAAGAAATCCTTAATATTTTTTTTTTGTTACTTTATTCTTAATACGGGTCATATGCTGATCAAATACCATTTCCTCCTCCTTTTTTTTCCTTCTGTGAGATGAAATAAATTGTTATGATTGTCTTCCTGTTTAGAAAAATAATGAGCAAAAATTCAGCATGGCTATAGTCTTATGTATTTTCACACTGAGATATGAATATTAACAATGCTCAGCAGAAACAGATGCCTGATGCACAGAAACTGAAAACCACGTGCGTGCGTCACACTGTTACTGTACGCAGTACAGTTGCTTATTCAGCCCAACGTACCAGCATTGTAAATTTGTCATCCTTAGTACTTATGTTGCTTATCTTTTCACTTCATATCACAATATAAACTTCTGTTTGCTGAAACAGTCATTATTTCAAGAAAATAAGTGTCACTAAAATAGTAGTAACTTTTTTATTCGCGTGCAGAGAAGTTGTGTGGTATTGCAGAGTGCAGTGTGGATTGTGATAGAAGCACACTGAAGTCCAGTGAATTTGCTAGCAAGCATTTGTTGTGTGCATTTGGTGTTAGTGGACAAAAATACATGGCACTTAATTCTCTGCTGGTCGTAATTGGCAGTCTTATTGGAAGTGATTGCAGATAATAGGGGACCAGGACCACATGAAACTGTATCTACTTCTTTGATGCCGTCATCACTGAATTAGGCTTTTGAAGTGTGGCCAAACTGCTTGTAGAACATCTACAGGTAGTGGACAAGCAGATACATTTTGCCCCCGCTAAGAAAAACACCACTTGAACTAAGAGAATGACAATTACAAAATAACATAGAAATTTCAAACATACTTTCTACCACGCTGACAGTTTGAGATAACTTACTTCAAATAGCACTAACAAACCTTATTTAAAAAAAAAAAAGTATTATCGTTAGCCCATACCATTTTCCATGTTGATTTTGCATCCGTTTAAAATAAGTCTAGAAGGTGTTTGCTCTGTGTCCAGCAGCATGATGGCAGCAAGTAAGCATATTAGAAGACTGTCATCAGCCTGGTACATTAAGTAATGCAATCAGAAAGCAAGAGAAAGAGATTTTATGTGTTTATCAACCTCTGACAATATGAAATCAGTAAGATTTTTATCATGTTGAACTATACTCAATGATAATTTCCTAGCTGATTTTTCCCCAACCATACTGCTTTACCTGTACTTTCACTTCTCATGTGAAAAAGGAGATATTCAACACAGGCTGTATTGGCATAAATAACAAAAAAATATCATATTAAGGTGGATAAATGCAATGAGAAACAAATTATCTTATTTATAGCTTGCACTGTCCAAAACTAAATATATTTTACTGGCAGTCTTGCAAAGTCAGATTCCTTTATGTTTCTCAGTGGAACCTGCCTCATGTGAGGTATAAAATTAAGAAAGAGATTGTTTTTTAAAGTGAAAGTAGGTCAATAGTACTATTTAGTAAATAGATGTCATTTATCAGCTTTTGTGGTACAGAATGCACAAATGCTTTCGGAAATTTGAGCAAACCAAAAGAAAATGATAAAACTCTGGAGCTTCAGATTTAAAAGAGGTAGTAATGAATGTAAAGAAGCATGTGCAAATTCATATGTTAAATCATATTTAAAATGGCTGTGCTATGTACAAAGATGTTTGCTTCTTACTATTAGGGGCATCTTTTGTGGAATCCCTTTGAATGCTTTTCATCTCAGGAGTCCTTGATAATGTGTTAGATTAAAAAAGCCATACCACATCATCACTTTCTCAGAATGAAGTGTCACACTAGACAGGATGCACAACATACTATTTGTAGTTATCCTAACATCTATATAAAGTTTTCAAAAATATATTCAATATACATGTATTCCTGATGGGGAAAGAAAAAAGAATATCCCTTTAAGTACAAAAAAGAATATATATATATATTTTTAGCATTTCTCAAGCAGCTGTTTGTGATTTTTTCAATCTTTGTGCTTTTCTGCTACTCAAGGAAGTTGTATACAGTGACCTCAGCTAAGCGCAGTAGCACTTACAAAGGAACTTGCTCAGAGAGTGAGAAGAGCAGAAGGATCCAGGGATATGAATTCCCTTGAAAAGAGGAAGATATTTTAGCATTAAATATATTTAACAGGATGTAGTCTTGCTCCTTCTGGTTGTTTATATTTAGAAATTAGTTGATATTCTCACTTTGATGTTCAACTAAAGAGCAGGACACGTTTCAAATCCTGAGTGTTGTCGACTAGAATGATAAAGTTTGATGATGAATTTATTACATGGCAAGGTTATATTAAAAATAAGGGAGTTTGTGGAGGATTAGAGTCCATTCCTTTAATGATGTTCCTTTTTGGAGTCCAAGCCTTGGATGCAAGCAGGCCTGTTAATGTTTGTGGGAACTTCTGGCTTGCTCAGCAGTATCTGTGCCAGTCTTGATGAAATGGTGAAGCCATCAGTCTTTGGTTTGGACTGAAAAAGATGATGTAAGATTAAACTTCAGCCTCTTGATTACCAGAATTAATTATGGAAATGAGAATGCAGTCAACCCATTAAAGGGAACCTTTGCTCTCTGTGGAAGCAAGTGCGCTATATGCTCACTTTCTTTGTTGAAATTAAAAATGTTTCCATCTGTTTTGCTGATGTGAGGACAGCTGTAAAGTTCCCCAAGGGGAGAGAGCAGTTACAGAGAACTGAAGTCATGGATCTGCAGGTTTGGTGCCCAGCCTTGCTGGTAATTCTGTGAACTTCTGCAAATCAGCCTTTGGAAAATAGATGTTGTTAATACAGCTTGTAAGATTGTAGGGTCACAGACCTGCTTGAAAATTATGGTAATGGTGTAGAACATAAGTCTACTTTATAAAGAACAACTCTGTAAATCTTTTTTTCTTCCAAGTGCTCATTTGTTTGGAGTTGCAGGTTGGCATATATGTTCTGGTAGCGGAGGTAATGGAATTACTGTGGCACTTGCAAGTATTTCTTAAACAACCAGTTAAGTCAGAATTAATCAGTCATACTGGGAAAACAGTCACGTAACATGCTATTGTTTGCTGATAACACCAGTTTTGCTAGATGGGTGGCTTTTTCAGAGCTTTGAGCAGGTATTTCTCCATTTACTTAGCTCATCCTTCACTGGTCTGGGAAAGCATTTATTCTGCTGAGTTCTTGTGATGAAATTCTGGGATAAAAGTATAAACATCAGAAAATTAGTTCTTTTGTTATGGAAAATTTTCCTAATCCTGTATATGTTGTGTTACCACACCATGAATAAATGTGTATCCCTTGTATCACATATTTCACAGTGAGGCATGTAATGTTTAGTATCAGTTATTACAGAAATGCAAAAATAATTGTTTTTTTAATTTTATAGCATGTTTTGAAGAATTAGCACTTCTCATTATCCTGTTTCTCTTATAGCAGTTTTTAAATTAGCTGTGGCTTCAGTTTTATTATTTATGTGCTTTTTGGTTTTAACATATGTTTATGGACAAAATACAGAGTAATTTTAGGAAAGGACCATGTTCTTAGCTGTCTGATGAAAAGGGAGGAATCATTGCTCTTCATTTTTATCACACTGCAACTTGTGACTTATATACTTTCCAAATTGTGTTGATGATTTTTTTTTAAAACTGCCTTTTTTTTTTTCAATTGTTACTGACACCTAGTACCCATTTATGTAAAGTATATGTAATTACCACAGAAACATTCAAAGGCAATTGAAAAAGTCGTAGTACCACAGTATTTTTTGATGACCTCATGAATCAAAATGAACAGATGACTATTAACTATGGTCTCTCTCTGTATTTTCCAATAAAACTATTTTTCTTTGTCTAACTACTTAAAAGTTGATTGAAATGGAACATTTTTTTCTTCTCCTTTTTGATTCAAAAATAAGTCTTGCTGGCACAGGGAGTATTCTTTTTCTGAATATCATGCTTATTTTTTCTTTACTCTCAGTTGTATTTCAATTAAAATAATAAGTAGGCTATAGTTACTTGCAAAGATAAAATTTTTAAACCTGGATAATTTTTTTTTCTGTGTGTTAGAAGAAAGCAAAAGGACAATTGTAACATTTGGAAAAATTTGGGTGAAACTTTCCTTTTCTTCATTTTTCACTGCAGTGACATTTGTTACTGCATATCTTTTTCACTTTTTTTTCATCTTACATGTAAATTAATATTAGAAACTCTGGCCACCTTTGAAAAATTACTTTTTTTCTTCTATTTTTTCCTTGTTATTTGTGAGACACATGCTAATACCATCTGTTAATGAGTATGGTGATGAACTACATCTTCTGCTCTTCCTATCATGATTTGCTTTGAAGATGCTTTCAGAAACTCATTCCTTGGTAAATATTATCAGTCTCAGACCAATTTCTTATGAAATTTTGATCAAGGTATGTAAGAAGAAAGAAAAATGTTTTGAATAAGCTATATCCTATTTAAAATGTGTTGCTGTGTACTCTATGTAAAAGATTTAGAAGAATTCTGTGCAGCAAAATTTAACTGTTTAACTTGTACTCTGGGTGAGGTCATTCCTCCACACAGAACGTACCGTTACGAATAGAACATAGGCAGGATAATGTTTGTGTCATCTGGCACATCAGGACTCACAGATAATTTGTTTTGTTGGGCGAGTATGTGGTCGGCACAGTTCATTTTCTAGTTAGCACAGAACTAGAAGAATAATTTTGTCGAGATTTTTTAGCAAGCTAGCCAGCCTCACCTTGGTTACTGTATGCTGATTAAACTTACTGCTGTGCAGGTGCATAAAAGGGCAAAAAAAGTGCACATTATTATCTTTAGTGGTCAAAATATTTGTAATCTTACCTACGTGTGAACTTTGAACATTCTTACCCAAAAGATCACCCAGCCAAAGCCCAAGTAGATGTGGGCCTGCATCTTGAATTTATCTTACTCATTGTGAAAACAATCCCGGCAGTCAGAGCTGCTGCTTCTCTCTCCACACACCTGAACCCTGCATTCACAGACTCCCAGGTTGGCAGGAATGTCTGGAGTTCATCTGAGTCCAGCCCCTGATCAATACTCTAAAATCTGCCAGATGGATGCTAGGCTTGTGTGGATTTAAACATTGTCACCTGCTCGATGGAACCTGTAGAAGGCAAAATAAGAAACTCATTGTTTCTTGAAAGGCACTTGACACATTGAGATCAACTCTGTAACTACTGTGGTATTCAGGTTTTTTGTATGTAGTTATTTTGAAAGAACTATTTCAGAACAAATATGTTAAGCAAATAGGGTTCTTCCTGAGGCCGTAGTTTGATGTTTCAGTTATTTGTTGTCACTGTTGAACCTTGATGCAAAGACCTTTCTTTTACTGTTCTTTATAAATAAGCTACAATAACACATTTGAGGTAGTGCAGGTATGAAGTGACTTAAGTCAGTTTACATTCAGTAGTCTATCAGAATTGATAATTGTAAACTATGTTTCAGCCTGAGCTGAGTTGATAACAGTGTCTCCCCACTGGTAGAGAAGTTGTTGTTTAGAGAGAGATCAGATCCTCACATGCTCTATTCTGTCTTATAAGCACTTAGGACAGTGAAGAGTGATGTATTGTTTAGGAATACAGTCCTTGAAAATGGTCGTTTCTCCAACACTGAAACTATATTCCATTTCTGCTTCATAATCTTATGGGAAGATAATATGCAAGTATAAGTTGACTGCTTGAGTGAATAGAAAGGCTTGCTGTTGCCCAGGATTACAGTAATTGTATTGTTCTCAGAAGAATATTCTATAAGCCAGCAACAAAATGTTTCTGAAACATCACTTTTCTCTCTCTCTCTTTTTTTAATAATAATTAAAAAAAAAACCAAAAAAAAAAAAAAACCAAGGTAGAAT
Source organism: Todiramphus chloris collaris (assembly GCA_025345505.1). Classification (NCBI taxonomy): domain Eukaryota; kingdom Metazoa; phylum Chordata; class Aves; order Coraciiformes; family Alcedinidae; genus Todiramphus; species Todiramphus chloris. The sequence goes on along the minus strand of JANVCC010000049.1, from coordinate 5,366,385 downwards.
CTTTGAGATTTCACCTCTTCTTTGGGGAAGAAATTATTTCCTTGACAGTTGGCAAAGGCAGGAGATTCACAAGTCTCAGCAACTGTTTTCCTGGTGGAAAGAATCTAAAGTGAAATGATTAGAACATCTGGCAAAGCTCTGAAATAAAACAGTACTTTGAGACAGAACTGATTCAGTGTATCCTAGGACATTATATCACTGACATTAGAACAATTAATATTCAAGATGTGCTTAAGTACAATTATAGTTCACAGATGTTCAACAGGAAAAAATGGAACATTGTGATTTCAGGTTAGGCTTTCATGCAGGCAGACTAATGCAGTGGCACTTTATTCCTATTAAAAATATTAACAACATTGACTCTTAAACTAAAAGTATGCATGAGAATCTTAGCAAGCAGCCAGCATTTGAGATAATGTAAACAATAAATACAGTGTTTTATTCCCTCCTCTATCAATTGTATTAGTCTGAAAAAATTTGTATATGGTTGAACATTTTTGGCAAATCTTTTGTGCTTTAGGCTTGCCTAATATAAGAATAATGGTGAACAAATGAAGGAACTCTATAGCTGAGGCAGGTATTTTATTGCCTTTAGCACAAATCTGTGCATTGTTTTTTGCAATCTTCTGTACCTTCCACTAGCTGTCAACTAAAACGGGCATTCTGCAGAGCGCTACTGCTGCTGCAGTTGGGTCAATGACTCCCCACTAATGTAGTCAGTGAAAAAAGTGGGATATTAGTGTGTTATTAAAAATTAACAGTATTTAATGGTGCCTAGGAGGTAAACCAAGGTTGAAAAGGAAACCTTGGGGACATTTCCTAGCCTTCAGTACTTGAACTATCGATTTTAGCAACGCTTCCAACTGTGAAAAAATATGGTATGTATTAAGCAGTTATGAGCTAGATATAATTTAGCTAAGAATGCAGGATATATGTCATTTAAGATAACTGTGAGAAGTCATTGCAAGTTAGTGTTGAAAATGAGCAGTTGCCAGATCTAAGCATGGGTAGGGTAGGTACACATATTACAGAAGACAAAGGTAAGATCGCTCAAGACATGAGGTGTAAAAAAAGATTCCCTTAGCTCATCACTGTTCTGAATGGGACATGTTTGTGTGTCCATGTGTTTCCAGACAAGAAGTGGAAGGCAGACACAAAGGAAGAGCAAGAAACAAGTATGGAGCACAACCTGAGCCACCAGAGAGCACAGCATTAGGGAAAAACAGCCTAACACAGATGTTTGGTAAGAACCCTGTTGAACAGATCTTTTTGCTCTAGGCAAAGAGGTTTTTGTTCTGATATCTCCTGTTCCCAAGAAGTTATAGAAGACAAATTCTCAGTTACCAGAATATTAAGCAACATCCATTATAAGAAAATATTCTTTAAAGAAAATGTATTTTTTTGGTGGTTTTTTTAGTTTCTGAGGTCAAAAGTACAGCTAGCACTCTAGATGAAAAAAACAACTCCATGATTACATGAAGTCACTTGAGAATACGGTGAGTGAGTTGAAATGCAACCTTAACTCATCTGAAAAAAACAAGTGCTTTTACAGGAGATCTGCATTTGAGATTTGATTAAGAAAAAAATCATTTACTGTGACTCCATCAAGCTAACATCTTCTAGCAATGAGCAGCAGTTAATACAATGCTAGCCCCATTCTACTACTATTTAGCCACCCGGTAATCGTGAAAAAACTGTCACAATAATTCACTGTTCATGGGAAAAAATTATGGTCGTAGCCCTTGAAAATGAAATAGTGAAATATATTTCCGAGCTCCAAGAAGGAGGATAAATTATTGAAAACTCCTGCTTCCAGACAACTTGAAAATATGTCCAATACTACTAATTAAAATTACTCATCTGAGCATCTGAATTTAATTAACCGAATGTGTTTGTGATGGATGTGATGTTTATGTTATTTTGCCCCATATTTCATATCTAATGAAACTTCACATTTGTTTTCTCAACTTGTGATAAAAATAAGCATTCACCAGATTTATTTAATTAGATGTCTCTAGAACCATTTTACAAAAAGAGGGTGGGCTTTTCATAAAACTAGTGTTCCCTGCATACAATATCTTAAATTTTTTATATTTAAAAACCCAAAGAGTTAGGCATGTGGTGTTTGTGCACGTCCACGTGTTCTTTTCTTCCAATCCAGAAACTCTAAGGGGTGTGCAGGGTAACCTATCTATCTAGCTTGCAGTACTGTTTACTCCAAGTAGTAACCATTTTCATATAGTCGGTGGTTTGTGCTGCGTTTGGGTTCATTTTGAATTAAAGTAAAATCTACATCTGTACCCAAACAGTGATTTATTTACTAACTTCTTTCTTCATATATTTTTTTTTTACCTAAGCAAACCTTAAGATTTATTGAATAGCTTCATCTAATCCATCTGTGGTTGAATGAGGGAAGAGAGAATGGAGATGGAGAAAACTGTTTCTTCCTTTCAACTTTTATTTCTCTTACCTAGCAGTTATAAAACTATTTTTATGTAGGAAATGTTGCATTATATTGTTTAGTTCTGCTGACTGTAGTTTATAGAAAGGCACTAAAAGCAGCAGGAGTTTCCACATTCGCCTCTTCCCATGCAGACAGCTTTTTGGTACTTCTCTTTGAACGAAACAGTATAAAATAGAGTTTTGTGGGGTTTGGCATGTTTTTCGGATGTTCGTACCTTCTTTCTCTCAGGAATTTTAAGGTCAGATAACAAAACTAGTATTTTTCAAAATTGCTACTTTTTGAGGAGATGAACTGTTATTACTATTGCAGTTTTCTGTAAGCTGTTGGGTGGGTTTCAGTCTAATCAAGCAGATCTCTTTAGGTGACTGCTAAGAGCATCTTGGGACTCAATTTTTTTCCGTGAGTCCTGCAAAAGCCATCCTGAGGAGCGGGTGTAGGAGGCTGTGTCAGAGCTCCTATTTCACATGTTGCCGCTATCAAGTTGTGACATGTAAGACAATACTGCCTTAGAAGGCTCAACATAAGCCTGTGGTTGAGCACTTGGCAGGTGATTTCAGTCTCAAGTATCTTAAATTTGATCCAAGACCTTATCTGGCCTCCTCTTAAGTGATAACAGGAATCAAGGTTAGTGAGTTTTTCCGTGTTCCTGAACCCTCGATGTGTAGGTGAAACCAGGGCAGAAACCTCCAGGATGTAATGGATTCTGTTATGTACTTTTAAATACTTACTTAAATAGTGTTTCAGTAAAAAGTACTTATTTACAAAACAAGAAAATAAAACCCCAGATGTGCCAAAAATCACATGGTGATTCCTTGTCAGCCGTGTATGCTCGTTGAGAACTTGCAAAATAACAGTAAAGAAAGCTTACTATTTATTCTGAAGTTTTTTCTCAAAGTAATTGTATTATTGGAGTGTAAAATACAAGGGGAAGTATGCCCTGTATTGTGTTCTGTTGTGAGGTAATTGCAGTTGGAGACTTTTTAGCTCAAGGTTTCTCTTATGCTTATGAGAAGTCATTGTATTACTTGTAGGCTGTATCTTGTGAGATGCTGTTGCATAAAATTCGACGCTTCCCCTTATTGGGCCATATGACAGGGACGGTAATTAGCGCCAAACTCCAAGGCAATTTATTTTCATAAAATTAATAATAATGAAGATAATTTCATTTTTGAAAGCAGCTCTGTGAAAAGGCATCTCAGATCACTGCATGGAGATCTTGATTATACAGTGAAAAGGAGCTATTCACAGGAGGGAATATTAGCATAGCCACATTCCACTAAAAACACTCTTACTCTTGCCAAGATTCTGTGCATAAAATCATACGCATGCTGTGTTGATGTTATTAGCTTCCATCGTTCAAGCTGCTGCAGTCCCCTCTGTATAAATCTATACTGAAGAATCTTTATATGCGAGGGAATATGATCCCTAAACACTTTAAAGTGTGATGCATTTAAAGGAATGCAAAACAAAGTCTGTCAAAATGCAGAAAAGAAGATGGGGTGAATGACTATTTGAGTTATTTCTGTTTCCTATCTGTGAAAATTGAATTGACTGTCAGTAGAAAGAAACACTTAACTGGTTTTATGATATTAACTTTTATTTCAGTTGCTTGTCCTTAAATTCTATGGTTCTATAATCAAAATCTTGAACTGAGTTAGAGGAAGCAGCATGAGACGTTACGGAATCAATGTATAAATTTAAACCCGATTTGAAAAATGCTGCTCTTGTTTTCTTTCAAAGCAAAGTAGTATGTGGCTCATAATGCCATTGCAACATGTAAGAATAAATCACTGTACCAAATTGGTGACTGACAGACCTTTCAGTTCATGAATTTGTGGTGCCTGAATGTCTTCCTGAACAGCGCATATTGACTCAGACATATTTTGTGAGTCTACTTAGAAGCCTGATCTCTGAAGCAATTGTCTCATAGCAAAGTAGGGAAGAAGCTTCAAGATTCTCTTATTTATTCTTCCCGTGCATCCAACCTGTATCCACATCCTCACAGGTCTCGTGCTATCCATATGGAAAAAGATCCTATCTCAGATTTTTTGAAATGAAAAGAGGGAACTAGATTGGGAAAACCAAGTAGTTATTGAAACCAAAACTGCTGGTTTTGAGGTATGATTCTCTGAACAGAGAGTTGCACTCTGGCGTGCGCTGAGCCTTTTCTGGCCTTGCTGTCTCAATTCTCAGCCAGGGTTTCACTGCACTGTGCAATTTCAAACTGCATGACTTTCCTTCATCCTTCTTCTGTTACACATTCCTAAGTTTGGAAACCTGTAACTAGACTAATTGGTGGAGATGCTGTGGGTCAAGGGACAGGAAGTCAAGATGAAGTTACTGGGAATTTTTTAGGTTTTCTCTTTGCTTGTTTAAGCATAAGGAAAGCTATTCACACAAAGCACAGATAAAGGAACCCAAGAGTGCAAAATGTAACCCCAAGTTTAGAACTGTTCAAACTGAGGAAGTCTTTTTTATCCCTTTTAAATGAATTGTGATATACTGTTCTGCTTGAGACTTAGCATCTTGAATCCTTGTTGGGAGAGATGTGTTTGAGAGTAAACCAGTCCTATGAATGTGGAAGTGGTTGTATACATAAAATAATGATATTAATTGTCACAAAGGCTGCAGAACTGTCAGTGCATGATGCGATGGGAAATACTGAGTGGGACAGGCTAGAAGGATTTCAGAGCACAGTCTCCTGGTTGAGGACATTAAGATTGGATTTTATCTAGTTTGGAGGTTTGGGAATAAAGATTTAAAATGCCAGAACAAATATTAATTCTGTTTTACTCATTTTGGGTAGGCTTACAACTTGAGAATTTGATGCAGACTTACAGTTTGAAGTAAATTAAATTGGTGATTTTAATGTTCACTGGGCTATAAATGTAAGTAGTTTGAAAAATGGATCCTTAAGTATTTTAGATTGGATGTCCTAATTCTTCCTCTGTCTCTCTTCTACATCTAGGAAATTAATATAACACTATTGCCTCCTCAGGATGTGGCAGTTCCTGTTTGTTGGGTGTTTGGCTACTGTAGTCTGAGGATTTAAAGAGCTGATCAATAAATTAATTATTGCCAATTCCAGAAATGAGTTGAACAGAGTGCAATGAATACACATGGATGTAGATATCATAAATGGTATTTACAGGTTGATGAAAATGATAGGTCAGGTTGAAAGGTAAAAATACTTACCAAATGCTTATTCAGAGATTGTTGTTGATCCTGAGCTTGTAATGAATAAATCTGCCACTTCTGGCATAGGGTATTTCCAATATGTAGAATATTTATCTTAGAGTCTTTTTCATTCTTACAATAATTTTTTACATCCATAATCCTTAAAATGATTAATGAAAGACCAGAAAGCAAAGTTTTCATTACAGAGATCTCCATGTTTGTGAAATAGTTTTGGTAAGATAAAATAAACTTTCTTGGTTTTAAGCATCGCAACTCAGTAATTTGTTTTAACCTTATAGAAAATGTTTGTCTGTGACTCATTTTGAAAATTAAGAATTGTAAGAAATATTTTAACTTGGTTTTTTTTTTTGACAAGAAAATGTAAGTGTGATACAGTCTTTCTAAGAAAACTGTGTATTTTTGAGGAGTAACAGACTATAAATGCGTTTTGTTGTACTTCTGCCAGTTATATTTGTAGAGTGTTTCACCAGGTCGTTCACGTTAAGCTAAATCTAGGTGAACCCAATAATGAGAATTAAGCTAGCCCTTCAGATGTGAAACAAGTGTGAGTCAAACAGATCAAGCAGAATAAAATGTCATTTTTCAATGTGCAAAAAAAAAAAGTACTGAAGTAAAGCACTGCTGTAACGTAGTTTTTCTCCTGTCAAATACTGATCAAGCACAAGTTCTTCCTATTGCTTTGGTTAACATGGCTGCTCAGAATGATTACAGAATTATACAAACACAAACATGATGGAGAATCAAGAACAATTCTCTATACAGTAACTCCATCCATCATTCCAGTGTCATGGAGCGTTTACTTAATAGTAAATCTCAATATAGAGAAAAGAAAGTGTGGAATACTGTTACTCTTAACTCTTCTTTCTTTCCTCTGCAGAATTTCCAGATGTCATTGGATCGTTGTCTAGCATTTTATGAGTGATATGTGGAAGCTTACAGCAATTCCAGAGTATCACAGATGCAGGTGGGACATACTACCCTGATGTTGACAAAGGTAGGTTGTGGAAAGATTGATGCTGCAGGCAAAAAAAAACATCTATCCAGCTAAACATGTCAGCAGAAGACTGTTTTGTTCCCATTGCTCACATTTTATTTATTCATCCAGAAAAGTTAATGGTCAGGATATGTAGCTGAACATTTGACATGTTTCACATGTTTATTATAAATTTAATGTGACTAAACTTTTGTATATTCTACTTGAGAATGCCTTCAGTATGTGATTCATTTTCATTACTTGGTACAAAAGTTTCCTGTAATATAACCCCCATTCTTCATTGTCCCAGATTTTCGTTTATACAGATTTCTTGTATCATGAATTTTGTACAGATTCCTGACAAGGTCCCCTATGTCACTAAGCTTGTTAAGGTCTGTGCTGCTCCATGTGGTACATCTAAAATCAATTTCAGTCACATTTGACCATTGTACAGATGGAACATTATTCATGCATTAGACTTCCTAAGTGGGGTAGAACAGAACCTTACATTTATTCCTTACAATTGTATCTGCATTTTTGTATTATATATGGTTCAGTAACCTTTTGTAGAAGACCAGAAGATGCCTCTGGAGGCAACACAGTGTGCATCAGAACTGATTTATACTCTAACATCTGTCAACTTTTCCCTGGGACATAGTTGTGCCAGGATACACATGTCATCTTTTCTAATGACTTATCAAAAGATAGAGGCTGACTGTGGAAAGAGGTGTGCCACGGGAATGAGGCTGATACTACTTTCTGCCATTTTGCCAAGGAATTGTGTTCTGTGTGCATTCATTGGCTCAAGGGTTTGTGACTTGCAGTGTAGTGTGCATTTTGCCCATAGAGTTACCCTTTTTCTTCAGGAATTTCTGAAAACAAGGCATAGAAATGCTGTTGTAAAATGTGTAAGTATACACACAATGAATTTTGAAAATATTCAGACTGCATTTCCCTGTCCTCCAAAGTCACTTGAAGTTTCAAAAAATTCACCAAATACCCATCTATCTTCTCTTCCCCTGGCAAACAGAAAAGCAGGCATAGGAGGGCTTGGAATAGCCATTGTATTTTATAGCACTGGTAAGCAAATGGACTTGAAAACAGATTTCTTGAATGTTGTGTGAATGTTTTGCCTGCTTGGATGTTGTATATTTCTGTCATTTTGTACAGCTGTTATTTAGTATGCCAGGTGAATGACAGACAGATGCTCAGAGGAGTTACCTAAACTATAAAATATGTGGAGACTCCAGTTCCTCTGTTCACTTTTATATCCATTATCCTTTTTTCTATAGATACTTTGTTTTCGTACTCTTAATTTAACTAGAATTTTCACTCTAGCCTCTTAATCCTTAGCAAACTCCAAAGTGCCTTTAACTATAAAATGTTCACATTTTAGCTGGTAAGCTTAATCAATGACAGGATGCTGAAAAATAGATCAGATCCAGAAACTTTTCTTTACAAAGGAGTTGTATCTTCAGCATACTCAAAACATGACACTTTTCAGGAAGAAAGTAGTGTTTAAGTTACCTGTATTAAAATAGTGACTCTGATATTTTCATTATTATATATATATTTTTAGGAAAAAGTCTTTAGTACCATATATGGAGATCATTGGCATAGACTTCTTAGATCCTCGAGATGCTTCAGTCAGTTCTGTTGTCTGTGAGCACCCCGTAAATAGGAGCATTTTGTCATGGGAGATCTGATTCTTTGTGCTTTAGGTAATCACTAACTACAGTGTAGCAAGTAAAGAAGTGAAAAGAAGCAAGGATTTGTCTTTTTCTTACAGGAAACATTGAAATGATAATTTAGCATCAACTAGGGAAGTCTTATCTTAGTCTGTCTCAAAATATCTGCAGTCCTATTTGTAAGGAAAAGTTGCAAACTGTAAACCAGCATTTTATTACGATTTCTCTTTGGCATTTAAATTATTTTGGTGAATATTAGTTAGATCAAATCATAAATTTCTAATAATGTAATAACGCATACATATGAAAGTAAAAAGCAAAAAGTAAAATTAATGTCTAACCTAAGCTGACTATAACTTCAGTTGTCTACACAGGTTTTAATTCTGCACCATGTTTTGTGTCTTTCTCCAGTAGTTGTCTTTACTGCTTTTATATTGATTTAGTTTAACAGATTGGTTTATATGTTAGAGAGATTTAGAATGTTATATATTTTTTTATATTCCTATTTAGATCTGCCTTGTGAGTGAAAATACATTGTGTGATTTATAGGACATACATTTATGAATTAACTGCACAAAGCTGTATTTTCAAGATTGGACATATAACATAGTTCTGTGTTTATACAGAATGCGAGGTGAAACTGCTGTTCCACCTGAGCTTTCCTGGCCGTTCTGGGGACAGATCATCTTATTGCCTCCTGGCAGTTGACCATATTCTAAATAATATTTATCAATTCATGGGAAGAAATCTGAAATGTAGAGCCAATTAGCTTCAGTCTCTTGCAAAGCAGAGCAAATCTTAAAGAAGAAAAAAACTTCCCTTGCAAGAGAGAGCATCCAGGACTTGGTATGTTCACCTGAAATACGGCAGGGTGAGTGATGGGAACTTGGATAAGGGATTCTCAATTGGCCAACAACACTGCAGTGGTCCCATAGTCTCTGTGATGGAGTTTCCAAAATCACTTAGGCACTAAGAAAAGCTTAGCAAAAAAGCATACTTATCAGATCAACCACGTTTCTTCACATCCGATCTGTAACGTTACTAAGTTTGTAAAATAAGTAACAACATAGGAATATAACACTATCTCTTCTGTCATGAAAATGAAAACCTACATATTAAGAGCAAAAAGGAAAATGTACATTTTGTTCTTTTTTTTTTAATGTAATATATCACACTTACAGTTTTACAATTAGCTGATGTATGCAGTCTGATAATAGATCGTTTGGTAGAAATTAGTTTGCGGGTTTGGGGACAGAGAATCATGGGTTGCTCAGTATCTAGCTCAAAGTCCATGGAAAGTGCAGCTATTAATGGTTTTCTACCTGTTGGTTTTGTTGTTGTTGTTGTTTGGTTTTTTAATCCATTTATTATTGGCATTTCTACAAGCATTCTGTTCCTGTCCCTTCTTTTGTATTGCAATGCACAAAAAATAACATTTAAGAAGAATAAGTATTGTGGTTTTCTCTCTTGAGATGTCCACAATTTGAATGAATAATGTTGCCACATTGTCCTCAAAAGGTCAGTGGGATCAGAATGTTGTCTGAAGCTGTGACAGACAATACTGACTTGCCATTAACTTTCTGTTTCAGCAGTACTGTGTTTAAATCTTCAGACCAAGCCTGTGGGTATAGTTCCTTTTGTTGTTTTGGTCAAGGGAGAGGATTTTTGTCTGTAAACATTCCAAAAAACTTGTCTGTGGCTGCCAAGCCAAGTATTCTGTCTGGCATTTGTGAGTTAATGAAAGAGCTGCTGTAGCTTTATAGCTGGATTTCAAAATACAGAATCTGGAGAAGAATATTGCAAATGTAATGTTACCCAAGCCTCTCTTAATGAGAATTTACATAAAGAATGACCCAGTGGGATTGCAGCAGTGTATAGTGCTGCCATTTAGGAGAATGGAATCATGTCTCAAGCCTAGAGCAACTTAAAAGTAGGAATTTGAAGCTTTTGGTCTCAGGGGACAAAGTAAGTGCTTTTCAGTTTCTTAAGCCATTCGCTGTTGACTTAAGTGGCCATCTATAGATAGCTGCTAATACAGGCAAAGACTGAGATTATTAGAATATCCCTACTACACTAAAAAAAATTTTACAGGCTTTATTTTTATTGTGCTTTTCAGTCAGTGAAGAAATAATCACAAGGTGAATGCATTTGTAGAGGGCAGTGGTACATCTTTTTTTTTTAAAAAAAAGAAGTATCAAAAACAACAGCTTATGCCTGAAACATTCAGGTATCCTAGGTGATGGCAAATTCAAGTACTAGGTAGATCTGTTAGCTTGTAGCTTCTGGGAGCTTCCTGCTCCATATTTTGTCTGACATATTTGTGGTCATATGTGTCAACGGACTGGAAGGTACACTAGAGTGAGAGAACAAGGACCCAGCGTTCTCCCAGCTATCCAGGATTCCCAGATGAAGAACTATACTAGCATAGATTTCCTTTGTAGTCATTAAGGAGAAAGAGAGCTGCACATCTGGACAGGTGATGATCTGACAGGAACTGCACTCTGTAAGTCCTGCATCTTCTTGGCTATGCATAGAATCTGCAGTTCCATTTAACTCCAGTTATGTGCTGGAAGTTTGATGGGTAGCTCTGCATTTAATAGTGTATTCCTGTCTATTGTCAGCTTATGAAGTAATGGTTATGTTAATTGTTTTAGGAGAAAAGATAAAAACAAAGGGTACTATAAATGTAAAACTCTATCTCAGGATTGCTGACTGGAATCTGTTTTGACATCTCTAAGTTTTCATCTGTGTGTTTAAATAATGCAAAACATGAGATGGAAATATGTGTGTACCAAAAAGAAGCCAAAAAGTTATTGACAAACTCATATATACACACACTAGACTTCCTGGTGGAGGAATACTTGTTAGGTTAGGAGATTTCAGTGCTGTTAATTGCAGTGGTCCTGCAATACATCACCATCATTGTTACCCAGAAAATTCTCCCCAGGCACAGTAAGGGTCAATGTTTGATATTGATACATTTCATTTATACTTTCTTAGGTCACTTTTATTTCAGTCTGCAAGTATAATCAGAATTTAAGTTAGTTCTTGTAGTGCCACGAATGGTTTAGAGATAGATTTATGAAAATTGCAGGCTTTTTAAAATACAAGACTTAAGCAAAAGAGAGATTTGTTACCTCAGAAAGCTTTACAAGTCATAAGTAATTGCCCACTACCCCTCTGAAATAGGTTCATAGGAAAATGTATATCCTTCTCCTTACATAAATGAAGAAAAAAAAAAAAGGCAGAAAAAGAGTGTTTTCCTCTGGGCCATAAGCTGCAATTGGAATCAAAATTATTACTGCGTAGTTTGTGAATCCAGTCCAATACCTGGGCTGTAACAATACTTATAGGGTCTCCCATGCCTGTCTGTCACTCCTAGAATTACTGGCCCTGGGAGCTGTTTTTCTGTGAATGACAATCATAGTTTACAGCTTCAGCTTCTTCAGGAACAAGGTTGGTGGATGAATTCCCTTTTTTAATCTGTCCAATGTTTCAGTTCTAGATATAAATTGTGATTGAATGATTTAGTTCAGATTGTTTCTAGTGAGAATGCTGCTTCTGTAACTTGTTCCCTGAAATATTTCCATTTCTGTTAGGAAGTATCAAGTGTTTTCTAATACTTGGGGAAAAAACTCTTCATTTCAATGAATATTACTGCTTCATGCAATTGGATGCTGTAATACCTTTTATTTAACTGACTTGTAAAGGCTGAAGAGAGGATCAGACTTCCATTTCTTTCTGCTTCTGCTGAAGTTAAAAGTGACACTTTGACCAGAGTTAAGGGAAAAAGGTTTTGATCCACAGAAATCAGGGGGGCTCTATGCCTGACACCCTTCAATTCAAATCCATGGGAGTTCTGCTATCCCCTGGACTATTACCAGGTTTTCCTGGGGTTTATTGATTTCCTGTGACCCATCCAGTCATCTGTTTCCTGAGGTAATTATGACATGCAAATAGTATCTGGGCCTCCTATCTTCCTCAAGGTTTCCACACAGAACCACTAAAAAGAGATCAGGTAAAGTGTTTTGAAAATTTAAGAGATAATTCAGTGGCTATTTTCTTTCAGCCATGCAAAAATGGAACTGCTTTTGCACCTTAATTATTGCTGGATTTTAGGAATGTAGATCTTAAAAAACACAGTCTGTGAAGATCTTGTAGCCAGCTGAGTTTGTCTCACTAGAGCTTGCCTCTGGCAGGAGAAGGTTTATAGCTGCTTCTCAGCATATTTGAAAGAAGATTATTGCTGCTGATGCATTGCAAAAAGGTAACATTTGTGTGCATCAGTGACTAAATTGCCCTCTATTATACCACATCCCATAAAATGACAAACCTCATCAATAAAAAAATGCAATAAAGAAGGTACTTGGGGATTTGTCTAGCTGTGGGGAACTGAAAGTACTTAATAATGCTGAATAGCTATATCCAGTGGCAGGTAGGAGGAGTTACTGCTTGTCATTGGAAAATTTCTGACTGTGGATGTTTTTTTGGAGGGTTTTTCTTGTTTTCTAATTTCCCAGGTTAAAAAATAAATCAGTCATGACACCAAACAATAAAGAAGGAGAAAGAAAAATCTATTCAAAAGTGAGCAAATAACAAAAGAAATGCCAAGAGGAACAGATTTTTTTTGATGAGTTAACATTGGAAGAATACATTTTGTCCAAGATTTAATGTTGGGAGAGCAGGGGGACCTATTACAAGAGGATAGCTAAGTAGCATCCTAAAGAGGTGGAAAGAAGGAGTAGTCAAAAGTGAAAGCTTTTTGTTGCCAGATGATCCCACAAATTAAGACTGTTGGAAGAGCAATATATTGAAGAGATTAATATGAATTTGAGTAGCACCTCTAGTTCACTGGTAGTTAAACTGCTTTGTTGATCATGTTAAAAGATAACAGCTTTAATTTGTTGTATTTTGTCAGTTTCTTTAAAAAAAATGTTATTCTTAAACTATGACAAAATGGTCCATGTAGTCCAGTCTAAGTTTCAAGAAGGGTATTTCTTGCCAAGTATGTTTCCATGATCTGTGGTTTCCCTGTTGTCTTCCTTCTAGCAAATACAAAGAGGGCAGATAGAATTTTCATTTTAAGAGGCTGTTAAGCACACTTACCATCAGTGTGCACCAGTAGTTCTTTTAAAAAGTGTAAAATCATATTAAAGAATGTATTTTTTTTTAAATACTTAAAAATATTAAATTCTGGTTATCAGTTTCATGTAAAGATCCTGTGTAAATCTTCTATTTCGAGCTTAAGAATTCTTAGAGATACTTTTTTTCATAATTGTTGAGTAATCCTGTTTCTTAAAGCTTTTATTCTTACACCTAGGAAGGTGGTATTGTGTGTGTAGTCTTGCATTCTCTGGTCTGCACATGAAAAGGTATAAGGAGTCCTAGAATTAAGGACAAAATAGAGCATTTAGAGTATACATTTATTTACTTCTTAACAGATGTCTTTGCTTTTAATGACTGACTAAAATGACATGAACTTCTTTTGAACATACATCTAATAGGTCAAGAAGACATAACCTTGGAGTGGATGGGTTTCAGGGTACATGTTTTGTACACTTCACCTTTCTTTGTTAAAGCAAAATGAATCTTTTTTTCTTGAATTTTAGAAATTCTATACCGCAGCAGTAGCGTGATGTAAAGTAGAAAATAAAACAAAAAGGAAAAAGCTGGGATCTGAGCAAGAGTGAAAAGCAGCTGAGAATTTTTTAGATGAATTCTGTTTATGTGATAAATGCTTCTGAATTTCAGAGGGAATGGTACCTTCATCTAAACTTCTCTGAAATAGTGAAACTTTCTGAATGTTACAATAGATAATAATGGGAAGAGGCAATAAGCCATTCATTGTTTTCTTATTTGTTGTAAGCTTAACTTTACCAGTTTCTATTTTACCAGGTTTCACAAATATTAAAAGTGGGATCTTTTTCTGAAAAACACTTTTTTTTAATTTTATTTCATTAATCTTTTGTTATGTTATCAAATCCTTTGCTACTTCAGTGGTGATTATTAGCAGTAGACTTGCTTTTGTATGTCAGATAACTTTGAAATGTGTGACTTTTTAGATAGCAGACAGTGCTTTTCTGGCTACCTCATGTTGCTTTAAATTAACTTCATGTTTTTAAATCAAGGACCTGAGGAAGGCTATCCTTACATAAACTAATCACTGATGAAGCTACCATTGATTAACTGTTGGGTTTTCATTGATTGCACAGATAAGGTTCCACAGGAAGATTTCAAACTTTGTTTGTGTAGTTTTTCTAAACCATAAAAGAGCATTTTCTGTGTTGCATGCATTATGGCATGACTGTCAGATACAAATCAAGAAGAGGGAAGGCATTTTTGCACTTGAAGTGCCAAGAAATTTTATGTGCTTTATTCCTGATTTCTTACAATAAAGGTTTCTTTGCTATTCTCTTAAAAAAACAAAAAAAGTTTTCCAGCATTGTCAAGGGAAGTGGTTGATGCTGCTTTGATTCCATTATAGAATGGAATAACTGTAAATTCCACTGTAAATAACTGTGAATTAATAACATTTTCCTCCTGAGAATCTCGGAACAGGTCATCAAACACTTATTTAAAACTTGTAAAACAAGAGAACGAACCCCAGTGAGGTTTGGCCACAGGAGGAAATGTTTTGCTGTGGAAGTGGAAGAGCAGCCTGCTTTCTGCATGTGCTGCCCCTGATGCATTCAGTAATGCTCCCAGTTGGGTGTTGCTCTCCTCTGCCATATGGAATGTAGCTAGGGGGGGATGCAAATATGTGCAGAGGATTATGTGTTGAGAAAAGCAAGCAGGTGACCTTTCATACCATTATTTTTGCAATTATCTAATCACGGTTAAGCTAAGGAGTCCCCTTTCTCTCCTACCTGTCACATCTGGGCTACAGCTGGCTGTACCTGCACTTTTGAGTCCTAGACATTCTTTTTCTTGGCTATTTAATCTAATTAATTATTCTGCAGCCTCTTGGCTATAGCTTCATCTCTTTGTGAACTCATACTCCAACAGAAAGACAAGATTTTTCAAAGGAACGAAAAACTTGTGTCACTAATATATGCAGGATGCATACTAGCTATTAACATATGTCCATTGGGAATGCTGTCTAGTATCCCATCTTGAACTTGCAAAACTGAACTTAGTCTCTGCCACTTCATTTCATTTTCTTCTTCACTTTCATCACAAATACTCTGCTGGCTTTGAGAAGGAGATTATTCCTGCCCTTTGACCTGGGGGAGTGAGCAGAGCTCTCCAGTATGCCTGTTGCTTGCAATTAGATGTCATAGGTAGACTGCCTCATTAGTGCCCTTTCCTAAGGGCACTCAAATATATTAAGCTCTGTTCTCCTTTAAACACTGTTTTGTTCTGATCCTGTTCTGCTCTGACAAGTGAGCCTTAGAGCTAGCATAGCTGTGCTGATTGCTTGAATTCTCATCCTCTGCTTCTGTAGACTGCAACATCACCTTCTTCTGTATTAGTTGTCAGGCCTTTCACAGCTTATACTGCCCAGAGAATTGCAGCTGAGCCACGCTGTAAGTGGTGTGATAGCAGCCCCCTGAAAAATACAGGATGCTCTTTCCCCCTTCTCCAAATGCACACAGTCTTTCTTTTTTGTGCCATCTTATCCTTGTTCTAGTAATGTCTTTGTTTTCAGTGAAGTTCCACCAGTGAAGTTTCATAGACCACCATTTACAGTAATTCATTTATTTTTTTCATCTCCTTTGACTTTCTGCTTTTGCTTTTCAGAGTGCAGAAACAGAGTCCTCAGCTCAACACACAAATGTTCCTGAATAGAAGGGAAAGGATTGCTGGGCACTTGGGATGTGGGGGATGTACTGCGGATGTATTTGCTCTAATAATTTTAGAAAGAACAGCTTTGACCAATATTTGATCATGTTTCTACTATTTGTGGGGATTATCTTGCACGATGACATACTTCAGAGTGTGGGGTTTATTTTTCCTACCAGAAAGGGATATATAGCCAGTTGTTTAAAAAAAAACCAGTCAAGCTATTTAACAAATGAAAAATCTGTGTAATTAACAGTATTGTGGATATCTGAGATCGTGTTTAGGTTATTTGGGGATTTCAGATGGATTATTTTCAGTGGTGGTATGGGTAGGAACATGCATTCAGTTAGACTGTTATGTGATGATTTCCTGGGTAATCATCTGGCAATGAAATGGGATGCTACAGGTAGATTCATACCAGTGAGTAGGGAAAAATACAGGAGTGAGAAGATAGAGCTACAATTTGTCTTCTAGGAAAAGAAAGATAAACAGTGGAGTGATGTTACGAGGAAAGAAATGCAGGTGTTGGTTTGTTGAAGCTAAATAAATAATGAGCAGCCCTCAGCTGCATGGATTTTATCATTGGAAAAAAACATTTAATATTGTTGAGTTGACTTAAACTCTTTTATTTCATAATTTATGATAGAGCTTTATAGTTAACACTTGTATAAGAGTAGCAGAGGTTTCTGAATTCTAAAAACACTTAATGCATTTCAGCCAATAGTGTGGAGCAACTATCGTTTCAAATAATGAAGATACTTAGGAAAGATAAGAGATTAGTCCTGTTATCATTTCAATGCCTGTGTTTTGCCCAGTAAAATTGATAGGAAATGACAATTTTGTTGTAATCTTCTTCACAAAATTTTACTGCTGTAATTTGTAGAATGGTTATAAACTTGTGACTGGGATTGAAAATAGGTGATAGTATTTTTTGCCTGGAAGAAACTTTAAAAATCAAATAGGAGTGTTTATATGCCTATAATTATGATCATATTTTACAGTCTTTTCTTTGTATGAATATACTGGCTTTGGCAGATTGTTAACTTTGCTTTTAGTGTGCGCAATTAAATTTAAGGAAAATGTTTTTATCAAAGCTGTTATAATTTGAATCTGCTACGTGGGGCCAGTGGCTTACTTCTTTTCTTGTCAAAGTTACGCTCCAGAGCTGAGCTGTTAAATATCATGAGAGACAGAAGTCTATATTACTAATTTTATTATTAAAATATATGTGAGAGAAAGTTTAAAATGCAGAGACTATAGCCTTCCATACACACTTACAGAAGAGAGACATTCATTATCTCTCATAAACTATCTTTGATTTCTTGGGTCTAACAGCTTTAAAATAACAAGTCTGACATAAGCAGTGAATACTGCAGTGTTTATTTGTTAGATTCCTAAAATATGTGGGTGGATAAAGGAAAACTTGGGCTAAAATACTGAGAGAGGTCATTGTCTTGAGTAACCGAATCCTTTTCTTTCACTTGTTTCAAAGTATATTTTTAGTTCAGTCTGCAGATTGTAACAACAAATCCATAAGAAAGCTGTAGGAATTAAGGACAATTGTATATTTCATATATAGAAAGGAAAAGATTTCTGCTTAGAAAGGAAACTATTCTGATTCATGAATGCTTAATGAAGTAACCTGCTTGTATGTAACCATGCTGAAGTACTTAATGTATATATTCTTATAGCTCTCAATCTACGTAGAGTTCTTAGGCATTCTACAGTACTTACTGTAGCCAGTTTCAGAGTGACGTCTATTAAAAATAAATGTTAATGTTTCAGGAAAGTGTAGATGTTTAAAGGTGATTCATGGTTTCTTTCTTTTAAATAATGAGAATTGTGTACTGCAGGACAAGTTTGGGAAGTCTGAAAGCACTTTACAAAGAAAAGAGATTGAGTATGGTGTAAAATATTAAAGCTTTATACTGACAGATCTGTTTTTATTTAAATTTTTATTGAATTTTTTCTTTGAAGTAACAACAAGAGACACGTACTGTTGGCAGATAAACGATGCTGTGCTGAATGAGTGGCTACTTAACCCTAGAACTGTCAGACACCATTATTTTCAGTGTCAAGGAGCTGGAAAGCTTTATGCAACATATTCTGTTCTTCAAATTAAAATGGTCAAATTTCTGTTCTTTTATACATTTCTATGCTGCAGCTACATGTGATATCTAGACTAGCTCAGCAGGGAATGCTGAATTTGGCTTTAGACCTGCTTATAACATAAAGCCAAGTTGTGCTTCAGGTTATCTTGAAAGCTCAAGCAGCAGTGCCTGAAGCACTGATGTTGTTCTCCTTTTGCTCCGAGTTTTAAAACATACTAATGTCTGAAGCAGGCATGCTATTGTCCCAATTAATAAATGCAACGATATAAAAAATCTCCCAAGAGCACAGTGTGCAATTGTATGAAGGCAGCAGTTTGCAATATGTTAAATTTTACTTCCATAGTTGATATTTACCTGTTAAAATTAATTTGAAGACATATTAGTGGTTTAAATTAGGGACGGTCATTACGTACTTCTCTGATGAACTTGCTATCACATAAGGCTTGTGCTTTGCTCTTTCTAGTATCATGTTGGACCAGAGCATGTAGGTTCCCAGAGACACGACAGCTAAGCCACAGAAAGACTGAGTGAGACAGTATTTGAGTGATGGCAGTGTCATCATTCCAGACCAAAGTGTGGATCAACACTATGCTGATGCTGTACTGTGCTACTGGATTCTGTTTTCACATTCACTTAGTAACTACAAAAATAATGCATAGGAAAACTATGGCAAAGAGAAGTCAGAATTTGTTCTGCATTAGGATCATAGGATTAAAGGATAACTCATGACCTCAGGATGTCATCTAGTCCAACCTCCTGCTCTAAAAAGGGTCACCATGAGCTCAGGACTTCATCCAGTCTGTTCTTGAAAACCTTGTACAACCTTTCTAAGCAGCTTCAGGCAGCCATTGCTTGAGTGTCCTTATGGCAATAAATACCATGCAGCAACTGATTAGTTCAGCGCACTGAAAATATATTTGATCATTATGTGATGATAAGCTAATTTAAGCCATTTTCTGTATTTGCAGATTTTTCTTCTACTCTATTATTTGGTTTTCTTTGTTTTTCATTACACTCCCTTTTTTATGTTTCAACTGTATAGTTTTAGTCATGACACCTCACTTTGTTTTCTGCATCATATAACCTTAAATGGGAGAAACTTTTTTTACCTTCCTACACCAAGAGGAGTCTTTTAATATATAATTTCTATATAATTGTGATAAACTCAAGAATTGTTACTGTCTTGATGTTTTCAAGTATGAGCTTTGTTTTTAATGCTGATTCAACCTTCATGATCAGCTTTGAGATCATAGTATTGTGCACACATAGAATACTTGCTGATGGCATTTGGCTTTCTTTCAGCATTATTACTTTGCATAAACAGTTTTGCAGAAAAGGATACGGGGGTTCTAGTACACAACAGCTAGAACATGAGTCAAGAAAGTACTTTTTCAGTCAAAAGGTCTGGACTGTGCAGTAAATTCTACGTGTATTAGCAAAACTGTAGCCAGCAGGTTGAGAGAAGCCATTGTTGCACTCCGTTCAGCACTTGAGACCCAGTCTCAGGTATTTCCTCCAGTTTTGGGCTCCCAAGATAATGGAGTAAGTCCAACAGAATCCACCAGGGTGGTGTCAGGGGGCTGGAGCACAGGGAGAGGCAGAGACAAAGCTGAGTGCATTCATCCTTCAGACAAACAGCTGAAGAGGAGAACCTCTAGCTGCAGACTCTTCTTGGAGATGCATGGTGATAGAAAGAGAGGCAATGGACACAAATTGCAACAGAGGAAGTAGGTGTAAGAAAAACTGTATTCACCAGGGGGCAGGACACTTGGAATGGGTCCCTGAGCCACTGTAGAGTTTGCATACATGGAGGCTTCCAGGGCTTGACTGGTCTCAACCTCAGCAAGCTGCTTTAGGTGGCCCTTCTCCAAACAGAGGTTGGACTAGAGACCTCTAGAGATCTATTCTGAACTGTATTTTAGGATTTTATATTAAATTAGGGTTTTTTGTAACTATTGGTAAATGTTACTAGGTTGGAAGTAAAAAGAATCTCATGTCTGGAAATTTCTTAGACACTTCATCAAACAGTAAGGAGCTGCTAAATAAGGAAGTAATGGACTTCTTGAGTATGATTCATCTGAATAAAGTCCTTGTCCTTAAGATGGCACCTGTCAGTAGTCCATAGAGTCTCCTGTATTTTGTTGGATCAATTATTCTATTGGTCTTAGTGCTTCCATCTCCACTGGCTGCTTTTCGATGCAGACAGCTGGTTGAATGACATGAATTAGACCATTTGTCTCTCCCATGTTGGTGTGTTTTTGCACATTTCTCTCTTCTTTGTGATTTTTTTTTTTGGTTGGTTGGTTTTGGGGTTTTTTTTTTAATTCTGTAAGCAATGGCCGTGCATTCTGCAAGCTTTACTGTACTAGTTTTACAGCAGGTAGATTGTAAGCTCCTTTGTCTAAGGGTATGATCTACTTCACTTGATTGCAGGTAAATGGGAAAAGCTTTCCTTGTGTTGCTTGATACTTCTCAGGCTTGTTCATGAAGATTTTGCTTGGAATAAAAATATTAGATGAGATGCTTGAATCTGATGTATTACAGAAGGGAAATCACAGAAGAGGTCACATCCCCACTGCTCATTGCCATATATTCTCTGTTCCTTGTGATATTGTGGCTGTATCCATCAATGTCAGTCAATCACTGTGAAAATGCAGACTTTTTTTTTTTTCCCCTTTTCTAGATGGAATATGTATGGCCATATACTTCAAAATTCATTGTACAATCTGCTGGGTTGGACTGCAGAGATATGAGAGAGGCCACTGATGTTCCTTCAGTATTGACAAATACTTCAGTACTAGTATTAAAGTGTGTATCATGGTAATATTCGTGAGTAATTTATTATATTCTTGGATGACAGTTACAATTACTCATTGTAGTATTGATTCTCTGTCCCTCATTTCCTTTTTGCATAGGCCTTCCCCTCATGGTTTCAAGGGAAGGGTAAACTCAAGAACAAGCCACAGTGCTTTTACCCTGCATTTCTATAATGTCTTCTAATTTAGCCTCAAGATTATCTGATTAAAGCTCTGCAATAAATTATTGTCAGAAATTGTAACATGTTCTCTCTGTTTGCTCACATCCTTCATTTACCTCCCAAGAGGAAAGCACGTATAACATCAGTGAGAGGATGAGAGAGGGTGATTTTTAAACTCTACTAAGACCTCGAGAAATCAAGACAGAGCCATGGAAACTGGCATTTGGGCAGTCCCTGTCATCTTCATCATCTACTTTCATTCCAGTGACACAGGCTACTAAGGGTTGAATTCCTTGGTGAAAAACTCGCATGAATCACTAGGTTATGTTTAACCTGGGAGTTATTTGCTAATGAACTATGCTCAGCTAATAAGTGCGATGGGTTGGCACTGAGCACCAGTGTATGTGTGGCATGGAACTGGGTGAACAATGCCCACGAGAAGTTTTGAAGCTGGTGCTGCACCAAGTCAGTCCTTCCCATTCTCCATATCTGACTTGCTCTTTTTTAAAATATTAACAAAATTAGTGAAAAAAAAAAAGGTAAGAGATTACTTAAGCCATTTTACTACTTTCCTTGAGGTGGGGGCAGGATTTTCTCTGCTCCATTTTCAACAGATAGATCTAATTTACTCTGAAGTGGTGAAATGATGTGCAAACACCGTAAGGCAGAGTTGTGGTAGTTGTGTGTTGTGCCTGAACAGCAGGAAAGGAGAAAGCAGGTGCTAAACAGCAACGATTAGCATATGTATACCAACTGACGAGGTGTTAAACATCATCTCATGCCGAGGTGTCAAAACCCTGGCCAAAGGATCTGGTATAACCTGTTATGTGAGATAATGCAGATGATCCAAACCCCAGCAGAATGTAAAGGCCTTCAGACAGCAGATGACCTGGTGAAAATCACGACATCTCGTTCCTGAGGATTTGTATTTTCAGAACTGCAGCATGTGCCTTCAAACCCAGTGCATTTCTCAACATGGTTAATGATCAGATAATGTCATGATAGTTTCGGAACAAATGAATGCTTCATTGTGTGCTGCTGTGGTGTAGCCTTAAAAATCGATCTCATTTTCTTTTGTCACTTGTATCATTTACTGTGTGGCATTTTTTTTTCGTTAAGCATCGCTTGCGGTGGAAGCTGGAATGCAAGATTTAGTGATCTTAGTTTAAATTGTTGTCATGGTCAGCTGCTTTTCAGAGGCTGAAATTATCCAGTTCTATTAGAGACCATGCTCTTCTCTTTCATTTTTTTGCAATAGATTCTTTATGACCATTTAATGAATGCACTTAACAGTAATACATGTGAATCTGATAGTCATGCATCTTTCATGAATTTTTCCCTTAACTTTTTCTCTCCAATTTCATGCCCCAGGCATGGCTTGAACTTTTTTTCCTTTCAATGTAACCTTCATTGTCTCAGTTTTCCTTTTGTTATCTTCATGATAACTGAAGGATTCAGTCCCCAGTTGTTATTTTCATCTGTTAATATTTACTTGCATGTAATGTCCAAGCCTTTTTTTTATTACAATGGAGTAAAAAAGTGTACTGTTAAGATAAGGTATTGCTTTCATTTTCTGCAGCTCTTCATTTCCTTTATTAGTGTGGTAGTTTTGTGAAGAGTGGTACTGTTAGAAACTACCAGTCACCTGGAAGATATCTCTGGGCCTTATTATCAGAGCTGTTCTCACAGTGAGACACCATCCTGTGCTGCCTTAAACTCTTTCTCTTCCCTGCTCTCCTCTGACAGTATTGCCTTGGACAAAAGCCATTAATCACACATTTGTTTACCATCGTTATATACATAAATGTTTGTAAAAAAATTCCGCTTCTGGAATTAAATTGTCATTCTCTCTTGAAAACTAATCAGATGTCTAAACCTGCAGATCAGTCTCTAGAGTGGTCTTACCTGATTTGATCTTCTCTGACCTTGCTTATAGCCAGCTAAAACCTCCAGGTAGGTTCTGGTGCGCTTCATTTCAATGTCTTCTTGTAACGTGGTGGCTTTGTTGACAGTTTGACCTCACAGCATTTTGAAAATGTGGCCGAAGTTGTTAACATGAGGCTGAAAAATGGAGGACTCCGTGTGAACACTGCAGGATTCTAGCCACCGTAAACTACTTGTTTGCCTATTAATCAAATGCATTATCAAAAACATTGTTAATTGTTCTGTAATTTCATGATAAAATCTTACAGTTATGGCTGCAGTAAATGAGAGTATCACAAAGCTTAGAAGTAGGAATGGTACCCTGGTTAACAGAGTTCTTTTTCAGCCTTAATAGAAAGCACATATTCTTTATTACATTTTGTGTGTTGTAATCAACACATTGTAAAGAGACTGATTCTGTTGAGTGCTGAGTGTTTTCTCATCTCACTGATTTTTAGCACAATGACTGAGACAACGGGATTTCCATTAATTTTCCGTGACTGATTATACCTAGTTGGCAACAGTTCAAGAAACTTTTAAGTTTATGCTTATCCTTTTTTCCACAGGGGTTAGCTCATCCATAGTAAGAAAGCATTTCAGGATGCAGATGTAGTTCTTCAGACCTTGCCAGTCTTGAGGACCACAGATAGTCATCCTAACCTTCATGGAAACTGCAAATTTTATTTGGCCTTACACTGAGTTACAGCCCCAGTATGGAGCTTGTATCTTACAACAATGAGTGCATGTTTGGAGAGGAGGATATGAACTAGTATGTATGTAGACTTTTTTTTCTTGTTAAGATTTTGCATTTAATGAGTGAGCCATTCCATTAACATGAGGTTGCCACTTTCCTGGCTGATTCACCAGGTAATTACTGGGAATTTCAGAACTGAAAGCATATTAGGTTACAGAGCCTTTACTTTATATAAATCAATTCTTATAAAATTGTTTCCAAAAAATACTTTCCTGCAGATTTGAAATTAATTGCCAGCTTCCAATTAGATTTCTGAAAATATGGTGAGGTAAGCAAATTGTGCTGTACTGTATCAGATGGAGGCTGTGTGATTAAACCATTACATCTCATGTGAAAAAGAAAATATGGAGAGGAAAAAAAAAAAAGCAGGAAAGTTTTATGCTACTTTTCTACAGTAACTTTTTTCCTTTATTTTAAAATAAATGAATTGCTTGTTGGTTCTCACAGTCCCTGTAGCACTGGAAGGGTTAGGAGGATTTTGTAAAAGTAGACAATATATTTATTCTGCACTATGCTCCTCTTTTTGTCTAGATTGTTAATAAGTAATGTGAATAGAGAGGAGGGTTAGCACATTTCGAACACGGTGCTGAAATCTTACTCCTGTTGAGATGGGGCTGGGTTTTGGACAGGGAAGGAGCATGCACCAGATGGCATTCATTACTGTCCACTCAGATGATAGCAGAAGCACTCATTGCCTGTATGCCTTGAGACATGGCATAATAAATCTGCCTTGTTACAGTGTAATTAACTGTTAAAATGTTAAGTGAGGTCTCACTGGATATTTTAGATGAGATTTATAACGAGGAATAGATTTGGTGGGTTTTCTATTGGCTATTGCATGAAATCTTGACTGGTAGACAACCACACAACAGGAAGTGAAGCTTTGCAGCACCTTTACACAGAGGATTAAATAAAGGTAATTACCCTCTGCTGTTCTAGTCGTGTTTTGGGATTCTTTCCTATATAGTGAGAAGGAAGCTGTGGTCATGAAGCCCTTAATCCCACTCGTAAGGAATCTGTCAGTAAGAGCTTGTAGCAGAACTTCTTTCCTGTATCAGTGCAAGGTTTAATACCTAATTTTTTCCAATCATAGGTCATTTTGTTCCCACACATGTTAAGCACAAAGTTAATTTTCTCTTTTTTTGATTGTGTTAGAGATGCAAGGCAAACTTCCCAACAAATGGAACTGACTAATGTTTAAAATCTGGTGTGAGGGAGTTGAATTTTCATAGCTTAATTAGTGTCAGCAGGTTGCCAATTAATTAATGAAATTCTTTTGTGCTATCTCCAGCTGTATTTAATTAGACTGGTTTTAGAGGAGAGAAGGCTATTGTCTAAATGTAGCTAGGTGATGAAGCTTTTTTTCAAAAATTGTGCTTTGCACCTTGTTAAAGGCCTTATTTTCTTTCAAATTCTGAATTCTTCGCATTCTGCAAATGAGTACAGTGTGTTCTGTCAGCAAATAAGTGGTTAGCAAGGTTATTAGCTTTATGATATGACATGGAAGCATTTCTGGATTACAGTGTTTTAGACAAACCGTTGAAGTTCATCAGGCAAAAGAAAACCAGTGTGATTAATTAAAAATGTATTCGTTGAGATCCAAGTTAGATGCTGACATAATCCAACCTAATGATATGGCATTTTAGAAGAGGACTATATTAAATTGCAACAGGGAAGACCAGATCTTGCTTTTTTTCTTTTTGTTAATTTAAAAGCATTAAAAATGTATAATCTGAAAGTAATGAGTTGAGAGTTAGAATTTTTACACAAGCAAAGACTTGTCAGAGATATCTGAATATTACTGCTGTTGAATTTTTAGAAACAGAGCTGGTTATCTTATGATAAACTCTTTTTTAACATTTATTATCTCTCCGTAGTTCACAGTTGTCTTTCCAGTTATTCACAGCACTCCTGTATGAAAAACAGTAATTTCTCTCAACCTCGTTTAAAACAGAAAACGTATTTTAAAAAGCAGAAAATAATAAAATAGGGAATCTTTTTAATCTTGGTAATACATATAACAGTTGTAGATTACCAGGATCACATTTCTTTTCCTAAGTTTCTAGTTCCTTGACAAATACAAGCGCCAGTTATCTGCATTTTACTCTTTCTTTCATAAGTAAGCATCCTTTCTGGTTTTCTAAATCACCATAGATGGAAGGGCCCACCCTGGGTGTTGGTAACAAATGCAAAGATTTCAGCATGTCAGTGGAGGAACAATTTCAAACATTAGTGAAAGGCAATGCATCGTTGTGCCAAAACTTAGTTCTGAAGAGCCATTTTCGGGGTGAAAAAAAAAAAACTGTGAGTAAAAATACAACTCTGTATGTACCAGAAGTAAAATTTAAGGTGTAGCTTTAATTATATCCTTTTCCAGACTTAACTGTGCATCACCACCCTCTAAACTGTGAACTAGGGGTGGAGATATTTATCCAGCTGACTGTCTCCAGAAGCAAAACTGAGCTTTTAGTTAGACAATGACAACACAAATAGTTTCAGAGCAGGATTCAGAAATTGCATATAGATTGTCTGGACGCAAGTCTGCCTGTGCCTAGTTATACATGCATGGAGAGATACCAGGATGCTGCATTCATGAAAACAGAAGGGCTCTAAATGGTTTTGCTACATTTTTAAATTTGTATTTAGGAAAAAATGCCATTCCATTGTAGAACGTGCCTTTACATATATCTCCTCAGGGCTGTGCCAAAACATTATTGTTTAAAAAGTATCTGCACAGGTGGGAGCAGCTATTTCCTTTCTGTGCGTTTTGGGATAATCTTGTCAGTTCATCATAGAGTTCCTTGGGCATCTCCATCCAGGTGCACTCAAATTGCAGTCATTGCAAATTACATACTTACCTTGGCAAAGCCTCCTTCCCTCTATACCAGCAATAATAGCTCCAGCTAGCTAGAAAATTCACTCCACTGATTTTTAAAATTAAACAATGCAAGCATTTAAGGTATTATTTATATCTTTTAGCAGGGAAAGGTACTGGAAGGAATACCCTGCATGACTGAATCCAGTTTCTTGCTAGTTCAATCAGGCATAGGAAAGGGATTGTAAAATAAATTGATCAAGCTACATCTCAAAAGCAGTAAGGATCTTTATGTTGATGCTGCTGCTTCCGAATGTTGGAACGCTGCTCCGGAACACCATTGCCCAAGGAACTTTCATTTCAGTTTATATTGACCTTCATTTATCTTAGCGCATTCAACAGGGTAATTCCAGTTCTTAGTTTATGATAGCCAACATACCTGCTTCACACTTACAAACT
The DNA here is from genome assembly GCA_025345505.1 of Todiramphus chloris collaris. Classification (NCBI taxonomy): domain Eukaryota; kingdom Metazoa; phylum Chordata; class Aves; order Coraciiformes; family Alcedinidae; genus Todiramphus; species Todiramphus chloris. The sequence goes on along the minus strand of JANVCC010000049.1, from coordinate 5,339,241 downwards.
TCATTTTTAAGCCTCTTTAATATCTCTGTCAAGTTATTTCCTTCTGTGTTGAAAAGCATGAGGAAGCAATGTGCATAATGACTGAAACACAATTGCTGTCAGAATTACCTTTCAAGAAGGTTAATAGACCTTTAAAGGCATTGTTTTCAGTTAGGTAATAAAATCGTTCCTTTTAGACTTAATTCCAGAACCATGTATATGTAAAGGAAAAAAACTTTCAGGCAATGTTCATCACTCTTTATACAACGTTGGCAGGTCTTATTTGCAAATTGTGTTGTGATCACAGGTAGGCTGATGCATCTCTGCTGACTGCAACTGAATTGATTTTGCTTAGTCCAGCATTTCAATTAGCTTTCTGCTGCAAAGGTGTATGAACAGAGTAGTGCAGTAATAATGTATCCACTAAATCTGTTCTTTATAGTTCAGTGGGGAGGTAGTTGCCTATTGTGAGAATGACTTACGCTTAAAGGGGCAGTGATAGCTTTTAAGCTTAACATTTAAGTTGATTTAGTAAAATCCACTTCTTGACCTTTATTTGTTTTACGTTACAACTTTATATGAACTAGAATAGAGGCTTTTACATACATATCTAGCTACACACATACATATAGAAAGAGGGGTGACTAATCTACGTATGCATTTTATTTCCATTTTAAGACAGAGTTGAATCTGCAAAGCTGTATAGCTTTTTAGAAAACTTGCTTTTTCAGAAGGTTTTAGAACAGAATTAATTCAGTTCTGTTTGTGACTGACTCTGCCTCTAGAATAGTGACTAAGAAGTTATGGCTTTGGATCTCAGGAAGGGTTGTTTTAGCTTTATTACTATATCACGGAGTGTGATTTAGGTTCCCGAGTCTGGGAATCATGCAACAAAAGCTTGCTGAATTGTGGGGAGCCAAACTGGAGTTTTCTGATTAAAACAAAGGGGTTTTTTTTCCAAAATGAGGGAAGAGCAAAAATCTGAAAAGGTAAAAATCTGTTCATGCTACTAGCGTGAAGGGCTGCCTGGATTCACAAGCAGATTTAATGTCTTTCCAGATGGTCAGTGCTTTTCTCAGCTATTTGCCTGCTTTACTTTAGTTGTCCTACCTAGAGCAGTGAAATAAGAGTGCGGAAAGGCCTGAGATTGAACATTTATTTTTAATAAGAAACTAGCTGAAGTAGTACAGCTCACAAAAGCTGACCAGCATAGGGATTCACTTGACTTAAAAAGTTCTGTATCAGAAGGCTAGGCCTTTAACTATGATGCATCCACCACAGATTATTTTTATTGATTTGCAATCCTGTCTGCTGGTTTGGGCAGTGTACATAAGATGTACCTGTAAACTGAGAGTCCAGTTGCTTTCCCAGTTACCACACTTGGAGTATTATGACAGGTGGCTCCATGTTTGCTGTCTAAGGCATATTTTCATCTCTGAATCAAACATAAATATTGCTTTTTTAGCTCCTGTGAGTTTTAAGCATGTTAAATCATTTTTCTTTTTTCTTCTGAATACGAGCTTTATTTTTGTGCGTGGTCATAACTGAGGGACTGGGGTTCATTATCATATCCCACCTTATATTTCTAAGCTTTGTTATTTGGTGTCCATCATTACCAGTAAATGACAACATACACTAATATAAATTTGAACGGCTCATCAGTAGTGCTCCTAAAGCGATTTCTGTGAAATTTTGCCAAACTAATTCAAACCAAAAATGAAAAACGATAAGAGGATTAAAGTTATGTTTAATATATGAAAATGCAAATTAAAGAACTTGCCTTTTAAAGACGCAATAAAATTTTTTCCATTACATTTATAAAATTATCAGGAATTAGATTAAACTGACATTGTATGTACAAGGTCTATTATGTGTTATAATTATACCACAGGTGGTAGAGTTTCAAACCAATAGAAGGAGGCAAATGGTCCCTCTCTGTACAATTTTTATATGTATTGGTGACAGCCATGGGAAGAATTGGATTTTCTGTGGTAAACTATTATTTCCTCTGCATGTCCTGGGTACTTTCTGTGAAAAACTACGAACACACAAAATTTCTGAGTGCTGCCAAAAACAGCTTCTGATTTTACTTCTTGATTATGATTTGTTTTCTTCCTCCAAAATATAAAATCCCCTTCCCAAATGTCACAGAACCCAAACTGTTCTGCCTTTCAGGTCCAGAGCTGTCACATTTCTGTTTTCCTTTTGCTGGTGAGATTCAAGCTGTCAGAGCTTGCCAATATGTTTAACCAAATGAAAAAGAAACCATATAGAAAGACTATCTACTGAAAAAAAGCAGATCATGAGAATCACAGCTTTATTCTGACTACAGGGCCCACACAAGAGGCATTTTCCATTAAATATTAAGGATCTGAACTGTTTAAAACTACAGAAGGTTGCAGTTGTATCATCTGCACTGGAATAGCATGAAAAAGCAACAGTAATCAGAGTGCTCTACCCTATTTCTGAAACGCTGTTTGGCAAACAATGCAGTCCTAGCTAGTGGGAGTTGAGATATGCTGTTGCCTTGTTTTCTTAGCCCAACTGGTTCACCAATCTTCAGTCTATTGTTAAGTTTCTCTGTGGAGGAGAAATGGGGGATATAGCTTCTGTCCTTCACAGGCAGGAAGAACTGAACAGGAACAGTGCCTTTGTCTGTTCTTGTAGGCTGTTTCTTGTCAGGATTTTGCTGAATGTCATCTAGTTTAGCATGGTCCCCTTGCTTCTCTGTGCTTTTCAAGCATCCTGCAGGTTTTCTCTCAAAAGTTTTTCATGCTCGTCATCCATCCTTCCTCATTTGTTATCTCCTCTGCTTCAGTCCCCCGTGGAGATGAGCTTGTCATCATTACTGTGGCATGTGGGGATTTTTAATGACACGGTTTCATATGCAGGTGTTTGAGGTGATAGTTCGGTTCTTTCAGTGGCTTTTGAATGGAGACACGTAAGTTTTAATGGTGGCTTTAACAAGTTTTGACTGGTAACAGTGTTGTAAGATAGAAGAATTGCTTCTGAGCTTTAGTAAACAGGTAGCATTTATCTTTTTGCCATCTGGTCCTCCAGCTTGAAGCTGAAGTGTTGCAGACCAATCTATCTGGAGAAAGGGAATATACAGTGATGTAATAAATAGGACAGTGCTCAATGTAATGATAAGCTTTATGATTTTTATGCAGATGAGCACTAACTCATGAAAATGAGTCTGTAGTATCTCATCTCTGAAGACCTGCTTATGTGACTTAATTATAGAGATAGATATTTGCCCCTGAAACTTGTCAAGAAGTTCATATGATGTATATAACTTGGGATCATCTGAGGTGACACGGATAGGTTCTTGTGCACAGACTGCATCTTGCAGTGCCAGAGTAGAGTGTTGAAAATTTCAGGGGCTGCACCTTTGTGAGCATTTGCTTTTTCTTTCTTTAATAAGCCCTTTGACTTACAAGACAAGTTGCAAAGGTTACTGAAAGAAAATGGTGGTCCTTATTTGTGGCTGCTGACTAAGTAGATTTCTGTCTGTGTATTGAAGTTTCCATTAGTGTCAGAGATTTAAATTTAAATTTTATAACATGCATATTTGCTCCTGGGAATTGCAGTCAGTTCATTGTAACAAATAAAATCACAGTAAAGTAACTCTGCTTTTTCACAGATCACAGATTATTGAATTGATGCTTTAACATGGAAATTTAGCATTTAAGGTGTATGTTATTACTGTCATTTTTAGTCTAAAGAAGCTTCTCAAAAGTACTTTCACTTTAAAACTGCCTAAGTGCTTTACTCTACACAGAATAAGACAAATCTAACTTTGCACTATTGAGCAGTGGGACAAAAGCTGCCTGTTAATAGACCAAGAAAATGATTGGGAGAAAAATGGAGTAGCTGAGTTTAGAGAAACTTGTACTTTCTTCTTAATGAACAGTTTAACTGCCAATTGATCAGTCCTTCAGCATTACAGTAAATGGTCAATGAAATACATAGTGATGCAAGACTGCACTTTAACAAAACCAAATTTTACAGCAATCAGGAATGCTTAAGGACAGAAAAATAAATGCAAAGCAAATTTCTCTCCGTGCTTACTTTTCAAACAAAAAGCCAAAAGAGCAATAACAAACATTCAGGCAGCTAATCAATGGTATGTGGCGACACACTTGCTCATGAATTTCTATTTTGTGCTTTTGTCTTTATTTATTGCTACAGGGTCTTTTACTGTTGGAGTTCACTCACATCTGACTGCTGGAGAATGGTTGAAATTGAAGGTCTTGAGCTTACAAATCCTTATGATCTTGCCTAATTTTATAGATACGAGCTCAAGGCAGCTATCCAAATAAATGATACTGAAAATATTGTATATGTTGCAGTATTAATTCCTGCAGTAGGTAGGCTAAGACTCAATGCAGATGACAATTTCTATTTTTGTAAATGTAAAAATAAAAATACTTTACTTCTCAGAAGCAAAGCTTGGATTCTAATCAAGTTAAATCAGAGCACATCACTATTCTTCTTCTTGCCAAAACCATGGTATCTAACAGTCCTTTGACCAGTGACATTTGCTAGCACAGATGAGAAATACTGGTAAAACAAACAGGTTTTTTCCCTTTCTTTGCACGGGGTGTGAAATGTACCATTATAGGCAGCTGTCAGTGTGAATGGGTTAACATTTACCTAATTTATAATGTGTGAAAATAGACACCTACTAGCTGAACTGAAATGGAAAGAGAACAGTCTCAAAAGAGCACAGTTCACATAACGTTTACCCCTCTTCCCTGAGTCAGGTCCTCTGGCACTGAATACAGTGTTTGGAGAGTTGTTAAATATTTGACTTTTGGGCTTTGACCTCTTCTTTCAAGTGAGAAGGGGAATAGAAAGGCTCAGTTTGACATATCTCAAGAGATCAGGTGGAGTAATGGGCATCACTTAACTTTTTTGATCCCCAAGTTAAAGAAGAAACTTTATTTTTTTCCTAGTAACTTGCAGTGAATGGAATTGCCATTCTCTACAATGTGACCTAATGATCCTGCGAGACTAAGAGAAAGTCATAGCATACATATAAAAGTAGCTTTTGACAGGACACAGTTGAGTGATTCTGATGCATCTTCCATTGAGTTTCCATCATCAGAAATGCCCAGGTTTCTGGGTACTATCTACTTATTTCTGAACAAACTTTTCAGTGCGCTTGGAAGGATAAGAGAATCTCTGTACCTGTGTAGTCTCATGTATGTGTACTATACCTGAACAGTCCAGCTTTCTCTTGCAGCAGGTGTAGTAACAGATTTAGTATTCAAGTAGTCTACAAAAGGTACAGAGGTGTTTGGCAGTTGCAGTATTAAACAAACTAATTATGATGGCATTAGCAACTCTCTTCTACATGCACAGCTTTAATTAAATTTGATTTTGTACCTAACAGAACTGTCAGGACTTTGAAAAGTGTAGTAGTTCTGTTATTGATTAAGACCAAACTTGATTAACATTAATTATTGATTAAACTTCCCCATATATTCATATAGCATCAAAGAGCGACTTATTGATGAACTTTGAAAGGCCTTAAAACTGTAGTTATTATGCTGTAATTCCTTTTGACAAGTGAAGTGAAGCACTCACAAGGTATCTTTATGCCTGTGGAAACTGAGCATAAAGTCCATCTCCCAAACAGTACCAGTTCAAGCATATTAAATATTCTTGAAATATTGGTCTTTATGAAAGCATAAGTTTGTGTTGGAAGGTTTTGTTTGGAATTTTTTTAGGGATAAGAGAGGAGGGAAATAAAACAATGTAGACACTAGATAGGACACTCCTCTGACATCCAGGAGAGGCAGTTTGATCCTGATTATGTATGTCTGAAATAGAAAATTGTGCAGCGTTTCATCAGTCTTGTGGATCTCTGTTAGTAATTGGCCTTTAGAACATTCTCTCTTGCTTTTTTAACACCCTGATCCAAAGATAAAGCACTGGAAAAAGCTTTGCATTTGACAAATCATCATGCTGCAGCAAAAAATAATAAAAAATTAGTAGGAGTATGAATAACTAATGCTTGACTGAGGAAAATACTATAACATTGATCTTCAGGACCTCTGGGAATTGGAATGATTGTTACATTGGATTGTTAATTAATAGAAGTCCGTTTTAGAACTCTTGTCTTAAATTACATTGTCATTACTTGCAGTGTTTCAGGGGAAGTGAAACAGCAATTTAAGACCTTTTCAGATTAATTGATACATTTATTTATAAGCTATTTCATGTGGTCAGTAAGTATTCAAATGATATCTTCTGACTTAAAGAACTATAGTTCTCTTAAACAAAAAATGATGTAACACTGAGATACAGAGGCTGTTGCTGTTGGAAGGGTGATTTTATGACCAATGTCACCTCAGGCGCTTCGCTCTGGATAAGAATGAGAAATCAAAACAAGAGGCTTCAGATATCTTGAACCAGTAGCTCAGGTAGAAAGAAACATCTCTCTCTTTTCTGTGTCCTGCTGGATATACTGGTTAGGTAATTTTGGACTGGTATTCCCTCTTATATAGGGAACTCATTACCTGAATTGCTGAAATTCTGGAAGATGGGTGTTCCCACCAAAAGGGAACAAACCTACAATGAAAATGTTTCTATGTTTTCCAAGTATGTAAATTTTCCACCCTTTAGATAGAGAAAAAAAATCTTAGTGATTTTGAGGTTTGTTTGGTTGTTTTTTCTTTTGAAAAGCTGTAGAGTAACATCATATAAAGAAGGGTGCTTGTCATTTTTCAAACTATCAAGATAATGAAATCCTTCTTTGGGAACAAGTGTATCAGCACTGGCAAAACATTATGTACTTGTTAACACCATGGAAGGTCACCATACTCTTGTTACTGCTGAGTTGTGGTGGTATTTTAATTGGGCTTTGCCCACTGATTTGCATGCTCAATTTGCAAGAGATGCCAGAGAACATGTGGCTTTGACATTAAAACAAACTCCCTACACAGCATAATTAAAGCTGGAGCTAATCCCAGTGTAGACACGGGATTTTGTAACGGCTCATGGACAAACACAGCTGGACATTTGACACTGAATATTTCCAATCAATAATTCTTATGCTTGAAGTGCGTAGAGGAAAATTGAAAGTGTAGGCATGTGTGGTTTGGACAAGCTGGGTCACAGAGTACAAAACTGGGACATTCAAGAGGTGAATTATGTGTGCATGTATTTTCTCCTGGGTTTTGCCACTGTCCCATGTGAAGTGATTGATGTGCAGAACTGACATAGAAGAAGAAAAATGTTTGCCTTTATTTTGGATTCATCTTCTGGAAATTGAATAGAACCCCACCTTCACTTCTCCATATCCATATCAGCCCAGGCTGTAGAGAGTTCCTTCCTCTGTGTGTCTTTCCTTTCTCTCTTGCTAAATGAAATTTCTGTCTTGTACTCTTGTTTTTCTAGATCTATTTTTTTTTTATCATGTTGAGTTATTTCAGAAGTAGATGTTAAGCAGGTGTGTTGTAGAGCTTGTAGGAACAACCTGGTAAAAAGTTTCTTTATGAATCTGATGTTTTTAGCAGCAAGGGCAAGATTGATTGCGTGGTATCTCCAGGCAATTATTTTATATTTCTATAGTTGATTTCAACCGTTCTGTAAACAGAACTGGGAAAAAACCAAAGGAGGCATTTAGGTGTTTTTTTGATGCTTGTTGTTTTTCCTTAAATATTTAGAAGTTGGCTATAAAAAATAGTGTTCTACTTATCAGCCTTTGTAACTCTTATCTTCCATGTTGGCATTAGAGCATTAGCCATGTTACTACAGTTGAGTCATTCTCTAATTTATTTTTGAGCATTCTGTAGACTGCAGAAATAGATCCTTTAATAGTAATAGCACAATAGTATATAAATGTAAAGGCCTAAAAGTGAATTATTTTTCCTGGTGCATTTTTGCGCACATTTAAAGTAAATTTGATACTCTGAATTGAAGGTGCCTCAATAGGAAAAAAATTCTTGAGCATGAATCAATTCTGTTTCTGTTTTCCTTGTTTCCTGCAGTGTTCCCTTGTTAATGTGGGAGGTAGCTCTTGGTTATCTATGTAATTAATGAATAGATGATGTGAACCCATTTCCTGAGCTGAGACGCTCAAAGAGATGCAAATGGAGGATTTCTTAATCATAGGAATTTCTTAAATTAAATGGCTACTGCTTATAAGTAGGCATAGAAGTGCAGATGAGTATACAGAATATGAAGAGTTCTTTTTTTAGGGAATAACTACAAATAATGAGATAACACTATCTGACTTGGCTTAAAGGATTACTATGTTAATCTGTGTCCCTCTGAGATAAAAATTTTAAGTCTCCTAAGATAAGCAGTGTTCTATCTGATACGGACACTTTGCAAGAATACCAGTGGTCTTCAGAAAAAAATACACTGCATTCAGGAGATAGCATGTTCTCAGTTACAATGCACAAAGAGCAAAAGCTCTGACACTCTGGGTAGCTGGAGAAAGCACAAGATCAAATGTATGTGCAAGGTAAGGTAATGCATCGGTTCACTCTTCAAGAGGCTCTCTCAGGTTTGTGAGCAGTGCTACGTGCCTACAGGTATTCTAGCAGGGAATACCGGCAGCCTGCAAATCCACAAGCAGAGCGTGACTGAGATTCAAACAGAAATGCAGAGCATTCTCAAAAAAAGCTCTGGTGAGGTGGAAAGTATGAACGTATCAAATATTTTAACTGTTAAAACCTCTGGGGAGTTCATGTTCATAGGCAGCTTTTTTTGTGTATCAGTGAATGATTCAGATAAAGGAAAAGCAGAATGGACAGGTTCAGCTTGGAGACTTGAAAATAATTATATTCCAACCAATCTTAAGGAACATACAGACTATATATTAACGATGGATCATGATTCTGGCACTTAGATGTAACTGTTCATGGAAATTACCAGAAGCAGGTTTTGTGATCCTGTACATTTTGTATAGTCATTCACAGCTCATTAAACCTTCACCAGTGCTGTCATTCATTAAATACAAAGGGAGCATGAGAACAGCATAATTGAAGTGTTCAAGTCAGACTGCTGTAGCTAAATTTCTAAACAGTAACTGCTCTACCTGCAACTCATTGTGGTTTTGAGGAATGAGGCTTAGAGCAGCTCATCAGTGAGATATATCCTAGTGAACGCCAGAAACTTTGGCCTTTTATTGAACTAGACAACCTTCCCTATGTTTCAGTCTTTGATGTCAAGGTATTCTAGTAACTGAAACAAACTGTTTCTGCTGTCCTGCTGATTCTAAGATTAATAGCATTATTATGCTTAATAATCATAATATTATAATCATAACATTAATGGGTTTTGGGCATGAGGTGGTCATTTGGCAATAAAATTAAAAGCAGGTGAGTTAGGTGGACCACATGGTGACATTCTGATCATGTGTGGGCCTGTGCTCAAGAGCAGTGTTAAATTTATATTAAGCCACAATTTTACTTAGATATCAGCTCAGGTGTCAGAACAACCAATTAATATTTAGATAATTTAATTTGTATGAAAATCTTAATTAACAGAGTAAAAGGCTTTATGTATGTGATTGACTGCTTCTATCTACATTACTTCTCAGCTGCTGACCAGATTGCTCTGGAGAGCCTCACACATTTAACACATATACTCTTCTACTTTCTGGATGTAAATATGTTCCAGCACTCATGATTTCTTCCTTGGCATCCCTGGCACACTTTCTTGGGAAACATGAGTGAATAACAGGTCATTGATCCCTAGACCAGCTGAGAACTGACCGTAGGTCCACATGCTGTAACTCAGAGGCTTTACAGGGGTATTAGCATCACACCTTTGAAACTAAGAGCTTGAGCTTAGTGTCACTCTGACAAAACTATTTGTATTCTTGACCTGAGAGTAGTCTGACATAGCTAACTCAGGAATTTTTGAGCTGAATACTTTTGCATCTGTCTGACAGAAAATGCCAATGTCACAGGTGTAGTGAAAGCTGCAGAGCAGCTGCCTGTGTTGACTTGCCCAAGATTGCCTCACCCTCAGCACTCTGAGCATGGTATTTCCTGTAGTTCTTCACCTAACAAGAAATCTGGATTTGCAATTCATTTGTCAACTAAAAGCAGACGTGCAATTCAACTTAGCCAGTGTTTCTGAACATCAAAGCTGTAATAGAGAAATGTGCCCAAGCACCAAAGCTACTCACTACAACTCTGATAAACGTAATAGGAACATCTACGCTGTCAAGTAATTTATCTCCTCGTTCAGTCCTATTTCCTGGTCCCTTGATAGTCTGTGTTGCATAAATATTAATTCACTGATGATTTCTCTTTTGGTTTGAACTAATTAGTTCTCTGAGTTCTCTCAAGCACAGGTGTGGTTCTGAGAATTACGTGCTGCGGGGACTTTTTCCTTTGAACAGCGTGGAGGAGACTGACCCAGGTTTGCTTCTCTGTTCCCTGGCACACCACTGTGGCAAGCTTCATGCTCTCAGGAAGCTCACATGCTCTGAAGCTACACCCTCAGATGCATGAAGCATACCTGTCCTTTCAGGCCACAGATATCTGTATTCTGCTGGGCTTCAACACACTCTTCACATCCTATCAGTGCTCATTAAAGAAAAATAATAATCCCCCCCATAAAAGAATGGGACATCATGATGTGAAACTCAGGAACCCTGGGCCACTCTGCACAAGTTGGCTGCAGTCTGAGGTTCATTGCCTCAACGGGGACATAATTAGCACTGCAAATGTAACCATAGTTTCTTTCTTAGGAGGTTCAGGCCCTTTTCTGTATGTACGTACTAACTGTGACCGTTCTTTGGTCACAGTGGAAGCTGTGAAGAAGACAGGGTTTTTCATTTTTTCTTTAGAAAATGTGTGTGTCTTAGTTTGCTTCCAGTCACTCTGCTTGCAGTAGGGTCTGTGTACAATGGATGTGCAGTGAGGCATCCCTGGAGTGCCTTTATCTTCCTCGAGTTTGGATACCATGTTTATATCATTTAAGCGCCTAAATTTGCAGTGTCACTGTCAGCTGAATTTGATCTAAGATAATGCTGCCTTTCCAAAGGAGGGTTCCATTCTCCATTCTGGCACCAGTTCCAGTGCTCCCACAGCCATAGGATAATCCGGAGCAGAAAACTGACAAGACCAAACAAAAAATGGTTGGCACCATGAATATTAGAGCTAAGTTGTCACAGCAGCACCAGGGGCATCACAAGAGAAAGGGTGGGAGCGTGCAGCAGTGGTAGCAATGCCAAATGCAAGGTCCCAGCTTTTACTGGCAGCCCATACCATGATCAGCTTAAGCCGACTGTGCAGCCATAGGGTCAGGCTCTTGAAAACAGGAGTTAGGTGCTTTTGAAAAAGAAATCTTTATTCCTAATGTATTCTGCATCTGTTGTGTATTCCTCAGCTCTGCGTGTGTTATTTTGAATATATAGATTGTGTTTTATACCAGCATTTTTAAGAGTTTTCAGTGCTTGAACAAACCAGTGCACACTAAGGTGGTGTTGCTCTGTGCTTCAGCTCTGTGCTTTAGTGCTAATGATAAAATCCTTTTTTCCTAGCTCAAAGCATGTGTTTATATGTGAAAATGTTCTTGTTTTTCATTCGCTACTCAGTGCAGTCTATTGTTTGTGTAATTAATGTAATTATTGCTAATTATGTAATTACTGTAAATACATCTAATCAGTGATTCTAATTTGTAATTATAGAATTTTGCTGTTTATTTGTGGAAAAGTCTTTACAAAACTTAGTAAGGAGAAAAAAATTGGTCGTGTACAGCAGGTAATTTAAAATATTTGTAAGATAGGAATTGCACAATTTTTTTGCCAACTACCAAAAGCAAATTAGTTTTCATTATTTACTAATTGGGTACACATTTATGGGGTTTTTTTTATATAAAAGGTAATAATTACATTACAGAAGCCTAAAACTAATTTTCAATCCTCTTATAGCTTAAATGAGTTAGCAAAATATTAGATTAGTGGAGTGTAGGTGCCAAATTTAACCAGTAATTACAGTAGCCACTTGAAGTGAAATTACAGCGCAAAAATTCTAACCAAAAAAGATAAAAAATAATTTTGCAAAAACACCTTCCCCTATTCCAGTACAGAAAGTATGTTACTTTGAGAGAACTGGCTATTGCTTTCAATGCAAACATAAAGCTTCTGCTAGGGAGAGTGTAATTACCCACTGTAGAAAAAAAGTCAGATGGAAATTAGCTTCTTACCATCTGCGTATCACAAAATACGTTGCCTATTACCATCTTCTCTGTTCTCTTCCTTCCACATCCTAGAAACTAGTGGAATTCTTGCAGTCTTAGAACTCTGCCTGGGTCTCTTTAAGTGGAGATCAATAGCTGTGACTTCCAGTCCAGTTTTTGTTTTATTTTTATTACAGCTGCTGGTTACTGATATTTATAGTTTCTTATTTTGTAAGAGAGAACCTGTCCTGGTGCTATGCAAATTTTTTTCTGTTTTTATTTGGTAACCAAACTGAAAGTTCAAGAAACCAAACAACATATATTCTAACTGTACCTTCCCATTCCCACTTCCAAATCTAATGAACCTCTCCCTCTATTTGTCTTTTGTATCATGACCAGCTTTACACAGGATAAACTGGGATCCCGCACACCTTTTAATTTTAATTGTTTGAAAAAAGAGTGAAGGAAATAAAGAGCTAGATGTGCAGCTGTGAATTCCTGATGATGATGCTTCCTCCTAACATCCAAATGATAAGAGTGTTAAATTAGGATGGGGCAGACACATGCTCAGATTTCAAGTATTCGTCTAACTGGTTAGGCTTTAAAAGAGAACATCATCAGCTGTTCTTGTTGAAGTTGTTTCATTTTGCATATTTGCATCTTCAAAGTGAGGAAAAAAGCAGTGGTTGTTGCTGCTGATCAGGGCACTCTCCAAAGTTCAGAGCAGTTTTGTGTTTGCAGTGCAGTATTGAATTGTGTTGGTTTTTTCAAGTTGCTTGAAATTTTTCCATTTCCTGGCCAGCTTAATTCCCTAAAAGGTGTAGCTTCTCGAGGAAAATTAGTTGCAAAAAGTATTTTCTTTTCACTGACAACTAAACATCTTTTCTGAAAGCAGGTAGTTTTCACATCGTTTCCATTTTCTGTTTCAAAATTGTTCAAGGGTCAATTTTTCTAAGCCCTTAGTATTAAAAAAATATCTTAAGTTTACCCAAAATTCTTTTGGCCTCAGAACAAATTTTTTTTTTTATAGTGGTTTCCAGTGTTAATAAAGTAGGGCAGATATTTATAGTAATATTTAATAGATACAATACTAAATATATATACGTAGTCTAATTGAACATTGCGATATTAATTATATGTATAAGACATGTTTTAGTATAATTTTATTTTATAACCAATTGTTGAAATAATAGTTGAAATAACCAGAAAGAAAATGCTTTTTATTTTGAATGTAGCTTCACATACCTGAAGTATCAGATACTATTATATATCTGCACATTAACATTTGTTATAATTTCTAGATAATTAGACACTGAGTCTCACTGTATGTTCCTATTTTGTAATCTACACATTTCTGTTGTCCTTAACATGAGAATTTCTTCACATTGTAGAGCAAAAGTTTTCCTCAGGTTTAAAAATAGTATAATTCAGGGGAACTTTTTCTTCAAGTTGGAATTCATGAGAGTGCAAACCTATGTTGAATGTATTTAAGTTTGTGGTTTAGAAACCACAATTTCATTTCAAGCTGAAATAGCAAATTTGGCAAACAGCTACGCTTACAAATACTGGACAAGGTTTTTCTTCCGTTATTACTTTGCATTTGGCAGATACAGATCCGTGTACCTGTACTCATAGCTGTGTACATTCAATTCTCACCGACTTGAACTATGATCTGAACTTAACCCTTGATTCCAGAGTGCATTTATTCTTACATTATTTTTTATCTAGAATCTTAACAAAACAAGGCTTTATGTGGTTTCAGAACCATCTCAAGTACTTGAAAAAAATCTTTACTGCTAGGGGAGAATACTTGTTCTTCTCTTGTAGACAAAAGCTTAGTTTTGTTTTTCTTATTAGTTTGTCTTGCAATAAACTGTGTTTTAAATATAATGTCTGTGCAAACTATAAAATGTCTGTGCAGCATTGGCAGCTCTTTGGCCTGATCTGTTTCTTTTAGGATGATAGTCAAACACCCATGTTAAAACGTAGTATTTGATGTTCCTAAAATTCTGTTTGCATCTCTTGCCAGCAATTCAATATGTCCGTTTCAGACTATAAATGCACAGGAGTAAATAAAAGAATTTTGGGGGAACATGATCTTACAGATGAGATCACAAGGTCAGAGCAGCATATATGCCTGGAGAAGTGGAAAGTACTATGTAACTGCATGTTCTGACTGAGATATGACCCTTATAATGAAGTTTTAACATGCGGTGTCATTAAATGGAGATATCTGTATATGAAAAAGGATCTTCCTCTAAAAAAGAAATTTTTATTTACTGTTATGCTATGAATACTTTAAAGTATACATGGATTCCAGGAGAGGCTTGAATGTTTCCTGCAGGGAAAGTTTATTCGAGTTTGCCAGATGGGTAAAAACCTCAAAGTCCTGAAACCTATTAGTTTCATCATGATGGGTGACAGGAGCATTTACATGCAAGTAAAGCATACGTATAGTGACAGAGGGGTGACTGCCATTGAGGGTAGCCTCTAATAATCTGTTTCTAGAGTAAGGCTACCTACTGTAGAAGTGGTTTTAATACAGTGATAAATTCCGCAAGTGCGTCTGTTTGTGACTTCTGACGATGCAGTAGAATATTCATGGTTTAGTGGATTATCAACCTGAAGTGTCAGCTCTTGTGTCTTTAATTCAAGTTTTAAAATATCCCTTGTCTTTAGCTTAGAACAGAATATGCCTTCTGGATGATACGTAAAGTTTCTTATTACCCACACAAAGCTTAAAAGCCTCCTACCTCATAAACGTCTTCATTAAATGATGCCTGGAAGCAATGAGTTCCATGTGTTAATTATGTATTATATTAAAAAAAAATTGGTCTCTTTTAATAATTACTTCCCAGCTTTCATTAACTCTCAGATCATTTATGATGAGATAGTGCATTTTCATTCATATCATTCATTATCTTATATACCTGTCATATCTTTTCTTAAATCAATAAGTGTATTGTAATCTTTTATAACTTCTTGTTGAAGAACTGTGTAATTAGTTTAATTGATTAATTTAAAGGTTAGTATTATAATCTAAGAAGTGCTACAAAGTACACGGTCTGAAGCAGAGCAGCACTGGGGTAGTAAGCATTCTAAATTTCATGATTTGACCAATATGGTGGAATATTTAATATCTCTAAATACCACAGATCGATCAAATGGCCTTATAATATACCCTCAGTAGACTTTTATGAGACAAGAGAGGAGTTAAGTTGAAAGTGCTGTTAAAACATCTCAGTCAATGTTTTTCAGGCAGATTGATAACACTGGTACTCTTGTTGAAGATCATATGGTAATCTAAATCCACATTGGCTGTTGGCAGTTAGTTTTCCTCTGTGAAGTGAGAACCTGCTTGCACTCAGTTCCCTACAGCTGCCAGTTTGGAACAGGTAAAATAGCAGTGTTTATAATGTCAAGAATAAATATAATGAATATAAAAAGAATTAGTGTCTTTTTCTAGAGACAAGTGATCACTCAAATGATAGAATGACGTCCAGCCTATTTAAAACTGTCTTCCAGCTTCTGAGGGTTCTGGCTTTAAACTAGCATAATACATAGTGATGTTCTTAAAAGCTACTGTGACTGCAATTTTATACATTGGTAACAGCTAAAAATAAAACGTTTTACCTTCCAGTGTGAATGGGGAAAAAGCACTTGTGCAGGAAAAAGATGTGGATTAACATCTAACTTAAAGAATTTATATGACTTATTTTGCCCTTGGGTCCTAGAGAGTATGCAGGAGTACACTGAGAAATGAGTGTCATCACTGAATCTGTATACACTTAAGAGATCCTATGCATATGGTACTCTGATATAGTAAGGTTAAAGCACTGTATTGTGTAGATAATTATTATGTAATGTGAAATCGGGTATCAGGTTTTGCTGTTTATCTTTGTAAAAATCAAAGAAGTTTTATATTTAAAAGTCTTTAATGATAGATTTGTAAAAGCTATAGATAAATGTAATGATTGATTTAAATTTTTTTTAATTAATATTGAAGATAGCTTATTATACAGTATTTCTTACTCCTAAATTGGGAAAGTAATCCTTCAGGCAACCTTAAATTTTGATGCATACACTGCCAATGGCATACTTCATATTTTCCATCATTTGGAATAAAAACTTCAGGCCAATGCTCTCCCCAAACAAAAGAAACAAATATAGTTATGGATTAAAATTCTTGCAAAATGGGCACCTAACCAACGGGTCTGAAATGAAAGAGTCTATGAAAGAAATATAGATGATGGAAATCCTCTTGAGTTCAACTTTGAGCCAGAATTCAATACATTAGCTAGAAACATGACCTTCACCCTTGTTAGACCTTTGCATTTTTCAACATTCTATCATGCTGCTGATTTTTCCATATCTGACTGAACCTTAAAGTACCCAGAAAAATTAGAAATCTGTATTAAAAGTTCTTGTAACTTGTTCATCCCAAAATTTCAGTTTAAAAAAATATATATAATATATCAGTATTTGTAGGGTAGATCTGTCACAGGTCAGTGACTTACATGAGGCAGACAACTTCACCAGGATGCTCTAGAGCAGCTCTAGGGTATTTTAAAGCAGCACAAACCCTTTTGCTCATTTCTGTGCCTGCACTGTGCTGCTGCGGGTGCGCTCCTTTTGAGACCTGAGTTACAACAGCATTACAAGCACAGGGCTTGTATGAAAATCTCATTCTGAGTTGCACAATGAAGACTACTTGCAAGTCAAACACTTTTAACAATTCACTGGAGCTAGTGAATCATTTCTTGCTCTTACCCAGAATATTATCTTCAATTCAGTTGTTGCTACGCAGTAAGTTCTATTTATCACAAAAAGATGCTCAATATTGCCTTATAAATTCAAATGAGACAAAAGAAAGAGATGTTCTCGTGTTACAAAAATGACAAGGAAAGGGGAAGGTCATTTGTTCCATCTCCAAATGGCAGGTAGGACATGATTTGGCACAGTGGAACACGTACTCTGCTGACAGACTGAGCCAGGCATATACAAATCAGCCGTGGGCACCAAGCGCATTGCACTGGTGATTGCTTCAGGAACAGTTGCTCAAAAGGCCAGTTTTGAAAACACTCCTAATTGTGTTCATGAAGCTGGAAGATTATGTGACATAATAAAGCTGCTGTTGCAGGGTTTTGTTTTATTATACCATATTGGGATATATGTTTCTGCATAGAGTCTTTGACTAGAAAAGGGTTACTCTTCATATCTGGATTTTGTGCATAAAAACAGAACTACTTAATTGTTAACAAAATTTGTGTAGTGCTCTGCATTTACATAGCAGTTTACAAACATTGACAGTCTTCCTGCCCTGAAGAAATGAAGGGAGGAAAATAACTTTATTTTTTATGATTTTTTTTTTTAAAGTGGGTCAGTGCCTGAGGCACACTAATTACAGAACAGCCATTGGGTAGAAAGTTGATGCATTTTCTTGTAGAAATCTTAGTATCTCACATTTCCTATCTACCATCAATATATTGCAATTGTTTCAGGGTAAATGGTAAGTCAAAAGAATTTTTCTTAAATATTTTGCCTTGATCCAGTTCACCCCTATCACAAGCTACTGTCACTTACAGTTTTCTTGATGGTTGTGTTTGTATTTCCCTTCTCTTTTATTATGCTTCAAACATGCTCTGCAAATAATACATGTTTTTCAAAAAGATCAAAGCATATAATTTTTCCTTGTTGTAATTTTGGATGGGAGTGTGATTGTAGCACAGTATCGGAACACGGAGCATAGTGCGTTAAAGGATTTGAAACTAGCAAACACAGCCAATATTCATCTGTGTTGTAAGCCCAAAAGGACAAAGTATTTTTTTAAATACAAGGAATTCCTCTGCAATCAGCAGAACTATTTTGTCGCAAATTCATAGTAAATGGGGGAAGTTTTTGTGAGGAAGTTTCTTCTGAGCTGCCAGACCAAACCCATAGAGCTTAGTTTTGCCAGCTGCCCTAGCCAGGTTTTCATGGACTGTACATGTGAGACCCAAGATGTTAAAAAATATGTAATTGCAGTGAGGCAGGAAGTTGTCTGCTATTGCAGTATGCTTGTAAAACTGTAACAACACTATGTGAATAGACTGAAATGAAGCAAGGTAAATAAGGCAGCTGCTGGGTATCCCTCAGCCATGTGGAACCTACTTATCCATGGACAGCTAAGTCTTGAACTGAAGGGACTGATGCATATATATAGAGAGACTGTTAATCAAGTAAGCATGAAAAATACAACCAAAGGTAAACAGGAGTGGAAAAACAGGATCTAGTGAAGCCTTTGTTAATCTTGCTGGAGATTTTGCCTTCAGCAATAGCATGTTACATGTTGCTCCTAAGGAGTATGAACTATGTTGCTCTCAACCTACATATAAATGTGATCAGAGAGTAATACAGTTATAACATGGGCAAAAAAAGCTGTTAACTTGAAAAACTGAGACCTGTGAATGCTTTCAAAGACTCCAAGAGACTTAGTTAAATGGTGTATTAGTAATTTATCAGACAATATTTAATCCCACAGCTTTCAGACATGAAAACACTCTGACGGAGGGAAGAGGAAGTCAAGTCCAGTCTCTGAAAAAAGCAAGAACCTCTGTCTTCCCCTTTCTTTGTGATGGCTGATGCACAAAAGTTCTTCTTATAAACTAAACATGCAGCATCATTTACACAGTCAAGTGACCACGGAAGACTGGGAGGAAAAATTTAAGCTTCCAGGAAAACACTCTCCTTGGCCACAGTCTGATAATATTGCAAGAGGCTAGAAGCAATAAAGACTGAATGTGATACACCATTATATTCATGTGCTAGGAATGGCAAATGTTGGATTTTTAAATGCTTAGTTGTTAGTGTGGAATTATGCAACTATTAAATGTGTTAATTTGCATAATTTTTCTCTCATATAAGCCCAGTTTAGAGCACTTCCTCATCTGTCCATTTACAGATAATGTGGGTTTTGATTACCCTTGAGTCTGAGGGGAGTGATAGTCCTCCTAACATGTAAACTGCCTTACAGAATCTCCTCTTCCTGCACAAATATGTGAGTAAAACTAGAAATGCCTTTCAAGATACAGGCTGTTGCTAACCAGGTGTCTGTGAAGGGCCGAACATCCACAAATCATGTCATACATAGCAGGGTAAAAGTAAAGACTCAGTCACATTTGGCTAGATGGAAGGACACCTAAAGGCCAGAACTTTCAGGTCGAAATAATTGTATTCTGACAGCATTTTGTGTGTGGTATAGCCAAGTACAATGAAATAGCAATAATGCTACTTGGATTGCTTGTCTTATGGATATGTAAGAAATATTTTCACTCTGTAATTATTGTTATTATTTGATCTTCTCCAGCAGACACCTGTATCACAGCAATGAGGTGACTCCCCGATGAAGCCAGGGCACTACAAGCTTTGTGAAGCAGATGCAGAGATACCAGTCCACCTGCAGTATAGCTGTGCTCAGAGAGTAGAGTGGTTAAGCAGGTAAGTCCTAATAAGCTCTGACTCTGTAAATGAGCTCATTTACTGTACTGCGTGAATAGGAGGCTTAGTGGCACAGTGCTGCACTGAGCCCTGTCAGTGCAAGAGGGCTTGGTAGCAACCATCATAAGAAGAATGGTACCAATACATTATAACGTAAACAAAATGAGCTTTCAGTTCTGGATAGTAGAAGGTTTGATTTTAGGTAATATATATTATAGAAATTAGTAGTGCAAAGAAAGCTCCAAGGAAAGGAGGAAAGCACTAGGCCATCTTATATTTTTATTAGCTTCATGGGCTGAAAGTGTTTGACACAGATGGGAGCATGAAACAATCCAAATGCATGTATATAAACACATGTGATTTGTTATTCATTGCTCTTCTCTATAGCCAGTTTAATCTGAAGGGGTGCTGTGGTTAGAATCACGCTTTGAAATTGGCCTTAAAAAACTCTTTCTGCAGGGACATGATTAATAGTATCACTTGTGTTGTAATAAGCACAGATTCTTCCCTGGCTTTGGGAAATAATACCTCAAAGTTCAGTAGATAAAAGATACATATTCATTTTAGCTGAACCTAAATAAGGACTCTATTATGTCTGTCTTTAAACTACAAAAGCACATATAACTGTACACAGAATCCTTGAAGATAGCCTTTGTCTCGTATTTAAGAGTGTTAAAGCGTCTCATACTGAGACTGCAACTTAAGAACTTGTACAAGTCAACAGCTGTGACCTCAGTCAAGCAGGCAACTGAGTTTTCAGATAGCAAGCTGTGCCTCATTCTTCTTTGGCCAGAGCTATGTATATTTAATTAGTGTCCTCTCACCTTCACGCTACGTGTTTTCCCACTTGACAGTTCCTGGCATCAAAAGAATGTCCTTGAGAAAAAGTCAGGCCTATTGACTCCTAAGCATATTATTTGACTTGCTGTTCAAGTAGTCTGAAGAAAGAGCTGGAAATAATGAAAGACACTGCAATGTGGAGCTGCGTTAACTGACAGTGTCAGGTGGGTCGAAGCTATTGAACAGTTCCTATTAAATTAGCTTACCTTCATCTCAGCTAGTTAAAGCTGGCATGCTGACAAATTAGTTGCTTTCTGTATATAAAAGAGGAGAGGCAGGATGAGATTCGCATTTTGCAGCTTAGTGACAGTAGATATGTCACATCACAAGGTCAATAACAATCTGTCCATGGAAGAAATGTAAATGTTTGGCTGATGTCAATACATTCTGGATTAGATAGTGAAATATTCATTCCTATAGCAGATGAGCTCATTTGCACTAATAAAGACCACTTTATTCCGACCCAGTTAATTACAATGCTTTATATTGTCTGTTTTAAAATCTGATTACAGCTTTTGTTTAGCTTTTCCAGTATTAGCTCTTGCGCATTCTATATGCTATTTCTATCCAAAGAGTGTTAACAGAGAAAGTTAACAGACATGCTTGGAATGTGAAAAGGGTTAGGGTTTTATTTATTTATTTTTGCTCATCAGAACAGATGGATATTACAGTTTTCTTTAGAGGGAGACTTTGAAATTGTCATAGGCTGTGTTGGAAATTCAAACAGAGAAAATGTTATTCAGGTTGGTTGGTTCCTGTAGATTATCTCATATAGCTAACCTCTGATCTTAGGAATAAAGGATGCTTAAGAAGGTTAAACTTACTTTTTCACACTGTTATGCATGAGAAAGTCTTCGTAACTTTTTTATGTTCTCAACAGTATGGTGAGTGTAGGGAATACTTTGTTGCCCATCTTGGCATATTAATTTCAAATTCCTTCAGTACTAGGTTTTCACCCGAATTTACTCACTACCTAAAAGACTGCACTTCTTCATCTTTTGGGAACAATCTCTGATAAGTACATCATCACCTGTGTTTAAGCACTTCTGCAGTACACTGCTAATTACTGCAGAGCTGCCTAGTAACGTTCTCAATGAAGTCACTGTTTCTTACATAGCAGAGTGAATGTTTTAGATGTTTTCAAACAAGTATTTTGAAAATTAATTACTCAAATCACCAGTTCAAGCAAATATATCATTTTTGAAGGACTGCCAAGGTTTCTTCTTTATAGCTGTCTTTTGATATGACTGTTCAATTCTGTGCACAATTTCTGTCTCTGCCTCTTCATAAATTTTTTAAGTAATTTTTTTTTCTGAAAATATTTCAGTGCTGTAATTATATCCTGGAGTGTAATATTGAACTTGCTCCTACACTTTTCACAATGTCTGTAAATCTGTGAATTTTCCATATCATTGAAATTGGTCTTGGCATTTGGGCACAAAACAGAACTCCAAGTGTACTACTTAACTTCTGGTCTGAACAAGTGCTGTACAGCATAGGGCTTAGTCTAAGGAGAGGTGAGGACATTTACTGCCTCAGTGGCTACCAAACCTGAAAGCTTTGATATGTAAATTTTCAAGTTATAAAATCTTTTTACCGACATATTTTGAGAATTAAACAGAATTTGAAGAATTTCCTGTAGGGATTGTTATGCTCATGGTAAGTATACCTTAAAATGTGTACTGCGCTTTTTTTTTCCCCTTTATTTTTGCATTCATTAGTCTGATTTATGTAACTTGAATCAGATCTGTTAAATTCATCTCAGACAATGTCTTAGTGTCTTTTACTTCCAGCACCCTTTACGTGAAAGATCTGTGTTCAATTCTCTAAATGATTTATAAGGTTAGATATGGGTTTTAATACTTTTTTTGACACCGTTATGTAGGCCATCTAATGTCGAAGGCCCTGATTCTGTCAGGAATCACACAAGGGACCATTTTGTATGTTAGGGTTTAATGCATGGAGATGACATGCTTGTGCATTTCTGTAAACTCAAGTTCCAGGTACAGTCTCAGTGCCCATTGTCCAGGAACTAAGCCAAGTAAACTTTTATACATAGTGAGGGACTTCCAGGTAATTGTGAATAGCTGATTAATGTGGTAGTGAAAAGTCTTACACTGCTCAGCAGGTCAGACCTTAAATATTGAGGAAATATTTAATGGGGTTGAAAATCAGATGATGTGTAATTTAGGATTCATCACTGAAAACCCTCCTTGTAGGGCACATTTGCTCTCATGTAAGGAAGGATGTTTTATCAATATTTGTATCCATTTAACAATTATACATCTTTAGAAACTGAAAAGGCAGTCAGATTGCATCAACCTCTTACTGGGAAAACATACGATTCTCATTATAAATAAATTATCTGGAGTGATAATAGAGCTGATGTTATATCAACCAACCTATCAGCTCAATGCCTTGGCATATACCTAGAGGCAGAAAAGAAATAAAGTAACTGCTATTCCATGCTTCAGACTCTGATGAACATATAATAGAATATGGAAATACAAAGATATTAAAATTATAAATTTTTCATCTGGCGTGCTCAGCAAGCTTGTTCTTTTTCCCTTATCCCATCTTTCAAGTCTGTGAGTCCCGTTACTGAGGTTAGTGAGCTGTCTTAATATTTTAAATCAGCAGTAGCTGGAATGAGCACACATAAATTATCCACAGGTAGTGGGGGTCTCTAAATGAATGAGCTCTCAAAAGATACTCAGAATATTTGTGTCTTCTAACTTTGAGTTCTCAGTGTCCTATTTGTATACGTCTACCTGTTTGTATCAAAATATGAAGGCCATTTTGGAAAATGCAGAGGAAATTTTTAGTTTGTGGAATTAGCTGTAGAAGCTGATTTTAATCTGTGCCTGAGAGAAATCTATTCTTGGCGAGCAATTTTAATCAGAAATGATGACAGCTGCTGCAGAGGTGTGAAAGTACTTAAATATTTTTATATTTTTATTAGGAAAAGAAACATTCCTAGAATATCTGCTCTGTATTTTTACTTCTAAAACATCTCCATACTTTTAGCAACAGTTATTATTGACAGATACCATCTATACTTTGTGGCACTACCTCGAATCCAATTAACTGCACAATCAGGCCCGAAGGTATCTAAAATAACATAACAACCTACACAAATATCACTTTTATCGGTCTGAAAAAGTGTTCATTCTATTGATGTTGCCAAGGAGTTGATTCTTTTTCATCGTGTTCCATGTATTGTTTTATACTGTGTCTCAGTTTTAGACCTGTCTCTTGAGAGGAAGCGCAGAAGCATATGGAAAGAAGTGTAGAACAAATTACATACTTCCCAGTTGTGAAAATACTGTTTCATTGGAGTGTGTGTTGAAAAGAAGGCAATTTCTTGAACTCTAGCGGTTTCTCAAAAGCTATTTGGTGGATTTGCTTCATTATTCCCAGCAAAATCATGTAGATTTTTATCTGTTAGGTGGATTTTCTTGTCCCTTCCTTACGTGCGTTTTTTTTTTTCTGTGAAAAAGTAATCAGAAAGAAGTGAAAAAGAGGAGGCATTTTGCATGCCATCAGGAAAGTTGCGACTGTTGTTTTTAAAGAATGTTTTATTGGTTTTGTTTGGTTTTTTTCCTGAGATGTTCATGTAGAAAGAGAAGTTTCAAAGTGACATGAAAGCCATGCACAGAAGATTTTCTTGGGCCTCTGTTTTCAGTATACCTAGGTAAAGTGAGAATATGGTTTTATAATGTTTTAACTGAAAAGGATTCATGAGTCTGAAATTCACTGTTGTGGACCATAAAATAAACCTCAAAATAAATTTGCTACTCAACAAAACTTTGATCACATGTAATTGATTTCAGTTTGTCATATTTTAAAAGTTTTAAGTTATTAGTATTTTATGAATTTTAAGTAATATTTATCTAAAAAATACTAGTGTTGACCTCCGTGAAGTTTCAGAGGAAACAATTAAGCTGCTTACTCAGTTACCTTAAGCATCTGACAGGGTGACTACTTGCCTCAGCTCAAAATGAGAGGACAGGTAGTTCAAAGGAGAGAATCAGGACTCTGCTCCACAGTCTACAGTGAAGTTTGTCTGCAGTCATACAGTATCACCTGAGGGAAGCAGTTGGTAAAGATAGGGCGCTGGTGATAGGAGACTTTGTCGCATGCGTGACAGTTACGATGTGACCAGCAGTGGCTGGTAAAATAGATTCCAGAATGACATCCTATTTCTCTGGACAGAAGGTATATTGCAGTCATGTTGTGTGATAGACAATACGCTGGCCAGAAAGCATTGGTTATCCCCATCCCATCTGTTTTCAAAATGTTTAGTGAGATCTGTAGCAATGAACCCAAATCTGTTAAAAAGAATAGCACGTAATAGATTTCAGTGTTAGTTTTGGCTGGTCCTGGAAGCATAGTGTAGAGCACAGAACCACCACCTTCTGGCCCAGGAATGAGGGCTTCCAAAGGTCGTCTTTGTTGTACCCCCTTCATAAAGTCACAGTTAATAGTAGACCTGGTATTTCCCTACACTGAACTGTAGATAGAAGTGAAACAAAGTGCAGCTTAAACGTGTGACTTCTTCACTGCTAATTCATGTGAATGGCTGGAGGTTCATATCTCTGCGGAACTGGGACAAGTAAACTGCTCCCAAACTGTCTTTGGATATGTTCATGCACTTCAGCAGCAACAACTCTTAAATCTAAGTTCCATTGCTAAAGCGTGGATTACTCAAATTGTAAAAGTTGGCAGTTGTTGGTAAGGCATTTAGTAACTCTGCTGGAGTAATGAGTGCGTCATATCAAGGAGCTGAGGGAGCTCGAAATTTAGGTTTTAATCTTGAATCATGCAAAGCAAAGAAATAACCTGTTCTCGAACATCAAATTGTAAATGTTTAAAACTTCTCTTTCACTTATCTTCTGCTCTCAGTTTCACACAGATTTTCTGGTCATAAGTTTCAGTAGAATGCTTTTATATATTCAGATGGTGCTACTGAAGTGCTGCTGCTGAGCTTACAAGTTTTGTCAGAAAAGCCATGAAGCAGGGGCAAAATACTAATGGGATGCTTTGACACTGCTCCATCAAATATTTAACCTTTTTCATTTCTTCTTCACACACTAGTTATTCCAGCAGCTCTACTTTAATTGTTTAGGGCTCAATTCTCACAAAGTAAAGTGCTATACTTGTGACCTACTTCTAGTGCCATCTTATCCTTAACAGGCAACATAGGAAGTGGCATAACTGTAAGCCACTTCCAGGTGCTTCTCACTGATCAAAGAAATTGCTGCCATAATACTCCTGTCATCCAGTTGAAGAATTTTTCCATTCACATGGTTGAATTTTCACGGGGTTGAATTTTCAAGCAGTGATTTCTAATTTTGCCGTCAAATCTCTAAAAGGTAAATGGTGGAAAGGAAGAGATCTGTGTTTAATAGATCTCCATTTAGATCTCCAAGAAAGATTGTCCCAAAATTTACAACGACCCAAGTTGCTTTTGCTTATGTACTTTGTAACTGGCCAGGCTAGTTCTCAAGCTAGATTCATCCATGATGCCTGCTGCTCTGCTTGTAAGTTATTATAAACTTACTTATCATAATTAAGGCCTACCAGTATTAATGCTAATTTAACATTGCCAGCAAGTAGCAATTGCTGTAATGAGATGTTGCTGGATGCTGATGCATCCAATACTTCAAAAAGTGGAGTTACTTTTCACCAAGAACTAATTTAGAGCATAGGAGCAGTATGTGCAACACTGACGTGCCTTAACTGTAGTTTCAGTACCAACATCTTGTGTAAAGATTACGAGATAATCTAGGACATTCTGAGCCCGTTGCTGAAGTTCACAGCAAGATAGGTCTCTTCCAACCTAAATTTTGTATCCAGCCGGCTAGACCATGTGGTTAGTGGCGGTGGGAAACTGCCACCACTTCATTCTAATTCTAGATGGAAATTACTTGCACTGTCTCTGCTATGCAAAATGCAGCTGGTAATAAACTGCCAGCTTGCTCACATTTCCGAATGGCCTTATAAATTGCAGAAAATGCTTCATGTGAGGGAACAGAACCACTATATGCTTATCTGAATAGAACTGACGATTTGCACGAAATCTGCTGCTCCTTTTTCTATTATATGCTCTTGCAAGACAGAGAAGTGCTTATGTATAGGGTTTTATCTGAGTCTGCTGATAGTACTAAAATCTTTTGGACTCTTGATGGAAATTCAGTCTGCTTTTTTCAGTTTTCTCCCCAGCTTTGTACATGTTCTTTCAGCGGTACTCTTGTTAAACCGAAAGATATGGGAAGGTTTTCATTCAATGGTCTTTTCAGACTTTTTCGCCCCTGTAAAGATTACATAGTTTTTCTGGAGACAAGAGTGAATTGCAAAGAAGGTATTTCTTTTTGTGCCAGTTCTGGTATTTATTTTACAGTGTACATTCATCTACTGATAATTATCCAGTGCTATATACTAGGATAATGGATTCTGCTGAATATAAACAGTGGGGCAACTTCTAAAGGTACTAAACAATGGCAGCTTCTTTGAAATGAATAGGAGTTGCAGGTATTCTATCTCTGCTTACATGATTATGTATGAATTTTATGTTTTATTCTGCTGCCTGTGTGGTACTGTTATGGTTCAGCAAAACTAAACCTGTAGGGAAAAGAACTAATCAGATAGGAAACTGAAACAGGGTATAAATGAGTTCACTATGTAGTCAGAGAAAAAAATATAAAAATCATATTCATTGAGGAAAGGAAGAGAAGATTAAAAATAGGTAGTGTGAAATGTGTTACAATTGTTCACATTCAAATTAAAGTTAGTACATGGGCCATTCATGAGCAAAAGTATAGAACATGATTTCAGTAAAAATTACCTTGGCTAATCATACTTTGCAAATTATATAAAGTCTATTCTGCAGATTAATTCTTCAGAATTAATCACACTAAATGTTAGAACTAGAAATAGGAGGTATCTTGGTTAGGAGTCTAGGCCTCTCTATCATTATGAATTAAATTACATAATCCTATTCACAAATGTTGCATCCTTTATCTTACAATTAATTAGATTTTGTCCCTGACTATTGCTGTCAACTATCTAGCTAAATGCTATAAAATCTTACTCACAGTTCAGTTATGATCAGGTAGATGAGTTCAGAAACACCAAAGAATGTCATCTTTAAGAATTTTCTATCATTATATTCTATTATACCTATTTACTAAATACGGGCTCAGTAATTTTTTTTTGATCGTCTAAAATCTGTAAATTCTGAAATGAGTATCAAGTGTCCACTGAAAAGCTCACTGCATTTAAAAAATGCATTAAAGACAAGGGAAAAAAAAAAAAAAAAAAGAAAAGGCACTAATTAGTTTTCTTGCATACTTCTCCTGTGGACAGGGTGTCATAGTTACAAAACAACTACAAGTAAGTTTAAATATTTTACTGCCTCTAATTCAGGATGTTTCATGTTTCATTAATGTCACTCTTGCTGTCTTGGGAGTGTACAAAGAACCATTGTTGCTTTATATTTCTAATCAGGTGTAAGTACACTTTTCAAATATATTCCATTGTGGAAGGGCGAGAGTTGCAATTTAATGACAGCAAAAATTTGAAATAATTGCTAAATACTTCTCAAGTAGGTTTCTTTATATTACTACATGCACAATAATTCATTTGATAGTTGCCTATTTGAAGATTATAAAATATTTAGCAGGAATATAGCCTCCTGTGGCTTAGAATAAGGATGTTGCATGGAATGTGACAAGGATTGAAGTCTTCTATAAATGTAAACAGAGATGGCAGTTTATGTTGGAAACTGGTGCATCAGTGAACAGAGGAATGGGATTGGACCCCAATGTGTTCACACATCACAGAGATGAGGTTGTTATATGTGTCTGTGTAGATTTTCAGTTGCTGGAATATAATTGAGCAGAATCATCAGTGGTTTACACTGCTGCTTACTTCAGGCATTGTAATCAAGTAGTTGAACTAACAAGAGTTGCATCTAAGAAAAGAAGAGCACAGATAACAATTATTGAATGTGTTTTCCAAAAGACAAAGACTTAGGGAATTCAATGTTTTTCTTCCTGTTAGAAATGGAAGACTGTTGGTAGTTTCACTAGATAGAAGAATGTCATTTTCATCTATTGGTTTTACAGACTTTTTCTTTCGGGTAACATAATGTTTTTCATTCACAGTCATTCTTGCTATCTGTTAGGCACAAACAAAGAGACTATTATGTTGTCCAAACATACATTTCTGAACAGTAATGTCATCTTCTGTACAATCTCAGATTTACTCTGCTCATTCCTAGGGCTTTAGTCCTGTTCTCTTTGAACTTCATGACAAAATTAATTATGGTTACTATTAAAGAAATCCCTGTTGCTCCAGTGCTATAGGGCCTATATGCTCAATACAGTTTGTGTCAGCACTGCATTTGATGAAATATTGAGGAGACATGGCTGTACTTAAATAAATCCATAGTTTCTAGGATCATCAAAGATCGTGAATGTAAAACTAATACATGCAGCTAGGATTTGTCCTGTAAAACATCTTTGGTGTACGTTGTAAGGAACACAGTTTTTGAACACCCATGTAGATGTTTGTGGGCAGGTACCTGTGGCAGTCAGTAGTGCTTAGGCAGAAAAATTAAACTCTGTACATAAACAGTTTTCTAAGTAGACTGTCTGTTGGTATAAAGGCAAAGAAATAGTTTTTATTCTAAATTAATTCTTGAAGATCCTGAACAAAAGTACTATCAAGACTTATGGTATCATTTTACCACCCATACGCTGGTTTTGATTATCATTTTTGATTGTCGTTTGATTATCAGAATAGAAGCCAAGAAAATATTCCAGTTAAAGCAATAATTACCTACTTGGGGCACTAAAAATCAAGTCTTGAACTGAGTTCATATTGCCGAGATTTGGGGTCCTGCTAAAGCTCTTTTCCTAAATGGTTGTTCACCCAGCCAGGATGTTAAAGTAATAGCCTTTTCATTCATGGGCCTTAGGTTTTCAGAAGTAGTTCAAACGAATACATTTTACAGTGTATCCAGTTCTGTATGTGCAAGCTACTTTTCAGACTCCTTTTTTAGTATATAATGTCATGATAAATTTCTTTTGGTAAACCTTAAGAAAAAAATTCAGTCAAATTTTAATTATTTCAGCAATGCCTCCCAATGGCACAAGAGCTTCTTGTTGTTCTTGTTAAGACAGCATGTATCATGTTCCCACAGTCAGTTTCCTAAACACTTCAAGACTTTTAATTTATTTGTACTGTTACATACATGGATTTGCAAGTCTTGCTGTACACATACTGCTTCCAAGTCGGAAGGTACGGGTTTATTTGTATGGCAATGCTTTATCCTGTTTGACTGCATCGAGTCCCAATTAAGCTGCATCTTTTTGACATTTGATTCAGTATTTAAAGAGCTTAAATTTTCTTCCAATTACAGAGAATCACAGAATGTCTTTGGTTGGAAGAGACCGTCAAGATCATTTAGTCTAACCTTTGACCCAAAACTGCAAGCTCACCACTAAACCATGCCCCTGAGCATCAGGTCCACACACCATTTAAATGCCTTTAGGGATGGTGACCCCACCACTGCGCTGGGCAGACCATTCTAATGTTGATAACCCCTTCAGTGTAGAAATGTTTCCTAATACCCAGCCTAAACCTCCCCTGGCACAACCTGCAGCCTTTCCCTCTGGTCCTGTCACACGTCACCAGGGAGAATTGTAGCTTTCTTAGTAAGATCTCAGAAAATGTTCTTTGATTCTAGTTGTAGTAGTCTTCAAAAGTTCCACTTGTTAGCTAGTTTCATACCAGAAGTGAGGTCTAAACAGTTGAAGCCATAATTAAGGCTAAAACTACCATCTTAGCAGAAGATTCATTCCACTAACTCGTTCATTTTCACTAAAATATGTTAGTAAAGTATTTTAGGTACATTACATGTTATGCCCGTTTATATTAGTTTGTTTTCTGCCACACAAATAATGTGAAGAAAGGTAACTCTTATTTATTATGACAAACTATCCAGGTAATTAAAACCTATTTCAGACCAAATCTATTGTTACTCTAAATCTCCATTTCACATTAGCAGCAAATGGACTTGATAGTGTATTATAACTAGATAGCAGAGCTCAGAATATATGCTGTCTTGAAAGGAAGGCTTTTTGAATGTCTTTTCAAAAATGTTTATATTATGTGACACGGATAAAGAGTTAATACAGCAGCTCTCACAGAACTGAAAGCTCTTAAAAAAGCCAAATTGCCAGAAGAGTAGATTTTTTTTCTTAGAGTCCTTTATTTGCGATTTGATTTTTATTATCCAGTTGTCTCCATTTAGTCATTTTCTAAGGAATTCATGATTTGAGTTAGGTGCAATCAGTTTCCCTGTGTATTCCCGATGATGTACACTTACAGACAGCATTTCTCCTTTGCTGTCCTTTGTCACTAGTCTTGTAAGTGAGACAATTAATGGTGTGAAGGCATTTCTACAAACTTTCAGCTTCCCTTTTAGGAATTTATTCATTACACTTGCTATGTAACCCAGTCTCAAATATGAGTGCTGTGTTGTTGAAGTCTTTCTGTTCTAAAATAGGTGTCATATAGATTCTGTATACATTTGAACTTCACCTAATGGTTATGAGAAATTATTCTTGGTCGTTTAACCACCATAGTCAGATACAATAGAAAATTAAAGTAACTTTTTCCGGATGACCAAGCTCCTTTTTCCCGAAGGACTTTGCCCCATAGCTAACTTGCCAAGCCAGATAAATTCTGAACCAGCACATCTGAGGTTTTTCAAACCTGCTGAGCTCTACAGGCCAGCCTGAAGTTTATCTACAATATCTAGATCGAAGGGAAGGCAAAAGTACCTACCTGGCTTTTTCTCCAGCATTAATAATAACAGTTCTTTCCTTCTCTTCTTCTTAATATGACTCCTTGCATATGAAAGCATCTTTAATTTTTTGACTACTGACTGGATTCTAGCCAGACAGTTTACTTGAAGGTTTGGGGTAAGCTTCTGCCAGGCCCCTTGTTTGCCCCTCCCTGTTGATTTGCTAAAAACCCCAGTACAAGTCTGCATCGAGACAGAGACAATGCATAAAGCAAGCATGACAGAGGAAGGTCACATAGAAGACATCGCTGTGTGGAACTGTGAACTGTGAAAGGCAGGCATGTGTGAACTCAAATTTATAGGCTCTCCGTTGAGACATTTCCAGAATATTGCTCATAATACCACCATACTCCATCAATCATCTTTCTATGGGCTTGTTCTAACTCACTTTTTTGAAATGACAAGGAAAAAAAATATTTTCAACTTTGCATTTGTATTCTTATCATGAATTGAAGCTTCATAAGCACTACTTAGAGGGTTTATCTTTTCTTGTTTGTATTATTATTTTGCTACCTTTTTGAGACCAGCTACTGGTCTAAATATTGTTTATTGTTGAGACAGGCATACTGTTGAGACTGCAACACTATGCATATACAAATAAAATACTGTGTAAAAATACCAGCTCCAATTTAACAGAGATGAGAATCTCTTGAATTAGTAGAGTTTGTTCACTCCTGATCAGTCTGGTGTTAATAGGAATTACAATGTCTTTAAAACAAGCATAACTTTGTTTAAAGGAGACTCTGCCTCCTTTAAAAGAAAATGGACAGTGCTCATGGAATGCTCATTTTTCATACATTTTTTCCTAAGTTATGATATGCAAGTTAAATCACACTAGGATGGAATTACTTTTTATCTGTGTTTTGTACAGAATTTGGTAAGTCTAAGTGCTTTAAGAAAATTTATTTATTGTCAAAACAGTAAGATGAAAAATAAATTCTCCACATAACTAGGGAGTTATAGGGAATCAAGATACAGAAGAGAGATAAAAATACTCTCTAATAGAGGGTGCCCAAAGTATTTTCAGCATATTCGTGTATGGAACTTTGTGTTTTTATAACATAGCTTTATGGACTTAATTAGCTGCTGTAGTTCCATATCTGTAAGCAAGATCAATTTTTAAAGCTGTGTGCTAGGGAATGAATGAAGACACCACACTTCCCATGAGAAGAATGACCACCTATAGAAAAACCTAAATAAAAGGATTCCTAGCATTATATATGAATTATGCAACAAAGGCAATTCCATTTTCTGTTTTAAAACAGCATTCAGCTCTTCTGACTATAAGACAATCCTTTTTTCTTTTGTAACCATGATACATTTACATTCCAGTTTCTACAGGAACGGAAACAATAAACAAAGGTACAGTGGGTTTGCGTATCATCCACTAATCAGAGTTCCTGAATATGAGACAGCCAAATGATTATTTTCAGGGAAGGCTTATTCTGAAGTTTTCGAATTTGATTTTTTTGCAGCCCAGACACTTTCCTATCTCTCTTTTTGCTCAGTGCAATTTCTTAATTGGTTTTTCATCATATTGTTCCACTTCCGGCATCAGTTTTGGAGCTTTTCAATTGAAGGCTCAGACTTTGTTGCACAGCCCAGCAGAGTGCCTTGCTGAGCATAACAGCTTACTCCTGCCGTATCAACCAGTCCCAGAGAGGAGGGAACAATTTACTGGTGGTTTTCAGATATCTCCTGTAAAAAGAAGAGTTGAATTGTGTGTCCCATTCCAATCAACCGCTTCATACAAGCCGCTTCTCCCTACCTTTTCCTATCTTTTTGTTCATTCTCTTCACCTAGCCAGAGATTTTTTTTACTAGACTCATTTTTAGCTCAGTTACCTTTATATCCAGAAGCAGACTTTCCATCCCAGTGTCCTTGCTCAGTCCTTCCCAACTGTCCCTCTCAGTCTGGGTGATAAGCATGTCAGTGATATTTCATGTCTTCCCATACTGTCAGAATACCTTCTACCTTTTCCATTGACAAGCAGCATCCTGAGTTCTAGAATAAAATGAATTTTTCTGCTGAATTCAGTGTTGTGACTATATCAAGCCCTTTTCAGCTGCTGCTTCATTATTGCATAAGTACAATCAGCCTGGGATGTATAAAATTTCCTTGTGGCAGCCTAGATTTCCTTTAAAATTATCCAGAAAATTATGGCTCTACCTGCAGCTAATATATGCAAACAAATAGGTGATGTAAAAAGCTTAAAAATGCTGTTTGGTACACAGTTTCTCCAGTTAATTAAGAAGCATTTCAGCATGAGGAACAATTGATAGCGCAGTGGGTTGCAGTGCCTCTACGATTCCAGTTACAAAACTTAGTTCCCAGTTTTATTCACACATTGCAATGACTCATAAAAATTTCCCAAACGTAAATTTCTTCATGCAAACCTGGATTTAATTTTTAAAGAGCCTCTTTTAAGGACTGCAGTGGCAGTTGGGTGGGGTGGGTTGCTGGCTGCCGATGCCAGCCCTGGCAGTGGGTGGGCAACTGAGGGGAGCTGTCCCCCTAAGCATGGCCCCTGTGCCCAGGCCTGTGGCCCTGCTCTTGCCCGAGTGGCCTCATGTCTCACTGGTGGGACCCTGATCCCATCCTTCACCTGGCTTCCCAGTGTCCTGGTTGAGACCTCCTGTCCCCAGGCCCACTGTGGGTGTGGGCCCCGCACCCCTCGGCGAGGGCATGGCTGACTTGGCTGACTTAACAAGTTGCAAATGTTCCTTTTGTCCATTTTGAAGGGTACCCCCAAGACTTGGTTCTCAGCTGGGGAGTGACTGTGTGCAGCTCCCTGCCTGGGGGAGCAGCGAGCAGGGAGCCCTCACACAACCAGGGCCCCCAAATCATCGGGGTGGAAAAGGCGGATGGGATTTGCACGGGGCTGACTGGCCTGCAAAGAGTGAGGGAACAGCTTTAATCTGCGCTCATCTCTGTCCACAGCTTATGAAATATAACGTAATAAATTTAAAGGGTGTTGAGTCATGGTTTCTATTAAACGCAAGGGAAACAAGGGAAAGCACAATTTCAGTGAAAAATGCGCCCATAAGTAATTCCCCCGGGACTCAGTGTGGTCTGGGGATTAGGTTTGGGATTACTTCAGAATTCAGCACTGACATATTCTCTAATTTTTGCTAAGCCATTTAAGCTTGGAATTTTAAATTTTCTATTGAGAAATGAGGCTGATAGTTTTCTGTCACGTACATTACCATTTGTAAAGCGCGCTGTGTCTTGTCTTCTCTACATTAAACCAGTTTCTCCTGGAGTTTGATTTCTGTCTCTTTATATGTTTTTTTTAACCTATGTAATTTCTGGTCAAACTGTGCATGAAGGATGGCCTTCTGTCTTCTAACCATGGAACATCATTAACTTGTATGTGTGTGTGTATTCAATCCAAAAAGATAGCTGTGTATCTTTTGATTGAATAGATGGGAGATGAACCTGCAGAAACAATACAAACGAGTAACCAGGGAAATTGAAGGAGGAGTGGAGAAAAGAGGAATTCAGCCAATTGGTCTTGATTTACCAGTTGCTGATACTATTTCTGTCTAGAAATACCTGGCGTGTGTGCCGTTGGACAGGACTTCCTAATGGTGTCAGGGTTTTGTTAATTTTTTGGAGGCTGCTTCTTAATTCTTTTTGTGGTCATACATTAGGTAAGTACGTGACCTTCTGTTAATCTTCATCCTGTTCTAAATCAAGAATAGGACACCTGTACAAAGCCTGATGTGTCTTGCCTTCATAGTTTTTAATTTACAGGATAGTGGAAACACTTCTGCTGTTACCACTCTCAGTCTGGAATTATGTGCTACAGGCTACACATTCAGAAACTTGTACCTATTTTGGAGATAACCATGTGGTGTAGCTGTAAAACCTTTTGCAAAACCTCCACTAGGTGCATAGCTTTGTGAGCTGTGGAGTCTCCTATAAAATAAAGTACAGAAGCAGAGGCTGATGTCATAATGCATTTGTCCGTATTGACTCACCAGACAGTCCTCTTGGGTGCAGAAAATGAAATGGTTTCTTTTTTACCTAAGCTAACTGAATAATTCATTACTGTTTTACATGTCTTGTCATTGTAAGTCTACAAACATCATGGTGGGTGAACTTAAACATGTTTGTGTTGTACTGCTTACTACTAAGTTAACTTCTGTGTAACAAGTGTTAGTGTTCACTCTGTGCTTGGGTCTCACCTGTATAGCAGGAAAAGCTTTAATTTATTTCCTGAGCTGAGTGAATAATTCATCAGTACTTTTACATGTCTTCTTGCTGTCAGTCCACAAACATCATGCTGGAGAAACTTAACATTTGTCTTATGCTATTTACTACTACATTACTCTCCACGAATCAGATGTCAGTGTTCACCTCTCTGTTGAGTATCAGCTGTCTACCAGGAAATACTTTCAATTTACTGTAGCAAGTATTGCAGAGCAGCTGGAAAATAATTTTTCTAACATGTGGCAGAACAAATTATTGCACAGGAGGGGGTTAATGGAATTGTCTGCCAGAGGAATAAATAATTGAAGGGACATGGATCTACTTATTAGCTTGATGTCCTAAATTATACCTTGTTAGAGGTAAGGAGCCTGTGCTTTATTTCAAGAAGCTGACTTAAAGAAACAGTCTTAGTATACCCGAGAGGTTTTTTTGGGGTTTTTTTGTCACATATATTCTAAGAAGCTGAAAAACTGAAAGTGGTCATAACTCTCACAAACAATTGAGATATTGCTAATTTTCCCTATGAGAAGTTCTCCCTTTTACAGTGACACAACAGAGTCAGAAGGGCTGAGCATGGGTACCATTTTCAAAAACAAAGGTACAGACATTTTATGTTGGTCTCTAATACTGCTATTAATGACAGGACTCTGTGAAATTTCAACTGCTTGCTGGGTATTTCTCATGAATTTTCCATACCTTATTTTTTTAATGAAACCATTTAAGTGATACAGCACATCTATCTGCTGTTTTCATATTAAAAGCTTAAAATAAATTATGTCTTGCAGTATGAAGTTGTACCACTTTTTCTGTAGTCTTTTCTCAAAATGACATGGTTACTTAAAATTTTATTTCTACTTTTTTTTAGACAGAAACAAAACATAAGGCTGACTGCTTAGCAAAATACTTTTTACTCTCTGTATTTGTTTATTGCATGCGTTTCATAGCAGTACTTACAAACATAGCCTTATATGTTTTTCAACTAGGAAGACGGAATTCTTTTCTTAAAATTGAAGATACAGTTTACAGACTTCTAAAATTAGTTTACAAAAAAAGTGATTTCCGCTGCTGATGACTTTACTGAAGCCTTGTGTTCTTTATTCAATCACCTTGGTGTGCCAGCCTAAAGTTAATCCTGGGATTTTGATGCAGGACTGCTCTACAGCAGAATTACCCATAATTGCCTCAATTCCTGCTGACTGGTTATTTTTGCACCAGTGAGTCAAATTAGGCACAGCTGGCCCTAGCAAGTCGGAGTTTAATAACAGCCAATTGTCAGAAACTAGCTGACGGTCAATGTTTTTGTCTCAAATGGGTGAAAGGAACAGTGACAGTTCTCCCTCCTTTCCCTCCCCTGCCCCTGAACAAGAAAGTATCTACTTTCTATAGCTGAAGAAACAGTAAGTTGAGTAAGCTTTTTCCTGTGGGGAAATGTTCTTTCCTTGCTTCTGAACAGTTGCCATATTATTGAGATGTCTGTGCTAATCACATGAATTTTTGATGAGTGTTGACAACAAAGTACAAAAATGATCTCGTGCGTTTTTGTACATAGGCATTGTACATTAACCCAATGAAACTGATAAATTAAAACTAAGTTTAATCGAAGAGACTTCTTACTAGAGGGTTTGGTCACCTAGACAGCAGTGAAATCTTTGCTTCTGCAGTGAGCCTGACAGCGGTTGTCCAGGTACAATGCTCGCGCTTCCATACAGCTATTGGCTGATTTTACTAAAAAACAATGTTGAAATCCAGAATAATCAAATAGCAGTTCACAAATCACCCAAGGAGTCTTACTGCTGAACTGGCAGCTGTCTGTGGATCTTGCTGTCACAACTGGTTGTTGCTCCTAGCAGCAATGCTATGATTTTAATTTTGCATCTCTTGATAGAGATGGGAGCGTCTTTTGTGGCAAACTTGACAAGAGCCCTTTTTATAAGCACTTAGAGTGAAGATTACAGGTTTGTCAATAACACACTGAAAATATTTTGAGAAATCAGCTGCTAAGTAAATTCATGGGTTTATGTTGTGTGGTTGCAAAGCAGTGCTTCAGCTGCATTTGGTTCTAACAAAATATACAAGCTTTTGTAAACTTCCCTATTTCAGTTCTTGCTGGCTCAATTTTAACAGGGTGTGCACCCTTGTGCCTGCATATGAAAAACTTCGCTCCATTCCTGTGTGTGCTCCAGTGCTCACCTGTCCAATTAATATGGAAGAATCCCTTGAAGTTAATTAATGTTGCATCAAACAAGACCACTGTTGACAAAAGCCAAATACCAAAGTTAGCCAAAGTGGAAAAATCCTCTCTGAACAGTGAGAGTCTGCTTTCAAAAGCAATGTGCAGTGCAAACAAGTGTATTTTAAATAGTGTTAAATATTTGGTAGCAGAATATTTAGGGAATCCAAAGATATTTGCTGCTTACATCTTTCTTCATTATTTTGTGAGACCTTTAAAAATCCCAAATGCCAACACACAGACATAATATCTAGACATACCCAAGGGTAAGCTAAATAAAAATTCTTTAGAGCCTATAAATCTATTTGAAGGTGATAACCTAATCACTAGTATGCTTGTCAAATCTCAAGGAAAGTGATAAGTAAAACAGTAATTCTGTGAAATACGGACTTGTACTTCTCTGCCTTGACCTTTCCTCCTACTCTTTAACCTTTCTGCCCTTCAAGTCTCAAGAAAATGGTTGCATACAAAGAATACTATAATGTCTTCTACTTGGTAAGCTGGTGATGTTGAGCACTTCAATACTGCATTGAATCTTTCACCTACTGAGGACCTGTTTGGAAGCCAGCATAATAAAATGAGCATAATGCAGTTGTATTGAATTGCCCATTTGGCCTTTTGTGAAAAGAAAGGTTCCAGGCTCTATATGATACTTTGAAGCTAAATTTTGGAAGTAATGTGTCCAAAAAAAAGTTAGCTGAGGATGTACTGAGTTCTGTACTGTCCTAGTTAGCTACTTTGAACTTTGAAACTAGGTCATTCCTCTGTTTTACTCAAGTATTTCTGTATTGCAATTTAGGCAGCAATACGGAGGAAACCAATGAGATGAACAATAAACAGTTGAATCAAGGTCAGAATAACAAGTTAGTTTGTATCACCTTTCTTTAATCAGTGTTGGTCCAGAACCTCTGGTGACCTGAGTGGATACCAGCTGTCAATGTAAAAGCTCGACCAGTTGCCTTTAATGAGAACCCTTGTTTTTCACAGATACGCTTAATAAACATTCCGATTAAATTCATGGGCCAATCAAGAATCCTAAATGATGAAAAGGATGATTAAATTTTAAAAATGCCCAAGTGACCAAGGGATTAAAAAATACACACCGTCTTTAACGATATGACAGTTTTATAGAAAACTAGCAATGAAAATGGAAGAAATTGCACACCATATTCAACACAAACACAGGAATTTCAAGAAAAAATGTGAGTAGCTTTTTTTTTGCATTAATTCATTTCTGCTTAGTTAATAAAATAACAAATATTAATGCTTCATGAGCAGTATTTTACATATGAGAAATTATCATATTTAAGCCCTCCAATCAGTGTCATAGTTTGAACAATGGTACTGTGCAGTTCTGTAGATTCACTTTGCTATCTTCCTGCTATTCCCTTGGATTTGGTAGGTGTGGTCCTATAAACATGCATATAAACTTTTAGAAACTGGGGCTCTATATGAAAATTAATAAATGGATTAAAAATTTTACTTTTAACTGTTACTCATTTTTGATTGCAATGAATCCAGTATACTGTAAATTACATCCAATTAAGACTATATAACTTCTTGAGCCATAAGTCATTGGAAGTGAAAAAACAAAACAACCACATAAAGACCTAAAATGTTTTGTATGCTGCAAAATCACAGTGGAGTACATAGTTCTCATGAAAGAACATTCTTCCCTCCTGTTTTACATTTCTAGTAGAGCCACATATTTTCTTTGATTCTTCCACTCCCCTCACAATTTGCAAATACCATATATGAAAGAAATAACAACAGCACAGGATTGTAAACTACTCAAGTTGTTCTGAAAATTATAATTTAGAATTTAGGTGACAGTTTAATTTGATTCCTTCTGGAGACTGCATTGCATGAGGCTAAAATCCTACAACTGATGTTCAGCAATCAGCGTTCTTATAATTTGTTTCTTCCGTTTTTAGCCATCTCACAGTGTAATCATATCCCTGCTAGCTCTTCTATGCAAATTCCTTGGACTATTTATTTCATGTATATGTTTGTACTGATGAATTTGCTTGCAGGGGCCTTTGTCTTACAGAAGTCTCTTTATTTTTTTCTCACCCAAGTTATTGCTCATCATGTTTTTCTTTATTCAAAAATAAAGCATGTAGTAGAAGCTGGAAGGTATCAAAAGTAAGCTTTAAAGTAAGTCATAGCTGCAAAGTTTCATACAGGACACAAAAATAATGGGGCCTTTCAAATTGCCAGCCTAAGCTGCAATGAGCTGGATCTAAGCCACATGTGAGGAGAGGGTCCTCAGGGCACTTCAGTTGTTTTCTTTCTGAGGGTCTGCTTTACTGAGCCTTTCCTGACTAGTTTAGGATGTAAGTTGGAGTCTGGCTGCTGTTTGTTACTCTACTAGCTAAGAAAAGCAGTCTTATGTTTGGCTTTGAGCTATTCAGTGTGCTTTGCTTACAGCTGCTTGCCTTCATCTCACTCCTTGTCCCTGTCTACCGAATTGTATATTCCTACATATACCTTATTATATATTCCATGTATCATCTGATACAGGACTCTGTTCTAGGATGAGCTGCTCCTCGTATCTGTACTTTTTTTTAATTCCCGCAAAGGTCTTTAATCAGAAGATTGCAGTTAAGCTCTTGTTAAAATGTCTTTCTGGCCATGGGAATTCTTTATGCCCCATTTTTCTATCACACTATGCATAGTCTTTCATAAGTGGCTGTCCTAGCTCTCCTTATTCGTGTTGTCTGCTCACACTCCACATAGTGATAATTTAATTGGGCTTCTTTGATTTATATATTTTAACATAAATCCCAGAAGAGTTACCTCAGTTGAGTGGAGCGGATACCAAAGTAACTTTCATGAGGTTTCAGACTTGCCTCAAAATGTCAGGTGGTTTTCTATTTTGCAAAAAAAAAAAATTGCAACTTTTATTTTTTCTGACAAAGTGGAAATTATGTACTTGATATTTTCCCTGAAAGGTGCAGCAGGTGAATAGTTCAGCAGTTACGTTAAAAGACCTCATTAGGCAAGCTAATGAAATTTGGCTGGAGCTCAGAGCTCTTTATTTCTCATGCAGAAGTTGACTTCTGGTTGACTTGTCTTGAAGATGTAGCTGTACATCTTTTACACGCCAGAAACTTTAACCTGCCACCAGTATTGTTACATAAGCATACCTATTTGGGAAGTATGCTGGTTTGATTTTAGAATGTCTATTTTACTATGTTCTATATTTTATTTATTTTTTTTTCTTTTGCTGCAGTCTTCTTCGGTGCCATTTGCCCTTCAGCTTGATTTTCTCTTTTTTTGTTTCTGTCTTTAGGCTGTACTAGCAAGGACCTAAGTTTTTACACGTTTCCAAGATACAAAATTCACTTGTGGTGATGCGTGTTGCAAATAAACGAAATTTGCTTGCTCTGCTACGCAAACCTTCATAGAGACTCATAAAGAAATGAAGTATTTTCTGAGTGCTACCTTTGGACACTTCAGATGCTTAATCTATCTTTTCAGCAAGACAGCTTTTTGAACCAAATACACGTAGAAGGACTATAGCTTAACCAACATATTTTGAGGGACTCTTCTGGATCCTATTAAGTTACAGAAAATCCAAATGGCACGTGATTATTATACTCTTTTGAGTTATAGATTGGCAAATGCATTTATCAAGTACTTAGGGCCATCTGAGCCATCCACCCATCCAGATGGAGGATATTCTTTGTTGCCAGAGGTGTAATATAATAACAGGATTATGGCACTAGCCCCTTTTGCTTTAAGTGCTTTTTTCCTCTTAGCTGTGATTTCTGATTGCCAAAGCGTATTTCATCAGCAAAGAGGCATCTTGTTAACACTGTACTGCTTTATCTGTTTAATTGTGTTTGGGTTTGTAAGGACAAACCAGACTGTAATTAACTTACAGGAATAAAATATGGTTTTTGACTTCTAGTAGCTGAATAAGGGCAGGCGCTATCATGGCACATGTGGCAAACAGGCAGCCTCAAGTCTTTGAGTCCAGAGTTGCATCTCTGCTCTCCTAGGCTAAGTAATGTTCTGGGGACATCCTTTGCATCCCTGATGGATAGCAATGAGGCAACCACAGCCTGTCAACAGCAGCCTACTTGAACTGCAGTGGGATAACGTCTCTTGAGATTTTTACCCGTGTTCTGTAGGTGCTCAGAAAGAGGCAATCAGCAGCTGGTATGTTTGCGAAGCATTTTGACTCTGTACAATATGTTAAGTGTATAAGACCAATTAATTCCTTATTCAATTAATGCAATCAATGCAGAAATAAATGTCTAATATACAAGTTCATGCAAAAACATGCCTGTAGCTTATTGTAGTTTTTGCCACAGACTACCTTTACTAACTTTTCAGTGTTTGGGATTTTCAGGTTTTGCAAGTATTGCAGGCTTTTGGGTTGATTTTTAATTTTCATTATATTTTATTTTATTGCAAGTACTGATCTACTTCGTCTTTCTATGGACAGGCTTAGGGTTTTACATTATCCATCATATTGGCAGTGCAAAACCAAGTAAAATTGAATGGTTTCTTCAAGTCTGTAATCAGAAACAAAATTGAAGGGCTTAACTTATGACAAGGAAATGTTTCTGCAAACTGTTAAGAGACCCAGTTTCCAGCATTTGCATGAATCTTCAGTTCTCTTAAAACAGTATTTTATTTTTTGTTTTCACAGGAAATCATAGAAAATTATATTATTTATAAAAGAGGAGTCTTAAGAGGAAGTTTCTCTCCTCTAAGAGTTCTCTACTTCCAAACTTGAATTATGGCTTATGACATTTTAAAATAACTGGAAGTAAAATTGAAGTAAAAATACAATAATGTAAAATATTTCCTTTTATTTAAAATTACGTATTATTTCCACTTACTTACAAAACAGTTTGCATCCTCTAACTATGCTAACAATTTTTTTAAGACTTTAAAAACCATAAAAGCAAAACCTTGGATCATTTTCGCTTATGCAATTAGGATATTACCCTCTAGGATACTCTTGCACTTTTTTTGCCAGTGAGGAGGACATATAAAGGAGGCAAGATTTTGTTCAGTATTTTACAGTTACCATTAACTCTTTAACATCAATATTCTGGATTTTGAAAGCATATTGAGGTCACTTACTGCCCTGGCTTTTTCTAAGATTTATCTGTCTGCAAGCATGGTAGGGGAGTTCTGCTGGAAGACTTTCTGAATGAGTCAAACTTGGATTTTATCACACGTGAAAGGAAAAATTTGAGTTGTTCATGAAATTAATTGCAAACTATTTTACAGCCATCATTTTTAGTATAAGGGAGGACTTTAAAACTGTAATGTCCTTAATAGTAGGCAATTAATAAGTAGATAAATTGGAAAGAAAAAATTTAGTTCAATTTCTAACTGATTCACTTTTAGTCATTCTCTATCAGTGTTCCAGAAAAAGCATTAAGGTGAAACCATTTCCTGTAATGCAGGAGAGGATGGGAAGATTCTTAGTAAAAATATAAGCAGTTATCAATGTTTAGTATTTTAGCAAATGTATTGGTATAATGAGGATTTTTTTAAGTACTATTAGCCAGCGTATCCGTTGGCAAGATTATTTGCAGCATCGTGTTTATGTACTTAAAAAAGATATGCTACAGTTAACTCATGCCATGAAAAAAACACAAACCTCTTTGGTGTTTGGATTTGTTAGTGTTGCTCAAGATGAACAAGCTCCTGAACTGCACTGTGCAGTTACAGGCAATGAGATTTAGCACAAGAAAAATGAATGTTTGGGAAGAGGCGGAAGAGAAGATACCGTTTTTGGCAGGTGCTTAAAGTTAGAAAGGACAAAGCTTAAGGTGAAACTGTGATACTAAATAATTGCATTTTCCTTTACTCCGAGTTGCATCCGTGTTCCACGATGGCTGTGGATCCTCACAGGTTGTTTTCTGCCTTGTCATATCCATGTGGCAAACTGAATTTGGCCACCTGTACCTGTATTCAGCAGCATGCAGCTG
This sequence comes from Todiramphus chloris collaris, assembly GCA_025345505.1. Classification (NCBI taxonomy): domain Eukaryota; kingdom Metazoa; phylum Chordata; class Aves; order Coraciiformes; family Alcedinidae; genus Todiramphus; species Todiramphus chloris. Next base: position 5,295,512 of record JANVCC010000049.1, on the reverse strand, counting down.
GCCTAAGGCGAGACGTAGCTGTAGCAGGATGGCACAGTCTCTGTCTGTAGCTTGTGCCCTCCAGCTAATGCATACTTGGAGCTCTGCTTTCTTTTGCAGAGGGCAAGGAAGCAGGGATCATGGAAAGAGTAATGATCAGCATGCTTCCTTGTCCAAACTCATTCTTAAAATAAATGTAGGGGCAGAGCCTTACGCTATGCATGCGTTGGTCTTGGCTACTTTAGGAGGCACTAATCTTGTAGAAATCCTTTGTATTTGCTCCCATAAATAATACAATGTTCACAAATGGTAGGAGTTAAAAGCTTCACAGCTTCTGGCCCATGGGAGCAAAGAACTATGGCTGGGAACCTGGCATTGAAAACCGTTGGCTTCAGGCCTGGATATTTTCAGCCTTTGCATCTTCATATATTACATTGTCTGTAGTGGTGCTTGAGGGAAAATGTTATTTTCATAGGCCCTGGCATCATTCATTGGTAGTCACAACCTGCTTTGGTGCAGAGGGAATATACTGTCCTACACAATATGCACAGAGAACCCTGCACTTAAAGTTACCATCTCTGAGGATACCTCCAAGCCTTAAGAATGGGACTGTTTGCATTTGCCTCTTTAGAGGATAACTTAAAAATACTGGTATGCCAGTATTTACGGTTCTGTCTGATTCTCCCAAAGTTTAAGGCAAAATTTCTGTGAACAATCAAAAAGTTTATGATTAGATTAGTGAAAGAGCTAATTCGGGATTAAGGGAGCAGGTAATGTGAAGATCTCAACCTACACTGATGATTTATTGTTACGTGTCAGTGACAGTCTGTCAGATGCTGAGAGTTGCTTTTAAGTTTGCTGAGGATCCTTTCACTGTCTTTTATCACTCAGCAATGGCCTTAATGGCTCGTAATATAGATTGGTCTGCGCCCAGATTCTGTTCCCACCTGGGAGGTCTAGGGAGAGTGTGTTACAAGAAGCAAATATTTAAGGCTACTTCCCTCCTGTATTCCATGCTGACTCCAACTTCTGTTCTTGTGCTTTCCTTCTGCTTAATAAGCAATGAAATGTGATGATGGTTGCTGGACTCTGACGAACTTTTATTCCATGCATTTGTGTAACTGTTTCCTGAATCCATATTGTCTTTTTACCTTACTTTTTAAAGAATAATCACTATTAACAAAAGGATTCTTGCTGGAGGCTGGTGCTTCCATGGTACTGGTATAGCTCAGAGCAGATTTTGACTAGCTGTGTTGCTTCATAGTGTAATTTTATCAGGTTGTGAAGCATAGCATGTGATTATTTATCGATTAAATGTGCTTGTGCTTGCAATACAAAGAGAATTTGATATTTCTTAATATGTTCTCTCTGAATGGTTTCATAAGGTATAAACTTGTTACACTTACATGTGCCTATTTATATCATCAGATGTTGGTACCTTCCTTGTTCAGCCTTTCAGCAGTCTGTCTCATCTATGAGTTTTGCTACATTTTCTGCAAGAATGACACAGTGCATATTTTCTTTCTTGCAGCTTGCTGTTTCATTGTCAGTTTATAAACTTCATGAGGTCAAAACTGAAATTACACAGAGAGAATAGAATATGTTTGTTTGATCATCTGGAAAGACACTTTATAAAACAAAGAAGTCAATCTGGTTTTTTGGGTAGAAACAGTCCATGTAACAAATCATTTCATTTACGGATTCATTATACTTTTGAAGATGAGTGAGATTTCTAGGGAAAAAAATATAATTTAAAATAAATATACACAATATTGAAAATATCAGATATTACTGTTTTAATTTAGATAGTTCAGGTTAAGTGTACTGTGCCTTTGGTTATTATTTCTTGAACTTATAGATAAATATATTTTTATTCCAAATCTTCTTTTGAAAAATCCACCTTGGACTCAGCTGAAGAAATAGTTAGAAGTACAAGTGTTGAATCAATAGTTTATCCAATAATTCAGGGGTTTGAGAGGATATTACTTTGAGATGTTTGTAGATGTCTGTTGTTGTACCCATTTCCAGTTATGATCATCTCATTCATTCTGAATCCAGTTTTTGCTTCAGTCTTTCATGTCCTGTTTGGCTTGCTAAGTAACTGAGTGTCAACTGAATACATTCATTAAAATTATCTAGTTTCATTTTGATAGTTTTTTATAAAATGTCCGATATTTTGTGAGCCCGGCTTTTTGTTAAGTTTCACTAATACAGAAAGTTTGACTTGAAAAAACTCTGAAAACTATTTTTGCATCTTTGTTAATTGAAATGATACTTTTTTTTCTGCAGCAGCATCTTTATATATTCAACAAAAATTAAGACACAGCATTAAATGTTTGTTACATAATTGTTTTAAGAAAACATTTTTTGCTGAAGTTTTCTATTTCTGTAAATAGAAGCAATGTGTGAAAATATGTACTCTCTCACAAAGTCCTTCTTCTTCATTAAACCTTTTATCTTTAACAACTGTATCATCTTAAATAGTTTCCACAGAGAAATACGGATCCGTTTCTGTCTTTACAGACTTACTGAAGTAATTAAGTACTGCTCCAGAGTTTGTAGACTAAAGATAGTCTGGAATAAAATAATCTTTTCCTCTTACCCAAGATTAGACCCTTCCATTAAGACTTCTGCTTTATTTTGGTAGGAGCTGAAAACTATACCTGTATTTTTCTTACTCCTTCTTTATCTTATTACTATTATCTCTTTTACGTTTCCTGACAGAGGCAGAAGAAACTTAGAGTGTATTAGGGGGATTTCTCAGGAATGTCTCATCTTTCCACATATGTTTTCATTGTTGACAAGTTCTCTAAATTTGTGGTGTTTCTCCAAACATGACAAGTTATTACTTCTACCTCGCCCATCCCCCTAGTTCCCCCCAAACTTCATATAGGCCAGCCTTCCCACTGATTGTCCTTATGAACTCAAATTCCCAGGCAGTTAAATCTTACTAAACAGTGTCTCCACTCACCAAGAAACCTCATTTGTATTTGCCAAGACTCGAGGAGGGTACCCATTTCTTGTATATCATTTTATGATATCAGGTACTTCCTAGAAAAATCTCCCTGGTTTCAATTGATAAGGATACTGCAATTTTGTCAGGGGGAGGAGAAGAAAAACGCAGAAATAATAGAGGTGATTAATGTTAATTTTATATACGTCGTTGCCTTTCTCAGCAGTGCATTTTAAATTGTCTGCTAAAAATGGAGTTATCTGTATGTGACCTATTCCTGTAACCCTTCTCAGTAAGAATGAGATTGTATTCTTGCACCCAACAATGGAAACTGTATAAAAACCCGTGGATTGTGACAAAGCTACTGTTCTTTATTCAGAAGTACCAGCTTTCTGCAGAGAAAGCAAACTCCAATATTAGGCCCCAAAAGTTTTTCTTGAGTCATTGAAATACTTTTCTTTTTTTTTTTAGTGAGGTGAAAGGTTGTACATCCTTGGATAAGCATCTGGTTTTTAAACTGCAAACAATGATAAAGCAGAATCTGGAATAGATCCAACTACATAACATACAAAATGTCATGATAGCAAAAAAGTTCCAAGCCTTTAGAAGCCCTAGTGCTCATTTGATCCCTTTGTGGGGAATACTTTAATAGGAAGCTTCAGACTGTGACAAATCAATGACAATGTGTAAATTTTTTTTCTTTTAAATACCTCATCAACTGTAACTCAGCATAGGTATTGTATCTTTTGAACATTTTTTCTATAAATCACAGTTCAAACACCTTGTTATTGTAAAGTTCTATTTGTAATGTTAGTTGTTCTTACTGGATATGGGAAAACACAGGGCATCCACTTAGGGCAGGGAAGTCTTAGTCCCTTTTCCTAACATAATCAACTGTGTCTCAACTGAATCTCAGCTGGTCACAGAATGGGGTTAGTTTGCTTAAGGAGCAAAATGGTTTCCTGTCTTTGTTGCTCTGCTAGCCTTGTGTAGAACAAATACAGTTACAATAATGAACGAAGCAGAATATTTTAGGCTGCTGGGGTTAAATATGTTTACAGTGTTTGGTTTTTGCTTCAAGCCTAGAAATTTTTCCTCAATAACGTATTTTTGATGTGTTCTTACTCTCTACAGTGAAAGTTAAAAAAAAAAAAAAAGACAGCACCAGAGAAAAACAAACTGGATGTTTTCTATTAATAAGCATAATTTGCTGTTTGAAGAGTAAGCTGCTTGACTTTAACTGAAATTAAAATATCCCTTGAACAGTTTCTAATAAGGAATTTGGAACAAAAAATGATGTTGGTAGAATAATAAAAACAAGACAATGCAAACTGCTCATGATTCAGTAGCACTTAGCAGTTGCATGTAGTCCGTCTTTAATTACATACCCAGTAAGTAAGCAAGGGTTTATATTAACATGTTTTAGGGGGCTTACTGTTTTAAAATGATTTCTGGAAAAAGCTTTTATTGATGCTTCAGTCAATTCACAAAAAAAGAATTGGGGACTAATGAGAAGTAGATACTAAAATACTTCTGAATGTTTAGTCCTTTACTTTGTGTGGCTAATGTACAAATTTACCCCACCAACAAAGTCACCCACCTTTTAACTTGAAACCAGAAGAAATTAGGAACTTGTAATAGAGGCTTACCTAATGGCATAGGCAGGACTGCTGATTTTAGTTCAGTCAGCTTCAAAGAAAATGCTACAGCCTGTTTTGAGATCCAAGAGAGACAACAGTCTCATTTAGTAGTAACAAAGATAGCAATAGACCCCTGAAAACAGAATCATTCCCAAATGGAACAATCAAGTGTTTGCACACTAGTGTAAGTATGGCTGGAATTTTACACCCATAAAGCACAGAGTCTTTGCTCTTAAGAATTCTTGTTATGTTATAGTTTAGGGCACTGTTATTTATCCATCTCTCCATTGATTTAATATCTTTGGCTTAAGGCCTCATGTCTTTTACAGCACACAGAACAATAGGGAATGATCAAGGCAAATCTGCATAACAATGAAGAAAATGTTAGAAACTCAAGACCTGAAGAATGAACAAAACTTAACTCCCTGAGTGTGCTGTTGTGAGGAGGAAAGGGGGAAGAGAGGAGACATTAAGAAATTATTTAAAAAAAAAAAAAAAACAGCATTGGGTGAGTTTCATGACAATTTCAATGAGTATTCTAAGTGGCTTCTTTTTTCCCCACTCATACATATATACATATGTGAAAGCTTGGCTATTATCCCATATTAGCTTTGATTTTATAAGCTGTAGAAATGCTATCGTATTTGTCTCTATGGTGGTGGCAATGTCTATTAATGTTATCTTTTGTGATTTCATCTTCTCATAATGTCTGAGAGCTCTGCTTTAAACTAGCAGTATGTGATTGTGACTGGTGAGATAAAAATTTCAGTGAGATAGAGAAAGCTCACGCTACTATGTGTGACAAATTGCAATGACAAGGCTGTGTTGATAGCAGCTTATGATGTGAAATGAAATCACAACCACAATACCATAAAGAAGTGTGCTTAGGGCATCTTTACAGAGCTCTAAGTGAAAGAAGATATGGTCAAAATGTCTAGTAGACACTGTGTTCCTTCACTGCACTTCTTTTTATTGCTAGAGCTGGCCAGTACTGTTCAATAAAAGTATTTCATGCATTTCAGGTTTTTTTTTTCTTTTTATTTTTTGTTTGCTGTGTATCTTTATCCCAGCTCCTGTGTGGGCACAGTCAGCATCTGAAAATTAGCTAAATTCAGTAGACAAATACATTATTTGTTGGAGTGTGCAAGTTAGCCATTTGATTTGATTCATTCTATTGGCTGAAGGATCCATTTGAAGAATAGACAACAATAAAGGATAAATAGCTGAGCAGTTAAAGAATGCACTCCATGAAACTTCAGGGTCCTGCATCAATTTCTTTATTCATATTTGCTATTTATATGGCTGACAAAGTACAGACTGACAGTAGAAGTATCCATGTTGGTGAATGTGTTCTGAATAGTAAATGTAAAATTCAGTAGCCAAAATGTTGAAATCTAAAGACATTTTTTAATATTACAGGCATTCGGTGCAGTTTTGTGGAGCTAGCAGGTGTAGGATAGGATGGGTGGGACACCAGGATTCTTCTGCATCAGCATCTGGAGCCTCCATATGAGCATGTAAAACGGCACAAGAAACCTATAGGTACACAACTGAATTAGCAAGTAGTGACTTTATGACAGCTGAAATCTGGGGTTGTAGGAGAAAAACAGTCTTCAGGAATGACAGGAAATAACCATTTCAAAACTGAAAAGCAGTAGGGTTCAAAATTTATGTAACTTCTAATAATCTCAAATATTATTAGAGCCCTGGGGAGAAAGGAGTGTCTCTGAATCAGGACACAGATTTGGAGCTGATATCCTTTCAGTACAGAGAGATGCTCATTCAGAGCACAGTTGCAGAGGTACTTGGAATCATTTTAGTTTCCTGATATGACCTGCTAAATAAATTGCCATTGGAGAGCTGAGTTTTCACTTTTCTGAAAAAATAATCTGATCCATAATCAAATAGGGAAAGAAAGATAGAAAACTACTTCTAAATCAGTCCTATGCAGGAATGATTTTCATAATAATTATGTCATTAATTTTCTTTTATTTATTGGGGTTTTTTTTTAGTTTATCCTTTTTAGCACTATTATTCTAGTTAATTACCATTCAAAGGGAGATTGTCAATTATCTCTACCACCATTGCTGTAGATGGTGGTTTGCTTGCTAGGTTTCAAGCGTGCTGTGGTTCCATTTAAAACCTCTGGTTTTGTTACTGACTTGTCCCATCACACTGACTGAGTGTACTCTGCAGATATTCTGAGTACAAGCATAAATCAGTTAAGAAACTTCTTATAACACTTCATAAAAACAAAATAAACGGGGGAGAAAAATTAACTCATATGAATTAGAACAGCTTTTGCCCCTTGTTAATTCTCAGTATAGAATTACTGTTGGACAGTTCAAAACAATTGAAAATCCTCTTCTAATGAAGTGACAAGGGTGCAAACCAATAATTACTATAAACGGCATTTCTGTTCCTGATTAAAGAGCAAGCAATAATTGATAATGGAGCATGCAAATATTCTTTTCTACCAATAGGTGCCAGTATAGGCTAATTAAGCCAAAGTAATGACGGGTTTAAAGCAGACAGTAGAAAAACATACTAAAAAAAAAATCCCAACAAAATGCATAAGTTATTTTAGTGATTTTTTTTTTTTAAATATCTATCTACTTTCTTAGAAAGAGGAAGGTAATCTTAAAGCACATTATGGTGGCAAAATTGGAGAAGAGTCATTTTGTCACAGTTGTCTGGAAAGTGCTATTTTACCTTCTCTAAAGGGAACGCTGAAATCAAGCTAGTAGACAATATGGGCAGTGTACTGCATCAGCCTCTACATGCGGTCTCTGCAGCTTAAAAACCCTCTAGCATCTGCTGCAGTTTAACCATCAGCTAAGCAAAAGAACCTAATTTGCATTGGCCCTGTTCATGTTTGACTTTCCTGAGACATGAAGAGTCAACTAAGTAATACAGGTGCTGATTTTATCTCTTTGTAATTTGTCCTTTTAGCTAGGGCATAACCTATCTTGTGAGGATTTTGGGTGCTGATGGCAGAGTTCCTGTTCTCTCCCTTTCCTGCTTCTCCTCCCCTTTGTCCAGTTTAGCTGAATACACACATCTCTTGTTTCTGTGTCCAGCTTGTAGATTTTGTATTCAGTGTCCTTTTTTAAAAAAGAAATTCATTAAAGCATTCATTTAAAAGGCAAAATTTGCAGGGAGGGAAAACAGCAGAGGGCGAAGAGGTTGATCCAGTGCAGTAGAATCTTGCCATTGCAGATTTCAGCAGCTAAACCTAGTTCACAAAGAAGGAGGAAAGAAATATTTCTCGAGTAAGAACAGAGTGAACTATCACTACAGTACTTTAATCAGATATTTCCATCATAAAGACAGGTTTCAAACTCAGCCTCACCAAAATGTAGCTAGCCAGCCTAGCCCAGTGTTTTCATGAGCCTTGGAGTATCACTTTGCATTTTTCTTCTTTTAAATGCCACTCGGCTTCTAACCTTCCCCCTGTTTGGTGCCGTGTTGTAGATGTCTGTAGCCAACCATGTAATTTAATCTCATTCCTATTCAGTCTTAATGGAAAGATGACCTTTCAACAGATTAGAATTGATTTGTTTATAAATCTGCTAGTCCTGTCAAAGCTTTGTTCTTACAGACAATGATTTTGCTATCATCTGGCCAGTGCTGATACTTATCACTGTATCATAGCAGCTGTAATCATTTTTTTTTTTATGCTTGTTTTTGTTTTTTTTTAATCTTCCTGTATTTTTTTGTGGGCTCTGCATGGCACAGCCTTGCTGGGCATCTCCTCAGCCATGTTCTCTGTAGTTCTTCAAAGCTTAGACAGTGTCACTTTTGAAGCATCCCTCCATCTATTGCAGTAAATGCCACAGAGACAGTTCCAACTCTTTTACTCTCACGATAAGCCAATACATATATGCTGAACCAGGCCAGATCAACAGGAGAGTATGAAAAGGAAGAGTCCCTTGTCTATATCAGCAGCACTTTATTCCCATATTTTGCATTCTTTTCAATGGCTTTATGTTAAACATGGTTGTATCACAATTGCATTACATGTATATAGACTCTATATGCTACTGTAAAAATTTCAGATAGCATCACTGCTACTTTTTATGGTACTCACTAGATCAATCCCTTCATCTGTTGTACTGGCTACCTTTACTTTCTCAATGTTGGCTTGGGTGAGGATTTTTGTTTGCGGGTTTTTTTAGAGCAGTTGACTTGAACTTTCATTCCTCTGATCTTTTATTCCTCTGTACTCAGCTCTGGTGAGGCCACACCACGAATACAGTGTCCAGTTTTGGGCCTCTCTCTACAAGGAAGACATTGAGGTGCTGGAGAGGCTACAGAGGTGGGCTACAAAGCTAGTAAAGGATCTGGAGCATGTCTCTTATGAGGAAAGGCTGAGGCATCTGGGGCTGTTCAGCCTTGACAAAAGAAGGCTGAGGGGAGACCTTATTGCCCTCTACAGCTACCTCAAGGGAAGCTGTAGTGAGGTGGGAGTTGGTCTGTTCCAACAGTGACAAGGGACAGAACAAGAGGAAATGGTCTGAAGCTGACCCAGGGGAGGTTCAGGCTGGATATTAGGAAGCATTTATTTCCAGAAAGGGTTGTCAGGCATTGGAATGGGCTGCCTGGGGAGGTGGTGGGGTCACCATCCCTGGAGGTGTTTAGGAGCTGAGTAGATGGTGTGCTTGGGGACATGGTTTAGTGGTTTCTGATAGGGCTAGGAACAAGACTGGACTTAATGATCTTGAAGGTCTCTTCCAGCCGGAACTGTTCTATGATTCTATAACCTATGAAAGCAGGTTATTTTTCAAAGGTGGACAAGTAATGCCTTTCTCAGGTTTACTAGGGAACATGGAATTACTTTCTGTATAGTTTTTTTCAGTGTTGGCTGTGCATTTCATATCACGCCAGTAGCAACTTTATATCTGAATGCAAACATACAGGTGTTTGTATGGAAAGGCAGATTTTGAGAACTATTAAGATAAAATATACCAAGGAACATCCTGTTGGTGGCAGCAATAACTCATATTTAACTTGTTAGAAGTTGCAAAGATACACGGTTACTATGCAGTCTGTAGTGACTGTGTGTAATAATGAGCTTGCTGTGCATTTGAACACTCTACATTGATTCTTCTCTTTTAATAGCTATATAATCCAGACTTAAAATCACACATAGGATGTCATGTACAGCTAATATTTTGTATAAGCTAGTGAATCTGAACTAAAGCGTAGGGACATTCTGTGAAAGTTTATATTTCCAGAAGAATGGTTATGGTGTTTTGGGGGAGTGGGGGTGTTTGCTTGGTTGTTTTTTTCTTAAACATTTGTATTTTATTTTATTGTAAGGCAAAACATGCTCCAGTGCTTGTGTGTTCTTGAGCGTGCAGGAACAGAACTTTTGTACCTTCTGTGCTCATAGTTAGCACATTTTTGATACTGATTTTACAGCCGTTCTTCCATGAGAAAAATTATTGGAATGATTCCTTTAAACAGTTTCTTTTATAAGATGGATAGTTCATAATGGTGCATGTTGTTCAGTAAGATACAGTGAAATACATGGGGACACATACTTTAACTCTGTTTTGGGTTGCCAACAGTAATTGATCACAGAGGGTAGTTTGGGCTCAATATGCACTAAACGATTATTTGAAGCTCAAACAAGATGGTTCTTTTAATGTTAAAACTTTCTTAGACTTCAGGTTTCGTATTAAGCTGTATGTTTTTATAAAACAATCAGAACCTCTCCACAAAATATTTAAATGAAAAATCAAAAAGAACTGAAAAGGGAAATTTTGGCTCCTCAAACAGACATTTTGATTCTGAGGATGTTTAAAAATGGGTATACCTAGAAGGAGCTTCTAAAAACTGAATTCTTTTTTTCCATCTAAGAGAAAATGGGAAAGAAACTTACTCTACCATTCAAGATGGCTTTTTTGGCATTTATGACATGAAAATACTTTTTTTCATATATTATACTCTGATAGCAGGCATTATGTCAACACCGGGGGCTATATCACCTGAAACGTAACTGCCAACTTTCACAGTAAGCATCACTAAATATAATTTGTTTATGTGGAGCTGTTCTGATCTCTCTCTTTGTTTTCCCTTCCCTGTCTTTCTAAGGCAGCCCTTTGTGACTGTTTTTCTTGGATGGTGGATCTGGCAGTTTTCAGATGTCATACTAGAATTTCTCACCATAGAGAAAGCCTGTGAGAGAAGGGAAATGGAAGGCTCCTTCTCTCTACAGATTGTGCAACTCTTATCTTTAAAAAATACTGTCTTTTCTCAACCGAAGCAAACAGGGGTTTTCTTGCCCCATTATTTTATTACAATATTTGAAGAAGGCATCAGAAACGTGCAGTATTGTACTACATACGTATATATCATGTTATATATTATATTATATTGTAGTGTAGTAATTATATAGTACAGTAACACTTTCCTAAATTATTTTGCATAAGTACTTCTGATACATATCTTTTGAAGATACATGGTTGCGTGCCTGTTGTTAGTGACTGTTCCTGTGCTGCAATTCCTTGTCTGAGCCTGACAGTGTAAAGAGTGATGCATAACTTAGCAATGCGTTGGAACAACAATGACTCCCAGCAGCAACCAGTTGCAGAGTGTGCCTGTTAGGTTATGTGAGGTACAGATCTGTACTTGGCAAAGCACAAAATCAGTCCAAACAGAAAGGACAGACAGAAAGCAGCAGTCCCCAGAGTGTTAATGAACTGTCATAGCTATTTTAATTTCAACCATCTGTACTCAAAAGGAAGAGAGTCTGTCCAGAAGAGCTCTGTCTGTTGGAGAAAATCTAGATAAGACTACAACACCTGGGTCCTCCTTGAGTTCTGGCTGCCAGTGGCTTTATCACCATTACTACTTCCTGGGTAGTCATCCAAGACGTGAACTTCACTGTCATGTCTTTGAGAAAACTGCAGGCATTCCTGTCGAGCTCAGTGTGCTGTGCACAGCTGTATGTGTAGGTGTAACTTTCAGTACTCATGGTCCTTCTGCTCGCAGTAGAAATTCATCAGTTATTGGTCTTTTGCCTTCTAGGTGCAGACCAGCCTGCATCTTTTGGGTCTTTTCCAGCACTGCCCCAGGTTGTACCAGGTTACTACAGAGCTGAAGCTATACCTCACCAGAGAGTGCATTTTTATTGGTGTGTTGGTTGCCTGGTTGGGAGTTTTATTTGTTTATTTGTTCCCCCTCTATCACTCCCTGTCTCAGATCTAGAGTTAGGAAAGTTGATGAAAGGTGGAGTTAGGAAAAACATCCGTTTCCAATGATGGTAGTTGTTTTTTCTTTCTAGTCACAAAGAAAAAGAAGTATTTTACTGAAGTATGCATTTACAACATCCCAAGGCTTTAAAAAGAAAGCAATTTAGTTTTAAATAATTCCTATTTAGTAGAATAATTGTGACATCAGTAAATTAAATAAGAATTTTGCCCCCACCCTTTTTTTTAAGCTACAGGATCTATAATATGTATACTTTATACCATGTAAGGTTTGTACAGAACCTCCTATATTACTACTTTTCTGAACAAAGACTTGCAAGACTTTTTGGACAGTTGCAGAATATATATATTATCATATCTTGATAACAAAAGAAATCAGATCAGTAACTTTCCTCAAGCACTTTCAATACAATGTAGATTATCGCTTCATAAATGCAGGTTACTTTGCATCTAGGGGTCCAATACGATGTAATGAATAACATAAATTTATCTGTTATCTGAAGTCACTCTTCCAAGCTTCTAAATGTTTTCATATCTCATTTCAGGATGTGGATATCTTCCAATGTTTTTCTGTTACAGAAGTAAAAAGTTGGGGTTTTTTGTCCTGAATGAATGATGAATGAATCTTCCCACCCAGTCTTTAGTTTTTCCTTGATACTTACTTTTAATCATTTAACTTACTTTGCTGCAATGAGAAAGGCAAATACAAAGCACATGCAGGCTGATTTTCTGTGTTGTCTATAGTCCCAGCCAATTACGTTAGCCAGGATCCATGTCTAAAGTAAATACAGTTATTTTCACTGTTTATTGGATAATTTTTTCAATACGTACACTGAATTGTAACAAAAATGTTTACTTTGCTGTGAATATCAATTCATAGTTTCCCAGATCCTAGCTGCAGACAAAACAGAGCAGGGTAGGCAGGGACATTCTGATTTGCTGGGTTAGAAGCTTTTGCCATTTGAGGAAACAAGTAAAATACAGTTGCTCTTTTTGGAGCACTATGGTAAACAATATAGGCTATGTGATTTTATCTGTCTTTCTGATCATTTTTTAACTAAGCAATGTTCCAGAAGGCTGAGACTCCTTGAGATGCAGTCAGTAGTTTTTTGTAGGAAGAATTCTTGTTACTCACTGTGCTGGGCTGAAGAGCTGCTTGGTGTGCTGAGGCAACAGGCTTGTATTCATTCATCATGAGATAATGATGACATCTAGATTAGTTAGTTGGCTTATTTTTCTGTCGTGCCTGTTTAACTATAGAAAGGTTAGGAGAAAAGTACTTGTTACCTGGTTGGAGCAGCAAATTTTATGACCTTCAAAGAAGTTAAAGGTGCTTATTCTCATAGGGGTTTTTTACATTCTGCTTTAAATTGTGTCTTCATCACCTTACTTCAACATTTGAGAATGCTCTTTCTAGATGAGAACTCGTATTGAGGACCATGTTACATTCCATAGTTATGTTCTCCATTCGGAGGTTGCATATATGAATGACAACCAAGGTCATCATTAGGATTTTATATAAATACATTCTGTTAAGATACCAAAACCATAGCTGACTTGACAGAAAGTAGAAGCTTCGTGGATGTTGGATGGTGCAAAGCAAGGTGGGAAGGCAGTGTGAGTAGTTGTTTTATGTTTTTAAGCCAGTTTGGCCTAATTTAAATTTGTAGAGTACTAAATATTCCACAATATATTGTGAAATAGTTCTTTAAGAATTCAGTGATACTTAATGTTGGAGAATTTAAGTTGGTAGCTCTTCGATGTCAGACCTTTGAACTAACTTAGATTTGTTCATCGGCTTACAAAGCACTTTCTTAATTAGATTAGCCTGCCACGGGCTGTCGACAATTTCAAATGTTAGTGGCAATAAGAACAAATACAATTAATTAATCCATACGCAAAAAAAAAAAAAGAAGGGATAAATGGTCCAGTAACCCTTGCAGGAAAACCTCTGCTATAACCTCAGAGTCTCACTGCAACTTGTTGCAATCTGTCTGTGCAACCATGGGTTCTACAAATGTGTCTACTAGAAGACATGGAAAATTTACTATACTGTATAGTTTGAATTCTACTTTTATTTATAAAATTGCAGTCCAACTGCTTATTTTGCACTTACACGGGGTACAGATTTTCCAATTCAGAAATGTGAAACTGACCTCAGGAGAACCTTATGTCCTTATTACAGACATTTAAAGTTGGCATTAATATTTATTTCAGCAATGTTTCTTCAAAGTATGGTCTGATGTTTTAATTTTGCATGACATTTGAGAAGCAGCATAGTCTAAGTGATTTTCTATAAATATGTTGACTTAATAATATTAAAGACTTTATTCTTTGGTGGAAGTTAATAGCACTGTTACCATGGAACACTTATTCCTTTAATTTCATGTAAATTTAAATTTTATGATGTTTGCTTCTCCAAGATTATATAATCCCTTTTTATTGAAAAGAATCACAATTATGCAAATGATGATATCCAAGGAGACAAGCAGCAATTAACTGCAGAAGACAGTCTGTTACCATAAGAGTTTACTCTCAATGAACATAACAGGACCTCCTTTAAAATAAACCTTTATTCAAAGTAATCAATTTGGCATAGTTTCTAAAAGAAAGCAATTCATTCAGACAGAAGTTTCTAGTCTTAGGAGTGTGTTCAATAGTATCTTTGGGTTTTTTTCTTTAACTCCAAATGCACTATTTCTGTACATGGAAGACGGAAAGAGGAAAGCTTCAGCATCAGCTTGGACCCTGCTGGCTTTGCTTCTAAGAGAGCCTGTGAAAGATTTGCCTTTCGACAGGAGGCTATTAATGGAGCAAAATAATCATCTGTTAAGCATGAAGCTATGCAGTCTGATAGTCACCAGCCACAACTCTGGAAAGATAAAATAATGCTCAGAAATGTGGGGATTACTACTAACCTCCCTACAGAAGGCATTTATTTGGATCCAGCCATGTGCCATGCATTTTGCTTACACTCCAAATGATGCCATAGTCTCCTGCGTGCTTTGGAACGTACTTTAAAATGTTCACAGATGGCTTGAGAACACACTTAAGAGATAGCTCTCCTTGGATATTTTCCCTGTGCTTGATGGGAGAGTTATGCAGCTCCAGATACAGGCAGACTTAGAATTGTAGGCAATGTATGTGCTGTTATTATAGAATTATTAAAGTAGAATTAATTTTGCTTTCCTAGTTTCCTGTGTAGAGAACTACGCAGTGTTGGAAGAGAAGGAATTAGCAGCTGGTTTCTGAGGTGAAAAGGTTTTTTCCTCAGTACCTTTGATACTAGGAGCTGTTAAGGAGCCTCGAGAGAGATTGTGGAAGGCAACATAGGAGTTGAAGGTGGAATTTGAGCCAGTCTGAGAGCAAACAAAATGTGCTGCAGATCACAGTGTAGCACAGCTGCAAGAGAAGGCTTTATGCGTGAGCTATCAACATCCTCTGCCACTGCATACTAGGTAAAACATGGAATACCAAACATGCTTTCCCTTGCCTCTTTACAGGTAATAGGTAGATGTGAATAAAATCTGGGGCTAGGGCTACATCCTCTATGAATAAAACAGATGTACTTTCCCTCCTCCGCTTTCTCTTCCAGTGAATCAGCTGAGGGAGCAGCCTGGGCAGGCATCCATCTGACTTTAAGGAGGACTGTTGCTTCAGACACAGTTGTTACAGTTGTGCACAAGCTCAGGAAAGGCTGATAGCTGCCAAAAGTCTGAAGAGTGTCAATAGATTCTGTGTACTTTATATCACAAGAATCGTCAGAAAGCTTCATAACCACAGCTATTTGCAGTTAGCACACTTGGGAGAATATTTTTTTTTTCATTAGTTGCTTTCCCTCAATGAAAGTCAAAGATAAATTAAAAAGCTTCCCTCACCTAAAAATGGAAAATAGGTTTCAGAATTTGTCCAATAACTGTAAAATAAAGAGATTTCATTTTATGCATTTTATTTGCAATACTCAAAGTGTTTTATAAATGTGTTAAATAATAGGTGTGGTAAACACTTAGCTATCACATTTTATAGATAGGTCAAAATTAAAACCAGAGCTATTCAGTGAACTCTGCACTGAACCCCTTCTTGTACGTGGCTTTTATCTGTAATAGGAGTAATACAGATACGAGATTATGTACTGGACAATTACCTACATTGAATGTGTTAAACGGAGATGATATCAACTTGGAATAACAGAGTTCTTTTCTTGGGTTTTTTCCCCATGTTTTGGGATAACACTAATGTGTAAACAGGTTACTCTTCTTTTAGAGATGAATGTAGACAAGTCCCAATAACATGGGTGATATGTTTTCCTGATATATTATTCTGTGGTTAAGGTGCAACTGTGAGGAATATAGTGATGAATTTCAGAAAGTTTTTGATACTGAAAAGGTCTTGTAATAAACTGTGTGCAAGAGCAGGGGAGCATTGACATTTCAGTGCACTGTGAATGGAAACTCATTAAAAGCTCTTGACCACTAAGCATTAATTAGTTTGCACTTCTCCCCTACACTCCCAGATGCTTTGCCCCACAACTGCTAACATCCCACAGCTGGCATTAAAAGCATTGCAGCTTGCACAGTCTCTGTTAAGTGGGGAGTCTGTAGTTTGTTCAGTGAATATTACTTGAGAAGAGTGGGCTTGAACATATGCTTAAAAAGTAACACACTTTACAGGTCCCGTATGATATAACATTTAGAAAGGTCAGAGTGGAGCAGTTGACCAGACAGATGGCTCTTGCCCACCTAAGCATAGTTTGGAATAGTCTGTCTCAAAAAAAAGGTTATTTTTTTTTTGCATGAAGTTAGTAAACCTGTAAGGCAAAGTGCCTGAAAAGATGACTTTCAACAGGATGGAAGTTACTCTGTTTATACTTTATTAACAAGAAAATCAAACCCCAGGCAGAAAGTTAGTGTTGATGATGATCACTTTGAAATGCCTGTACAGGAAAATGAGAAAATCAGATATCAAGATACAATACAGGCTAAGGGAACAAAGCCATCTACTTCTGTTATTGCTTTGGCTCAAAGTATAATGTTTCAGCTTCTAACTTGTTCATTTAAGACTTAATTCTGAGAACTGAAACCACTTGTAATTGCATAATAAACTTTGGATAAATTGATGTAATGCACAGAAAAGCACAGAGCATTTTAAAAATAATTAGGGTTTTTAACTGATACATTCACTTGTGAGGAGTCCCTATATAAGTTATCTATGCAGATGTATTTTAAATAGTACAGCTTTAATAAAACCATAAAACATAACCAGCACCAAATCTGTGAGATGTCAAGGTACTAGGGAACAAGAACCTCAAAATACAGTGAAGATAGAGGAAGGTTAACATTTGTGGAAAAACTTGAAAAAGTTATTTGTGTGACTGATGTGCATTGCATTTGGCTGAGTATTATATCAGACTCTGCTGGTACACATACCTTTCTGTTCCTGTTTCCTCTTTCAATTTACAATGACACAAGCAATCTTCATTTAATATATTCTACACCAAAAAATAATCCTCAACCTCATAAGCTTCTAAAACCATTGGTTTGGAGACAAGATCTTGATAAATTTGATAATATTTTAATTTTTTTGAGACAGCAGGCGATGAAATATGTCTTAAAAGTAGTAGTCATTGCAATAATTAATCTATATATCTCTATTAGCTAATCTGTACTTGCTTTGTGAATTTTCTTCTGTAATATGGAAAAAAAATATCTCTCACAGATAGTTTAATTTTATTTTTTTTCCAAGCAAGTTGGTTTTCAATTCTTCAGAAATAGCTAACAGAACAAAAAGGAAAATGTAAACTACCTATGTGGGAGGAGCCCCTGTGATTTTACATGCTGTACAATTGGTATCACAAAATTGAACTGGATTTAATGTATTTAACTTCCTTCTGGCATTTCTGAAGATTTGAGATAAAATGATAATGAAATGATCAGTGTACTCTTGAGGGTTTTTTCCACCCACATCTCATCTTTCATTTAGCTAAATATCATGAAAAAGGGCATCTGTACCAGCATCTGTACCAGCAAAACACTCCTCACCAGGAATCTTGCATAAGAAATCTGTGAAATTTCAAGGCTATTTCTTTTTGGGTTTTTTTTTTTTTTCCTTTTAGTATTTCTCTATTCAATAGGGATAAAAACAAGTTATTGCTGATACTGCACCTTGCTAGCTGACACCTCTCATATTTCTAAGAAAGCATTATCAGAGTTACAGTTTAATGTGCTGCACCATCTTAGTGACATGTCTTCTAGATTAAGTATTTCACAAACAGGTGGTTTTTTTTCTTCCAGAGTTTCAGTATTGTATGAAACATAACTAGGCTGATTGGCATGATGGCATTATCCACGTTGTTTCAAAGGAAGTTTGTCAAAAAAACCCCGCAACAAACAAAAACTAAGCCAACAAAAAAAGCTCTCTGTTGAACAAAAAGGGCACATCAACAATCAAATGAAGCAGGCTGAAAAGGTTTTTCAGAAAGGACGCAATTTATGAGAGAAGAAAAGGTGAGAAAAAGATCTATATATGACAATGCAGTATTTGAATATACATAACACTTTTTTTTTCATGTTCAGTGCCATGACTCCTCTAAAATGTATGTTTCTGAACTCCAAGGAATTTATCCATGCTGAATTCTTTGAAACTTGAAGTTCATCCAGCATTTTATATTCTTTTTGAATGTAAAAGACTTTTTTGGCAATACAAACTCTTGCTTTGAGACCAAGAATTGTTTTTCCATTTGTTTACAAAACCTATAGGAGAGGAGATACCAAACACACAGACATCCCTTAGGAAGCGTTCAAGCACACAGACAATCTGCTGAACACAGCAGTGTTTTCTGTTCTGTTTGTGCAACAGGAGATTGGGGCAGCTTAGTGTGAGAGACTGAGAGATTGTACAGGGAGTTACTGGTGAATTTGCTGCAAAACATCCTAGAGATGATGAAAAGAAAACTTTGCATGTGTGAGCTAAGATGAAATATCTGTTGTCTGATTTCTCAACTATTCTTTCTTGAAGTGGAGAGATTTTTCTTTTTAGAACTACTAATAACAAGTTTTATCCCCTAAACCCACAAAACAGACAACAAAACCTGCAGGAGTTAACTACGTCCCTGTATGAGAGCGTTTTTGGTGATCTACTATAACAAATAATGTTTCCAGGAAAGAGTCTGTATAAATAAATAATAATAATAATACGAAATCGCCCCCTTCTCTCTCTCCCCCCTTCCCTGAGTGCTGTTGGAATTAGAGGCAATGAGCTACTTTTATTCTGTGCAGTTTACTCAAATGTATTTACTGGTAAAAGAAACTTTACCCTTTACAAACCACCACAAAACGTGTATTTGTGTTTCTTTAAGTGTCTTACCTGGACAGTATTTTTTTTTTAAAAGAGGATTTTTACTTTGAAACAGTATTTTTTTCAAATATTGTGACTATTTACTTCTCAAAATTGTTCTAGAAATAGAGTATCGGGTACCAGACAGTCACCATTCCCTCTGTTTTAGCTTCTCTGACTTTCATCTTAGTACAGCTGTGTGTGGCCAAACCCAACTGCTCAAGATTTGAGAAAATCCCTCTTTAAATTTGTCAGGCTGAGATTTCTTTCTCAAATCCAGTATTCTTAGGTGCTTATACTTAGTTGTTTATAAAGCTTCCCTAATAAATTCAACCAGAATAAAACCAGACCATGCTGAAGGCAACAGTGCAGAATAGTACTCCAGAAAGCGTGAGCAAAAACCCTAAACTTAAGAATAAGTGGTAGTTGTGTAAAGTTAGGAGCTAAGGGAGAGTCAAAGAAGAGTTATGTAATAGAAAATAAATAAATCCTGAGTATAATCTGAAAATATTTCAAAGTAAAGGAAAAAAAAAAAAGTAAAAGTAAATATCTTGTGTAAATGTAATGAAAAAGATTAACTAAAAAAAAAAATTAATATAAAAAAGATGAGCATGTTAGTTTGAATTTATGCAATTTATTGATTTTTCCAGGGTTTTACAGAGGCAAAATAGAGCATCTATGAATTTCATATCCGTGTCTAAAAGAGGAAATATGAAATTCTGTATTCAGCACATCCCAGTAATTTCTTTTAGGCTTTTGATCATGGCATAGAAATGTAGCTTGTACTGTCTTTGTAGGATCACTTGTAGATGGCTGGCTGAGTTTCAAGTCCCTTTTCTCTTGGGAAGTCAAGTCTTTTCCAGCTTCCTAGTAATTAAAAAGAAAAAAAAAAACCCAAAACAACAAAAAAACAACGGACTCCTACAGTGAAAGGATGGCATATGAACAGAGTTTTTATAATGCTAGAATGGAATGATTTCATAAAGTTTGGAAGGAGGGGAAAAAAAAGAAAGTCTTAAGTGCTTTGGTTCTCCATTCGATCCTCTTTTCTAGCTACTGACTGTCTTCTGGCATGATTGTCTTTTTGTAGCTCTTGAGTTTGAACCTTTGCATGACAATGTGTATGTTCATATGTTGAAGTCCACTGCTTGGAGAGCAGCTTGCTTTTTCAGTCTCAGCTGTATTTTACTTAAAAAACTAAATATGGTTTTGTTTTTAGCTTCTCAGTTTTGTGGTGTTGTTTACAAGTCAGCTCTCTGTGTTCTTCAGTCTTCCTTAAAAATATGTGAACTAGTTATTCAAATTCAATAACAGAGTACTTGACTTGAGGTGTGGCCGTTCAATCTTTAGTTTACAAAAGGTAATAAAGAAGGAGGTAAAAGGGCTCTCGGGATAGCAGAAAACCACCGGTAATTATGATAATTCAGAAAATACATACTATGGGTTAATCCTACTGTCACAAATTACTGTAAAGAATTCTGAGCCTGGAAAGGAAATACAGGCAATCTTCTTTGTGATTGAAGTCTCCAAAAAAAAAAAATCTCACTGTAATGCTAAATACATTGTATTAGATCCAAAATATACAGGTGGTGGTAGGTTATAAATATAGCCAGAAAGGTGTGCAACTAAGTCTCCACTGCAATGCCAATTTATACTGTCTGTAGTAATTACAATTCACAATTTGGACCAGAGGAAAAAAACAAGTGTTTTCAAAAGAAGCAATAAAAAGTCCCAGAAGAATTAATATTCCATCAAGAGAATATAATGAGTTGAAGTATTCTATTTATATTTGTATTGAATTCCTGCTGTGAAAGCAATTGCTACATGTTTTCAGCAGTATGTTGAATCTTATGTTTCTTTAAGGTGTTCAGGTGTTTGGGAAGGTTTTTGTTCTCAGTTTGCATTGTTTCTGTAGTTAACTTTGTTTAAAGAATTTGGCTGTGTTTTTTTGGGGGTTTATTTTCTGTTAAATCACATCCGTATCAAAACAATTGCCTGTGTTGTTCAGTGTTTATAAAGAGGTTTGTTTCTTTTTAGGCTTCTAAAATGTGCTCCAAACTTGGTGAGGAGCAGAGCATTTGGGGCTATTTTCAGTTTTGTTAAATTACTGGCATCAAGATTTTTTAGTACTGCTCCAATTTTTTCATTTTAGTGGAACCTAATGTAAGATCATACTGACTAGAAAGGTCTAGACTATAAAAAATAAATATCAATGCATAAACCATTACTAAGTTACAGAAAAACTCTTTCTCCTACTGCTTAGGAACCTTCTAATGTCTTAGAAGAGTTATTCGTTGATGGTTCATATCTCCTCGCTCTTCTTCTGGCATCATAATTCTTCTGGCATTTACTTCTCTGGTTCTCCTGAACTTGTAGGACCCCTGTCTTTTTGAAGCCTTAATTTTTTTGGGATGAACAAGCCGTGAACTTCTAACCCTCACTAATGTAGCAGGTTCTGTTTTCCTGCCTCCTTTGTTAGTGGAGAACTGCAATTCTACTACATTTTGCACTGGTATTAATACTTCCCTGTTTGTACTTCAGACACTTCTTTGAAGTGTCTCTATCATAGAATAATATTTTAAATTTAGATTCATAGAATTGTCAGAGTTAGGAGGGACCTTAAAAATCATTCCAACCCCCCTGCCATGGGGAGGGACACCTCCCACTAGGTCAGGTTGCTCAGAGGCCCATCCAGCCTGGTGTTAAAAACTAAGGATGGAGCTTCCACCACCTCTCTGGGCAACCTGTTCCAGTGTCTCACCACCCTCATGGGGAAGAAATTCTTCCCAATGTCTAACCTGAATCGACCTATCTCTAGTTTTAATCCATTCTCTCTAGTCCTAAGATGCATCTTATTCTTCTTCCTGGTTTGAGTTACAGAAATGAGACCTTACCCTTTTCAATTATTTAGTTATAGCTGAATTTATTTTTTTTGTTATCCTTTAAGAGAATATATTTAAACTTTTTCTTCATCCCTTGTATTCATTTGGTGATTTGTAGTATTTGTCTCTTGCATTTATAGGTACAGAATGTTAAGATTATTTCAAATGGGCATAAAATACTCTCTTGTAGTACGAAGATGTGTAGTGTACATGAAGAAGCCATACAGAAGGTTTTTCTAGCACTCATTTAGGATGCTCACCAGAGCTGACTCATAAGTTTTGCTGTTTGTGAGTAATGCTCCAATCTCATCCACCTGCTACTGTAGCTTTTATGCTGTTCCACGTCATTGTGCATGCTTTATGACAGTAGTCTGGGCACAAGATTGTGTGCTAGAAGCCCCAGAATCCTGATGCATGTCATAGATTAGCTTTGATCGGTTTGGATACAAATCCACATACTTGGAGCCCTTCTAATGAAAGACCAGCATGTACATTTTTTAAAATAAGGAACAGATTTATTAGTTCATAAGCATGCAAAAACATATGCTAGCTATCATAAATTATAGCAAGAATTCCGTATCAGAATCTGCAGTGACAAACTCAATATGATAACTGCATTATGAAAGATACAGAGTGCCATCCATTCAGTCTTTATTCAAAGAACTGAGCCAGGTCCAAAGATGGTGGGAGGTCAAATTACAAGTGGTGACTTTAATAAAATCATGATATGAAAAACAATTTTTTGCTTGCAGAATGAAATCTCTGCCTTTTATATTGTGTCTCTATGGTCATAGAAAGCTGTTGTCTGAAGATGTTTAGTACTTCAAAAAATGATGAACCCTTTTGTTCTTCCAGGACTTGAGAACTGAGTTTCTTAGGGAACACTTCTGGATGACTAAGATTTTGAGGTGTTGTGATGGCTGTGATTAGGTTTACTTTTATCCATTTACTTCAACTTCTTTTTGTTAAACCCTAAAAAAAGGTTTGAAAGTTAAAATATGAATGCTTATTAGCCATCAGCTTAATATGTTCTTGCATACGCTCGTTCTGGAGCAGGTAACAGTTAAATACATACAGTTGCTTTGCCCACCACCAAGTAATCCATGTTTAAATGTTTTAGTAAGGCCAGGCATCCTTATTGCACTCTCCCGGGTGCAAAAATCTTGTGAATTAAATGGGAATGATTTAGTTTTTGTTTTGTTCAGTATCCATATGATCATGGAAGTCATCCTCCAACAACAGTCTAAAGCTCATTCGGACAGTCTTACACTGACAGAAATGAAGGGTTTTTACAGGACTATCTGATTTTACTGAAAAGTTTTTGGTTGATTGTCACCATATGAGGAGCTTCGCTGCACTGACAAGCTACCTATACATAAAGCTTTTTCCTTTGCTCATCTCTCCAGGTTTTCAGTCATTAGAGTGGAAGCAGGAGGAGTATGTGATGATGTTGGTTGATACATACAGGAGAAAATGAATTCATTTAATGTGGAGGAGAAAGAGACTTAAAGTAGATTAATCGACAGAGGAAAAGTACACGCTTCGTAAATGATTTGGAAGGTGTTGGAAATTGAAGTATCTGCTCTTGTTTTTCTTCTTTTTCTTTTTTTGAGAAATAATCTTTACAACTTCCTTGAATGACAGATATGAATGCTAAAATCTGATACTTCATGAGAAGAGGATGTTGTAGGATAACAAAGCAAGAGCAATAACAGAAAATAAGAGAAAGATGTGGATTATCTTTTCTATTATCTGACAACTCTTTTACTGTCATACTACATTTGTCTTGTAATAAGATGAAGTCATTTTAGTCACGAAAGCTGCTACTTTACAGTGTTAAGAAAAGTAGAATTTGCAGGTTTTTGTCCCTCAGTGAAAGAACAACACAGGAGGAGAGAGGAAGTCGTCTGCTCTCTCCAGAGACAATTTATTTGTTGTCTCATAATGACAAGCTCACATTCATCTCTTTCTGTCCCTTTCTCTTCCTCTCTTTCTGTCCCTCCCTCCTTCTCTTTCCATCTCCCTCCTTCTTTTCCTAAAGCTTTTGACATCTAATCCAATTACTTGGCGGTTTGTCTTCTCCATTCCTTAAAGAATGTTTGAAATTGTTGGGTTGTGTAGTCTCCTTTTGTGGACTGCCTAAAGACTGTCTATGCTCTCCCTTTGAGCAGAGTTTTGTGTCAGACACCCACAATGTATAGCAAAAGTCTCTCTTTGACAGGAATACATATACTGACCTTCAATTAAGCTACAGGTTAAGACAATACTGGAAAATCAATAGCTCATTTTCTGTCTTTTGTGCTGAGATTTTGATGTTTACTAAGATAAAGGATGACAATGCTAAAGGCAGGAATCTTTGCAGAACATCCATCGATGTTGCCACAGGCTCAAGGGCCAGGTATGGCCTAATCTTTGCAAAGCTTCCGAACACCAATATGTCAATACGTATCAGCTGTAGCTTTATACGACATCCACTATCTCTGAATTTTCATCAAGTAGCATTTTCTCTTCCAGTCTTCTGACCCAGAGATTCCCAGCAGGGGTCATGAGTAATCAAAACTCACTTTATTGGAGGTTACGGGTACTCTGAGGAAACTCGTATCACAAAGGCTTAAACTCTTTGTATCTAATTTTTAAGGTTCAAGCCCTAAACTTGCAGGTTCTGGTGCCTGTAAGTTTTCCTTTTTTGTTTGGTTTGTTGGGTTTTTTTGGTACATGTGGCAAGGGCCAGTTTTGTTTACCTATTCAATATAATGTACCCTGATAGATGCTTCCTTATCTCAATTCTTTCAGCACTTATATGGACTTCCGCAATGGAGAGGGGACGTGGAACTCCACTTCTTGGCACATACCTATCTGACAAGGTAACTATTACCTCCAACTGACATTTGCCTAATTGTACACACAACAGCAATGGATTAATTAACCTATGAGTCCAAAGGCAATGGTTCCAGGCAGGACCTTTCTTACGTGGCAAAAGATAAACAATCATCCAAAAGGTAGATAATTCTGTGTAAAATAGGAGTAAATGCATCTTAATGGCCTTCTTTTCATTTTGATAAATTTTGAAATAACAAAACCTTACTTCTAATCCAAATATGTTTCTTTTCCAGAGCAAAAACATGGAAATATTTACAAGAAATACTATTTAAATATTATGACCATCTGTTAAAAATGCTTGTAACAGTAAAAAGGGAAGGACATGACCCTGATGTGAACACATTCAGTCCTGCGGCTTCTCCCTATGTCATGTCAAGAGAGCTCACATGGTGAGGCTGTCTGCCAAGGAGAGATGCAGGGGTGGAGATGCAAGGAAGGAAAAAAAGATGCAAATTGGAAGGACAGAATAGGAGTGGAGAAAGGCTAATTATCTGTCTCCCTCCAACTCCCTGTCCCCATCTACTGCTGTAATGACAAACTGACCTTAACTGCAGCTGAAAGTTATTATAAGTAATACACTGGATTTATCATAGATACATTCATGTGGGCGAACATACTAAGTAAGTCAGATTTCAGTCCTAAGGAATGAAGTATTTGCAAAGTATCCAAATGAAAATTGCTCCTAGGTAAATGTTCACCTGAACTATATTGTCTTCAGTTCTTATTAAACCTTCACAAACTGATCACATGTGAAAAACTGTGTTCAAATGCAAAAATCAGATGAAAAATTTGAGCTTGGGAGAACAGTTCGGTATGTTCTGCCATGGTGTGTTGGAAACGGTCTTTGGCTTTGCCCAGATGTCTGTGTGAGGCCTGCAAATTAATGTTTTTCCACTTTTCCATGTTGACCTGCCTGGATGGAGTGGTATTAACTAGCCCTGACTGGCAGCCTCCAGTCTTTGACTAAAGATCTGGTAATAGTGACATGAGACCCTGAAGCAGAGGGGTGTAAAGGTCAGAAAACTTATAATGTCCCTTACAAGCTCCTGAAGGGAGGATTCCCAGGAGACTGTCTGCCTGTTAAGTTGGAGTACAAAAGGAAGTGGAATAGTTGTGTGTGAAGGAAGTGAAATGTAGACATGTTCGTGTATATAAATAAGAAATCATCTGCTCATTCTGTGTTTTGCGCTGGCTCCCAAAACACCTTTTATTTTCACTCACATTTTTGCAGGTTAGCATCTCTCCTTTCTTCAGGTCTATTTTTTTGTGAGCCCTGCACATCACGTTCTAAAAAGAACGAAAAAGGGTACAGTTGTCCCCAGGCAAGGTTTCTGCCTACCCAATAATCCCACGTACATGCTGCTTTCTGAGGCACTTGCTGTGCGTGAGTGCAAGATTTACAGAGGCAGAGCAGCACAGGAGTGCTGGAGGCGTTCTTCTAACGAGCTGTCCAGGTTACTTTCAGATTCTCTGTTTTATATACCTCCTTGATTCAGAAGAAGCCAAATACTAGGATCTACCTACTACTTCTTTCCATGCAGATTTTAAAGAAAGAACCTAGTTCTTTCCTGAAATTCTTCAATCTTTCGTTTTCAGCAGTAAAAGTAACAGTAACTTGCCCTTGTCCATGAACAGTGAGTGTTCCTGTTTTTAATATTTAGTATGATGATTCTATTCCAAAAAATGCTCCCAAGTTCATTTCTTATGTGACTATTCTATTATCTTTTTTAAAAAACGGAAAATAAGCTCAGCTTTTCTAGGAAGACATTAAGCGGAGCTTAATATGTTTTCCTCCTTTCCTAGAAATCCTGCAATGATAAGTAGAAGAATCTTCATGTAGGAATATGAAATCTGGCTAAAATTTTATTTTGAGGTCTCTAACTCATTTTTTTTAATTTTTACATTGCATGGTTCCTGACAATGTCCACAGCTGGTAGAATCCAAATATGTTTCTGAAGTCGAAATATAGGCAAAGATCTGCTTCCAGTGTAGTTTAGCAACTGCAACTCAGAAAATAATAGTAAAGTCCTGTAAGGACAACTATCAAGGCTCTAGTTCTTCCCCAGCTCAATGTGATTTTATGAGAGGTTCTTCAAAATGTGATTACAGCATTACACAGTGAATTTTGTATGAAACTATCATTACTTCCCTTAGAAGATGATTGCATAGATTAATGCTTTAATTAATCTTTTATATTGAAATAAGATGAGCAACACAACTGGAATGTGTACTTGAAAATGGAGGAAAAATGTATATGAATTTGGATTTTCTGAGAAGTTTAATGAGCCAGAGAAGAAATGATTCACTTAATAAATCGAATATAGCTATTTTCCATAGCTATCACCTGTTATTTCCCCCTTCTGGAGGAGAAAAATTAATCTAGTCTTAAGTGGACTGTTTTGGAAGGAAAGGAAGGATAAAGCGTGTACAAAGGTGGCATTTGGAGCTAACATTGGATTTATATTGTTCCCATGCAAAAAGTAAACAGGAGAAAACTCTGTCCCATAGAATTCTACAAATATAATTCTCCTTGAAAACTATCTACTAAACTTAAAATTGAAGGTCAGTGGAAGTAAGTAGTTAGTATGTTCACTAAAAGGTCTTAATTCTCCTTGTTGGTTGTTTATGAGCACATGTTCTTTTTTTTAAATAAATGTTAATTGTTTTTAAAAAATCAATTTTTGGAAATCATTTTGAAGTCTAGAGTTCACAAGTAGTTCAGTAGGTATCGACTGCTGGAGGTTGGGATTTTGTGGTAAATCAGCTAAGTCCCACAGCAGTGAGCCCCTCCAGCACAAATACTTCTGTGTGTGGATTTTACTTTTCCTTCTGCAAATATTGGTGCATATCACTTTGGAATTAACTTTGCACAAATGTGCATGCCAATAAGTTAGTGACTTCAATGTTCATGAAAATCAAACACCCCAAAGGAGGTAAATATGGCCTAGGAGAACTGATTTAATAAAATCAGTGGAATATTCGGATACACTTTTTTTCCCCAAGAAAATTGTTAGACCATGGACAGAACCTTAATACTGACAATTTTGATAAGTACCTGTGTAACTCTAAAGTGATGTCTTTGCCTGGAAGGCCTCATGCATTCAATCATATCCAGCTTATAGGGAGATTTAAAAAAAAAAAAAAAGGTAAAAAAGGTGATTGAGAATGGCAGAGTTTACATAGAGTAAAAATATCTTAGGTGCTTAGAGCTTGAGCTAATGTAATCGCACTCACTTCTGTCTCATTCCGAAGCCTTTTGAGTCCATGAAGGATGAAAAGAACTCATTAGTGAAGAATACATATTTTATTCCCAAATTATTCTACTTTTTTTTTTCCCCCCAAAATTTCAATTTTTTGAAAGTTTTTTCTTAAAAATGATATTTTTTGGTGGTTTTGTTCTATCTGAGGCATGTTAGCCATTATGGTAACAGTTGCTGTACTCTTTTTAAGGTATAGGCATGGTCTTCTGACAATCCTGTCACAGTATATTACACATTCAGTTCAGATTGTCTGGGCTTTGTTTCTTTTTATTTTTTTTTTTTTTTTTTTTTCAGTGTCAACTATTGAAGTGTCAATGACAAATGATGGTGGCTTATACAGGGTCATGGCAAGAAACAGTTACACTGCTGAACTATTAACACATACTGTTAAAGACATAGCTGAAATAAGAGTAAGTGCAATCTGTTTATAGGAGTCCAGACGTGGAGGCAGAAACAGTTATGATTATGGAAAGAGTTCTGTTTGAAGAGACTGAACAGAAGAGACACTAACACATACAACAGCAGGCTTAGCAAAAAGAAGAAACAACACAGATGAGCTGATTTTGTATGGATTCTCCACTGAGCGTAGGTTTGTGAATTATAGTTCTGTATCCTTTCATTCCTATTTATGTGGTTGAAACTATCCTCAGCTGTCTTAGAAGAACTGAGCATTAGAGACCAGCCACATGCTAAAAGGTACAGAGGAACAAAACTACTGCTAGAAATATTCATCAACTGTCCTGTATTCTTTTGTACTGTTTGCACAGTAAATGTAGGCTGCTTCTGTGAGATGAAATAGGAATTTTCTGTACCTGTGCTGTAGGAAGAAGAGTGCCATAATCCTATACAGTAGACTGAAAAGTATTGAAACAGTTGTGATCCCTTATCAGTGCTTGAAATTTGGTAGAGTGGCAGTTAAATGTAGTGCAGAAAGCCCTTCATGACTGTAAGAAAATGGAAGTATCATGGTATGAATTTTCTTTGCATGCTGCATTTACCAGGTGTTTGCCATTGTTTTAACTGTAATAAGGTGACCTTGATTTCCTAGACTTAATAGTTCTTTTTACTGAAATCTGATGATCACAGCAAAGGGTATTTGCACAGAGTCCTACCAACTTGTGGGCATGCGGCCAGATGACCCAGAACACAGAAATGTAAAAGTTTCAGAGAAAACACATGAGTCTGAATGACCTTCTACTGTAAAAAAGAAGACATAAGGCTACCCCATACTGAGTTAAAGGCAAATGGGATTATTAGAATTATGTTTCTATAAATAGCTCTAAAGAGACTGCCTGTGTATCTAGCAAATGTAACATTTCAATACACTTATATGTCATGACTAGTTACTAAATTCCCTCATGCAAAATACAAATCAGTAAATGGGCCAAATTATCACACTGCACACCTCAGCAGAACTGTTCATATGTCCTATAAGCCTATTTTATTTTGAGGTAAAAAGACTACCCATTGACATTTTGGATGTCACAGTCTATAAGTTTAACATAATAGTGCGGAGGTTTCTCATATTTTTGGTAACTCTAGTAGTTATAACTTTGCAAGGTATTGGAATTTTTTTCTAAATTTTAAAGATCAGAAAGGAGGAGAAATGGTAAGACTGATAATAATAAACTTCTTTTCCCTGTCAGGAACACCAATGTGACATTGCTGATATGGTGGCCTGGAGAACAGGGATCATCATGTTGATAAATTTGCTGCAGGTAAGTTGAGGAGGTGCTTATACAGAGACAGATCTTTTTTAGTACTGCTGCTAATTGTTGCAGTATTTGTCCTTTAATGGTCCATGTTTCATACTTTTTTGCTTCACTGTGGTGTAGGTAAGAGCAGAGCAAGACAGCA
The DNA here is from genome assembly GCA_025345505.1 of Todiramphus chloris collaris. NCBI lineage: Eukaryota > Metazoa > Chordata > Aves > Coraciiformes > Alcedinidae > Todiramphus > Todiramphus chloris. The sequence continues at coordinate 5,265,512 of JANVCC010000049.1, read as the reverse complement.
TATTTGAGAGCTGTTTCTTATAATGTTATTTAAATTCAGGTGTTCTGGTGTCTGTGTTCTCTTTGTGAGTACAGGTCCTTAATACATGTGTGAAGTAAAAATACTGAAAATTAATGAGCAATTTCACTTCCAATAATGTCTAGTTACTTTATTCACTAGTCACGTAAAATTGCATAGAAATTTCTCAACAAGGAGAAACGGAGCTGTACACAATCATTTCTTGAGCATAATTTTCGCCAGATGGAAAGCAGATCTGGTCAAATCCTCACCTGGCAGAAACATTTCCAACATCTAGAGAGCGCTTCCAAAACTATACTTGTTGCTCTACAATAAATTGTTTAATTTTTCTTTATTAAAAGTACTCTGATTTCTGTCTTTTATTTATCCTTTTATTGAGCTATCCTCATATATTATTGGATATTTTGATGTTAATTTGTTTGGATAAATTCTTATTCCAGATCTGTGAACTGCATCTTTTGTGAAATATAAGTGTATTCTACCAGTGTCATCTGTGTATTAGTTTAGTAATTTTCCTTCTCTTAGCCTTTGATTTTCTTGTTTCTGTGGAATGCAGTTGGTGTACTTTCTGACTATAGTCTCACCACACTGAGCTTATCCTCCCCATTTGAGCTCTCTTTCTGCAAAGCGGAATAAAATAATTATTAATAAATTCAGCCTGTAAGATGGAGCTTATTAATAGGTTAATGACAGCATTATTGGTTACTACAAGTAGTAGCTGTAAGGTATCAGCATATCTTCAATCATAAGACAAACTGTCATTGAATAGTGAGTCAAATTTTTATGAACAGTACATCTGTATGGATATATTGAACATGTACATATGCATCTTATTTTTTAACTATGAGTAATGAATAAATCTTTCTCCTACCATTTTGAGCAAGCAAACAAAAAGAAGTAAAGAGCAGCTTTACTAAAATAGTGGAAAGCATTCATCAAGATGTAAGAGAAACACAAGATGATGATTAAATTTTCTAATTTTTTCATCTCTAGACACTTTGTAGTTCAGGGAAAAAATACAGCATAATTACTATATTTTATGTTGCTACTGCATGTTGCCTTGCCTTATTTCCCTTAAATATACAGTAACGATTTTTTGGTGTGTGTGGAAATCAGTGATATGCCTCCAGAAGGCAAAGCTGTCTATAGAGATACGTTAACCTGCTGATATAAACTATCTATCACACATTTATCCAAAAACTGCATATAGTGGGTAGTGTATAGTCGTGTTAATTGAATGATTACAAAACTTTCTACAGTTAAAATGGCAACTTTTTTTTTTTGTAGTCTCAGCAGAGGTAAATCACTGTTATTTATAAACTATATTTGTTTCGTGTAAGATAAGCTACTTTCAAGCTAAGAACTCATTATCTTTTTCAGAAAAGGAATTTTACCACTTCTTTTAAAATTACCATATTTTAAACAATTATTTCCTTAGAACTGCTTAGATTCAGTGGGTTATTCCTGCTGCCAGGATAACTTTTAAGCCACTGATTCCCAAATTCATTGGATTATAGTGCATTATCAACCATCAACACTTCTCAGGCTGTCACGGATGCTTATCATGAAACTTTTAATTGAAAATGTTCCAACAGGGCTAAGATTTGGAGGCCACCTGTGGAATACTTGATAAGGTATAGAAAACATAATTTGGTAACTATAGCCCTAAACTAAGAATCCTACAAATAAGAAGCTATTTGGCTAACAAGGGTTTACTTGTAGCTTTGGGGCATTTCTGAAGTGATATTCTAAACTGACTCTCTAAAGCAATTAAATTCACTTCTAAAAAAATTAAGACTCACTCTCCAGCTGTCACAGCATAACCAGAAGGAAACGACTATCATGGGAAAACTAAACTCTTACCTCTCCTGGGCTTTTCTTCAATTATACGTTGGCATGTCACAGGAAAGACACTTATTGAAATTTATGAAGTTTTATTCAAATTTATCTTGTTTTTTAATAACACTTTGGAAAAAAAAAAAAAGATTTATTTGTACAATTGCATTGCAAGTCCCACTGTAAATCATTTACCTCATCTACTTTTTGTATGTGTGTGAATTTGTCAAGTTGCACTGTGGCAGACAGGTTGAGTTCTTTGTCCTAAATTTGCATCTTATTTCTTTTATGAAATAGTGATCAGGCAAGGTGACACTGGAGAGAGGGGAGACAGTGCCTTTCCTGGGCAAACACTGAGTGTTGTCTGGGGAGGTTATGCCAGGCAGGAGAGAGAGACAGGGTCATAACAACAAGCTGGGCACTCACAAAGGATCTGTAGGATAAGCAATGCAAGGAACAGATTTCCAGACCTTGACAACCTTCTAAATAACTTACCTTGATTAGCAAGGATTATGAAAGTTTTACCACTATTCAGAAAGGTGCACAACACACTGAAATTTATGTGGAAGCAGGGATATATCTCGACACTTGTTTTTCAGTTGCTTTTGTATTTCTACCTTAGCTATTTGAAATTTTCTCTCTCTATATTAAAAAAAACCAAAAAAGTTGTAATATATTTTCTGATAACACATAATTTTTGACTTAAATGTCTTTTAGTCTTTTTGAGAACAGTGCCAAGACAAAACTACCGTAGAAGAATGAGTAATTTAGAGTTAAGATGCCATGAGTTTTTCACTCCTGAGTTGATAAAATAGATCAAAAAGTGTAGAAAACTAATTCAAAATAGATTTTAATAATTTGTGATACAACATTTTCTTAAGTTCTCGGTTATGTCTGATTTTACACCACATTCAGTGTTTTGGTTGGTTGGTCAGTTTTGTTTGTTTAAACATCAGTAGCCTTCAAAGTAGCTCATGGAAAAGTGTGGTGCCTCTTTTATTTTGACTCTTTTTGACCAGATCAATAGAAATAACCAGGTTTCAAAATTTCCAGTTCTCATTTTGCTAAATTTTTCCCTCAGTTTTCCTTTGCCACCAGGGTGCTGTTACACAAGAACAGCATTTTTCTAAGAGAATCACAGCCTTCTACAAAGATAGAAGACATAAGTTATGTAGGTTATATGTAGGTATGCATCTCAACAATAAGTTGCTTTTATATGAGGTGATACAAACAGATTTTAATCTGACAGGTGTTCACTTACCTATGTTCAGCAAAGACCATATAATTTCATTGGGTTTTTTGGCTATCTTTGAAGATAGATAGGCTGTTAGCTTGACCATGCTTTGTTCTTTGGAAGACTCTCTTGAATTGCCTTTGGTCAAGAGAAAGATGCTCATTCGCTACATCAGAATTCTTTAATACACCTGGTTTGCTTGCTCTAATCTGTTTTGCCTTGTTATGTTTGTAGCTAAGCCTGTATGTGAAGAATGAGCTCATGAAGCTCATTATGCTTCATTCAATTTGAAAATGAAATTAAAAAAATTTGAGAGCTGTAAACACTTCTGAGAAGCATTGCTTCCTGTGATGGAAAACACCACATTCCTACAGTGTTGTTAGGAAATAAATTTATGTCATGAATCTTTAATAAGTCATTCAATATCTTGTGCCCCTGGGCTATTGATATACCAGGAATTGTACCTGCATTCTGGAAAAAAAAGTGCAATTTGAAGATCTTTTCTCTTTTTCAAGACATGGAACAATTTGAATCTTATTAAGCTGGTAATAAGCCACAGCTATTCCAGCCTTTTCTTCTTAAAATGAAGCTTCTTAAAGACAGATAGCTTTCTGTCATATCTGCTTCCCACCAGTAAAACTTGGCGCATTTGTTTCAGCAGTACTGAAAAGGGAGCACAATTCTATTAAGTCTCACACTTTCCAGTATATATTGCATATGTTTTCAGTATTCTTTAGGGTCTTTGGCTGAGTTAGTTATTTTTGAATCAGAGTTTCAAGAAACTAGACACAGGATAGTCTCCTACTCACGCACCTTTAAGCTATACATGAAGTGTTTATTAGAAGAAGATGAAAAGACAAGACCATATTCTTTTTCCAGAGGTCTAATGTAGAACTTAATGTGTTATCTGTGGACTACAATGCAACTCGTGCATAACAGTATCATTTTCTCTTGCAGACTCTTTAAAAGATGCCTTTTTCCTTTGAAAAACAGCTGTATATTTTTTGTGTTCATGTGCACTCACATTCAAGTGCATTATTTACTAATTGGAATTAACAGATTTAAGAAAGTCTAAGTGAAGTACTAATCCTTTCAATACCTTGCATATAAACTGAGAACTGCTATTTTTCCAGAAGTTTTTAGAGTGCTTGAACTTGGAAATTAGATAATGAAATTTTAGAAATTGCTTACCTGAATTTAGAAGAAGAAAATATGTCCTACTTAAATAACCTCTGGCTAAGTTTTCAGAAACCTAGGTGGTTCTTCTCCCACTTCAGGAGGTCTTTTCACTAGCACGTTTCTGATTTTTGTTTTATATTGTTGTATTTGAAAAAAAAAGGATAGCAGAAATATACTTCTTTGGTCTCTTCTGAGATTAAAATTCATCAGGTAGAAGTTATTTTTATAATAACCTCAGTGTTTTTATTTCTTTCATGGACACTGTTATTATCAAAATACTCTCTTTAAAAAAAAATAAAACCCAAGGAAAGCACTCCTAGCAAAAAGAACACAACTTTGACAAGCAAAGAGATAGGTATCAGTTGATTCTAAATCTTGCAGTAATTGCATGTTCTGAAATTCACTGATGAAGGTAGGGGTGATCAGAAGTATTCCCCAGGTGTGTAACTGGATCATGTGTTTTGTCTTACCTATATTTATTTTTATTGTACTCAAACTGGCATTATGGAATTCACTGTAGGGTTGCTTATACTGAGTATATGATCCTAATGCCACTGTGTATATATATTTCTGAACTCAGAGATAAAAAATACTTATGTTCCTATAGAAAAAGAAACTTTACACCTCTAAAACGTATTGAACATAGTGACTTTTCCTAATAAATGCATTCTGAGTGCAATTACTGATCATAAGAGAATCCAAGATCACTTTGGAATGAAATTTCATAAATAAAGGAAAAAACCAAATCAGGTAAAGGAGAATTTCTTTTAAAAGTAATTGATTAGAGTGTCTTTGCATATCTTCAAGCAGAGCAGTAAGAATATTACAGTTAGAAACTGCCCGTAGCTCAGAAGTAAAAAATTATTAACCATCACTTTTCTTCTCTCTAATTTACACATTTTAACTGTAGCATTCTGTTCAACTTTCAGTTCATGCTCAGTAACTTCCATTCTGTTGTAGGATCCTGTCACTGGCTTAAAGCTTTCTTCCCTTGATGCTCAAAAAAATTTTTGTAAAGCCCAATGTAAAATCAGCAGAGGACGCATCTAAATTGCTATAATTATCATTAGTATAATTACTACTTACATTCTGAAAAGCTGTGCTGTAGAAAAGAAAATACCAACTCTTTACCTGTATAATAAATAAATGAGCTCAGTGTGACTGACCAGTAAATTATCTTTAAATGACAATAAATTAATACAGTCAATATAATATAATTAAATATAATTCTGAGTAAATATGATCCAAAATACTATGGATGAGTAAATTTTAATTCTCATTTCATGCTGTATGGAACAAATTATTTCAAGGAAGTTAGTTTTTCAGATTTCTTCTTTGGACTCTTGCTTCTCCCTTCCCTACTTAAGGAACACTAAGGTCTCTGTGGTATGGTGAGGTGAAAATTATTTGTGAATATTCCAGTGCTTACTTGAGTTAAATAAAATAATAAAAATAAGCCTACTAGAAGAAAAAATCTTCCGTTTTTCTTATCAATGCCATATTAATTTCCAGTGTACAAAATATAATATACTAGGTTTGTGAGAATTTAAACAGAACTGTTTTGTTGACAACCTGGTGAAAGTTGTTCCTGGTAAAAGTTTCTCTCACATATTCCTTAAGATCTCCACTGATGGGAACCCTGTAGTTGCTCTGGTTTTCTGTAGTCTAAGCCTTCATCATTACTGTGAGAAAGGTTTCTTTTTCCCTAGAGGTCTAACCCTAATTTTTTTTCACTGCAATTTAAATCCATGAACATGAAAAACAGATCATTTCCTTCTTCTTTACAAGGGCCTCTTTAATTCATAAAGAACTCAGTCCTTCCTTTCGGCTACATAGTACTTAACTCTCTGTCTTTCCTAGTGCATATTTCTCTTGACCTCTCATCCATCTCATTGCTCTTCTCCATGTACCTCTTGGAACACAATGTCTCAAAGTCCTATTTCAACAGAAATTCTGTACGTGCTGTGTAAATAGCGATCACTTCATATATCTTCAAGTATTAACTCCTGTTTGTAGATCCCGGTATGATATTTGCCTTCAACAGGATCATGACATTGACTCATGCTTTGGTCACAGTGTAAAAGATTGCCCAGATTTTGTTCTGAAGAACTTCCATCTAATCTTTGATTCTTTATTGTCTATTTGCAAAACTGATTAGCACAGCGTCGGTAGCTCCTTCATACGTTGAAATTTGCTTTTAGAAATATGTGTGTAGGTGCAGGCAAGGTTACAAAAGTATGAAAGTGAGATTACTGCCCATGTTAGTCAGTAGCAGGTCTTACGACAAAGCACAATGCTAATAAAAAACCTGTGGAGTTGTTGAGTTTCAGTGTCTTGCCCTTAGTCTAGAAAAATATTTAAAATACTCTTGGATGTAAGACTCTGAAGTTGCATTGTCAAGCTGAATTAAGTAGTTAAGGACAGAAGCAGACCCGAGGCTCCTGCACAACAAACTGACTTTTGGTCTCAAATTCTATGCAAGAAATTGTTGGGGTTTGGCTCTTTTTTTTTTTTTTTATTGCTACTTGTTTTTATTTTTTGGGTTTTTTCTGTTTGTTGTTGGGTTTTTTTTGTTTGTTTGGTTGGTGTTTTTTTTAACACAGCATGGGAGGAGGATCTTGAATAAGTTTGCGTTTATTTGTACAGGTTCAGTTCACATTAAAAAGTCTTATTCCATTTGTGTAAGCTAGGTTTCAAGTTAGCAATTGAGTATTGTGATCAGGGAATATGCACAAAGTATAAACTGCACCGAGAGAACCCTTGCGTCAGGCAGATGATCTTGAGTCATTGAAATGGCTATGCCAAGGCATTGCAGCTTCTGACTGCTGCATAGTAGTTCTCTCTGTCTTAGGGTAACGAGCTGAAATCTTTGATTGGGAGTGAATGCTTATATTGAGTCACATTAACTTATACAGCTATTCACTATGTAAATTGGGGCAAGTTGCTATGGTAACCTGCTGCATAAAACAGCTATCCTTGCAAGCCGAGCAGGCCCGTCTGATGTTCACCCCCATGGTGTTCAGGATCTGCTTTGATCCCGAGGAGCCGGTGTCAGAAACGTGGTGAAGAGGACAATACTGCACAGACATCCTGTTCTGTGTGTAATCAGTGAGTGTTCTTTCTTTGTGCTATGAAACCTCCAACCTGCTCTTTATGTGAAAAACACCAGCCACGCATTTATTTTTCAAGTGGTTTTGGGTTTTTTTTTCTTTGCTTATGTTGAAATTAAGACAAATGATAATTTGTGACAATTTACAGTGACCTTCAGGGTTTTGTAGTGTGAGAACTCCTCATAGTTTGGGGTTTGGGTTTTTTTTTTCGTAAGGAAGGATTAATTATTTTCTGATAACCTTAATTTCTCCACTGTTATTTTTGTATTTTTTCAGAACTTAGCCTACCAGTCTTCCTTTTTTTGGATTTGCCTTAGTCTTTTGCTGCAATAACAGAAGTCGTTTTTATTTAATTTTAGTAGGAAATACATTTTTAACATATTTGAGGCAGAGTGAGCAGACTGCATTAGTAGTCAAATCCTATGCAAAAGGCTCTGGAATGGTTAATGACTCAGCAGTGATGTTAAAGCACCAACCCTACATCATTCACACCTTGCTCTTTCAGAGGAGCAGTATGTATAGAAAGGCTTAAGGCTTAGAGACAGAGCAGTACACAATACGAAATAAAGCAAGGAACTGAACCACCTGATGAATTGGTACAGGACTTAGCTTCGCGATACTCATTTTTCTTTCCAGTCTCTATGCTTACGGCCTTTACTGTGGGGAGAGAGCATTCTTGTGTTTTTCATTCAATTTGCAGTACAACCCGGGGGTTGTTTCGTTTTCAAACAGCCCACAAAGTTTTCTTGTTAACTCATATATAAATAAACCTGGCCTCATTTGCAGAGTCCTCTCAACAAGCGTGTGCCTTTTCTGAAGGATGCACATCCCTTTGAACTCTCACTGGACAGCACCTCAGTAGGTTTGAAGGGATTTCAACAGTGCCTTTAATCTAATTGGGAATACAGGTTTAGGCATTACCTTCCTCTGCTGAGGCTGGTTCTTTAAATTTATCAAGATTCATTTAAAAATGAACGTATTCTTTACTTGGCTGTTTCCCTCCTCTCATTCTTCCCTTACCCCATGAGAAGCCTGCTTCAAAAACCTCACCCTTCTGGGAGTTATAAACCAGTTTCTTGTTTGTAGCCTGAACTTCTTTTTTGCTTTAATGCTGATGTGACAACACTATCAGGAGCCTTAACAGCTTCCCCCTCACCCCCCTCCCCCCAGTGGTTGCTATCTTTAATATGTTTGTAAATAACAGTTACTCAGTCAATAAATAAACTTTATTGTGTCTTTAAACTGGTGCTTAAAGTAATTCTGCAACCCCAAATGCCAACAAATTTTAGCTTGATTTTCCTTCAACTGTGTAGATTGAGTCCTGCAGCTCTGCTGAAGGAAAGAATGTGCTTGGAGAGTTAGATGCAGGCCCATTCCCTTTAAGACACTAGAACCTAAATTTCTCATTAGAGGTGCTGAACATAGCAACACCATTTTTTCTTCTTTCCATTTCCACTTCTCCATCCCAGGTCTATTGGCAGCCTTTAGAACCAATCCAAGACTCCAAACGGAGTCAAGACAGACAACTAAAATAAGAAACATCACAAGAAGATGCCTATGAACAACCGTGACTCCTATGATTTGAGTAAGACAAAGGTGACTCAGAAGACATCAGGATTGACTCTAGATCTCAGTATTGGCAAGTAATTCTGCTTTTCTTATTACACATGTATAATTATCCTTCTAAAATAAATCTGTCTCACTGGGGACAAAATTTGAGAGCCTGGTATGTATTATAATGTATTCTAAATACAGTAGTTTTAAGAGAAAACTCAAAGCACGTGATGAAAAGTTGCTATTTTTATGTTGAATTGATGCAAGCATTTAAAGACAATTTACTTATTTAAATCATAGTAACATGCTGAACCCTAAAATCAACAGAACTAGGCAAAAGGACTTCCAGTTAGTAAATGTTTTCACCGACTTGCAACCAGTGACCTATTCTACTCATTTTTGACCTTAAAAGGCTCTCTGAAAAATATTTCAGACTACACAGTTCAGTGTAACCTTTAGTAGAAAGTGACTGTTAACGTAGTTGTCGTTACATGTACTGTTTTTCTAATTTCTGGAAGGTATTGGAATATTACAGTTCACAGCATTAAGCTGAACATGGTCAAAGGCTGAATGAGTGACAGATGCGTCTGGAAACAATTAGAGAGCCATCTTTTTCAGAGGGACACTTGAAAGAAATCAGCTTTGGAAAAAAAAAGATAAACTTTAGAATGTTCACTTTTTTTATTAGGAGAAATGGACTATATTTAATACAGAAATATTCCCATGTACTAAAAGAAATTAAAACTAATGTTTATTTGTTCCAGGACATTGTTAGTAATTACTTTTATTTCACTGCATGTAACAGTTCCTTTATACACCATCATGTGGCATTTTCTTTATGGTTAATACATTTGATGTTCAAAGAGTTCTATTTCTTGTTCAGCAAGGGAAGAGCTTATAGATTCATCTGAAACAAGGGAAATCTTGACAAATTTTTCAATTCCCTAAATTCAGAATTATCCTGATTTCCCTTTATTTTCAAAGAGATTTAATATACTTTTAGTCAAAGGAATTTATCATCTCTCAGGATCTAGATTTTAAATGATAACTGAAAATACAAATCCCTAGCACAACACATATAGAGATACATAGATAATTGTAACTATACAGTTATGTAATCAGGTGAGAGTTTAGAGTTTAAATACGTGGTCCTTCGAAGATCTATTTTTTCCAGAATGATTTGTGTATAATCGGAGGGACATGGTAGTGCCTGTGAATTTGTTGGTTTTGCTACTGATTAATTATTTTTCTTTAAAAAGAACTTTTCTTAAGTCTAAGCGTAAGAAAAATGGATAACACATAGGCAGTGAGGGATAGTAATAGCTTGGGAACTTGGTTAAAGTATTTTCTATATGTTTTATTTTCGAGATATTATTCATCTATATATTTTAGTAGTGAATAACAAAACTTTTTAATTGGATACAGTTAGAAAGCTGAAACTTAAGACCTATTTTTATCACCTTTTAGTTAAAGTTCCATCACTAGTTTGCTTTTGGAAAAATCTTTTTATCACTTGAATTTTTAAAAGAAAATATTTACATGACTGAAAGGGACAGCTAGATCTGATCCTTATGGTTATTAGTAATTAACACTTAACTCAGTAAGATGTTTTGACAGTGTTAACACTAAAAGTAAAGTGTTGACTACTTTAACTCGGGAATCCAATTTTATTCTACAGACAAGAAGTTAGAAGCAATATTTCTGTAGAACCTCATGAATATTCAGCTCTTATTTTTTCCGCTATATGTACTACAATAGTTTTCTGAACTACTTCATTCTGTAAGCAAGAATATTTTTAAATTAAAACCAAATTATGTTAGAGACAGATCTGGCAGCTTTAGGTAGGCATCATTCATATTATGGTAGTTACGACTTAATTGTTCCCTTGGCATAGCAGGGAAGAAACAAGAGGCCAGCATTTCACCCTTATGGGATTGTCTTCATGAAGGACAGCAGAGAGATGAAAGCCCACTGATATATTTGCATTAAAAATACATTTGACAAACCACGGGAAAGAAGCAGATAAAGAATATTTGAATACTTTCTCAACCTAATATTCATTATTTCCAACCTAAATCTCCAGCATCTGATTAAATAGCACCACTGATTCCATTAAATATATGTGTGGAACGAACCCACATTTTTAACATTATGTTCCAGAAGTAATTTTAATTATATAGAAGGCAAACTTTTGTATAGCATATAAGATTTTATTTGCCTTTCTTTTGTTCTCCATTTTAGTTGGATATGGTTTCTATGAAAGTTATTGTCTGCCATGATATGTGCAGTTCTGGACGAGGAAAAGGTATCTTCCCACCAGTAAAGATAACCTACCTAAAAGCATGAGGCTTTTTAACTTTTGAATACACTTCATGAGAAATATCCCATTAGGGATCTGTTCTTTCCCTTTGTAAAAAGTATTTTTTATTATATTATTAATAACTTCTCTTTATTATTGCCTGTTCACAGTAGTTGAAAATAGCACTTAAATTCTGCTTGTTTACATCAAATGTCACCTCATTCAAAGTTGAGATTTTCTTACTTGTACTTAGATATCTGATTTTATTAATAACAAAGTAAGCATCTGAGACTTTTAATTTCTTAATTAAAAAGTATATAAATATATATATATTTAAAAAAATGTATATAACAGACTTTACCCAAATCTTGAACAGTGCAGCTCAAGGGGCTAGACTGTACAAAAATGGGCATATGCTTTTGTCATCTTACTTTACCCACTGGAATTTGCAGTTGCACATTGAAGTGAGTACAAGGAGTGAAGTGGGGAGGAAAACTGAAGGAGAAAAACTAAAATTTATATAGGCGGTAAGTGCTGAATTTTGTCTTCTTTCCTTCTGTCTGTGTTTAATTATATTAACAGTAAGGTTTTAACTGTAATCTTTTTATTTTTCCCTCATTAAAAAAATAATGGATTTTATTCTGTACTCTTGACACATTAGTTTTATATGGGGGTGACTTTAATACAGCTTCTAAAATCAGAAACCTCAGTTCAATATGGATATCACAAAGCACAGTGTGCATCCACCTTGTGTGAAATCCTGACCCAGGGAAATCGATGACAACATTCCCATTGACTTCAAAGAGGGTTGGATTTCACAGCCAATCTCCTCTTTCTTTTTTCTTCAGCCTATCTGCTTTTGCTAAATGGGATCTTTTTTCTCAGATGAACCTCTTAATGCTATGCACAATTATCATTTCAGCTTTGTTCTATAAAACGGTGAGAGTCTTCTAAGGAACGTTCTGTCTTTTCTTTGGTTTCTTTTTAGTACTGTACTGACTTCCTTCATAGTAAGGCCAGAGTGCCATACCCTGATCTCTTGTCTTACCAGTATTTTGTGCATTTTTTTTTTTTTACTCACAGTTTAACAAGACAGTTTTCAGAAGTTCACATTTTAAGTATCATTTGTCTGTAGACCAAGGGAGCACAAGTTTTAGATAAGCGCAGTGTTCCGCAACGGATGTTTATATCCACATAGAGCCTATTACACAAACAGCTAAACTGAAAAGTATTTTAAAGCAAATTTCCACCTTACCCATAACCTCAACTCTGCTATGTTTTAATCACATCATGTAACCTTTTTTATACTTTCAGAAATGAGCAAAAAATCTTCATATTCTTTAAAGCATCTGATCACTAGTGTTGTTTTTGGCCTTCCGTTTAGAAGGTGAATTCCCCACTCTTACGTTTTTTTTCCATGAAGACCACTACCATATTCTCAGGCACGGTCATTCCTTAATCCACAGACAGAAAGATCTGTTTACTGTGTATCTAATGTTTTATCTAAATGCTGTGCCCTATCCCCAAACATCATAAGTACATTGCTATTTCTTTAAGGATTACTCCTTTCTTTAAAAATAGGTACAGAATTAGGCTAAGCTGTTTTTTAGGAAACGTTGGACTCAATGTACAGACCTTTTCTTTGTGGTGATTGCTGTGTAGATAGAGCTTTTATGTTCTGTAAATAAGGTAAAAATCTTCTTATAACTTTTTACATTAGAAAGTATGCCTTTGATTATAGTATTAATCATAGAGAAATAAAGTGTAGACTAAGCCCTCAAGTGTTCAGTTTTTAATTTCATCCAAAACAGAAAGTTTTCCATAGGTTTGAATGACTTACCCTTGCCTATTAATCCAAAGCCAGTGAATTAAAACTTTCCCCTTTATACAGAGGGGGTTTTTTTTTGCATCAGTGTGCAAATACTAAATAGCTTAAGAAAATATGTGGATAACTCAGATAATAATTAGAATGCATTGGTGGAAGACTGACTTTAACTATAATGGGAATAGATGCTGAACCTTATTATGTACAATGTGCTGACTACTGTATGGACATGAAGCCCTTAATCATGCTGCTTACGGCAGTCCCGAGCTCATCTTTCTGAAATGCTTCCATTCAATCTCATTTACTGTTTTCTACATTCCTTTTTCTGCTCACTTCACTTATTTCCTTTATTTATTATTTCTTTCCTACTAATGCAATGGAAACAATCTGTCAAATGTTTTTTAATATGAATTCCCTTGAAACATTAACTATCAGAATTTACACCCTTTGCAGCTATCCAGTATAAAAACCTGTGCCACAGGCCTGCTTGTTTAAAATGCAGATGCTCTGATGAAACCAAGAATGTAGCCAGACTGTACATAAACCAGTAATGTTCTTAAAATATCATAGATAAACCAGTCCATTCTTTAAAGTTATAATTTACTTGTAAATTCTAAGGTATAAGTATGTTGTAACATCTAATTAATTTTTAGTTATATTCTGAGATGCTCTTACTGTCTAAATATGTAATTTGACATTTCAGAAGTTATTTTTGTGGTTCATGACCCAAATAACTAGTTTTTCCTGTATCATTGTTTTGTGTCCCACGCCTATGAATAATCAGTGTACTTTAAAAATCATACATAATAGACCTTCCATGAAAAATGACAGATGGGTATATAGAAGCATGCAACTGTCATTAAAACATGACTCAACTTACTGAAAGCAATATTTGTACGTTAGGCTGGTTAGCAAAGGAACTCTTATGGCATAGATTGTCCATGTTTTTAAATACAGGACAGTTTTTGACAATTTGTTTTGTGTTATTTGGTAGTTTTGCTGTTAGCTCCATTACTGAACTCTCAGGCTTCTGGTCCATGTATCTGAAACACAAAAGGGGGTCTAAGTGTATTGACCTCTCAGAGTTTCCTCATCTTTTTTATGTCCTCCTGTGAAAAGGGTCATCAAGGCAAGAGTTTCTGTGCACTTCTATGCCAAGTTGTTAAATAAGGACTAGGATTGCCTGATGTCTGATACTAAGTGGATACTATAAAGCTCTGATGGAAAAACTGGTCTTTACAATTAAGGTGTAAATTAGGAAATTTATTACATGCTTTGTCTTTGCGAGAATACTTTCTGTCAAATTATTTGTGAAGTACAGCCTTCCATTTCTAGGATTGTCTTCTGATATTTAGGTGAATTGGTGACTGTTTACTCCTCTTTTTCGCTATTGTCCCCCATGTTAACACCTTTACATCTGTCGCTGAGGTATACTGGAGACATTCTGCAAATGGATGTTGGTTTCTAGCATCTGACTTCATCTCTGACTTCACTCATAGTGAAAAGATATACACATAAATGGAATTTCCTGTGTTGCAAATTGTGTCCATTGTCTCTTCATCCTATCGTCGGGTATCTGAAAAGTCTGGCTTCATCTTTTGTCTACCCTCCTACCACACAGTTGTAGATAGCAATATGATTTCTCCTTCACCTTCTTTTCTGGAGACTGACCATATTCAGCTTCCCCGGTGCTCCAGCACCCTGACCAGACAGTGGTGTATGGTGGACTTGCTCCAATATGTCTATGTCTGTCTTCTACTGAGGAGCCCAAAACTGGACACATTCACAACTACCAAATAAAAGGTAATATTGATTCATCCTGCTGCCTGCAGTCTTGATAAGACAGCCCAGGATATGTTCAGTTGTCTCTGCCACAAAGATAGGTCACTGTCTCATGTTCGACTTGTTCACTGGAGCCTCCAGGTCTTTCTCTGCAAAGCTGCTTTCTTTCCTGCCAGCCCCAACCACTACTACTGTGTGTGGTTACTCTGTTGCAGATGCTGAACTTGTATTTGCCATTGTTGAACCTCCTGGGATTTTCATCAGCCCGTTTCTCCAGCCTGTCAAGATTACTCTGAACAGCAGCTCAGCCGTCCAGCGTATCAGCTACTCCCCCTAGTTTGGTATTGTCAAATTTTGTTAGCATGCACTCTGTCCCCCCTTCCAGGTCATGAATCAACACATGTACCTCTACTGACCAGTCTTTGATGCCTGAGGAATGACACTTGTTACTGGTTACCAGCTGGACTTCAGACTCCCAGTCTCAACCCAACAGTTGAGCCAATTTTCCATACAACTTATCATCTGCTTACCCAGTTTATACCAATTTAGCTATAAAAATACTGTCAGTAACAGTGTCAAAGGCCTTGCTAAAATTGCAAATTATATTAATATCAGTTGATGTCCAGTTGCCTGCACAGCCTGCCATCTTTTCAGGGCAAGCAATCAAGCTGTCAGGCATAATGTGGCTTTGGAAAGGCTTCTGAAGAGATTTACTCCATAGCCCTTCTAGGGACAAAGGTAAAGCTCATGAGCTTCTGAATAAAGCTTCATCTATTAAATCTTTTTTGATCAGCTGGTCTGTAGCAGATTCCTACCACAGTGCTACCTGTGCTGACCACTTATCTGCTCCCAGAAGCTGTCTCCTAGCCCTTCAGCTGCCCCAGGATGAAGCAGTGTGTGTTCCAGTGACTTCTCTGTGCAGAACACAACCTTTCTCTACATCTTCACAGCAGTTTCGTGAAAAGTCTCTGTTTTTTCAAGTTTGATGTACACAGGTAAGGTATGATTTTGACTGTTGCACAAGAAAAAACATGGTCTTTGTGCTTCATGTTGAGTGTGGGAAAGGCAAATACAAGGAATCTTTGTTTTAATAACATCGTCTCACACTGTGTCTGTGTCATCAGCAACTACAAAGGACTACTCCATAAAAGATAGTTTCACTTAAAATGTAGGTACAGGTAGGAAATAGAAGCAATATATCTGGGGTTTATAAACAAAGACTTTCAGAAGAAGAGAGTTAATTTTGTCTGTGACAGCCAGAGTTTGAAGAATGCTTGAATTATAACAAACTACCCATACGTTCTGTTTATATTTTCTTTTTATCTTTGAAACCATATACTCTTCTGAAATTGTCACAGACACATGCAGAATCATAGGTAAGACTTTCTGACACTAGCCTCTTTTTTCATTGTAGCAATTCTCTTGTATTATGAAAACAGTATTCCCTGGTAAGGTAAATCTTCTGTGTACTCCTCCAGCAGGATTTTCAGCTTTTTTCTCCTTCTGGTTTTAAAAGCTACCAAGTATATGGGATAGCAGCTATATTCCCTACCACAGTCTGAGTAGTTATTTTCATAACACTGTAATAAAATACCCGGTAACAAGTGGAGTATCTTACAAGTTTTTGCCATGGCGTTGTAAAGTTCCGTGTGAAAGTTGCACTTTAGGGAGTGGAAAGGATTTGTATTTCATCCTACTGCTTTTGTTTTTCTTCCAGTATGACTTCCTGAATTTTTTCAGCCATTTCTGTTGTTCTTGAAACATCTGATCCCATGCGAAGGGTTTTATTTCGTAGTCAAAGTTATGTGGGACTCGAAGGCTGAAAGGGACTGTTCAGAGTGATGACTGAACTGTAGTCAGTGATATCAGTAGAAAAGGAATCTGAAATACTCCGTATTTTTACTGTCATTTAAAGCAAACTAAATTGAAATCATACTACTTAATATTTTCCATACTTGGTATGATTTTTTGAACATCTATATTTGGGGCCTATTAGTGCAAAATTACTAGTAACTGTGTTAGATGTATAAGATTTATACATACCTTCACAATAAATTCCATCAAAGGTTTCTAAAACAGTTACACGTGCAGTTTGATTGTACTATAATCACTGCTGTCTCTCAAACATTTTCTTAGCTATAAGAAGTCACACACTTTAGAAAAATTCTTAGGTTAGAATAAAAATTTTCAGATTTATAATCCCAGAAAGAGCACCTCTAAAGTGTATCTGGCACTGTGGTTAAAGGTAATGCTTTTGTACTTCATAAAATTAGATACAAGAGTTTCTAGGAACTCAGTCTAGCTAGATTTAGCTAGAACACTATTTATTTCTATTATGCATGCAGGGAAATGTTTAAGACGTTGATCTTCCACTACCTAGCATGAAAGCATTTACAACTCCATTAAATTGAGGATGTGTGTTTCAACTAGTCTGTGTCTTCCTTGGAGACATTTAATTTTTCCAGCATTTCCTTTAGCTGGAAATAAAAGGAATTATTTCAGTAAACTGGAAACATGAGTTAATGTGTCAGGATTATGGAGTTAACGTGTCAGGATTATGAAACATCATGTTTTCTGATTTTTGAAATTTTAATGGGTGAGACTGCTGCAGCTCTGAATCATGGCACAGAGCAAGGATTGCAGATAGAAATTATCCTTACAAAAACTGTCCTTACTGGCCTTATAGATATGTGCATCCATTTTGAAAATTATCATATTATTCTTTTTGAAGATTTACTGTAAGTGGAAGTTGGCCACTACTTTATCAGCTTACCAGTGTTCTGATTTTTTATTTTCCTGCTTTTGAAATGCATAAAATATGAAACATTTACCCTTTGGGTTTATTATTAGTTTTTAAGTAATAAAAAAATTTAAAAGAAAAAAAGAAGCTGCAATTTACATGTTTTGTGACTTAAGCATACTGGAATGAACTGAATGAAAAATACTAGTTCCATGGGCAGTATTTTTTTCCTTCTGTTCCTGCAAACATAGCAAAGCATTGGGACAAATTAAGAATTAAACTGTGTAATAAAATTCAGATTAGCTTCAGATAGTGATGCACTGCTGTTAGGTGAGAAAATAGTTTTCCCAGTTGTCTAAAGGATAGGATGATATAATTTAAAGTCAAAGTACAGTCAATCACATTTGCTTACAGTCTGGTAGGGAAATTGCAGTTGCCACAATATCTGACAGAAACTTTGATGTTTTGTAGAAAACTATTTTGATACTAAAAGTTTGTATTGATTTCTCAAATTCATATTAGCTTTTCAATTTCAAGTCTGTCATGGTGTGAAAATTAAGCATAAACCAAACAATAACTGGAAGGATTAGCAGAGTCAAGTGGAGAGAGTCTTTTAATGTGCTACATGGACAGGCTTGATAGTCTTCCACATTTCCCTCTTGACCAAGTCTATAATCCTCTTCCAGAGTTTGACTCAAGTGAAATGCAAGTAGCTTCAAGTCTTCATCTGCTGTCCTCAGGGAAAGTATTTTTTTTCTGTTCCATTGTTTCCCTCAAAAAAGAAAGATGAAAAGGAAGTGAGGAGGGAGGAAAAAAAGGAGGCCAAATTATTTTAAAGGTCAAACAAAAAAGCAAAGTCAAGGATCCTCCTGTGAAGTTAATCAGGAAGTTGGTTTGACATCTGCAGCAGTTTCTCTGACATTTGTATAAGCTTTTCACTTATATGTTACATGAGTAATATCTGGTTTATTTTATAACATTCCATATGTTTGTAATCTGAACACATTTTGAACAGTGTCATTAATGACTGTTTTTCTCTTAGTCTTTCAGCAGTTATTCAAATCGTGGTTTTTTCTTTTTAAAGGGTTAAAAGTGACTTTCCAAATACTTATATATAGCATTTATGTAACAGGCTGTATTAGATAGTTTAAAATTCTTTGATAAAATGTAGGTTATAAGCTTTTACGCCAAATCAAGTAGCTTACATTTTTCATGACTAAATAACATCAGTGAGACATGCTGCAGGCTATAGCATGTATAGAGTAGAATATAAGCTAGATAAAATTTCTCTGTGTGTTGTTTCTTTTTTTAATATCATTTTGAAATACAACCTAACTTAAGGCTTTTATTAATGTAGATTATCCTACTGACTTTTGTGAATGCAGAGATGTATCATGCTACTCTTCAGACAACTTAAGTGAAATAGAAGTGAAATGGGACTTCCAGTTTTAGAGTATGGAATACTGTATTCTGCTGAATTGAATGATCTTACTGCTAAATATGTGTCCTGCTAATGGAACCTTCTTGATACTAATTTCTAGCTAAAAAATGTGTATTGATCTATCCGTTGGATCATATCTTACCAATCTTAGTTAGTCTGGTTGTTCTTCATCATTACATTGCAAGAGCTGATTATTGAAACTCCCAGAAGTTTTGTTTTGCAAAGAAAAAAATGTATTTTGAGTTGTCTGGTGACAACCTGGTAAAGATAACACATTATTCTTACATAAATTGACCTTTAGGTATTTCTTAATGTGCTTAGTCTGTTGCAGAAATGTTATATTACTAAAACTGTTGATGTTTATTCTCTTAAATTGAATTTAATTACCGTATAAATTTTTCAGTTAACAGGGGAAACAGCTTCCACTTATCTGTATACATTACTCTCTGTAGCCAATTAACATCCTGACTTTGGGGCTCTAGTTAAACAAGGCCATTCTACAGGGTCATCCCCTCACATCACATCAAGGTCTTTTGCCCAGATACCACTTCAACAAAAACACACAATAACATTGTTAAATAAAGGCTAATTATTAGATGTGAACAATGAGTTGCCTACAGCACACTATGTGCTGACGTAGTCATTTAACAAAAGGAAATTATGCAGATTTCCAGTGATTAGGAAAATATAATTTCACCACATTATATGCTCTCAGAACCCCACAAAATATGGTGTCAATGCAAATATGTGAGTGAAAAATCAGGAAATTTTCTAAGAGTGGCTTCTGTAGACTTCATATGGTATACGTTTCAGTTGATAAAATCTGTGTATTATTGAAGAATACAGTTACAAAGTGGGGAAAAGCATTATATTTTTATATT
Organism: Todiramphus chloris collaris; assembly: GCA_025345505.1. Classification (NCBI taxonomy): domain Eukaryota; kingdom Metazoa; phylum Chordata; class Aves; order Coraciiformes; family Alcedinidae; genus Todiramphus; species Todiramphus chloris. The sequence continues at coordinate 5,245,613 of JANVCC010000049.1, read as the reverse complement.
TTTTCTTTTCTCTTTTTTTGTCATGGGGGTGCTGAAATTCTTTATTCTGTTCTTTACACCACTCTGTTGTCTTCTCAGCTTATTTCCTAAGTGAAAGACCAAATAACATTAAAAGAGACCCTTCTAAGCCTAATTCTGCAGATGCTTTTGAATTAAACTTAATATAGCTATTTGCCTCTAATTTCGGAGGTCATTTATCCCTCAAAGTATTTGTTGAAGCTGTGTGCTCTTTCTTATCTTATAAAATGCAAGCTACCACAAAACAACCACAGACTTTCTTATGGGTCCCATGTGACTAATCACTAAAGCTCTTCCTACCTGCAAAATCTTCACAGTACAGTTGCTTGCAACAGCTGGATACAAGAAAAGAGATAATATTCTTTTGTCATCTTTTGCCCCTTTTGAAGATCTAACCAGAAGGGCTGTTTGTTTTTGTTTGGGTTTTTTTTTAACATCACAGCATGAAGCATTTCATTTTCAGCACTGTCCTAAAGGATAGATTTGTGTCAGAGCAGAGGCATACATTTTTATTAGTTGAAGTGATGTGTATCTCTAGCTGAAGCTACTGGAAGTCTCCAAGGTTGAAATTATTCTTCGTGTATCCAGTTATGTGAAGAATCTGGTTTACTCTATTGCAAGTTTCCAACCTTGAAAAAGTAGAATAACTATTGCAAAGTAGGACATACCTCCCAATAAAAAGCATAATCCTATGTAAATCTCATAATCTAATTTTTAAAAAGTTTTATTACTTGATACTGCAAATATAAATAGCTTTCTAAAGATGGCTTGAAGGATATTGTAGTTTTTAATCATACGAACACAGAAGGAAGCCTACTGTAGTCACCTGGGGCACCAGGAGAAAAATCTCTGCTACAAAGTTCTCTCTTTCTTTTTGGTTTTGTATATCTAATTGTCTATCTAAATTGCAATAAGGACCTCAAAGCATAGGTTACACTTATTTCCAGTTAATAACATTTGAAGATAAGAGAACATTTTCCCCTCAGTGCTCCACAAAACCAAAGCTCAGACTGAAACTGTTCTTCTAAACTGAATGCAGTTAAATGAGATTTTGCAAAGGGTAGAGCAGTGTATTTATGATAATACATGCAAAACAAATCACTTGCCTGTGATTTAATTGGTACATTCATGAGACAGTTTCCTTCAAACCATTTGTTACACAGTTATTTTAGCCTTGTGTCCTAAGGAAACAGTGTTTGTGTGATAGTGCTCTCTGGTCTCCCTTGCTGCCTTCAGTAAATGTTGAATCTCTTGGCCAATTTCAACCAGCTCTGACAAAGGGACAGAAGTCTCAAAGATAATTAAGTTCCTACAAATTTCATGACAAACAGTGTATAGAAGATGGGGGACAAATGAGATTAATAGTGTATTGAGAAACACTACAAGACAAATCCTTGTTTTAGCTACTCCGTGCCTCATGCAGGCATGCTGGTATATTAAGACTAAATGAGATGCTGCAAATAAAACAGGCTATATGGGGTATAGACAGAGCTGAATCGAAACAGAAAGGTCATAGAAAATATTAATATTGAAGAGATTGTCAATAACTGTTTTACAGTGGGCATGAAGTGAGAGTGAGGTTGTGTGAAGCCAGAGGGGGGAAAATTAATGTAGCAAGCAAGCTACTTAGATTCTTCCAGTGACCTAAGATTCCTTAAAAATTTTCAGACAATTGGAGTTGGTGGGTAAAAGAAAATGGAAAACTTCCTGTTTTCAGGAATAGGCAGGATCTAGTACCAGACTGAATGTGATTTCACAGGGGCGATGATAAAACTATGTATTTCAGATGGAAAATACCAGGAGGCAGAAAGTCCTCACATCTTTGTTTGAATTTATAACAGGTTATTTCACCAGTGTGTAAAATAAAGAATTAAGAAAAGAAGAATAAATTTTTAACATTTTGCAACTTAAATAAAAGTAGAATTCTCTTCCCTGTATGTATGAATTAAATACGTTCCTTGCAACAATTTGTACCAAAATCTTCAAAATTTAAAAGTTATTCTCAGTGGAAAAACTCTAAGTGTTACAGTTTTTGTCTAATAGGTATGCCATTCGGTATTCAGTTATAAAGAGCATACATTTCTTGACTGTTTTTTTTCTCCAAGAAAGAGATGCATCGTAATCATAAATATGTACATATTTTCATAGCTAGGCAAGTAGAACTATACAAAGTTACATACTCTATTCAAAAAGAAACCCAAACAAAGAAACAATATTTTTCTTAAAATATAAGTAACTTCTGCAAAGTGTTCAGGAAACCGTGTACATGGAAGATGATTTTTTTTTGTAAGTATAGTTTGAAGTTATATGAACCTGTTTGAACAAGAAAACTAGCAAGCCTTACTAAGCCCTACAAGTAGAAGTCCCCAAGTTTGTTTATTTATTTATTAAAATGAATATTCTTTGGCCTTGCCCTGGCATATTAGTAATTATGCAGCAGCTTACTTATCTGCAGTAGGTTTTGCAGATTAATGCAGTCTTGCCGTGTCTTTCCCATATTCCTCCCCTTCAGTTTGTCAGTATTCAGTGCAGAAAGTATAAAAGAAAGTTGTATTACAAGTTAAAAACAAAGCAAAACAAAACAGCACAAGCCTCTGGCTAACTATAAAGAACAAACTGGGATCAAGATTAAAGATAGAAGTGGCAAAAAAAGAAATGCATAAAACTATTCTAAACCCCTAGGCATTGTGAAAGATAGAACAGGAAATGTTTATATAGATAAGGGGGCCCTAATGAAAGAACAGAAATTTGATCAGTACTGAATTTTGTCCTGACATTGTCTGGAAAAAGAACTGAGGATCAAGAAATATGACAGCCTTTCAGCAGATAGGTGATCTTACAGTGTTGTCTCCTTTATTAATCATTAAACAATACACTGGAAAGAGGCAAAAAGGAATTGTGTCATAGTAGCTGAACCAGATATGGTAAATTGGATAGAAGTTTGGGAGTGTCTTCGGAGTGCTTCAACTGGGGAAAAAGGAGGCAAACTTGGGAAGCATACTTCAGTAGATAAAATTATAAAAATACTTGAACATTGCAGACTTGTGGAACAAATGTAAATTGGGCAGAAAGATGATGTTTGTTCTTTAAACATGCAAGAGAGATAATAGCAAAACACTGAGTCTTTAATGTAAATGAGTATTATAATAAGCAGTAATAAAAACCATAATAAGAGGATGTAAGCTTTTGAAAAGCTTAAAGGTTGTAAATTCAGTGCTTGGATTCTGTATTTTGAATAGGAATTTCTTTATGTTGTGGTTAAGTGTAGCCTTCCACTGACTCACTGGGAGCTAAAAGCAGTAGATTTTTTTTCATGACCTATGTAAAAGTCTGGAATCTGTTGTTTGGATTCAAGAATCTGTAGGAAACTGCCTAAGCTGTCACTAAAATATCTATATACACTTTATAGGGCCGAGTTCTGCAGTTTAACAATTTTGATAAAACCAGAGGTTGCTGCAAGCCATTTAATGAAGGAGACATCTTAGTTAATTGAAGGTGAAGTAGTTGAATCATTTAAAGATCATAGTTATAATTGTAGCTGAGGAAATACTTCTGGAGTAATGATGAGATGCAGAAATATGTGGGAGTATATGAACTGCACAGTAATGATAAAAGTTTTGACTGGGTCACCTAATTGTTTAAAGAAAGAATGAATAATATGTGGTTTCTTGTATTCAGTAAGAGTCTCAGAAGTAAAAATTTTCTACTCTGGTATGCTAGAGTCTACCTGTATCGAGGAAAACATAGCATATTATTCTGGGTTTTGGCAAGATACTGATGAAAATATTTTAAATGTTGGAGGAAAAACATCTAAATCCATGTTACTGTTTCAAAATAATTATTAGATTTGCACATGTTTTCCCAATATTCAATTTTAAAGTTTCTATTGCAGATAGTACTGTATGTAACCTTGTTTTAACAATCGCTAACTAAAAGGGCAGCAGTCCTCAGAAGACTTCTTGCTTTAGAGTGGTACATTTGCTTTCCATTGTCTGCATTTTGGACAGACTACTAAAGAATTTTTTTTTTTTCCTTAATAAGGCAAATTGAATTCCTTTTAAGCTTTGAATTGCAAGAATAAAATGTGCTGAAGTGTAATCTTAGCTGTATCCACGGAAACCAGTATCTTCACTGGACTATAGTTTGTATTCCATTCAATAGGCTTGTGTACCATAAAAGAAAATGGAAAACTGGTATGGACTGAATCATTATCCTCAAGAATGCATAAAGTCTAAGGCTATTGTAAAGGTGTTGTAGTCCTTCATGAGTTTATTCTGGATGGCTAATCAAGGTGTCCTCTGGTCCATGTAGCATGAACAGTTTTATTATGGGTCTAAACCAACTTCTAATAAATAGTAGAAACTGTGGAGCTCCAAATCACACTTACATAGTATTGAGGGAATTTTCTCTGAGACTTAACCAGCGTGTCTGTTGGAAACTGCAGATGAAAGCTCTAATCCTAAGTAATTAATAATTTGATAATATTAAGAAATGTTGATGATGATGTTCTTTGGGTGGATGTTGATGCCTATATTATTCTGGGAAAGAATTCACACATTTCTGCTGAGCCTTAATATATATCCCTCCTTTGTATATGGAACAGCAAGGAAAGTGAAAACTGTTTTCCATACGTTACTTCCCACTCTGAAAAACTGAAATGCCTTGTTAAAAACTGTGTAATATTGTTGTCTCCTTTTTCTGTCTATGTAAGGAAGCACTTTCAACCTGTAATGGAAGCTTTCTGCAAGTGTGAAGTTATTGGTGTAAAAAAAATGGAAGAGAGGCTGTCTGAAGAAGCTGAAACAGAAAATTTCAGGTGGACTGAAGAAGAAAGAAAAAGAAAAGAAGAAGAGGCAATTACAATACTGAATACTTTATAATATTATAAAAACCCAAGGCAATAAACAAGTAAGGACATTACAGGGCAATTACTCTGAGTACTGTGTTAAAAGCATCATGTCCTTCTTTAGGTAGGTCATGGCATAAATGGCAAGTAGGGCCCAGGATTTTGCATGAGATGAGGTAAATTAGAAAATACGGAGCTAAGAGGCTGAGGTTAAGTTTTGGGTTGTTGTTTTTTAAGTGAAAGAAAAAAAAGTGATCCAGTATTCCAATTCAGATTGGTGGTGACTAAAAATGGATGAAATTCAATCCTGTACTGTTTCGTGCCTTCAAAATATTATACTGCTATCAACTTAATACCTCATTTGTGCATAATGATAATAGCAAAACTACATTTCTGTAATTTTGCTTCTCTAAATGCATCATTGAAATGCGGACACCCATCTTTGTAAAGCCTTACAGGGTTCTACTGTGACTTTCTTCAGCAGTCTCTGTGGACAGCTCTCAAAGGAGCTGGTAACATTTTAAAGCACAGCTTTTTGGTGCATGAGTTCAGAAAGCCCTGACTGTACTGTGAAATGGGATTTTACAACTCCTTGACCAAGTCTGTTAGTGAGTGTTAGTAAAACTCTTAGGATTCATTTTCCGAGGTTGAATAGTGAATAAGCTTGCCTAGAGAAACCTTTCAGTTTTCAGAACTTTGAAAAACTAATGTTACACAACCTGTCTCATACTGAGCATCTTACTATCAACAGCCAGTTTAGAAAACAGAAATCCTGACTGTGTCTCAGTTTCTGTTCATGTAGGTTGCTGCTAATATGTGGAATAAGGACTTAATTTGTATATTTTAACAGACCTCGAGATATTCCTATAGCAGAATTTTAGAACTGAGGAAATTTAATTTTTTTAAAAAGATATAATCAAAAAGGATTTCCATATAATTTTTCAGAGAATATTCTCATTTTAATATTTGATCGTGTGTTTCATAAAGGAAATAATTGTGGCATGATTTTCTTTTGATACTTGGTCTACGTTCATTTTCAACAGATCAATGCCTCTATTTCAGGCCACTATTAATGTTCTCACTCTGATGTAGTTTAAGTTAATGTTTCTGATGTGGCCTCATGTGATGTCTGTAAAGCATTCCTTTTTATCAGTTTTGTGTCCGTTCATTTCAAAGAGAAACAGCAGTAGCAGTTATTTCATCAATTAGAGATTAACATTGAAATCAAGAAAGGTGGTGGTTTGTTTTTTCTTTTAAATACATCAAACATTTGACTTCTTTTAAGATAGTATTACAATTTTCACGGAACTCTTTAACCGTGTTATCATGCCAGTGGCTTTTGTCTTCACTTTCATTTTTAACTAAATACTCTTGATTAGTGCCTCTGTGATTTTTATACTGAAATAAAATAATCGTTTGATCAGGGTATGAATTGAGTAACTAAAAAGGCCTATTTCTTATAGGAAATGTACAAAGCACTTACGTTTACAGCCCACTTTTCATACAGTAATCAAACAATTTAGGCAGAATTCAAAAGATATGCGTGCCCTGATTATTATCTGCAATCAAATAAGTCAACCTGTTAGCCATGTTACTCAGTGTATTTCAATTTCAGCATGCGAGTGTTGTGTGACATCTAGGGAGTTCTTTCTACTCAGAAAAGTTTTTTCCAACTAACTGAAGTCCTTTAGAAAAAAAAAAAAGAGGAACCATAAATTCTTGAGAAGTGTCTGTGACAGGATTTAGAGTAAGGGCTGGTTTCAAAAGGTTTTAATAGTGGAAACTAGGTGACAGCAGCCTTTTTTTAGGTGTTAATACATAGATACACAGACATAGTAAACCTAAAATAGGGAGCAAAATTAAACCAAACCTTTTTGACTGCATTTCTTGTGTTCCTGAAAGACTGAAACACACTATCATGGTTTGTTCTGTTTCATCTCAAGTCGTTCATAGTGCTGACATAAAATATAGATTGTCAGAGCTGCGTTACACAGTTTCATGATTACACAAAATTCACTCTGCAGTTGGAGATAGATAATGACCCCTGGGGATGGTAAGTTTGCGTAAAACAGCACTACAGGTTTTCTGTAACTACAAAAACGCAGCTTTGAATGTTAAAAATATGTCATTTCAGCACTTTTTCCCATTAGGCATCTGTGTAATTCCAGCCAAACAGGCCTTTCTCTGAGAGTGTGTGGTAACGATGCTGCTGTTACATTCCTGCTGCACAGAATCAAAACAATCATCCAGCTCTTGCTATGCAGTCTGTGACAACACTTGCTCCTTACATCTTTCCTTTTGTGGCACTGAGCTGGCACAGTATTGGTGAGAGAGAGACTCACAAAGGGAAACCATGTAATAGTGTGAAGGAACGAGTTATGCTTTATTACCTTACACCTGATTCCAAGAGCGATTTATTCTCTCCATAGAAAGACAACGTGGAAAGCTTACAGAAATAAAAAGAATTGTATATAGATTGAGAAAAGCAGAAACAGGAGCTTTGTTGATTTGGACAGATACCTGCTAGTGGTACAGAACTGAGAGCTAAGCTGCAGGTGGCCTTGCTTACTGGATCAGTCAGCACTGGATCTCCAGTGAAAGCAATGATGCTTTAAACATCAAAGCTAAGAGTAACTGCAAAGTACTGAAGTCATTGCACTTGGGGATAGCTCCCTGCGTTCAATTCACATATTTTTAACAATTTATCTCGGAACAAAAATGAATGTAGTTATACTGATATAGTCTAGAGGCATTTTCTGATTTTAAGAACTAAAATAAGAAATGGTTCCAAGTATGAGTTTGGTTGGTGCAATATGTTGTCATGGAAATTTCTTTTCTTGCTGTGTGCACGTTTTGTAAAAGCTGTGTAGTTTATGTGGGGAAACAGACCCAATACCAAGGGTGACTACATCATTCAGACTCTATTTCTGAGACTGCCTAGGGTTATGGTCAGGAGGGAAGGAGAAACAGAAGAGGTAACCTGTAGCAATGCTTCTATCATCTCCCATCTCTGTGTGCTTGGTGCTGTCGTTGTTGAGTTTTCCCACATTATCACTGTAGGAAGGGATGTGACCTGAAGAGAAATTCTCTTCAGCTTCAGATGCTTCTTCAGCAAATTACATGGGACAGTGGCTTTTGGTGGTGGCGTGATGGAGTGACCTCTGCAACTTTTTGCACTGATTGATTTTCATTCCCACTGCTCTAGCACTTCACCTGAATGTACCAGTTGATCTGTGACTATACAGTACTGAAAAGCATTTCATCTTCAATGTTAACAAACTTGGCATTTAAAAGAAAAAAAAGGAAAGAAACTAAAAAAGGAAGCTTAAAATATTTCTGCAACAGACATTACTGATGGTAGAAAGAGTAGTGTTGCTACTATTTGGCTGACATTAATTTAACGTGTATTGATTTCAGTGTACTTTTTCTGTTGAGGTATCTCAAACAGGTTGGCCTAAGTCTTTCCGTTTTAAATCATGACAGAGGCTTAATAAAAGCACTAAACTCTCTAAATCTTGGAGATACATGTTCTCAGGACTTCAAGAACAAAATAAGATACCTGATATGGTAGGTTTGGAAAGTACTTGTTTTTATTACTTCATTTAGCTGAGTATCCTAAAAGAATATATCTCATCATAAAACATAACATGTCAACCTCAAACACTCAGGAGGAATAGTTTAACTGTGCATCTTTCAGCCAAGTAGGATATGGGGTTTTTTTTTGTCTTGTTTTGGGGGCAGATTGGTTGGGTGATCTGGGGGGAAAAGTGGATTTTTTTCTTATTGTCACTTGGCTTTTCCAAGGCAAGCTGATGTCTGACAATCAGTCCTCCCTGTTAGATTGTTTGTGAATTTAATATTGATTTATTTCTTTTATTTAGTAAATTATCTGAAAGAGCTTGCACAGGTTTAAGCCAATAAAAATGGTTTTTATGTGGAAGTACGTGGACATTTATAACGAAGACAGACACAGTTAATAATCTGTAAATTAAATTTGGTTTCTAAAAGTTAAAATATCCTTCATGTCACTTAAATTGCCTTGCTGAAAGGCAATTTTGAGAAAGAGAAACGTGCTTTTCCTTATGCTACCTTACTTAAGTGTTCAGAAATGTTCTTTTTTGCTTCAAGTTTCCTTCATAACTTTATGCATGAATGTGAAAGTTACCATTAAAGTTCTGATTTCCCACTCCCAAGGAAGAATTATTGAAAGCAATGAAGTATGTGTTCTTAAATTATACCCTGAAATACTGAAGGAGTCTGAGAGAGAAGTTAAATTTATTTTTTAATGCCATTTCAAAAAACGCACTCTGTTTATCATGAGTCATTTTCTAGTAAGCCCTCAAGTATGGATATTATTATACTTTAATATCATTTTCTGTAACATTAAATTTGCAATGGAGAAAGGCACTAGGTCTGATTCATCATTTCATTACACTGCTCAGATTTCCTTGACTTCAACAGAGTAAATTGGAGTAAGATAAAGGACAGTCTGGTTACTCTTCTCTTACGTTTTTTTCTGTGTATCTTTTCTTTTTTGTTCCAGAATTTCTTATGTTCTAATTTGAGTGAAATTGTCAGTGTTCCAATTTAAAATGTCAGATTTTTTCAATTAAAAACCAGCCCAAATAATCTGAATTCAATGGAAGAAAACTACAACTAAGAAGTTTTTGATACAGCTTCAGAAAAGTTTTTAAAGAAATATATTTCATGATAACTTAATTATGATTCAAGAAACAGTGAAGATTGATTGATTCAAGAAACAGCAAGAATCCTGGGTCCAGACTTGGAGCTCCTCTTATTTTATTGCTTGGTTTCCAGAGTGGAATCCAAACCAAGTTCAGCTTCTGTCAATGTGTGGAAGGATTACAAAAGTCAGGGCAGCAATTTCTACATAGAAAATAGGGACCTGTCTTATCCCAAGGATGTATTCTTAAATCTTGCCCTTGGGAACTTAAGTACAGTGGATTCAGTGTCCTCCCCACTCTGAATCTCTTCCTGTCAACAAAGTATGCTGAGTAGCATCTTTCTCCTCCTTTCCTCTTCAGACAGGGATGAAAGATTCAGAAAGTATAAAACAGGAAAACAAAACAAAACCACAAGAGAAGTCTTAATAAGGATTCTGTACTTCAGAATTATTTCTGTTCCCTGGTAAGAGGAATTGTGCTCTGGCTCTGTCTGACTGACTGTAATAAATGTTGAAAGACTGCTGTCTTCCAGTCCATCCCACAATCACTTGTATAAACAGCATACAGTAGCAGTGCAGGAAAGACATAAGGCTGTAGACAGTTATTAAAACTGGAGTTCATATTAGAGCTGGAACTCATAAATTATGTACTAGTGCCTCAGATTATCACAACTTGGAAGATAATATGAACCAAAGCGCCATGGTACTTCATACCTGTCTGTAACTTGGAATCCAAATTACTCTCTGAGTAAAGCATAAACAAAGATTACTAGGAGTACCCTAAATTCTTACAATAGCAGTGCCTCACTAAGAATGAAGACTTCTAAATTATTTCTTTTTCTCACTACCGAAAAACTATTAATAAACAGAAAGTAAATACAGTCAGAAGAACACCGCCCAAACTCAAGAGTGTTCTCAGCAAAGAACTTGCCAGAAAAACAAGTAGTCATGCTGAGGAACCTTCTTGTCCCAGTGAAGTGATTCTATGTGAGAAATTCCAACTGTTCTCGCCCACTTGGCATCTTTTTAACCAAAGTGACAGATGAGAGCAGCATGCTGAGATAAGGTACTGGCAATACCTATCACATTTATTATATACAATGCATTTGCGCAGGGTACCACAATTTTCTGCATGCTATCTCATGTGCATCAGTGAGAAAGATCTGAATGTATATTCTACTCATTGCACTCAGTGTAAAAATACTGCTCTGCAGCTTGGCAAGGATGCCAAGCCTGAAGGAAGGTGGTATTTGCAAGGGAGACACCTTTGGACAGTGAAGTGTGAAGGTGGAAATACTGTCTGTATTGATGTTCAAGAACATCAGAGAATATGATGCAGGTCCAGCATAAGTGCATGGCCTTTGAGGCACTGGAGTCTGTAGTGTTTCGTCATTGTTTGCTGGGTAGCATGTCTGATAGTGTCAAAATGTTATTTTGGCTAATTACTGTTTGTTGAGCTTCTGGGACCATTTCTTTGTGTGAAGTCTTCTTCATTATAGATTGTGCTTCCTTTATAAGTATCTGCACATAACTGTGCTTCAAGCAGTGCCTTGAAGCTCTTCTCTATATTGAGGTACAGATCTTTCTTATGAAGTGACAGTGGAAACATTTAGCTATACTCAATGAATGGGAGGTCTTTACGATTCAAGATTGGCATAGATGTATTGTTAGTGGTTGGACAAAACTTTTAAACCAGCCTTGATTCTAGTACAGAAGGAGTCTTAACTACTTGAAACTTTCCATGGCTAACTCTTTTCTTGGAGAAGCGTCTTTTGTATGTACGTTTTAGACTCTAAAGATGGACTCTTCTCGGTTCCATATATAAAAAATGCAGTATGACAAAAGCTACCATTATTTCTGTGTAAAGATCACGGTTTTTTCTGCTTCCAGAAACTACCATGGTTACTTTTAGCCATCTGAAGGCAAGGAACTATTTTTTATTTAGAAAGACAACCTAATAGAGTTAAGCTGCTGTTCATGGACTGCGTGCTTGTTTCCTGGGAATGAACTGCTGTTTCAAAGCAAAAATGATTATTGTAGGACAGTAGCTGCCAAGTACTGTATGCCACAACCTGCATTTTTATCAGCTGTTGAGCTTATGCGGCCCACATTCCATATTCACCCTTTTCTCTTATAATAGAAGTTTAAGCAGTTAAAACTTTTTATGGGATCAGCTGAGATCATAAACTGTGCCTGATGAATAGGCTGGTAATAGCCCTCATCTTAGGGAGAGAAAATTAACACACCAAGGTCAAATGATGTGGATAAAGATACAAAGAAAAATCCGAATAGATGGAACATAAGGATTGCTTGATCTGATTTCTCTTCTTTGTCTGATAGATTAAGGCTTCTTTGGTGTAAGAGAAAACTGCCTTTTGCACTGTGGGACTGACTGTGCTGCCTCTTTTAAGAGCTGTGTTCCAGAGCTGTTTACTGACTGCTGACATTGGATGCAGTTCTTTAGATACCGCTTAGACAGGATAATGTTCATCTGACAAACAGTCATTCAATAAGTAAAGTAACTATTCATTGCATGCATGTTATTCAAGCACTCAAATTACAGAATAGCTTAAGAGTTGATTGAGACTCCAAACATACATCCTAAGCATTTAATAATATGAATGTGTGACATTGTTGAAATCACCCAACACTGCAAGTAGTCGGAAGGTTACCCTACGTTACAGCCTTATTATAATTTTCTGAGGCTTGCTCATTACTTAACAATGACTATGACTATGTGAAAAGTAGTAAATGAAACGAAGCCTAAATACCTTAATTTTAATGCAATCTTCATGTATTTTTACTGATTTCAGCCTAGTAATCAACCCTACAACAAAGCATATGTGCCTCCTGTTCAAAAAGTGAACCAGAGAAACAAATTGGTGTCTTGTGCTTTACCAGCAGAATTGTCCATAAGCAAAAACTATTTGAAAAATTTATATGAGGTATCAGCAGAATGTATAATTATATGTTTTTGCAGCACTTCAGTAGACCTAGTTAAACCAGAGGTTAGGTATCCATAACCAGCCACATTGTTTTATTTTTCTTCCTTCTCCCCATAAACTTTTTAATCTTTTCACTCTTCCTATTATTCTGGATCATAAATTCCCTTTCTTATTGTGGTAAATAAAGATCTTTTGATCTGATACTCTTTCTGTAACATGCTGTAAAGAGAAAGTGTTGAAAAATTAAATAGGTAGGAAAACATGACTAATGATGCAGTTTGGAGGAGGGTGGTAGGAATAGTTTTGCTTTTCTGTATGAGTAGGTGATGAAATCTCAATAGACACTTCAGATTTTTAAAAGACAGATCCTAGCTGTTTTAAGTCTTCCACTTGTATCCTAAAATCTATGGCTAAACTAAGTGTGCCTGGTAGGCACATATTTTCATTAGATGCATGCTAATTTTTCAATATTAATTTTGCATGGAACTAATTACAATAGTAGCCAAAAATAGGCATCTGATTCACCGTAAGTAATTATGTAAGATTTGTATTGGATGAAATGAAAATTGTCATTTTTATTCTCGTTTCAGTAAATCACAGATCAGGATCCACCTGAAAACTTCTCTTTGATTTTTAGGCACAATTTTCACATATCATCTGAAGGTCAGCAAATACTGAAACTCTTTACAGAGGTTTCATTGATTCAGCTTGTGCTCACTAGTTGCTATTCAAGCTCATCCTGCTGTGCTGATGAATTAACAAACCATAGGAGTTATGGTTACACTAATTTACTTCTCTTAGAAGTTTAATTTCCTGCCAATGAATATCTGCTGATACACCCACTATTTTTTCAAAGATGGGGGAACAGCCAACTGTTCTTAATATATTAATTAATGACCATGTTTTTCAACATCCAGAAATTGCATCTTGTTCTTTATTAATTCCACATATACAGTTTTTATCGAAAATGTCTGTTCAGTGACAATTTCAACAAATTACTATTGCTGGTATTGCTGGTGTCCTGGCATCTAACTTACCTGAGTGCAGGCAACATAAGAGTGCATGGATTGAACAACATAGTAAAAGAACACACATCTTTTTCCCCGTAGTCACATCAACTGAGCTCTAGATAGTGAAATAACTATACCAGTGACTTTCTAGAGTAGTTAAAATGTCTGTAAATTATTTTAAACATGTTTTTATTTCCTTTTCTATATGCAAAGTAATTATGTGTGTTTTCTGTTGGAGCAAAATAACTAGATGTTAAACCTAGAGTCTTCTTAAATGCATTTAAAAGTGAGTGGGGAATAATCCTGTGTCTTTGGCTTTTAACTACAGTTTATAAGTCTTAGGTGATTATGGATAGTCTCCCTTCCAAACACATACTTCCAGTGACTTGAAACACCATTTTTGTTTCAAAACCACCCCTCTAAGACTGTTGATGCTATTTCCTTGTATCTGTGCTCAGCAAAGCAAAAAAGACTGGAAAAATTTGGATAAAGAGTAATGAGACTAATGCAAATATTTGATTCTTGCAATATTCAGCATGTAGAACACCCATTTTTGCCCAAAACGTAAGGAAGCATGAGGGGCTTCTCTTAGAAACCTATATAAATCCTACAGATGTAGCTAGGGGATGTTTGGCATGCTGTAAGTCCCAGCTTCTCCTGGCAAAATTCTTTAACAGGTGCTGAACATCTGCACCTTTTATACAAGTTCTTTGGAGCTCTGGGTGCTAAGAGACAGGTTTAAAATGAAGCTGTTAATCTCTCTTTCTACACCTAGTTTTTCCCAGTTTTAGAGCTAACTCTGCTTAAAAGGAATGTTAAAAAAGTAACTTCACAAACATTTCCATGGCATTCAGACAAGAGAGAGATGAGGACTATGAAAAGTCATTACTGTTCAAATTAAAAGTCTTAAGTACACTTACATGATAAATATGTGGACTAACCACAGTGTGGTCACCTGCTGGCATTTTTATGTTGGGTAATTTGGGCTTTGTAGTAAAAATTTTCAAGGCATTAGCCAGAGAAATTGATGGTTTAGATTTATCAAAAAATAATCTTTTGAAATAATGGAACAAAGCTCTGATGCAGGACCAGCTAGCCTGAATCTTATACCCTAGAATTATTCTAGTCTAACTATGTTTCCAACAACTTTATCTTAAGTCTGTATTATAAATTTGGGGGTTTTTTGAATTTTCATTGTAACGAGGATAAATCTTCTCACTCTGGGTTATTTCCTGATGAGAACTTTAAAATAGAAGAGTACAAATGGTTGTTGGTTGTTAGAAAAAATTAGTGTGCTCTTTAAAACAATACCTTCCTTTAAATAGTCCAGAGATGAAAACTTAAATTTGTTCTTTATTTTATCAGAACACATTCACCTGTTTAATAGAAGACAGAATGTAGCAAACTGCTATATTCAGCTTACAAAGCATACTCATCAATATCTCTACTAGCAATGTAATCTGAAAAGCAATTCACTTATTGGCACATTTAGCACTCCCTATTTTATGCATCACTCTGTCAAGCCTGATTGGAATCAAACCAGTCAAACAGTCAAATTTGCTAATTCTAACAAGCAATAGCCTCTGGTTACTCAGTTATCAGAACAGTGCCCTTACAGAGCCCACTGCAAGGTGGATCAATGCAATTATCATCCACTGACATATGGCAAGGAGCTATGAGTATTTTCACATGAACTAAATTGAATGGGACACAAATCATTGACTTATGTCAAGGAAACCAGAGACAGCACCTGAAATACAGCAAATTTCAGAGGAGGCTGACAGGCAGTGAGTGAGAAAAACAGAACTGCGTGGTGTTGATACTATTCTGGACAAAAATCACTCAACCACATTGCAGCTTAATATTTGCTGTCACCCAGAGCAAGTTAAGGAGCACAGTGTGATCTGCTTCCTGTAGGTCAGCTTTATTTATGCAAGTGTTTGCTTGCTCATTTTCATATTCTTTCCAGAGGGTAAATGCCCTTATTCTGTTTAACAAGTAAGTTTGGTTAAATATAATCAGGAATGCTATAACTGCTGCTGGCAATCTATATGGAAAAATAGCAAGAGTTTCAATAGTCAGAATGCTTTCCATGCTCTTGCCAGCCTTAGCAATGAAGATAACAGTTCAAAAGGACTGGAAATGCCACTTTTTCCTTTTCTTTTCCTTTTTTTATTTTTGGTTGGTTGGTTAGTTGGTTTTTTAAGGTTTTTTTCTGTTTTGTTTCCATAAACATAGTCATAAACATAAACATAGTTGCTTTTTATGAGAAAAGCAACACTGACTCAATTTTAATACTGAAAGTTTTATTGCAACTCATTTAGTACAAATTCGTAGACGAAGAGAAGTGTGGTTCAGTGTGTTTAGTTCAGCCTATTTGGTACATAAAACATAGTTCCACCATCTAACTTCAAGAGCTTTTAGTGTTTAAACCAGAAACTAATCTCCTTAAGCCTCCAGTGAAATTCATGATGTGACACAGGTTTCTCCAGAGGGCAATTCGGCATAAGAATTTAACTTAGGTGCTTTGAATTGGACTCCTTCAGAGAACATCCTCCTTCTACTTTTAGGTATATAGTGTGTAACCAGCTTTCTAACTTAGGCACTTCAGTTAGCTCAGTGGAAGTCCATGTCCCTCCTGTAGGTCCAAGAAGATTTGGAATGCAACATTTTCTTGCAAAACAGTGAATTCTTTTTAAAACAGTTTACCAGTCTTGAAACCATTTATGGGTATGAAGAAATTCACAAAACAAATGTAATTCTGCAGCTAGGCTGAGTGTAGGAAAGTGCAATTTCCTGGCGAGTGCTTTTCGTAGTTAGTATATTTGAATGTTATTTCATTTTCATCATAATTCTAGAAATTATGAATTGAATATTCTATGAATGTCCAACAGTTTAAAATTCACAAGAAATGCAACGATGATAAACAGAGATGCATGCTATGTTAAATGTATTTGTCACTTTGTTCAAGTATTTGAAATAGATTTTCAAATTGTCTTGAATGTTAGATATTTGTTCAGAAATTTGTTTTAAGAAACTTGTAGCCCCCCAAAAATGTATCTTATCCTATGCCGTATGAAAGATGCTTTTTGTGTCTAAATTAATAACGAAGTGTCTATGAGATAGTTGTAACCCTATCCATCTCCTATCAAGTCCTAGCCTTGTTAATGATAGTTGATACCTTAACTAAGAATTTCCTTTAATGATTGTCAACTGATATTTAGTTACTGATGACAGTTTCAGGTAAGTTTATATCATAATGTTGTGTTGTTATATATGCTGTACCTGAATATAACTATTATTTTGTTTCTATTAGTAAGATGTTCTGCCTTCTGATTTTCCACATCTTGCTTGTCTTCTCCCATCAGAAAAACAAAGTATACTTTTTTCTATTGAAAAACTTGTGCATTTTTTGTGCTGTCAGGCATAGAACAAATTATTGAATTTAGGAAATCGTAACATTTCATGGCCACCCACTCTGAGCTCAGAATGGACATCTTTCAATTTCACATTATCGGGAACTTAATTGAATAAAAATTCAGTAGAGCTTTGTAGATAACCTTTTTAAGGTTGAAGGTTAAAAATAATGTTATTCAGAATATTTCTGCAATTTGTAAACCTGTACACACACACTAATGTTAGATCAAGGTTATTACATTTCTTGGAGAGAAAGAGACTTCTCTGAGTTTAAGCCTACTATATGTAGTTTTACCAATAAGTAGTAGAGTTAAAAAGAATTTGGGGATTGCTATGTTGCACAGCAGTCACTGAAGCCCAATTAACTCTCAGCAAGCTAATCTTTGAGGAGCAGATTCTTTTTTGCCTTCTTATATATAAGAAGCTGTTACCTAAGCATTACTGTGTGATTAATTTACTTCAAGACTTACATCATACTTAAATTGCTTCAGAAGTAGCAAGGCAAGGCAAGTATCAAATAACATCATACTGGTATTCAGTACTCATATGTTGTATCAGATAATGATTATTAAGAGACTTTGTATTAAAATCCAAATACTTTCAAAAGTGACTTTACTAAAGCTTGTACAACATTAAGTGTTGAAATGACTGATATGCTGATTTCTAAGAATCAAATTTCAGAGTACTTTTACATTATGTGAATCCCTGGCTAGAGACTGCATATCATAAGGACTTCCTTACTGCATCTTTTCTACTCTCTTCCCAAGAAAAATAAGTTCTAGGACTTGTGAAAATAATCTCTTCTAAATTGATTTGCACACAGAGATGTGTGCAAACTTAATATTGTCACATCCAATTTATCTTCCTTCATTTTGGGGGTGGTCATTTTGGCTGTCCACGCATGAAGATGTCTTAATGTCTGGTGGGAATCTTTGCAGTGAAATATGAAGAAAGTGATGTTTACTTTAAAGAAATTCAAGCCTGTTTACATATATGTATGCTTTTTAGCTTCTTTCAGTTCCATGGAGTAGTTTGTCAGTACCACGTAGAACCTGATCAGTAAGTTACCTGTACGTGTGTGTAACTGCACCTTGGATTCCTTGAAAAGTCAGTGCACCAGTAAGCTCACAGTAGCAATATAGCAAAACAGTGAAGGATAAATTCCACTGTTGAATAATATTTTGTAGCTTTCCAAAAGGCATTCATGTCTTAAATTGCAGAAAGTTGCTAAGACTCTTTAAGTATCTGACTTCAAAGCTCTGTAAAGGTATTGTAAGGACAGCAAGAAGAAAAACAATTGGTCCAGAGAGCATTCAGATAAAACCAAGTCTTATCTCTTGTGTTGTACAGAGAAAAACAATTTAACAATTCTGAAGCTTCTCTTCCCTCAAGGATCTTGCAGCCTGCTCACTCCAGTCCTGCCCTCAGCTGCTGTTCTGCTATCCATTTATTCTTTCTAGCACCACTTAAAAACAGGTGAACATGGACCAGGAAGCAGCATGCACTGGGAACACAAACCTTTGCTAGAAACTGCAGATGAAAAAGAGGGGAGGAAAGGGAGTTCAGGAACTCAGAGCATTGAAATACTCTTGCAGCCATTCCTTCCACTCAAACATAGCTATATCTTGCACGGATGGGAATAGAAAGCAGATCCTATCCTAGTGATTTTTCTTTTTAAGAGAGTGGTTGACCACTGGCAAAATATCCTTTTTTTTCCCCCCTAGTATTTTTATCTTTAGTCTTGTTTATTTTTGCAGCACACAGACTTGTGTCTTAAATAGGACTCATTTATTTTTCAAAAAAAAAAAAAAAAAAAAAATTAAAACAAAAAAAATCACTCTTTCCAGCACGTTTAATCTCTGTTACTTTATTGAGTAAGCCATTTTTAAAGAATTGAATTAAAAACTGAATTCAAATCTTATTTGCAGACCCAGACGTAAGCAAGTAGCTACAGCAAGATTAAGCAAATCCACAGATACTGCAAAGCAAGTCATGCAGCTATGAAGCCTTACATACCATAATGTCATTTCAGTTGTATTGAAGCATCTGAGTCTGGTTAGCCACCAAACTGGGCATTGTGAGCAACATTGTATTGATTGTGTCCTGGCCAGGTCACGGAAGGCTGCATTATATTAATCAATAAAAGTATTAGTAATCCTGATTTTTGAAAGCAGTAGGAGCATTTGCTCAAACAGTTACAAAGATATATAGCACTAACTATAATGTAAACCATACAGATTGGAAATAATTAAATTTAGCATATATGTTTTATTCCCTACATTGTTCTTGAAATAAAGCTACAGTGTGTAAGGCAGTGGTCTAGGTCAAAAGGAGATAGTAGAGCAGCGATAAAATAGGATAAGGGATATAAAACAAGGAAAAAGGTAGTAAATACAAGTTACTATTTAAAAGGTTCATGCAATTACTAAGGGGGAGAAGACATAGAACAAGGATATCAATAGTGAAAAGAGGAAGTTAAGAGGAAGATTTTTAAACAAAAAGCAGTGTTTGGTTTAAAAATAGCATTGTAAAACCTGTCTAAGGAATAACAGCTATGCCAGGATTTGAAGGAAAAGATCTGTTTCCAGCCCTTGTGAAATAGAAAGGTTGCCAGCTATAACTAGGGAGGATGAGAAGAAACTTTTACTGAAAGTAAACCTTGTGTAAAATCATCTAACCTAGGTGACGTAAATCCTGGAGTCATAGAAAAAATAACTGTGTAGTCTTGGACCACAATTAATATCAACATTAACAAGAAAACAAGGGTTGCATGAAAGATTGAGGTTATAAAATTGCCCCAGTACTGGATAAGGTAAAAATCATGACCTGGGAATTATATAGCAACTATATTGCTGTTGATTCTAAATAAAATAAAGGAGTAATTGGGTTGGGACTTTAAAGACAATTAATTATTGCGGTGCTTATTCTTACACTGCTTGTTTGGTTTGGGGGATTTCATCTTTTCAGACTTTCCTTTTTGTATTTGACTGTTCTGACTGACTTGCAGACCTGGTGAAAATTGACAGTATGATAATATCTGGATTTCTCCTGCTACTTTGTGATTGAAAGTTCTCATTACATGGAATAACAGGGTGTTTTGCAGATGAAATTTTCAAGTGACTCCCTCACAGAGACAAGTAGCTCACTGGAAGAAAAGAAAGTACTGGGCTGTTACTGAGCAATTAATATTTGCTGGAGACATAGAGAGAATATGTGGAGTCATATAGGTGAATTTTGCAAATGATACGACATTTCCAGGGTAAGAAATAATGAAAAGGATGAGATACTAATGCAGAGCAAGGTATGGATTCAGTTGATGACCTGATTGAAGAGGCTGCTCAATAGCAGCCATGCAAGTGGAGCATATTCACTGCATCAACCCATCCTCCCTAAGGGCAGAAGTTACAACTCCATTAATCTCTTCCTCCTTTCTTCCAGTACATCTGGTCTTAAGAATGACCTGGAGCACTTAATTAAATGGTCACAATTGAATACTGATCTGCATAATGATATGCATTTCAAAATGAAGACCACATGCTGTGCTTACAAAGTTGGAGCTCTTTTGTAGAAATACAGCAACTTAAAAAGGGCTTAAATGGTCATTGTGAGAAGATACACCATTGAAATTCATTTCAGAGTTAACTCAAGAAATACACCCCAAAAATGAACAAGCTAAAAAGAAAAAGACAATTGGGTAATTGAAAGATTTTGCTTTTTCTTCATGGCTGTGCTAAAACTACCACAGTTCAAAAGGAATATTAAATTAATCAAGTGGGAATAAAGGGAACTCATAAAATATGTCCAGAATTTGGAATATCAAGCCTTACATAGCAAAGAGTAGCCTTATCCAAGAGGAAGTTGAGAGAAGACCTGCTCTCTCTTATGAAGAGCTTATGCATGGATGCATTTAAATAGTGTGCAGCATGAACAGCCTTCTATCAAAAGACTACTAATTGTTAGAGAAATTAATTGTCTAATTAGGATATGATTTCCTAGCAGTCTGACAGACAGTGCAAAGATGCAACTTCCAGAATCACAGAATTTCCTAGGTTGGAAAAGACCTTTAAGATCATCTAGTCCAATCATTAGCCTAACACTGACAAGACCTCGACTAAACCATGTACCTAAGCACTTTGTCTACACAACTCTTGAATATCTCCGGGGATGGGAACTCAACCACTTTCCTGGGCAAGCCTTTCCAATGCCCAGCAACCCATTCAGTAACAAGGTGCTTCCTAATATCCTATCTAAACTTTCCTTCTTGCAACAAGACCATTTCCTCTTGTTCTATCACTTGTTGCGTGGTTGAACAGACCAACCCCCATGTCTCTACAACCTCTTTTCTGGTAGTTGTAAGGAGCGATATGGTCTCCTCTGGCATCTTCCTGGGGCATTTAGTGACACATTCCTTTTGCTCTAAATGCTCTCATAACATTTTAGTTTTACAAAAGCTAGCATTTATTAGTTTAGTGTTTCAGAGTCTCATTTAGTCGTCTGATTTCCCCTTCCACAGGAGTAGTACTTTAGCATGACCTGCTAGATCCTGTTCTCCTTTCTGAAACATCAGGGGTTTTTCCAAATTAGGATAGGATGACAAACTCTGGGTTCTGCAGGAGGGTATCAGAATTGCTGCTTGACTTTACTGATAACACTTGTCCCTCCTGTTCAGGGTAGAGCATGCCTTTCTTCAGCCTTCTCTTTTGGTAAGATATATATATATAAAGCTCCTTAAGCTCTGCAGCACAAGGCTGATTTTCCAGTCTGGGGATTGTTCTTTTCTTCTTCAGTGTGTGGTAGAGCTCACAAGCTGGATCATCTGTGTATCTCACATCAGTTTCCTGCCATTGGGGAGGTATGGGGTATCAATGAGCTGCTAGGCTTTCTGTCTGTTACTGCTGTCAGCGTGTTTTGGAGTCTTTTCTGAGGATTCAGAATTGCTGAGTAATTTAAATTGCTGTTTATGAGAGGGATGTCAAGTGATGCAGAAGAATATGTGATGTACTGGTGGTTGACTTAAAAAGTCTTGAAATCTGTCTGAGAAGATTTAGCTAATACCTATGCCTAGATGCCTAGTCTACAAGACTTGTCTGGAAATTATCTGTAGTCAGTGAATGTGTTCTTCAGAGAACAATTCAGCCTACTTATTTTAAGAAGATATTAATTATCTTCTGGTAATTGATGGTGCAATAATTGATATTTGAGAATTAGAGTATACCCCTTATTTTATGGTGGCTAAAATTAGGCAAACTGGATGCCATCTACTGTGGTATGAAAGCCTAATAATGCATTTTTCCTAACTGAAATTCACTGACTTAACATTTGGTTCCAGATATGTATTACATAACTTTTTTTTTTTTAGACTTATCTGATTCACTTTTCAGGAATTGCAGAGTTACCATAGCCATATCATTACATTAGCAATCGCCATGTAATTTTTGCCACACACATAATATAACCATTACAGTAGCTCTGTAGTTACTAAATGGAAAAATGAAAATGGGTTTGCCGAGCAGCATCATTACTCATAAGTGCTTCCTTTGTTATATAGTATTATCTACTGTATTTTTCTCCTAGAATGAATAACATTTAAGATAAAACAATTATGCCAGATGTACAAAGTAATTGTACAATAGCTATACTCAGACACAAGATTTATAATAAATAATAATAACATGATCAAAATAGAATTACACATGCAATTTGTTTTGAGGTGCATGCTTTTATGTGATAAAAATGCTTTAATTCAAGCCTTCTTTTTAGTTGCTTTTGGTTTTAATTTGCGTTTCTTTTTGTGTGGTTTTCTTTTTGCTTAGTTTTTCTTAATGTTCATTACTGTAAGGGTAGGCTAGATTAAGGAAATGGCACGTATGAATTGAAGTTCACCTTTTCGTCACAATTTTGGTCTTAAAATGAAGCACAAAACATTATGTCTGCTGCTAGAACTTGGAAGACTTAACCCTCAGATTTGGGTAATACTTTTACCTAATCAGGGTTTTATTACAAGATATTTGCACTGTGCAATTGAGCCATCACTAACAGGGAAGTCCCCTGACAGAACTGTGGTCTGACTGAGAAATGGTAGTAAAGGAACAGTCCAAGCAATGAAGGGTTAGGATTAAGGCTTTGAGTATTTCTTTCCTGTCTTGTTGTTTGGTATGGAACAATCTGCAAAAGAAGGTTTAAAAACACCATAATTCTGAGAGGAAGTTCACTGTGAGATAAAATTTTGTAGCATATGGAGCATTCCTTCCTTTGGCATATTGTTCTATTACTGCTTTCCTTTGGAGTTCTTCAGCATAGATTTCCAAGTGGCATTAGAGGGGGAGGGTCATGAAAGTTTAATGGTCAGTTCCTGTGCTCAGCATGGTCCGAGTCATTTATAGAAACCAACAAACATCTTTAGAAGGAAAAGATGTCTAATAACCCCAAGAATCAGTTTCTCTTTCGCTGCATAAAGATATTCATGTTCGGGGGTGGAGGGGAGGAAAGGGTTACCTATTAACGATGCTAACACAGTTTCTATCTAACCTGTGCACCTGGCTTCCTCATCAAAAACTGGAGAATATTCTCTCATGTTTTCTTTTAAAATGTTTTAATTCAGTAATCTTAACATTATGTAAAACCATATATTACAAAGTGAATTGGCGTAGCTTTTACTATCATAGCTTCTTTCCTGATAGTGGTGTAATTTCTGTGAGCTGCTGGAGTATGATGTAAGACTTCTGTCCAGGAAGCAGTTACCACCACCATCACATTATAGGAAAAATTTCTGTGCATTCCAAAAGAAGATGATTTTGCTGCACCTGCCTAGTACTGTTTCAATAGCCTCTATTCTGCATTTTTGTACTAACCATTTAGTGCTTCGTTTTCACTGGGATATCACAAACAAGGGATAAACTGTGAGCATGTAACTCTCATCAGCTTGTTTTCATGCACAGTAGAAGTAGAAGTTGAGTATGCACTCGAGCTTTTCCATTTTTCAGCTCTCTCCTGCTATCAGAGTTAAAATAGCTGTACTCCAACTCTAAGCTTGAACTTCCTCTTAAAAAAGTAAAAGTAACTGCTAGGAAGGAAGAACTAACTTACTGGATGTCAGAGGTCCCTTGACGATGCTAAACTTTAATGGAGAATGAGCTGCCTCTATTTTTCCACGCTGAGATGCCTACCTATTTTGTCTGCTCAGACTGACAGGTCTGAAAATGAATGATTTTTCCTCAGTCATGATGGATACCATTTCTAGACATATTGTAGCATAATGGACAAATAACTTCTCTTAAAGACTTGTCATATAATTTGAAGGGAAAAAAATTGTACCCCTGAGACAGACATTTCTATCTATATCCTCTGGGAATAATGAGACCTTAGAGCAGAGTCTAAGGCTAAGAGTTGGTTCAAAATACTATGATGTGAGGTGCCCTTATCTTCTTTTACAGATAAGGCAGGCAGACTGTTTCTTGCACAGAAAATCAAAGAGCAGGCTGTAAAATCATAGGAAATAAAAACCGACAACTGAAATCTCTCCTTTCCTTTGAAAAAATATTTCTTCCAGAAATTCTTTTTTTTCTTTCTTCTCCCTATTCCTTGCCCACTTACCTAAACTGTGGTGACCATAGCTGAATCCCAAAGGAGCATAACCTCATGCCTGTGCAAAACACCGTGCTCATGCAGTGACCCTGACAGGCTGGGAGGCAGTTCACTGAGATGGAGAAGATGGTCTATAAATCTGTAAGAATATTCCAGGTTGAGGAGGAACCAGCTTCAGGTCATCAGGAGGGCATTGAGCAGCTGGGGCAAAGAAGAGTTCTCCTAGGAGAAGACATGGAGCTGAAAGGGCCACGTGTGTCATGACTGCATTTGAGAGGTGTGTTCACCTTGGCTCAGAGGATCTCCCCATCAGTGTGTAAAGAAGCAGTACCTTTCATTTCCTTCAACCAGTAGCTGATTCATTTCCTGTTAGCAACATAAAAGGTAGGGTGGTTGCTGTAGAACTTTGTCTTGGTATTAAAAGCTGGTTTTCCTCTTCAGGTCTTAAATACAATCAGTGCCCAAGAGGAAATGCTGATTGATGAATATATGGAGCTGTGTAAAGGTGCTCGTGATGGGCTGTAAAAGGCTATTCTTTTCCCCAGCTCTTATCTTCTATAGTAAAGGATCTTTCACATGTCCTGAAAGCCCTGCTAGGGGAAGATGTCAGGGGTTGTACTGTTGGGTGGCTGGAATGTGTCCAAAATGCCACAGTCCTTAACATTTTGATGTTTTCCATAGAGAAAAGAACAGTTTAACAAATAGTTTAGAGAAGGCTGAAAATAGACCTGGGGAAGATGGGATGTAAGAAGAAAATGTAAAAAAAAAATAAAGAAAAAAGATTGGCATCTGTCAAATATTATTAAGTACATCAAATATTAATCATAACAAAGGATGTAATTTATTTTAAATCTGCATAGTAATTCACATAGAGAATATTTTACTATAAAGCCTGTAATCAGTATTTGGGTACATGATGCTTGTGCATGACAATCCATCTCTCTACCTATTTGTTTTACAAATTGCTATGTGGAATTGATTAATTGTTTTTTGTTCATTAACAAGAGAGTCCTGGTTATTTCTAAGTCTCTCAAGATTTCAGATTGCTTGTTACTACAGCCTCATCTTTTTGAGAATAGGGAAAGATTGCTATTTAATGTGCCACATTCATTGGCAGTGAGTAGCAGTCACCTTCTGTGGGTGATGAAACAGAGCAGTAGCTGAAGCTGGGTGAAATGTCCAGGGTGACTTGGGTCTGCACCTCTATATAAACTGGTACAAAGTTGTGAGTAGCTTTATTTCATTTGGCAAGTAAACTGCGTTAGACATACAAGAAAAAAAAAAATTCAACTGAAATTCCAGAAAGACATTTTTAAATCTGAAAAGAAATGTACATAAAGGCTTTTTTTAATTAAAAAAAACCAAATTTGAATTATCGTTTAATACAGAAAGCTGCCTAAAACTAAATAGCAGTTTTTAAGGTTAAAATGTCTCGCTAAAAACAAAGTTTCTTCTGACTCATAACATATCTGTTCTTTCTAAGCTCGCTAGAAAAAGATTGACCCAGAATTGATTAAAAATTGTAGTGTCTTACCAAGCCAAAAACAAAGAACATTTTTTTCACAGACCTAGTGAAGTACTTCTTAACATTATATATTAAAATATCTGAGTTGTATGTAAAATAATATTACAAAACCCCTAAGCCCTTTATGAGGAAAAATACTGTTTGCAGCCCCTAAACATTTCATATATGTCATTGCTCTGGAGGAAATATTTTTATTTACTGGAAAAGTGTCTCTGATAAACAGACTGTAATTACTGAAATATATTACTCTGTTTTGTTTTAAGTATAGACCAGACTTACAGGATGGACCTGTTTCTTGTAGAGAAAAAGGGAATGGTCCTAACACAGAACACTGCATTCTGTGTTTAATTGGATTCACAACCTCTTACACCTTTTCACCGAAAAAAAAAGAAAAAAAAAAAAAGTGATAAAATCCTACCTTTTGCTTGCCTCACTCACTGTTTGCTCTTAATTTTAATGAGCTTCTACACTGATAACAAAAAGAAATTGTGAGTGGGTTATATACAGCATCTTCCAGTCAAGGACTGTGGTTACCTAGGCTGTATAAATCCTTAAATGCCTCTACTGTGTTAACTGAGAAGCAGAAATGGTAAGGCCAGAAGTTTGAAATTTTGCTGCCTAATTGCAGAAAATTCAACTGTGGCTACGTACCTGGAGTGTTGCAAGCACATGGTAATTTTGGAATTCAAGTATTTCATTAAAAGGCTATTTGGAGGCTTATAAAACTTAGTACTAAGTGTCTTTAGAAAGGGATAAACTGAGAATTAAAGCTCCTAAATTCCAGCTTTTATTGTCGCTTCTTAAATTACAGTGGAATTGCAGTCCACAAATTAAATCATTGACCACGACCCTCATTAAAAGTCAATATTTATGGAAATGACTGCATTCTGGGATCTGAGAAATTGAAGCATTTCTCTATACACAGAAAAGGCAATGACTATTCTATGACATAAACATCAATATTTTAATAACACCACTGAGGCGAAGTACCTCAATTATAACTTCAGTATCTTACAATGAACTGTTTGTACATGTTGGAAAATAATATTTTATTTTTCTTCTCTCTTTTTTCATCATAATGCTGAAAAAGACATTCTTACAAATGTAAACATAAGTACTAAGCTTAAATAAATCTGTTTATACAATAAATTCTTCTGAGCTTCCAGTAGCTAAAATGAGTTAACAAAAATGCAAACCAATTCTGATGGAGGACAAAAAACCAACTGACCGTGGTTGCTCTGGTAACAAATTGCCTTTCTCTGTGAGTGTGTGTAGGCATGCATGAATATGAGACAGATATCTGTATATAGCTCATAGCTAGTTGCATATTTGTACATGTCCATTTATGTGTGCATCAGTCTCCCAGATTCCTTCACATATTACCCATGGATCTATCTTTTTTTTTTAATTTCTTTATTTCCTTTAAATTTCATTAATCATCCTTGTAAATGGAATACTTCCCTTGAGTGACATTTTTATGTTAAAATTATATTATATTTGATTTGAAAAGCAACCTAATTAAGGTAGGCTTCCTGTAAGCTATTTAAATCTCACCTCCCAGTGGAATCATGGAACATTTAGAAAAATAATGAATTACATCTTATATAATCTTTATTGCTACTTTTTAGAATGAATAATATATTCAGTTTGGGTTGAAATAACATATCCCTAAGGTACAATTCGTTTCCACAAATTAGATTGGTCCCTCACATACAAGATTATTAAGCATGAAGAAGAAAGTTATTGGGTTCCATGTGCCCCCTAGGAATAGTATTTTTTCCTTCACATCTAAGCTTTAAATGTAGCTTGATTCAAGACAAATCTGGTAAATAGTTAAAAGAATGACACTGTTGCTTGGACTTATGTATTAACCTTTTTCCTTAAAATTTTCTTCTTTTATTTTGAATACATGACTGATACGTACAGCTCAAAGTGAAATACAAAGAACAGAGACATTTACAGTGATTCTCTGTTTCTGTAGGTTTCTCATGTAGTTTTAGTTCTCTTTCTGGCTTTATCCATCTTTCAGTTGATTAAAAAACTCAGTGTGATTCAGTTTGCTCATCTGATTGTCAAAGAAGGGTTGAGTTATTATTTCTAGACAAAAATATGATTATACCAGTAGTATGAAGTGGGGTGAAACATGTTCAACATAGAGGTACCATTAAATAATGTATGAGTCTGATAATTCCTCTGGAAAAGGCTTGAATAGCAAGTTATGAATCATGGGAAACTATTTGCAAATGATGGAACAAAATGTTTTTTTTTTTAAGTCATTGCCTGAGATACTCATGTGGTTCTCAGTGTGTTCTCTTTATAATTACATTAAATAATCATTTGGGTTTTTTGCGTGAGGGGAGAGGTATGTATTTGTTCCAAGTCACTGTAACAGGTTGAGAAAAACAAATACTACAGCTCAGAGTTAAAAACTCCACTCCAACTTACATTTTAAAAACACAGCTGTATTTAGTGTTTATACTAAATAACAAAACTAGTAAAATCAAAATCAGATCATGCAATATTTCCTGTCATATCTGTTGATTCTCTTAGTGTATTAGTTGATGTAGTGAAAAGACAATAGTTACTTTTTGTGGAGGCTGTTAACTATATCTAAAAGCCCTGATGAATTGGAGCCTTAAGTACTTTTGAAACAAAAATGATGAAGAAAATAATGCTTCTGTAGTTTTCTATTTTTTCTGAGAATTTTCCACCTTTCTTATTAAATGTCTGTTTAGAGTAGTTTCCCCAAGTTATAGGAGCTTGTATTGTGATGGTACCTCAACTCAATTCAGGTACTTAGTTGAATATATATTCATCCAGTGTGTTCATTGCTACAGGTATGTTGTCCCAGACTGATTTTCACCAACATCAAAAATACATGTATTTTAGCTCTTAGATAGATTTCTACTCTTCTGGTTAAGAGCACTTCACATGAGCACTTCATACAATATCATAATGATCAGAATACCAGACATCTGAAAAAATTGAAGCTGTCATCATCACTGGTAACATTTGGACAAGCCTGATGCAGGAGGAGACTAGAATTTTAAACCCCATTTCTGTTGAGTATTACTTATACCCATCTTAAATGATAACAACTGGTAAGAGCTGGGAAGATCTAGCATATTTAAGATTTTACATTGTTGCTACCATCTAAGCTAGGAAAAAGTGATTTTAAGAGGTAAATGAGATAAAGCTACTTCTATAAGAATTCTTGGCATCTTTACAGATCAGTAACAATAGACGGTCATATTAATCTTGGATGTTTTTTCTTGTCTTTTTTTTTTTTCCTTGGAATACGTTGTGTTCCTGTAAAGGGAGATAGGAACTTACTAAGCTTTCTTCAGAGGAAAGATATTCCAATGGTTAGAGAGCTAAAAATGAATTGGGAGGCCAAGGCTCAACTGCTTGCTCCTTTATCTGCACTGTAGACTTCAGAAGAGTCAGCTGGAAGGTGGAGACACAGATTTATCTCACAAAGGTGAAGGTCTAAGGAGGTTAAACTCCCAGAGCTGCCCAGGGAAATAGATGGACCTCTCGAGATAGAATTATGGAAAGGAAAACTTACAGTACTATCACAGTTCTTCAACTGAAAAATCATAGAAATGGAAAGGGGAGATAAAAAAGGTGAGAAATATGTTTTTGAGGAAAAATATCTCACATTGTCCTATAGATAGATACTATGACTTGTGTATCAAGGAACCACGTATGCATTGCTTGATAAATAAAAGCAATTTTACACAATGGTCAGACCCTAGATATTTGCCTATTTAATAGACAGTATTATATTAAACTGAACCTATAGTATGCATGCACACATACAGTATAGAGCAAAAGGATGAAATACACCTCTCTTCTTTCTGTGCTTGAACGTGGATTTGCTTTTCCTTTGTTTTTTATGTAAGGAGGAAAGTTGATAAAATAGCGAGTCAGTTATGGTTTAAAAGTTACTTGATGAGGAACAGCAGAGTTTGATTTAAGAAAAGCTCAATGTGTGAAACAGTGAATCACTCCCAGGAAATTGCTGTTATTCAACCCAGCCACAGACAGAACTTATGTCAGGTATCTCGTGTGTGGAAGGGAAGTGGAGGAGGGTAGGGGGGAATTGCTGGTGTAGGGGAGAGATGAGACTGTCTGTAGTGGTCTTTATGGCTCCCTCTGGCCCAGAGCTCCAAGGAGACCTGTCCATGTGCAGTAGAGATGCAGTGCCATAAAGCCAAGTGTTTCTGCATGCAATGTTCTGAAGTGTTATAACAAGGCTGTCGTGCACTCTATGCAGTTCTGACTCAGTGAGAAGCTGAAAATACGTCAGTAACAGAATGTATGTATTTATTGCTGTGGTTCCAGCCAGATGTACTTTCATGTGCTGCAAGTGGGTAAACTGTGAAAGGTTTGCTAACATAAATTTGTCCTTTAAGTGATAGCATCAGGTTCTGGTGTCTCTCCTCTAAATTCTTCTATGTCTGAGGTAGTTTACTACAGCATTCCAGTCCTCATGCTACTGGAAATTGCTCGACTGCAGATGAAACAGGTGAGGTGTTGTGCCATGCAGACCAGCTGGGGTTAGATCCAGAGCTCAGTGTCCAAACTGGGGATCCCGAATGCTTGGTACTTGTTAAAATTCATGAGTTTACCTCTGTCTCTGCTTGCTCGGATTGCTTTTGATAAGAAGGCTGATGATATAATCTTAGTGGTTTCTTTGAATTTTTATGACTTGGACTTTGCTTCCAGGCAGACTCTTTGAAAAGTCATCTTACTTGGAATTTTCCTGCTTTAGATTATAGGCTGTGAGTTAGGCAAGGAGTCTTTTTCCTAAACTTACTGTGATCATATAAAGTAATTCACAATTTTTGTTTGTTGTTTAATTCCTTGGTCTCATAAAGTTTTCCTTGTCCAGGGTGGTTAATCTATGGTAGGTGCCTAATTTTCAGTATCAACAACTGTGAATTCAACTTGTATGCTGCTATGACATGCTAAAATCTCTTTGTACTTTAAAATTGCCAGTGGTGTCACCACGGATCTGGGAAAATGAGATGTGCAAAGAGAACACTCTGGGCGCCATTCAAGGAACAGTTTTGTGTGTTGACCATAAATACCATTTATTTGTCAAAGAAGACTTAGAAAAAGAGGAGGAGTGGGCAAGTGGAGAACATAGAGAGATTTTTTTAAAGAGGTGAATGTAGTTTTGGTCCCTGGATCCTATGGGATCCATCATGATGATTCTGCATACCTGCTCACTCTGCGTCATCTGTCTGAGTTCTGGTTGGCATTTGAATTGAAGACTAGCTGTTATTATTTACAGTATCAGATTTTTGTCACCATTCAGGAAATGACAACAGGATCATATGGCACTTAGGAGAATTTAGCACGCCAGAGTTTTATCTGGAACAATGTTTATTCAAGTCGATACTATAGGTATTAAAGCTTTCTGAAGTTTCTCTTTTGGTTTGTGTAATGACTTAATCTAATGCTGCTGCTATTTCAGTCATGGTCTCGTTTGAAGAGATGTTAATGGCTGTGCTGTTTAATATAAACCTAAAACTCTAGGGAGACTCTGAATTTCATCTTCTGTCTGAAACAGTTTATGAATATTTCCCAGTAAATCCTATTCCCACTGAGGCCAGTGGAACTTTTACATAGACTTCAATGGCATTACATTTTTCACCCTTAATCTGTGCAGGTAACAAATAGACCATAGCTTATACATCATATGACACGATTCCAAAGTCATCAGAATGCCTCTGAATCATCATAACCAGAATTTCACGCACTCTATTGTATCTTGGCCTTCTAGGAACTTGAATTAATGCTCACAAAGACTCAGTAGTGAAAAAAAATGGTCACCTGCTGTAATGAATATCTGCTACCTGACCCCCTTTCTGCACTGAATGTAAAGAAATTCCAGGGTCCTATTCCACTATGCACGTCATTTATGAATCCAAGGATTACTTTCTTTCCTTAATGAGATCCACAAATAATAAAGCTACCTAATTATTTTAAATCCATATTCTAGTTATGGGGTAAAGAGTAATTCAGAATTTGTTTTCAGTTAATATCCTTTTTATTTATCTTAAAGAACAGATTGAATAATGCACTTAAGACAAACAGTAGCTTTTTTTTGAGAAAAACTTGGAACTTTTGTATTACGTAGGAGTTGTATTTACTTCTGCTTCTACAGTGTTGTAATTACAAAATGAGGAAGGAATTCTCAAGTTTTTTGCACTTCTCCAATTTTTGAAGTATTCCAGAGCAGGAACAAAAAACAAATGCAAAATCTATGTATTACAGAAAGCTAGAGCCAGGGTCCTGTTCTTTCTGTTATATTCTGGGAATATTACAGCTGCACTGAAATAATTTGTATTGCTTTCCTGATGAATTCAAGATGCATTAATTCCTTATCTTTACTCTGGTTTTGAGTCATTCAGTTTTAAAGGTTGAATGCCATTACTGCTTGATTCAGAGGTTGGGGGATTTTAACTTTTTTCTCCTTTTTTTAAATTTTAATTTTATCCACTACAGTGCAGTAATAATTTCCAAGGAAAGCAGGGAAAGTTAGGGCTCTAATTTATTCAAGGGAAGAGGTACTAGAACAGTAGGAAATACCAAAGTCCAAAGTAAGGATGTGTTTAGAAATCTGAGAAACTCTTTCAAAGGAAATTATATACACATTAAGAAAGAAAACTGTATCTTGGAGAAAATCCTCTGCCAAACACTTCACTGTGTAATACTTGAAAAGGCCTTGTTATTAAAAAGGATGCATCACATAAACTCAGTACTGGTAGTGAATGCACTTGAGCCTCTCTTTACTGTCACTTAAATCCGCTCGCTTGACTTTCTGTAAAGTTTTCTGTATTACCCTTCCTCACTGCTCTTTTTTTTCCATTCATGTTCCTAATGATTTCCTCAAGAACTCAGCTAGATCAGTGTGAAGGCAGCTTCCTGTGATTTTTATCCATGTGTCTCGCATGCTCCTTTCCTACATTATGCGAGCTTGTTCTTCTCACTGCTGCTGCTGCTGTCATAGGAGCCCAATAGCCTTTTATACTTCAGGGATGTCTCTGGCCTTAAAAACTCAATTTGCCCATTCAGTCCACATTATCCGTAATATGCAGAGCTGAAGTAGCACAGTAACTTCTTGGTAGCCCAAGTCTGTTCCAGTTCCAGCATCTAGGTAATGTTTCCTGGCTTTATCACGAGGCGAAATTCAAAATTCAGCCAAGCCATATGTTGTTGCTGCACATAGTGTTTTGCATGAAATGTAATGTGTGAACCTACTCAATAACAATGTCTCACTAAGATGAATAAATGCCAGAGTCTGGCTTTTATTGAAGTCAGTGTGATGGCCAGGGTGATAGGGTTTTTTTTTCCTTCCTTTCTGAATGATCTCAGTGATTCCAGTAGCTTTATATTTTAATGACAGTGCCTAATGGCCTAATGCTTTTCTTTGAGTCAGTAAATATACTGAACAAATTGCATGGAGCAACAAGGGATATATTGGTTAAAAGGTAGGATCACCTACAGAAATGACTCGGAGTTAAATGGCAAAATATAACCGTGTCTGAAGCACTAGAAAAGGATTAACTTTGGCTTCTTTTTTCTGTGAAAAGACCGATGTGCTTTCGATGGAGTTATGTCCTTACCAGTGTTTTTGCTTATTTGAGCATTTTATATTTAAAAGTGAGTGATAGTGTTCAAATCAGTTTGTAAAGCACAGGTTTACCTCAGAAGGGCACAGGAGGAAAGCCTGTCTGCTTTGCAAGGCAGGTTGTATTTTCTTTGTTGCCAAGCTGCAGGAATACTGCAAAGCTATAGCAGAGTGAGCAATACTAACCCATGAAGACTTGTCTTTGTTATTGCAAGGAAGGTCATTGGACCAACAGTTGTGTCATAATCTCCTTGTGTGGCAATAAACAGCCTCGTTTATCATTAGCTTAACAGTTTAAAAATTACGCTGACTATATCGAAATACGCAAATTGATGTTATAGCTAAATAATCTAAGTTTGGCAAAAATCTGTTGGTGCTGAATGTTTGTGTGATTTCTACGATTGTCACATGAATTATCATTTTGATATGCAATAATATAACCATATAAATGAGTTCGCCAACATTTATAGCAAACCTAATCTGTGTTCCACTTGTAATTCATGAAGAGGAACAATCACATTCACTCTGTCTGAGAATGAGAAATCTGCATTTGCAAATTTCTATTGACTCTGCCTTTTAAAGTTTATTACTCCCTTTCGTGTATTCTTTGTGCCTGTAATATTAAGCTGCAGGAGGGTAAAATTTAGCAAAAAGAATATTTAAAATAGAGGTGTTCTATCTGTTTTGTTTTGAGGGTGTTTCTGAATGAAAGGAAATTAAGAAAGAACATGCAGGCTTGGAATGTAATGACTATACTTACCATACTGGAAATCAGTATAGATTCCAACCCCAAATCTGTGTAATGCCTATAGTTCCTACGTGGCATATTATATAAAGACATAAAAGGCAATCTGTACTCTTATTTTAGAAGCAAATTGTACCATATAAATTGCATAACAAGCTGTCTAGATGAATGTTCCAGGCTCTCTTAAGTCTGTAAATAAATGGTGTGTTTCTAGAAGATACGCAGAATGCTGCTTTCACTTTTCTTACGTAATGTTCTAAGTGTTGCAAGGAAATTTGTACCTAACAGAGTGCTTAGATACCTGAAGCAGAGTCGGTGCTTGAAAACTATATTTTGTTCTGTAAGGTTGTTTCAAATGCCATCACTTGTAGTCCTCTCATGCTTGAGATACAGCTTATGTCTGAATTTAAATCGAGTTATACTTCATGTATACTCAGTTTCTATTTAATTGATTTCCTCTCCTCTGCAAAAAGGTCTCGTAAGACCTTGAATATTTTTTGCCACCTTGCAGAGAGGCAGTAATGTCACTTTCTGTCAGTTTTAGAAACAGCTAAATTGGTAGTAAAGTGTTGGATAATTTCACAAGAGTTGAATAGCAATTGTAATTAGTCCTATTTGCAGAAAACTACTCTTGTTGTGCTTTTAAAAGAGTTTGGTTTGAATTCTGCAACTTCACAGAATCCTTTAATGAAGCTCCTAGTTTTTTGGAAATACTGTTGTTACTATGGGGGAAAAAAATTGCCATATTTTATGGCATCATTTCTTGAAAGAACCTATATGTAATTCAGACTCTAGACTAAGAATGCAACTACCTGTGTTCAAAAATAACATATGATTGTAGGACAGGTTGCTATGTCTTCTATACATGGAGATGTGAGATAAGGAGATTTCTTTTTTTCTTTTCTTCTTTTTTTTTTAAAGAGGTAGAAAAGAATAATGCAGTGATTGTCCCATTTAAAGGTTGAGATATGGCCCTATCAGCTTTACGAGAGACAGAACTACAGACCATCTGTCAAGGCAGAGCTTTCTTTAATATGTCATATATGAGCTATGGAGAAATAATACCCAAATGGTTATTTTATTGATCAGTCTGATGCTCAACCTGTCTCTGGGTGACTGCTGAGATTCACAGCTTTCAAACTCTTCCTTTCTTTAGATAGTGCTAACATGAAGATTTAGCTTGCAATTTTTAGTTTATAACAGGTATGGAACTGTTTTATCCTTTGGCTGAATGCTTAGGTACTGATCATATTTTTAATTTTATTAGGTAGCTGACTACTCTGTAGCTGCTGGAATATAGTCAGAAAACTCAAGGAACACTCACTGTTTAATAACATATTTCAGAATTCTCCTGCAAGCTGTTTCCACATCAGAAATTCAACAGCTAAACCTGTCGCCAACACCACTAAGACCAAGGTCTAGACTGGCAGTGGATTATTTTTGCTGTGAAGTTCACCTATTCATCATTACTATGGTATTTTCATTTTTCCTTAATGCCAGCCGTACGATCTTTCCAGAATTGCAGTTTCATGTAGACAACTCTCAGATGTAATCTTCACCAACAACTTGTCCAAGTGGTATGTGCAGTAAACCAGAACTAGGCAGCCAGTGTATATATATATACACACACACTAGGCAGTATATTCCTATTTATGTGATGGGACCGAAAAGAAATTCTTTTTGTCTGAGTATATGATTCATATGTGTCATTTTGTAGGGTGTGAACACCTATAGCTGGAAAGGTGCCAATTTCACAGTAAGTCTTTGACAACATATTTGAGTACTGAAACAGTGTGAAGTAGTTATAATTAGTCTTTTGTGAACAGTTCTTGTGATACTTAAAGGGCAAAACCTGTGAAAACAGTTGAAAAAAAAACTAAAACATAGGGATCTGAAAGTGGGAAACAAATTCCAGCATCACTAGAAAAGTAAGAGACAGCTGCAAGGACTCATTTTTTTTTCTAAAATCCCTCTAGACATATTTATGGAATTTCACATTCAGCATCATCAAATTTCCAGCACCCACAGAAGGAGAGGGAATAACTTATGATGCACTGGTGACCTGTGTGACTTCATGTCATACTGCCATTCCTCCCCATCCAGTTGATTCATTCCAAAGTAGTCATCAGAACTGATTTTTTTTCCTGCAGTAGACCAGCTTCCATACCCCAGCTCTTGTACCCTGGCCAGTTAATCTTTTGGAGGTGATCCCTCCTTGCCTATATTAACATATACTGAGTGTGAAGGAAACCTGACTATAAAGTTATGTTGCCTATTCCTGACAAGGTTTCTCTGCAGATGTCCTAATTTCCAAGATGATCTGTCCACACACGGGCTGCCTCCCAGTGCAGAACATAAGTTCAGGCAGTCTGCAAATCCTTTCTGCCTTCACAACAGGCGATGTCTTGGTGTCCTTTTAGGAAGGACACTGAAAGTGCTGCAAGAGTGGAATCGGAGTAATATATTTTATCTGACATTAGTGATATAAGAACAGGTGGGATAGCTGATGTAGAATTGGGTAATGCAAAAAGTGCCAAACTGGCCCAAGTAAGTGCACCCTAAAGGATTCTTCAGGATTTCCCTCACATTGACTCTGGGGGTTTTCCTGCAGGGAATCAGCTAATTTGTTTTCAGGCCTTTTCTATGTTACGTAACCCTTCATCTTCTGACAGGGAAATGTGGACCCAAAATTGCAGGAAGTGAACTCAACACGGACCAATATGATCAAAGTTGAGGGCCCTTTATTCACATTTTCACCAGGGTTATTTACAATTTCTCTTCCTGTATATACAGTACCATTCACAGCTCTTGGTTAACCATTCTAAGCACATCCTGTTCACACGTCCTATACTAATAATATATATATATATACACATTGGCTATTCTACACTGTCTCCATTACCACGCCCCATCCTGTTTATCCTCCACTTTCTTCTTCTGTATCTTCTCGCTTCACTGCTTTGTGCTCCCTCCTTTGATGTTCTCAAGCATTTCTCAAGGATGCTGTCCGCAGCCCAGTTTATTCCCACACAGTCCAGGCATGCCTGTTTTCCTCCAGAAATAATCCCACACAAAACTGTGCAACGTATGATACATACAGAGATGCATGCATTTCTGTGCTGCTCGAACTGTAGGTTAGGTATGCAGAAAGACAAATTAAAAAAAAAACCAAAAAACCAACAATGACCCCCATGGCTCTTGTGCTCCCTTTATGTGCTCCTTTTATTCTCCAGTTTTCGTTTGCTCATTTCTTAATTGACTAATTAGCCTCTTGCTAGACTTCTGAGTCTGCGTGCGACAGAATAGGGCTTGCAAATCCTCTGCAGCTTTGGTCTGAACCCTTCAGTAGAAAACAGTGCTTTCCCAATGAGTCTTGGAATTACTAGATTTACATGTATGATTACATAGAGTGTCTGAAATGGGTTATATTTCATTTTTCCAAGGTCCTTTTCCCCTTCTGTCTTGGGGCCTCTTACCATTTTTTTTCGGTGCTTTTGGTTTTTCCTGTTTCGGATGAAAGAAACTGGTTTTAAAACCTATTCAGAAAGCTCTTCATTGTTGGCCACAGTCTGATTTGTGCCAGTGTTACAAAGGTGCAAGCAGCAGATAGGTGGAATGGTTGTTCAGAGTCATATGAACGAGGGTGTTTCTTTAGACAGGTGTAACACCCACTGCCTCCTCCAGCTCTAATCTAGGGCCAACTACTTGATAAAACAGAGAAGGGAATGAACACTGGTTGTGTTGTCCAAAAGAATTCTCTTTGCTGTAATGTTTTTTCAACAAATCAGTTAATTTGAAGATTTAATCATTGCGTAGCGTAGTGTGCCAAACTTTTAAGATTCTTAGATTTTCACAGAAAAAATTAAGGATGTACCTTCTTGGCTAAATCTTCTTTTCTCATATGTGTATTTCATTGCATTGGTATTGTAACAGAAATAATCTCACTGAATTCTTGTAGCAAAACCAACTATTTCTTAGAGCATACAGGCACATTTTAGCACAAGGTATTTGATTTGCCTCCTGTAGGTAGGCAAAACAGGGTAAAAGTAGTGACTTTTTGACAACAGCACTGAGACAGCTGGGCTGCCTTCACCAATTGTTTGTTTGTGGTCCCTACATCTCTGGTGCTTTGAAGCGGTTTGTGACCATGTGGCAGAATGCCCTCCAGAGAGGCCTGGGATTGTCACAGCCGACATGACATAATTTTTCTGTTAAGATTTGCCACTTGATAAGAGGGAGAAGGCTTCAGGAAAATGGGAATTACGTATATCTTACCCACAAAGTACGATGTTGGCTGTTCTGCTTGGGTATTGCCATTTTTTCTGGAGAAGAATCCACTTATTCTTCTTTTCGCCTTTCTTTGCATCCAGTAATAAAACTATCATACGTGAATGATCCACAGGTAGTACAGACACCAGCAGATAAAAATCCCAAAGATTTCATTAAATAAACAATGAAACTTAAAATAAAGACCATGAGCAATTACATTCTTTTTCTTTTTGAAGTGCAGATGTGAAAGAGAAACTGCAAAATGCAAATTGTCTGTTTTTATAGAACCACATATCTGAGATTGAACTATTGAAATTAGCATATGATTAACTTCCTGTAAAAGCTGTCTTCTTGCAGCAGCCTGTCACAAATACATCTCTACAAGTCAACTTCTTAACATGGTACGGCCACACTCAGATAGTATCCACCTCTTCTCTGTTTTAAGTTGATTGAACATCCCTTTCTGTCTCTTTGAAGTAAATGTTCAAAAGCAAAAGACTGAGAATAAAGGCTAAAGACTCATCTTGTATAAAGGTGCAGGGCACTACTGAACTCCAAGTATTGCAGTACTGTTACCATTTAATTATTACATTTTTTATTTCAATTTAAGGATAATTTTGGGATTTAACTTGTATTATCTACAACAGTTTATACTTACTGTGTCGTAGTTCAGCTTACTTTTTGAACAGCTGAATGACTTGTTAGTGGTGAACCTGTGGTCTCATATATTCAGGTGTTTCAATGTCACAGTCCTTACCCTGTGTAAAATCAACTCGTGTATATGTATGAATCTCTTTGGCATCCATGTCAACAACAGTCTTGTAATGCCAGCCTTTTGTAGACCTTACTGGGCAGAGTTCAGAGATGAGGGAAATATGAGCCATGCGGAACCATGGAAGCTTGATGCAGCCATCCACATATTTCAGACTGTGTGCATGGCAAATCTGATTTTTGGAGTGTGTTTGTGAAGTAACACTTAAGTTATCATGAATGTATTTTCAGAGACTTGGGTGCAAACCTGGTCAGCTTTCATACAGAGGGAGGATAAAAGGTACCCACTGATAGCCCAGGGAACTTGCTTTATGTGTTTGTAATGACACAAATAAGCTCTGCCTCATCTACCATGGCATATCATTCATCAAGGGAAGTGTTGGAAGTGATCTGTGACTGCCTTCTGTCAAGCAAAAATGAGTGGGATCCTGATTTACTTCTTCCTATGTTTATTAGCAATGAAAGCTTGTGTACTGACCCTTAATCCTGATTCCAAGGTACCAGTGCAACTTGCAGCGTGCCAATAATATTACACCTGCAGTTCTGCTGGGCTTTGCTGCTTTCTTTGTTCAAGTCTTTTAGGAAGATGGCATAATCACGTATCTGAAAACAATATTTTTATTTACTGCACCTCTGGCTTCAATTCTCCATATTCATATGGTGAAGTGGCTGTAGCTTCGTGAACAGACATAGGTGGGAAACAGACATAAGAGGGGGAAGGTGACATACAAGAAATGTCATTAGGAGGAGATTCTCTTGACTTTCTTAAGGGGAAAAAAACCAAAACATAACAAAAGCTACCACAGCTTTTTTGTGGTGGTAAATTATTAAGATAATGTGCTATGTTTGTTCATTACAGCCTAGAAGTACTGCAGTGGAAGAAGCAAAATCCAAACAACCTAAAATGAAAATCAAAATGTTATTGCAAATCATGAGACTGTGAAGGGAAAAAAATTACTACAGAGGCAATAAACTCTGTTATTGTTTGTGCTGTAAGAGCTTTCTCTAATTTCTTGGGCTAACAAACAATCCCATCTAATTACAGAAACATTCTTCTTGATTAGTGTTGGCTAATCCTTGCTTGCATCTTACTGTATTTCATGAACAGTTGAAGTAAGCGTTCTTGACTGTGTGATGGTCTCGGACAACTATTGCTACAAATTTGTATTTAAAAAAATAACAAAACCCACGAATCTGACTCCAGTTCAGCAACCTCTATTTGTACCTTTTCAGGGCATTGTACATCCTACTACATCCCTTTGGGTAAAGCCTTGCATAGCAAAGAAGATAAAGAAGAAGAATGTTGTTTCCCATATAGCCATCTCATAGCTCTCAGAACTCCACTAGCAGCCATCAGTCAGTCTTCAAAGCCTGGAGCATTGCTTTGCTGTGTGAAGTGATCCAAAGAGGGACAGCTGCCATCAATTCTCCAGAGAACCTGAGTATGAACCAAGAGGAGCCCTCCGGCCATGCCGCGGAACTCCAGGCAGAAAGATGCATTGACAGTGCACTTCAGTGATGGTTCAGGTAATGCTGCCTTTGTGCTATCTACAGAGAGCCTTACAAACTAGGAAACAGTTCTTAACATCCTTTGAGTGCAATGGACTGACAAAGTTGTAACTATAATGCAGTGATCAATGCATCGTGTGCCTATAACCTCCACCACATGCCACGGCAAGTGCTGAATTGCAGGCCTGATACCTAATGCAGTTACGTGGTAATTTCAGGTAACAAACAGAATCTCATATCCTTAAGCAACAGAGTTGAAGCTCTCAGTATCTATTTCCCAATTTAGAAAGAAAGCAAAACAAACAAACAAAAAAAAAAAGGTGGTATAGGCAGTTTCACTTTGGCTTTACTGTTGTGGGTTTTTTTACCTCTCTAAAAATTTCCCCTTAAAAAAACCCACCTGATTGTCCTGGAATCTAACATACAAACTATTGAATTATGCCAGTTTAGCAGCTAATATGCCAGTTTAATGACTTATGTAGCTCTTTTGTTTTCCTTTGAAAGTGTAACAAAAAGCATCTCCTCTTCAACTGAAAATCCCTCAGAGGGAAAGTCTCTAAACAAGCTTTGGAAGGAATGAGAGCTGTCTCTTGGTTACATCAGAAGATTTATTTTTTTTTTCACACATAAAATAACTAGTTTAACAGTTGCTGAGATCTGCACTTCACTGTTCTGTTAACTTTTACATTCTTCATGCTAATGTGATAGTTCAACTGATTAGGAAAAATACACTGATAAAGGAACCTTTTGTAATTTACCTTGATTTTTAATCTCATCTAGATGAATTTTGCTATTAATTACACCTGAAAGTCTAATGATTCAATCATACAGAATGCTTCAAAAATTATCTCCTTCATTCAATAAACCTTTTTTTTATTTTTTCCTTCTTCTTACAAGGAATTTCAAGCCTACTTTAGGTCTGATCATGTTTAAAGAGTATGAAATTTTCAATTAATGATGTTATATTGTACAGGCAAAAAATGGGTTTTCTAAAGCTAGCACTGTTATGTGGAATTTGTTAGGAACTTTGCAGCTAAAAAAATTTTTTCTTTGGAAAAGTCAATGTACCTAAGTGAAATTAATCAGTTATGTTTTCCTTCAATAGGGAAAGACTGCTCAGGCCCAGCATATGCTCAAGGACCCCGAATAGATAAAGAAATTTGGATTTCAACCTTGCCACCTAAATGAGGTGAAGCTGAATCTCCATGTTCACAGTGAGACAACAAATCAGTTGGCTCTGTAAAGCAGTGTTGAGCGATTATTTTTTGCTAAATAGATTTCCCATTTTCAAATTCAGTAAAATCAATGTGTATTCCTTGTGGAAATTGTGGGGAAAAAAAATTAATTCTGTATTTTAAAATAGGAAGAAAAATAGGACGTATCAAAAGATCATGCTCTCCTTTCAGAGGACACATTTTTCTCAAAAAAGAAAAAAATGGAAAATAAAAACCCACCACAAAAAACCAACTAAACAACAACAAATCAAACACTATAAAAATAGGCAAGATTGCTGAAGATGCTTTCCCTAAAGCAGGTGAACATTTCACCTCAAAATCCCAAATGCAGTCAGTGATAATAGTGAGATATGGTTGCAGACAAAGGCAGGAAAGGAGTCTTTTAGTGGTATTTCATTTTTCTAGCTCTGCTTATCAGAATTATCTTGAATTAAATTAATCCATCATTTGTTAATAATTTTTTCTCTTTTTTTTAATTATATTTTATGCAAATGCTTGGATTATTTTTGCAAGATCTGTAGCAGCCTGAGCTCTATGCCTTGTCACAGTGACACCTGAAAGCACTTCTAAACAAAGCTTCTATCAGTGTTTTTCTTTCTGAATCCCATTTTTAAGTCAAAGTGATTAATTTCTTTTTCTTCCACTGTCATTCCTGAACTGTGACCCAGCATGTCAAGCTACAGACCATGTGAACTTCTGCAGCACAGAAAACAGTATGACTGCACCGAAAAGGACAAATTAATGTCAAAATTATAAATTGCTTCCCAACTATTAAGATAACATGGATATCAGCCTTGGATGAAATAAACACTAATCTTGTTCCTGTTACTCATGCTGCCTGCCATGGTAAGAGCAATCACCTAACGGAAACAGCACAGCATTAATAGCTGGGTTATTTGACTTCAATTTTCATTTCAGCTAACGACTTCTAGTATGGGTTTAGGTAAGTAACTGTGTATCAGTTTTCCCAGGATAAAAAGATGTATGGCTCCTCTCATTGGAAATACTCTCAAGACAGCACATTTGAGTTCTGAGTCAAGACGACAGATAACAATTTTTGTCCAACTTAGAAATGTCACTGATAATAAAGAATGGGTGAAAATCTCTTACGCTACTGAAATGTGCCATTTGCAGACTACTGCTCTTCTGCTAGTGCAGAATTTTATATTTGTCAATAAAATTTAATGTAAGTACATGGTATGGAGCATGGAAAATTATGACATTATGAAGCCAATATGAATGTCCAGGTTGGAGGGGAATTTTTCTCCCTTCTTCTCTTACTGGTCAGTAAGGGAGGGGCAGCTGTAAGTACTGATAAACAGGTGACAAACATCAAACATAGCAAGGATGGGAAGAAGTAGTGGCATGAACAAGGTCACCTGAATTAGTGAAAAATAGTGGGTTTAGTTGTTTTAAGGTACTTAATTTTTCTGTAATGAGTAATAGCTTTCTCCATGCCCATGAGTGGGGCAGGACGCATGTGTACTTTAGGTAATGCTCTAGCTGTGGGAATGAACGGCAACTGCCTCTTGTAGAAGGCAAAATGGGTGCTAGTTTGCAGAAAGATTTAACAAGATAGAGCCTGAATAAGTGGGATCAATGTCAGATTTGCTCCCTGTGTTATAACCGTGCCAGGCAAGACACTGATGGTCTGTCTGGTGGTCAGGAATGAAGTTCTGGTGACGAATTAAGAGCTCAGTTTACGACAGGCTGGACTGTAGCTCAAAACTAGGTGCATGTGATTAGATTATCAAGCAGGCAAAACAGAATATCAGTCTAGAATAGAGAAATCAGTTAATAAGGATAATTAAATTTAAAAACTAAAATGGTTGCAGACAAAGCAGAGAGAATAGGAACCAAAGACAGATTCTTTTGGAAGCCGATAGGGAAATGTGGAGATGTAATGAACAATGGAAAAAGAAACTGGGGGGGGGGGGGATTGTCACAGAAAGATGAAAAATCTTAAGAAAAAAGAGACAATGAAGTTACTGAAGACATCTTACAGGTTGTGACAAGATACTGTGTCAGCATGTGTCTTGAAGTGGAGCTGTTTGCAACACTTTTAAATTCAGAAAACTAAAACCTTTTCTATCTCCATATAATTCTACCTTAGAATACTAGTTACAAGAAAGTAGAGAACTTTACATTAAGAAAGCAGATTTGCTGGATGAAAAATAATGCAATCTGAGTTGGACTAGATGATCTCTCGAGGTCCCTTCTAGCCCTTAACATTCTATGATTCTATGATTCTTCATGGGATTTTACTTCCTGAAAATAGACAGTAAAGAAATTCTTCTTAATTTGAAAAGACTCATCGCTGTCCTAGAGTAAATGAAAGGAATCCTCATGATTCTGAAGTTCAGGCATTGAGCAGAGTGGTTTTTTTCTGCATTTGGCTCAGAATGCAAAAATCTTAAAATTTA
Organism: Todiramphus chloris collaris; assembly: GCA_025345505.1. Lineage (NCBI taxonomy): Eukaryota > Metazoa > Chordata > Aves > Coraciiformes > Alcedinidae > Todiramphus > Todiramphus chloris. Next base: position 5,200,987 of record JANVCC010000049.1, on the reverse strand, counting down.
AATACCTTGATGAAAACCTATTGCAGAGTTGCCATGGGTGCTGCCGTTTTAATTTTTCTTATTATTTTTGTTCTTTAAATAATAGCTCAACTTGCCAAAAACATAAAGCAAGTATCCTTCAATTAGCTCCTTGCTTTAGCTCATTGTTGTGGGGTGATTTTTTTACTGTTCTTGGAGTTTCCTCCATGGACAAGCTGTGGGGAGTTTTCTTTCTTTGGCATAATTATTTATGAGTAATTCAGTTTATAAAATAGATGTAAAAACCATAAGCAATATGTCATTTTCTATCTGTAGCGAAGTCCCTCATGCTCCCTAAAGAATAAGGGTCCAAAATCATCCTCATTGAGTCTTGGTGCACTAGACAACAGCACAGATTTAGCCCGAGTCATTTTTTATGTTGTTCCTGAAAAACATTCAGTAACTTCACTGAAGGCAATGTTACAACACCAAAAATTCAGTGCCTGAGAAAGGAAAACAAAATCAGGCAACTGAACTTAAAATCTCCCTGGAAAACATGCTCGTGGATCCCACCTCTTTCCAAGTGCCCAGCTTTTGCTCTCACTGAAATACTTAACAATTAGTCATCATACAGCTCATCATGAATCAAGAACATGGTGTCAATTCTTTCTTCTGGAAACATTTGCTCCAGTTTTGCCTGAGAGTCGTGTAAGATGGCAATAGTGACATCACACAGAAGTTGAGCAATAGAAGAGCTAGGCTACATAATTCAGTGACCTTCAGACACTGCTGGGGAGAGATCTGTTTGGAGCATTGCAGGTATCAGTGGAGATGGCATTACTGCCTTGTAACCTTGGCAGTTTGGCCTCTGGATTTTGAATAGGTCAGTGCCTGCTATTAGTACAGCTGGAATTTGTAGCCTTCAGATGTTTTTTTAAGTTTTACTGCTCTTCTTAAGATAAAAGGCATAGCAACAGGTGTGTTTTAACAAGAACGAACAGACTAACTATGTGTTAGCTTACTGCTTTTATTTCTAGACTTGGACAGAAAAGAAAATGGTACTTGAGGCTTTGAGGTACATGAGGATTTGAGTCAGGTGGAATGCAAGTGTCTACAGAAAGGAAAATATTTTGTTCTCTCAGTCATTTAGGAAAAAAAAAAAAAATCTAAAGAAAATGCCTGCAGGCTGAAACATCATTTTTACTTCTGTTTAGTCTCAAACGAGGGAAAAATGGAAGATAGCAGGTAGCAAAGAGAAAGTTAGAATATAAGTAGTCCACCAAGTTCTTATTTTAATTACAGTTGTAAATTCTTCATTAAAGCTGTAGCAAAACGACCCAGGACAGACATCCAAAAATGATAGATGGCATTTGTCATCATCTGTAGCATATCTGGATCATAAGGTGTCTACTACTAAGATACTTTTACAATGTGTGTTTTAAAATTACGCTTACACACCTCTGCTACAATCCAGGAGTTTCCAGGATACTTCTCCTACATGCTTCCAAAGATCTTGTCTTATTAACTTGAGTGTTTTACTGATAGGTGACTATCACTAGATTTTTTTTGCACAAGAGCATCCCAGGGAACGGCGACACAGTAGGGCAGGCCCTTAACTGGCTAGAAGTGCCTTAGCTTCTCCTTAGGGACTACTGTTTATTGCTGGCTAATATAAAGTGATAAAATTATTGTGTAGCACAATAGCCTTCTTTTTAAAAGTGCTTCCTCTTGACAGTGATGCCTATGAGTTTTTAATTACCTGAATGAACTTTCTAAGCAGGTCTAAAGTTCGGATGCTAAATGTAGAATTTCATGTTTTCAAAGCAGGTTAGATCTCAGGATGGCTAGCAAAACTACTTCAGTAATATACAAAGCAATAAGCACAGATGTGAACATTTTTCCTAATAATCTTTGTGGATTTAAGGCAAGAAATCTATTTTACTTCTCCATTTCCCAAACAACTTGAACTACTCAGCTAAAATTATTCCTTTACCTCAACTATTCCCAAAGTTGAATTATTTTTTGCTTTTCATCATTTTTTTTGAGGCTTTTGATTTGAATATGACTTTTATCTCTGGGCTTAGAATTCCAGCTCAACATTGTTTCATAAATTTATTGTTTACATTTGCAATATCCAAAGCATTATTGTCTGTTTTCGCTTTTAGTTGTGCTACTGGTGTTCTGTAAGTACACAAGTTCAGTTACATGTGAAATGATGATAATAACATGTATTAATCTGATACATTTTACTGCTCCTTCAGCTGTACATCTGCAATTGTTTGTAACCAGGGAAAAGACCTCTGAAAGAGAGTCAGGTTGAATATAAGATCTTTACAAAGACTCCAGACACTGATGATTTCTTTTAAAGCAAATATGCATGACAATGCCAAACTACTATAAAAACATACAGAATTTTTAGAAGTTTATTTTTACATTCAGTTTTATTTTCAGTGATGCTTCCTGGTCCCATTTTATTCTCCTCTTTCACTTTCTTCTGAGTTGGTACTTCACTTGTTTTGAGTCCACCCACTAAACAATTGCTTTTGCTGAATTTCTTTCTGAGTATTTTCTAGTATGAGTCTGTCTTGAGCAAATACTAGACATGAAAATGTTCATTTTATCCCAGGATAGATATTTTTCTCTGTTGGATTCTGTTATTTGACTCACCACCCCCTGAAGTTTTAAGACATTTTGACAATTGTTCTAATTGCAATCTCTTAAAACAAAAAAAAGAAACATTATTTCATTGTGATTGACAGTGGAAACTCCACAGTTCATTTCAGAGCTACAGGTAATTAGTCAGTCATTACAGTGTGCTTCAGTTAGATGGCACAACTCAGTACTATTTTCCAAGCTATCCAGTCATAAGGGCTTGACAAAAAAGTGTCATTTGCCAAGGACTGCAAGATGAAAGCTTTCAGTTTAGTGTGGTATAAGAAAAAATGGACCTTCAGAGTAAGCTCTGTGTTTTATGCTGGATCACCTCTGAAACTGCTATCAAACTGTGCTTTGACCACAGCAGGGGAGCATTTGATTAACTACCACCAGGAAAGAATGCAGCGAACAATGAGACATCAAAGATGACAGCTTTCTGAAAGCATTTATTGAACAGTGATTGATGAATGACATAAATGAACAATGTGTAACCTCCGGTATATTTAAGAGGGCTAATCAAGTATCATGAGGTGAAGTTCAAGAGAGTCATTATTTGGAAAAAACAGAGCAACAACTTAAACCAGTTAAAATTTCATATTTGCTCATTTAAAAATGACCAGTTGTATACAGTGGCATAAACACTATTCATATAGCAACTTTCTTTTGTAGTGAAAAAAAATTTTTAGATTAATTTTTGGGAAGATTTATGTTGATTTCAATCGGCGTTACAACATCTCTTAAAAATACTGGCCATGCTTTAGTAAAAAACAGTCCTTATTTACTGTCCTTACTTTAATCATAGCTAGTTACTGTTGAGTTTTCATTGGCAAAACTGAAGGGTTTAAGGAAGAGCAGAAATATTAGAAACACCAGTGATCCATAATAAGGTGAGAGGTAATTGACTATTATTAGCACTTAAGCAAATTTTTTTTTGCCCTTGGTTTATGTCACCTATAACTAATGGCCCATATATGTCAGTGACATCTTCCATTGCAATCAGGTGCAGTGTTGAGAGCAGTGCTAATCCTCTAGTTTGCTTACGCTTCTCTCATGCACTGCAAAATCTCATTTGTACTGGCCCAAGTGACAAGTTGTAGTCAGGATATGGTCAGAAGCTCAAAACTGTGACGGAAGTAAAGCTTGCCAGTTTATATGCTTCTTTCCTCCTGGCAGCTGCTTAGTGCTGGTGCTTCTCTTCCAGCGTGTGTTCCTTACCACTCAACAACATACTCTGCTGTAAATGCCTGATGAGCAAGACTGGCAAGGTGGAAACAACAGACAAGGTGAAGGTTGAGGTACTCAACAGCTTTTTTTGCTTTTCTTCCCTGTCAACCTCTCTTCTCACACCTCATTTAAAGGGTGCCTGTAAGAAAGGTGGGGACCATGTTTTTAGCAGGGTCTGTTGCAACAAGGGGTAGCACAAGGGGTAACGGTTTTAAACTAGAAGGATGTAGATTTGGACTAGATTTAAGGAAGAGATTTTTTACAATAAAGTTGGGCCCAGGTTGCCCAGAGAGGTGGTTGATGTCCCATCCCTAGAAACGTTCAAGGTCAGGTTGGATGGGGCTCTGAGCAACCTGATCTAGTTAGAGATGTCCACCTGCTCACTGCAGGGGAAGTGGACTAGATGACCTGTAAAGGTTCCTTCTGACCCAGACATTCTATGAAATAAAAATAATAAAAATGTGCTCTCTGTGTGGCTTGCTCCTTTCATATTACATATTGCATAAGCTCCATCCAGCTGGAAGGAGCTGAGGGCAGCTTTGGAGAGCCTCACACGCTGAGGGGTACTTAGTGGAATTCACAGGTATGAATTAGGTACACAGGTTTCTTTTTCCAGGGAGGAAGAACTGATGCCACGCTCAGATGGAAGCCAGCACGTTAAGCAGTATGTTGTGCCATCTACATAAACAATAGTGAGTGCTCAGCACTGAGCTTTTTTCACTGTTTTGACCAGTTTCTTGGACCTGAAGAAGACACCCACCCACAGTGGGAGGGAGGCATGAGCATGGCTTTTTCTCACAAAAGGTGGCCAGTAAAGCCCTCTGCTCCCCTTTGCAATAGCACAAAAATGAGGACAGTTATTTGGATTAGAAGAGATCAGATTCAGCTCCCTCCTCTGCCTACAGGGATTGTTAAATCTCTCAGAAGAGTCCTAATTAGTGTGCTATGAAGTATTCTATGGAAGAATGCTCTTGGTCGCTCCTGATGTTATTGCACTTGGCGTTAAATAATTAAATCTTTGCTGGAGAAAAGATGCAAGAGAAAGGCGGGGGACAGGAGAGGGAGAGAACAACAATATGACTTCTAAGCATCGTGTCTGAGAAACTCAGGTTTGTATTCTCATTCCTGTAACTACACCAACTTTTGGGGCTATATAGTTGTTGAAGGAGGGAACCTGCACCTCCCCATCCCAAATAGCTTCCTATCTACTATACAAAGCAAATTTTCTGTTCTTTAAAGGTTAGAAGATCTTTGGAAAACACAGAATGTCTGTTGTTGCCGATGCACATCACACTTCTTTTCTGCAGGGAGGGTCAGACACCTTCATGGAGCAGAGTTGCATTCGTGTCCCTGAGTAGCTGGACTTGGAGATAAAGCCTTTCAGCTAGGCTGCTGAAGAGCGTATGGCATCTAGGAGGGAGAGATTATATATGTGATCTTGATGCTTCTGCAGTGAAAGTTTAACATGTGATAAGGCAGATGCTTGGCTGAACTATTTAACTTGATTAGGAAACTGTTAAGACAGAGGTTTGTGTGAGTGCTTCTGAACTTTTGCTATATGAGATCACCATGGTGTTTTTCTTATTTGGGACACGACAACAGATAGGAAAGAGCTGCCTTCTTTGATGTCAGTCATGTTTGTGGCTAGATGATTTATAAAGCTCTACTTAAAGCCACACAACTGTACTGGTCAGGGGCTGGGTTTCTGCTGTGAGTGAGAATTTTTTCTGACTTTAATGCCAGTTAGTAATATTTTTGTGTGCATCTGCATATAAAACATACTAGAAGAATGTGCTTGGGAAATGACTTTTTGGTGACAATTGTTTAATTATTTAATTATTGGTGGTCTCTGTAGGTCACAGCCTGTGTATATATAGATGTCAGAAACTGCATATTGAGACAGTGATGAACATGTTCAATAATTATTATTTTGGGGCTTTTTATAATGCTTTGGTAAGACAAAGTGGAACCTGAAGTTAATACTTTCCTGTGCGAGATTTAATATATAATACAGTAATAAGAAGTTATCTTGTATCATTCCAAGATAGTAAGCTTTCTGCGTTTATCAAAAATTTTGGGGACGTGAGAAAAGAAAGATCTTTTCTTGAGACTTCTGGCATTGCCTCAGTCATGCTAAAAGCAATGTTTCGCTGCTTTTAAACCCAGTAAAAGGCAGTTATAATTAGTAATGTTAACTGAAGGCTTTCAAAGACTGTTGCCATCTGAGAAGGCTTCAAGGGTTAGGGGGGGCAAGGTCACAGTTTCCAGTGCTGTGATCCTATTAGTACAGACCACTTAAGCTAATCTGTGCTCTGTTAAGACTAAGTTAACACCAGTGCTCCGAAATGGTGTCGAAAGTTCAATAGGCAGCACTTAAGAATTAATGTGACCTCAGAGCTTCTGCATGGCATGAAAAGCCTCCCTGGCAGTGACTGATACACGTGCCTTATTAAGTGCTCTGGCTGCAGGTGCACCATCGTGTTTTTGAAGAGAACTTGCTGTACAGCAGCTCTAATCTTGCTGTTTGTGGCTCAATATTCAAAGTACCAAATATGCTTTCTCCTACTTAGCTACCTTACTTGAATCTGTCTGGAAATCAAAGTCCACACATCTTGGCAAACTCGCATATACAGATTTATATTTGAATATAATACTGTTCTTGGTTTGATGTACACTCTTCAATCTCTCATAATCCTAAAGGAGGAATCATTTCAGTAATGAAGGAAACTATCTCTGCATATAATTGTATTTCTTGGTATTCCTGTGGTTCAAAGGCACATTATAAGTGCAAAACAGAAATTTAATATTTTGATCTAAAGTGACAAATGCAAGGGAGAGTTACTAAGCTCCTATTCATCTGATTTCTGTCAAAATGTCTGGTGTCCTGTGGTGATATTCTCTGTCTACAGCTGTGTGGTAGAAACCAGATGGCACTGCCAAAGCTTTACATTTTGCACACTCTTTATCTGTGATGCTGCGTGAAACTCAACAACAGTTATAATACGAAGACAGACTCTTCTGCACTCATCTGCAGTTGAAGAAAAGGAAGCTTCCAAACTTGAAGGAAAAATGAGTTTAAACTTTCTAGCTCCAGATGGTGATGATGATCCCTTCCAGTCTCAGTACTGCAACACATCTTTACTTTCAAAAGTTCATATCTTGGTAAAGAGGCTATCTTTAGCTGAAATTAGCATTTGCCACTCAGTGTGGCAGAATCGTCGTTGCAAAATTTACTGTCTTTGGGTTTTGCTAGTTGTGCCTCTCTTTTATACGAAGATGTGCATACAGGTGCCCATGAGCAGCCTGCAGTTCTGTCTGCCCATCAGACCAAGATCACCACCATTCTGCCTGTCTTAAAGGGCTGCTCTCTGACTTGGACATTTCTCCAGGCCCTCACATGTGTTACAGGTTTGTTCTGTGTGGGTTGCCTGAGGAAACGCCTGTCACAGCAAACGTCTGCCTCATCTGAAGACGAAGTTATGGCAAGAGCTTGTCAGCATTCTCTGTCTTGACAACTTCTATGTGCACGTTTCTTTGTCATCCTTGGGAACCTGATCTTTCATGTAACCTAATGCTTATAGCACCTCAGTCTTGGCATTGTTTCACTGCTGCCTCCTGGCCATGAGGTGAGCATGAAACTGCAACCCATGCTCATCAGAATCATTCTTTCCTGCCTGCCTCTCTCTAATTATTCCTTGCCCTCTTTCAGATGAACTGCAGGATCTTTACATCAATGATTATTCCTATCACCTTGAGCAATGATTAAAAAAAATTATGGAAAACCAGCTTATAAGTGAATTGGGAAACTAAATTGATAAACAAAAATATTTCTTGCGGATTGTTTACCCCATTTAAAAAAAACAAACAAACAAACACACAACCAATTAAAACACTAAACTCAGTTAATAAGCTGGTCACACATGTAAGGCTCAGCTATGCTGAGGTTTGTTATAATCAGGAGATTATTAGAATACAACAGATTTTAAATGCAATGTCAGTGACTCACTGAGCCATGAAATAGAGTATGTCAAGCCCTGGCCATGCTGTCTGCTTCCACTGCTCACCTATCTAGAACGTATGGATCCCAACACTGGACTCTTGGGCTGGTGGGTTGCTGAGCAGGCTGTTAGGTATAAATCTGTAATTCATACTAGTCCATTGCCTAACTGCTTGATCCTCTTGGCTCTTGATCCTCTTGTCTCTATTTTTTCTCTTCAGGATCTCCAAACTTACAGCACTAGTTTTTATGCTGGATTTCAAGAGTAAATTACTCTTTGACAGATTATTCTTCTATTACTGCTCTTATTCTGTTGCTGGGTTGTTTGTTTTTTTTTCTGGAAATTCTTTAAAAGTGTGGAGATTTAACCTCAGCTAACAGCTTTCACTGAAAGTGGAAAAGTGGCAGGGGCTTACACAAAGGTGTCTGTCTATTTTCTCTCCTAAACCGGATGTTGTAATCTATGTCTGTAAACATAAAGCCACCACATGAGTGAGAAATTAATATTGATATTGCATGAAAACTATCAGTTTGTCTTCATTTTATCTGTTTACCCTGCCTAAGTAGTTCCATGACATCTTATGAGAATGGCCATTTTTCTCAGCAAAAGCTGTAGGTGTTTGCTAGAGAAGTAATGACATATGAATCAGCTTTCCTCTCCTGCCACCACTTCCTTTCCACTGAAAGTTCAGGGCTCTGCTTTTTCTGCCTGCGTTGGTGTGAGGAGTTACACCAGAAGGAGTTGGCACTTATTTACAAAATCAGTAAGTAAGCTGATTTTACTCGTCGTGTATCTCAAAACTTGCGTTCATTCTCTCACCAACATACTCAAGCACAGACATGTGCCCAGACAGTCTCTCCAGAATCACCCGTGCTTGACGCAGGACAAAAGACATCAACTATCTCCTATCCCATCATGTCTCTGAGGTTCTTGTGTGGCAACAGCAAACTCGGTTTTGGATTTTCAGAGTCTTTGGTGTCCACAGTTGTTGTGGATTGGGCCTTTGCTTCCAAATCTTGCCTATATTAGTCCCCATAAGTCACAGGCAGGGTTGCTGTCTAGTTCCTGCTTGAGACAGACCCATCTTTATGAAGATAGCCTGTTTCCCTGGTGAGCTAGCTGGAAAAGGAAGAGGCTACATCGTTTGCTGTAACACTGATACTACTGTCCTGCTTGCAGAATGCAGGGTCTTCTGCCAACACTCATCTCTGGCCATGGTTTCCTCAGAGCACAGGATTCCTGGTTTTGACAAAAGCAGCACCTTCTGCATTTATTGCTGGGTATAGTTTCCTCTCTTATTTGTATAGGACATTCTTTTGAAGCCTTGTTCTGCTGCTTCATCTGGTGCTTACATCCACACATTTCTGTTTGTATTTCATTCATGTCCACCTCTGTACTTCTATTACGAGTCTTTCAAAGGACACTTAAGCGATGTGCTGAACTGTGCAAATTAAATTGCATTAACAGATTAGCATTGTTAAATGCATTATATGCCAGTCCTGAGATACCACCAGTTTTATAGACATTGCCCTCCAGAATACAGTAACACTGAGCTGTGCTGAATATCTAACTGTTCCTACCCAGATTATGATCTATAGCAGCTATTCTTGTCCTTTCCTTCTGCAGTTGTCGTTTGCCCTCTAAACCTTAAAGTCACATCTGTATTTATTCTTTTATGTTTGTTGTAATTTTGTGGTGAAGACTTCTGGAAGACACGGAGACTTTTGGACAACACAGCTGTAGTGTAAGATAATGCATGAGTTGAGCCTTCTGCATTGCTACTTCATTTCCTTATGACATTCTCAAGTTTGCTGCAGTATGTTTAAGCAAGTCAACTAACTTAATTGCAAAGTTAATGTTAAATTTATAAGCATGCACACTTCACACACGTATCTTCTTCCATGAACTTGAATTGTCATGTTAATTCAGCTTTCTCCTAAAGGGCTTTGAGAGTGATAATCTGATTTTCCTCATCTATTTTCTCATGTAACAGAGAAACAGAAATGACAAACTACTGGCCTGGAGCACAAAATTCTTCAAATGTGTAATAGTATCTTAAAACATAGTGAGCTCAATGTTTTCTTTTTAAAATATATTCAGAATGAATACCTGAAAAATATGCTGCATATTGAAAAGAGATATGAAGTAACAGCATTGAGAATAACTTAGAAAGATGACTTACCCTTCAACTCATGCTCTGTACTGAGCATTTCTCTCACATACTAGTTTCCAAGTGGATTTGGGTGCAAGTAAATAATGAGTCTTTGAAATAACTAAAAGTAAAGTTTTGGTCCTTGGAATAAAGAACACTTCTTCACAGAATCCTCTCCACCCCTTAGACTTATTCTGGAAGCAATCTGCAACTACAGTGGATAACCTACTCAAATTCAAATGGGCAATCAGTCGTAAGCTGGTCTGGATGCCCAAGGGGCCTGACATGCTTCTTAGTTATATGAATAGAGTACTAAATGGTAAAATTCCAGAAGCTTTTCATTTCACATGGTTATGATAATAACAGGAGTAAAGTGGTTCTGCTAGCTGTAGGCTTGATAAAGCACACATACGAAGTGACGGAACCTTGGGCAACAAGCTTGGGGTGTTTTCTGCTGCGCTCCTCAGTCATCTCAAAGTCTGGGAAGGCATAGGAGCTTGGGGTAGTCTCAAGAGCAGCAGATCTGAATGTTTCCTGGAAAGATCCTCAGAATATGAACATTGATGGTTATGCAAACTGGGTGCATAGCAACTGAGACGTGGCAAAGAGAAGGTGCAAGTAAGGAGGAGTTATCCTGTTGAACAGGTTTCTGTTCTAGAGATGCTTGCCCACTTCAGAGCAACCTACCACTGTAGAGACACCCTTGAAACTCAGAAAAGCCACTGTATGGTGAGGAAGGCTTACAAATTCAGTCTGAGCATCAGCTCTACTGGAAACAAAGCTGTCTCCTATAGAGTGTGTGGAAAGCGAGCTTTCCTATACCGGTATTCTGAGATAGATTACAACACTGGGTAGATTGTCCTCAGTAATACTTAATAGCACAGTATAGTAACAAGTGTATTTTCAAAAACCAGATCAGACATTACAGCATAAATTCATATTTATATATAGCATACAGTCTAAATTCATATTTTTGTCTGTAAGAAGATGGTACAAGATCAGAGAAAATTTCAAACCATGGTTCAAAGTAAGTTCTTTGTACCATCTTTATCTTGTGCTATATGCTGAATAAGCCATCACTGGACTAGTTTTCTAAAAATTTTGATAGATTCTCCATCAGCAGTAACTGTTTTGTTTGGGTTTTTTTTTTTTTAAAAGACAATATTTTGGGTTTTTTGAAATTTTCTAGTCAGGCAGGAATTAATTCAAGAAAATTCATTGGTTTGAGTTGAGCAGGAGGCTCCTGGACATCATAATTGTGGACCTCTCTGGACTGAAAAACTTTGAATCTTGACTCTTAAGCATTTCTGAACACGTTGTACATGTTCCGTGTTAGCCACCTTTTAGCTGTCAGTAGGATTCCAGGTTGAAAGGGAATAAATTGTCTTCTGTACAGAGCTGTGTGCTAAAAGAACACTAAAAAGGTAGCTTGTGTTTTGTCACATGGAGTCCACTATTCCTGGCCTCCTGGAATAAACTAAGATGGTTCCCTGTTTACTGTTGTACCAAGAGAGATTTCCTTTCCTGGTGATTTAATCTGGTTACAATGACTGATTTCCTCTTCTTTTGTGATAAGGAACATTGCTGTGTTAATGGTGGAGGGACATGACTCTCTTAAGTTTTGTGGGTCAGCCTTAATCTTTCTTTTTTCATTTTGACGTTTAAATAAGAACGCTGTTTATGTGCAGAATTATTCTTACCAGTGCCAAAGACTTGCCTACAAAGACTCAGGATCTCTTTTCAGATACGCATATTTTAGATGCCATGCTCTTAATTCTTACTGAAAATCTGCTGGTTTAAAACAAATACGTCTGATGCCCTTGTATTTGCCTCTCTTCCAGCCTTTCCTTGGTAGTTAGGAGTACTATAAATGATGGCTGAATGTGATAATTAGACAAGACTTCCCTTTTTTTACCCTGCTTCTTTGGGTTCCCCCCCCCCCCCCTTTTTTTTTTGCTGTAATGCATTTTGTCTGTTTACTGGCTTGAGGTCCCTTCCTCCTGTGAGACTTATCTTCTTAATGGCAGTCATTTTTAACATGCACAATTTTTCTGTAAGCATGACATTCACTATCTCTATAATAACAATCATTTGGCTTATGATTTAAACCATTACAGCAGTGTACCATGCTGTGAGACTCAAATGCTGGCTTCACTTTTACATTGTTTACTTTCCTATCAGCATGTTGACAGTTCATAACTCTTGGCTACTTCCACATTGAATGCAATTTCTGTAAGGCTCTAGTGGAAATAAAGAACTCCATCAGACAATTGGTTGGGGTTTTTTTTTGATTATTTGCCAAGCACATTGTAGACTTGGTAAACTCCTAGTAAGATACTGAACTAGGTAGTCATTCTAACATGGCATGAATTTGCTAGTAAAGGGTGAAATAGGTGTAGCATCATTGTTTAAAACATCTCTTAATAGATGTAATAGACAAAGATCAATGAAAACCTTTTACCAACAAATAAGAGACGAGATAAATTAAGTACTAAATTAATATTCCAACTATTGCTTGACCAGTTCTTTTTTAGCTTGCTCCACACCAAGAACAATTCTGCTGCATTTGTGTGATGCTTCTTTACTTGAACATTTAGCCATGATGTTCTTTGAGATGAAGAAAAGAGAGGGGTCTGTTTTAGAGGAGATGATGTTATTTGAATTAGTTGCATTTATTTTGATTATCTCATGGATCCACAGAGACCTTTGTTCCCTGCAATCATTTTAGCTGTTTGTCCAGCTCTTCACTTTTCCAACTAAATCTCCGTAGCCAGCCCAGCCAGCAGGAACATGAGCGCATTGCCAGAAAAACTTATCTTAGTGTAGATGGACTCTGGAAACGTAGAACAAAGAACACTTCAATATCAGCAAATGACTAGGGGTTTGTTTTATAAGAGGTTTATAACTTGGATAAATTGAGTAGAGTTTTTTACAGCTGTTTCTAAAGTCATATCTCAGCTGTAAGATTCTCAGTCCCATTTTGAGTCCTGTCCAATTTCAAAGAAAATATCTAAAGAATTTTTTACATGGAAATGTTTTATTTTTCAAAGATATCCAACATGAGATGTACATACATTTAACTTGGGCAATGTTTTACGAGGCAGACAGTTTCTGGTTTGCATATTTTACTCTTGATGAGCCTCCCTTATAAAATGCACGCTGGTATTCTGGTCTTCCATACATGCAAGTGTTAAGTGTTGGTATAGATTAAAAAGATACATGAAAGCTGAAAATTTTTGTTGCACTTATACTCACTTTACTATGCACTTTTATTTCTTTTAGTAATTGGAGTTTGTTTCTTTTGTAGCAATTGCTTGTTACTAAAATGGAAAATAGAATGAGGGCTAACTTTTTGTCTTAAAGATGGTTAAATCTGTCATAAGCAGTGCAGAGTTACAATTTGGTTTATGAAAAGATAAATTTATTTAATACAGTCTCATTTTCCAGGCTTTAATATTAATGAACTTGGGAGTTTATACTTGTAGATACTGCTAATTACTTGTGTGTTATGCTGTACATGAGTACAACCTAGTTGCACAATGAAACCACAAGTCTGCCTTGCTTATATTTAAGGAATTCTGTCATTATACCTCTTTTAAAAAAACATGTCCAGTGTGTTGAGTTGGAGACAAAAAGCTTGCAGTTGTGTTTTCAGTACTTATTTTAAAGGCTCATAAAACCTAGAAAAGTTAGAAATATTTCCAAATGGATTTTAATAACTTTGATGTGGGGAAACTGACTGAAAATTTCTGAGTGACTGGAATTGTAGGGTAATTTTTGCATATAGCAAGTATGCTTCATAAAGAATGGGCATGTACCTATATCTTTGTCAGATAAAATTGTAGGGAAAGGATGAGTGGACTTAACTTAAGTCTGCTTTTTGTTAGATGACTTGTGTACCTTGAAGACATTTTTGATGTCTGGAGGTGAAAATGTTTGGGGTTTTATTTTCCAGTTTCTTAACTTTCTCCTCTTGACATGGTGTATTTTCTCCTCACATTTGAAAGAATTGCTGAGGGAACTGAAAAGAGCATTTCAGTGAAGTTGTACAATATAAATTGATGACACCTTTTAAGGAATATTCTATTTTATACCATTTTACAATTGTAATTCTATTGTAAAAATGTTTCTAAGTTCTACTTCCCATCTGTCTTGTATTCTAGCATCTGAATGCATATTCTTATAAAAGTAAGTGGATAGGAGAAGGATAGGGGAGAAATTTTTCTTGAAACATTCTTGGAGTTTCCCTTTGCTTTTCATATTGAAATTAAAATTGATGGACAGAGAATAATTTGTGTTAATGCAACTGTTATTCAGTCTGAAAGATGATTAACAGGAAGATAGTGCTCTTAGCTGGGGAACAAAGGGTAACAAATGTCATTCTGCACATCAGGATTTTCCAACACTGCCTCTGAAGCAGACAGTACACTAGGTTTAAAAAGAAAAAAAAAAAAAGGAAAAGAAAAGAAAAAAAAGAGCATTTGAACCAGTACAGTGTCAATATGCTGGAACAGCCTCCTAAACTTCTTGTCATCTGTGATAAGGACATCAATAATAGTCATTGTCAACCTTCATTAAGTTCAGATCTTCCATTTTTATGTCCCTCAGGATGTTTTTCATTGATATTTTCCCTGGAAAGAGAAGAGCCCTACATCAAGCTATTCTATAAAGCTTGATTCCTTTCCTCAGGGCTCTTAGGACAAGAGAAACAAATTATTTTAATTACTCATTTTCTGTCTGTGAGTTTCTTTTTGCTTGTTTTTTTTGTTGTGGGTTTTTTTTTGTTTCTTTGCTAGTTTTGGGGGTTTTGCTGTTGTTTGTTTTTTCTTTTGAGATCGTCTCGGGTGTTTAATCTATTTCTAGATGCAGAAGAGCTTTTGTTTATTAATCCACATGATAAAGTCTAAGAAAATGGAAGTGTTCCCCTTGCAAACATACAAAAATGAAGATGCCAAGAGAATTAAATCCATGCTTCCCCTTCTCCAGGGATTTGTCTAAACATCATTGGTGATATTCCTTAGTTTACATGTGTCTAGAGTTAGAGGTTGGGTTTTTTTAGATTCTTGTTAGCTCTTGCAGGCTGAGCTACCAGTGAGTAGCACCATGTGAGTTCTTGACAGTTCTTCTAGAAAACACAACTAGAAAGTTAAAATTCTGGACTCTGGATTGAGTTTGAAGTCTTTTCATGCATGGGAGGTAAGTTTGGAGAATGGACATTGGTATGTTCAAAAATAAATGACTCAGCTCATTATTTGACTTTTACTGAAGGAGGAGAAGGAACTTATTTTTTAATTCATTCAGTGTTATACACTTTTCAGTGCTCTCAGCAATTCTTTCAAATGTGAGGAGAAAATACACCGTGTCAGAGAGGGAAGGCTCACAGACTCAACACTGCTATGTTTAACAAGGAGTTGTGTATATATATATTGAACATGAAGTTTTAGGGGTCCATGACTGGAATTCCTGTTCCTTTTAGTTTATTTTCTGTACAATGACCCATTGTCTCAAAATTTGTTAGATATTTTGGCTAGATATAGAGAAATATTCTCACACAAAAAAAACCCCAGAAAACTTAGCCCAAAAATACTTGGAAATGCAAGCAGACTTTCCTGAGGCTGCAAAGAATTGAAACCTTGTATTAGGTCCAAAGACACTTCTCATATTTTATGCTAAGGTAAATTTTTTTTAATCTAAAAGTTCAGAATAGCAAACTGGTTTATGGAGCTGGTTTCTCATGCCTTTCAGTTAAAAATGAAACTGTACAATCTAGCGCTTAGCCTTGTAAAGTCGCTCTGAGAACAGAGCATCAAACTCTCTATGCTCATATGTTCTCATAACTGGCAATTTGTATAATCCAGAAAGCATTTTGGTGCCAGTCCTGCAGACCTCTGTGAAGTTAATTGCACAAGCTAGCTTGTAAATTATTTAAATGTTATGTAACTGTTAAATAAATCTGGTGGTGTTGGACTGAGAGTATTGTCCCAATGTACCCAAAATTTAAACACATGTAGTAAAATACAAATTACAGCACAAAATAGAAATAGGTTGACTACAAAATCCATTGAACCGGATGTAATTTTCTGCTTCCCACTAGATCTACAAAATACAATCCATTTTTTACTAGTCCAGCTAAGTTGAATTGCAGAGCAGAGAATTGAAAAGCAGAGGCTGGGGGTGCACAGTGAGCTGGGAGGGGACACACCAAGGACAGCTGACCCAAATGAGCCAGAGGGATAATCCATACCATATGATATTATGCCCAGTTGGCCAGGAGACACCACAGCTTGGGGATTGTCTGGGAATTGGCTAGTGACTGGTAAGCAATTATATTTTGCAACACTTCTTTTGTATATTCTATTCTTATTATTATCATTAGTACTACTTTCCCTTCCTTTTCTGTTCTATTAAACATTTATCTCAGCCCATGAGGGTTTTTTTTCCTGATTCTCTTCCCCATCCCCCTGGGGCAGGGCAATCGAGTGAGCAGCTGCATGATGCTCAGTTGCTATCTGAGGTCAAACCACGACACTCACAAATTCTCACCCATCTGAAATGGTTTTCCGACAACACCTAGACTAACCGATTTGAAATGTGAATAGCTGTAAAGCTGGCAGTTGGTGTAACCTTTATTATGTTTAGGGATATCTGAGATCCTGTGATGTTAGTTTTGTGTGCCAGGCAAAGGATCTGATAAATAGAAAGACATCTCTGCTCTCAATGTCTAAGTCAGTACAGGAAATAGTACTTCTTTAAAAATAGGTAGCAATGGAGTCCTGTATATTAGTTAATTTCTTTGCTTGTTTGTGAGGCTTTTCTTTTTTTCTTCTTTTTTTTTTTTTTTTCTTCTTTTTTTCAATGAATTTTGACCAACCAGTCCCACTTGAAGTTTCATTAGTGCAGTGTTTGCAGAGCTCAAGAAATTTTTCTCTGGCATCACTTTTAAGAGACTCTTCAGGTGGTGAATGTACTCATCATCCTTCTTTTGTCAGTGTTACAGGACTTCATTACCGTGTGCAAGCACTTAAAAGGGCAACACCTACTGTGTGAAAGACCTGTGCAGCTTATGAAAGAAGATACCCTATAGTGTCATTATGAGTTGTCAATGCGATTGTACCTCAGGCCATTCCCACAACATATCTAATTCTGTTCCCCTCTGACCCCTTTCATGACAGAAAATGGTAGAATTGTGCAGTTGTGTCTTTGAAACGTGGTGTAGAGCCTGGCAGAATAGATACCTTATAGCATCATACAGCATATAGAGCTAGATCTACAGAGATTTTGAAAGAGATTAAATTATGCTGATCATCATATGGGAGAGTTAATTCGTATTTGCAGTCTTAAAAATGAAAGATGGGCATGATTTTTTTTTTTCCTGTTGAAAGCTGCTCTATCAGATGATGAATGAAATGATCATGAAAGTTAGTGCTGACCTGAAAATGCACCATATTTTAAAAAACAGTTCAAATCCAAGAATTCTGTGTGAACCTTTCTATCATTAGAGTACCGTCTGTCCCAGATCCACCAATGGGACTGCACTCTGTGAAGCAACTGAAATGTCTCTGGCATCTGAAGTAGTGCAACGCTCCAAGTTTCTTGCACGTGTGAGCAAATTGGAAAGACAATTTTGTTCTCTAGTATGGCTTATAATTAACAGACAACTTGCATTTTTCTCTTAGAACAGACTGGAACTGGTGTATGTGACACAGCCCTTCCTCATCCCCAGAGTGGACACGCAGTCTGAATTTGTTACCTGAACTGTGTGCTGGGCTGAAGATAGTCACCGTGACATCTGGTCACATCTCCCAGCTATTGCAGAGAAGGGATGGAGTCAAAGGTGTCTGAGAGGAGGAAGGAGCACTGCAGGATCCTACTAGGTGCAGTTTACAGATGACAGACATCCGTGTGAACCTTGAATTCACGTGCAGGTAAGCACTTCCCTTCCTCACCTTGCTTTTATATTTTGCTAAATCCAGTTTTTGTGCCTAATTTTCTTCTCGTTACATAGTTGTGAGGGCATGTAGTCTAGGAAATCTTGAATTGATTTAGTCCTCCTTCCTCTACCTTCCCCAATTTTAAGCTATAGTTCCTGGGAGAAGGCACAGGAATCTGAAAGCAAAATTATGTTCACCTCTTGGCTTTCTGTTGTAAGCATAATACCCAGAGTGTTTTCGCCATATTAAAGCATAATTCATAATTGTTAATATTGCCAGTGATTTACTGATGAGCCTCTTAACTTTAAGCAATGCTGTGACTCAATCCCTTTCCCTGTAGCATTAAGAACTAATTTGACAGTTGCTACAGGCAAAGCTGCAAGATGACTCAGATTGTCAAATGTCCTTTGTCCTCACAAATGCAAAATCCTCCAGCCAAGTTTCAAATGCAATTCCATTTTATTCTAATTTATTGTTCATTTCTCTTCTTGACATAGCAGCTCCCTAACAAGTCTGTACATCATTACTTAAATGCTTGCTCACAAAGGACTGCTGTCAATCACTGGCACAGAACATCAAGCAGAAAGAGTGTCTGATCAAACACATTTTGAAAGGTCTGCCACAACAATAGAGAAAAGCTGAATCAAACTCGAGGGAAGGGAAGAGCTAAACAAGACTTATTTGTATCCAGCAGAATAGATTATTTTAAATAGGCCTAAAACTCTAAAAAAACATGTGGAATTAATTAATTTCTAGATACATCTTAGAATGCATTTTTTTAGGCATTGATGATAATGCAAGTGGTGGATAAAATGCTAATACCAATGTGCATAGCAAAAGTGAACCATCAGACCATTCAGACCTTCCTGGGGCTGGAAAGAGCCTTGGAGTCAGCCTGAAAATTACTAAAAATAAAATGACAAATGATTGCTCTAAGGGTGAATCACTCCTGGGTCATCTGTATTAACAGTAAAAAGAGCATTTTTAAATAATTGTATTTCTTTCATTCATCTTCTTGAGTAATGATCTTGATTTTTTTTTTTTTTTTTAAATCTCCACAGTAAGAGAACATCTGTGGTTCAGTTTTACAAACAAGATGTTTGCTTTTAATTTATTCTACGTTACAATTGTTCTTTACATAATAGATCAAAGCCTCCATCAGTTCAAGAGGTAAACTACACAAAGGAATTGATCAATTTTAAATTCAAAATACTAAAATAGATTTTTCATTTTGAGTACCTCAGTGAAAGTAATTAGGTATTTTTTTCCTAATCTGAGAGGAATTTAACAACAGTGTATAGGCTTGAACTTCCCCTGATCTTTGCACTGCAGCTGCATACAAATCAGTAACACACTTCACTTACAAAAGTTTATGTCCTTGTCAGCTCAAAATTCTGGTCACTCAGGGCTGTCATGCTGAAGATGAGCTTTGCACATCTCTCTGGATTTGTTTATCATTCCTGGCGGGGCAGGGAATGGGAGTGGGAGAAAAACAGCAACGGTTGTATGATTTTCTGCCAACCTCACTTCACCCCAAATCTTAAAAATAACAAAGTCTTTCTCACAAATGGGAAAATGCTGCAATCCCTGGGGAGCTCCTGGTATGACATTCCTCTGAGGATGTCTGGGTGGGCTGGGCAGCAAGAAAAGCTGACTGGATTTCAGTTGTACTGAACAGGGTTCCCACTCTGGGCACTGAATGAAGAAACTGTGTATGATAATTTAATATAGCAATAACTCACATGCATAAAGAGACAATGAAGTATGGGTAGTGTTATTTTATCTCTGACTTCTACATGCCTCACTGTGAAGTTCCCTTTAAGGTTGCTTTAATGTAATTCCCTACGTTGGAGTTGGTTTTTTTAAGAAAACCAAAAATCCTATTACCTCCATTGTGTGAAGCTGCAATGTTCCCATGGTCCACCAGTTGGCTTTATACACAGATTCTTTTGATGAATTGAGAAGTTGAACTAAAACCATTATGTAAGGCTAAACAAAATTACATATGATATGTGAATATTCTTGAGGTAAGGTTGCGGGACACCTGGCTCAGAAACACCATTAGTCTCAGAAGTGCTGAGGAGTGCACGATACCAACACGTTGTGAGTGTGTGTCCTAAACTACAACTAAGAGGAGATCCACCATTTGAAACAAGCCCTCTACTCTCCCCTCCTTCAGTATTTTCTGGGGCTTGTTGGGGTGTTTTACAGTACTTGCTTGTTTGTTTTCACCTGGTGATCTGGAGTACCCCATTCTCTGGTAAGAAAGTGGATATATTGCACAATCCCAGTAATAATAATTAATAATATTATTTATAATAATAACTGTCATATTCTGAGAGCTGAAGAGACATCTGCTGAAAGTGAATTCTTACTAAGTATAAGAAAAGGTGGGACCTCGAGTCCTGGAATCAGTGTCAGGGTCTGGAGTGTACTCCTGTGACTGCAGCCCAAACCAATGCCATAGCAAGGAATATACATGGAATAAATTACAAGATTAAGATGCTAGAACCTTTTTAAAAGACTCTGTGGAACTTTTGGGATAGTTTCATCTATCCCAAAGGAGACTATGCAGCTTTAATGGCATTGATAGAGTTGAGAATAATGAAAGATAATGTATGGATTGGAAAAGGCAATGGAGAAATAAGCTACATTTATGCATGGGTTGAACCGAATCAACTGAATCCACTCCATGGAGGGGAAAAGCTACCATAGTATCTTCTCTTCATAAATTTGTTAGGCATATTATGTCTTGTATTTTCTCATGGTATGAAAAAATAAAATAATTATTCAAATATACCATTAAAGAAATTAATGATATCCAGAATCAATGGGAGATCTTTGGTAAACCTGCAACACAATTGTATCCTTATATAGCATCAATTCAATTTTTGAACAACCTAATCACATTATCTCAAAGCTGGAACTGATTTCATTAGTTTACCTATTAAAAATTTTAGAAAAAGACTTCTAGAGGAAAATACCACTAAAATTAATGGAAGTGCAAACCCTAGTCAGAGATAACTTCTAATTACACTTCTAGGAAGACAAAAAATAATTTACTAACAGTAGGTTTCTTGTTGCTTTTGTTGATGATTGTTGGTAAGCTTAATAATTCCCTGGAATACTGTAGATCCAATGGCATCAGCATTAAAACCTTCTAAGTTGCATAACTTAACCTGTGATTCTGCTCTACCCACAGAATATGTTGACTTAATAGCTAGAGTTGTTGGTAGCTTAGGTTCTGTTTTGAAATGCCTTTTTTCCCCATGTAGAATTGGAGGCTCTGAACTGAGTCCTAGCTTCAATTCAGAGATCAGAAGCTAGAGGAACAGTAATAAGTACCATTTGGATTGAATAGAAAATGTAATATACATTAACAGTGGGTAAAATTGAACAACATCAGCTGGAAAGGGACCAAAGAAAAGTGCCAGTATTAAGTGATGTATTGGTTTGATTTATATTGGATGAGAAAATTGCTGGTAGGTTTATTTTATTGAAAAATTAAGTAACAATCAGTAGAGTGGGGAAAAAAAAAAAAGTACTACAGCTTGCTTTAGAGTTAACAAACCATAAAACTGATTCAGTGCTACAAAAGTGGATAACTATTGTTTTATTATTTTCTCAGTTTTCTTTTGGTGATTGCATGAATTACTACTGTGTCATAAACTGAGGTCTTAAAAGTGAGCTGGAGACAATAAAAAGAAAAGCCTTAAAATATTTTCCTGGGATTAAAAGATTGTTTGATTTACTTTTAGCTCATCTGAACTTGGTTGTATTGACAAGGTCAATATTTAAGTCATTTTTTCATACCATTATAATAACTGGCTGGGGAAAAGATAGCAATTTCTTTCATTACACCTTGAGCTGAGAATGGATTGAGATGTAAAAGTGAACCTTCTTGTAAAGTGATCGTCTCTAAACAGCTGTAGCTAGCTTCCAGACTGGGGAAATCCATACAAAGGAACAACTAATGATTCACAACGCCACCAAACACATAGTTTGGTCATTGGAGCATTTATCTTTTGCCCTTTCCATAAAACACTTTATAAGGAAGCAAACTTGAAACTGTGGTTAAAAAAGATTCTGGACTATGTAAGATAGTTGAATGGTCTTACAAACTATGTAGTCGTATTCTGTTAAATCCAGAATGACTAGGAAGTATCAAAAATACTGTATATGCAGGCAAAAGCCTGCAATAAGTCTAGCACTTCTTAATAGTAGTAGCTTACTGCAATGAACACATATATGTACAGAAAAATCCTGTGAAAAGTTACATCTAGAAAAATTATCCAGTATCATTGCCATTACCCAAGCTGCTATTCCTCCTCTTTATCAGACCTGTCCTCTTTGATATTCTTCTTTCTGTAATACGAAAACTAATAATTGTTCCAATCAGGAGCCCAGAAACAGAGCCCTATCAAGAATTAAAACCCTCCAATAATTAAAAAAAAAAAAAAAAAAAGTCTGGCAAAAGGGTTATGTAAAAAAAAAAAAACTCAAAAAAAAAAAAAAAAAAAAAAAAAAAAGTCTGGCAAAAGGGTTATGTTAAGAAACAAGACTCTCAGTAAATGGTCAAGACTCTCAGCTTGTTAGCATCAAGCACTACGTGTCCTATTTGCAGAATAAATGGGTTTACTTAGTACATATTCCTCACTTCTTAGAAACTAAAAAGAAAAAGCATCAATTTTGTTAAAACCCAACTCTTCCCCTGTCTTGATTCCAGGTACTGCAAGAAAACCATTCCCTAAACTGATTGACTTTCATCAAGGGCTCTTTCAATGTCACAGAAATAGATTTCATTGGTTTTGACAGCCTGGCTTGATGCTAAGCTTGTATCAAAAACCTACCAACAGGAAACAGACTGCTGAGTTGAACATAATGGTCATATTTGGGGTTTCTGCTGTGCCTGTCTCTGTGGTGGATGTGATTTCCTCTATTTTGACCCCAAGAAGCTTGTACAGCAGCTCATTTAAAGTTCATGTCTCCAAAAGAAAAATAGTGGAAATAGGAAAAGCGAAATGATCAACTGCACTTTTAGTTTGAGTAGCCCTCCCACAGTCTGTGAGCTCTGCAGGGGAGCAGGAGATGGGAAATCAGTGTTGCCCTTAAAACAGAAGAAATGTTTTTCTGCCGTAATATACATGAAGCACTTCAGTATTTCCACTCTCTGGAAATGACTGAAAGATGGTAGGTGCAAAATCTAACAACGTGGCCAGCTTCTAAATCTCTGCCTTCTTCAAGCTTCCCCTGCTCTTGTCTTTTCCATTACACTTTGCATTATGTGGCCTCCCATGGGTCTGTGAATAATACATCTATCAGCAACTTTTACATCTGCTGAGAGTCTTCCCATTTTCTAAAGGAGTTTGGATCAAGGGTGTAATTGAAACAATGCACCGAAGTAGTGTTTTTATACTGGCCACTCTGGAAGCCTGGTCCCAGATTGAATGAGCCATTACAGAATTCTGTATCATTTTCTTTTCTCATACAGTCATTGAAAAAGCCCACAAAAACAGTCTGACACCTCTTCCGAAGCCGTGATCATTCCCCACACTCATATTTTCCTCTTTGGAGTCGATCAGTGATGTGTAGTAGTGCAGACTTGGGGAAGGAGATTCCCTGTCTCCTTCACGTGCCTGGACAGAGTATTTCCTATATAAAGACACAGTCCTTTATTCTGTTTCTTCTTCCACAAAGTTTGATCAGTGGCAGTTTCAGAGCTGCAGTCAATAAATCCTATATGCATACATGGCCTCTGTCCCTGCAGTTTAGTTGGTGCTGACATCCCCTTAGTCTATGATACTGAGGTATCTCCGTGGCAGAGAAGGAGCCCTGGAAGCACAGTAATTAACAGGCAAAATCCACTCTTCCCTCATTAAACAATCCTGGTTTGGAAACAGAAGAACAAACCCCAAACTGTAGCCCCGGCGAAGCTGTAGCAACATATTAAAACTTCACCTTTTATTAACGTCTGCTGGGTAAAGTTTGTACTAGAGTTTGCTCAGATTTTTGTCAAAGAAGCAGAATTAAGTTATACTTTTATCCTTAGCTGTGACTTTTTGAGAGTGTGACTCATGCATGGAAGGGAACTTCGGTTTAATAATCCCGTTTGGTGATGATCTGTGCAAATCTGTTTCCTTAACAACTTTTTAGACTTTTTGGGTTGTTTAACTTTTTTTTCTTCCCAGTTCCTACAGTTGTAAAACTTCTCATGTGGGATGTAGTTCAATTAGTATAGAGAAACACAGTTAATTGCTTAAAAATACTTTTAAAATGCTGTTATTTGTTACAAATAACTTGAGTTATAAACAGCAAAATTAAGCGTGGTGCTAATTTCTCTTGTGTTCCTCCCAGTTGGCAAAAATAGAAAATGGCTAGTCAGCTTTCCCATTGTTTACATAGTTTTGAGTTTTTAATTAACATAATCTGCTTATTGCAATGTAGCTGCTAATTGCAGCCAGTTGAAGGAGAGGGGTACAAATTGCTGTGTTTATGTGGTAGAAGAAGGAGCCAAATAATTAGGGAAACTGTTTCCCATATAGAAAATGATAATATTTTCTTTCTTTACATGGAAATATAAATAAATCTGTGACCAACTGCTTAGACACCATTTAAAAAGCACTGTAGAACTTCAATACATTCAGACTGGTTTATTTCTCCATCAACTTGCCTGAACACATTTTTCTTTTTTAATGAAAATGAAGCTTGTGTTAAAAAGAACTCCATGCTTGCCCTCTGAGGATTTAGGGGGATGCCCTCAAAGGCTTGCTGTTCTTTCCCAAAGCCACTCTGGAGTAGAGCTGTAAAGGTGCAGCAATACCAAATCTGGACTTTCAATATCTGAGACTGTTGCTGGAGTTCCTCTGAGTCTTTCCAAGAATGAGTGTAAGTACATATGAGCATTCCCAGAGTGTTTTAGTGCCTTAATTATTTGTAATTAAAATGATGACTGTTTAGGAACAAGTATTTCTATTTATTTTCCTCCAAACTGGAATGTTTTTATCAAGGAAAAAAAAATAAAGTCAATGGTTTTGGCAAATATTCAGATGATAGGCCTGGCTCTAACCACGCTTTACTATTATATATAACTGCAGGGGAATCTGAGGCAAAAAGAACCATTAATTTTGACTTTTTCTGCAAACCTAAGCAACAGAACCAAACCTAATTACAGAACTGAGTTTTGTCCCAGCCGTATAATCCGCTGTGCAAATTTTACTTTTCTTCGCACTTCCACTGCAGCCAAATGTGGTAAAGGTTATTAAATATTCTAATCTCGTAAAATAAAAAGGAACAAAAACGGGTGCTGTTAAGATGACTAGGTTCTCTTCAAACACAGCAAGATTTACTTTATGCTAGAATGAACTATGATTGAGAAGGTTTGACTGTATTATTAGGAATCTTTAATTGCAAAAGGAGAAGCAGCTATGTATTTTGTAAAATGTAATCGAAATCATTTGCAGTAGCAAATTAAATATATTCATGAGTAAAGTTCCAAATATTTTATCTGTTGACCTTTACCGTGCACTGCAGAATTTCAGCATTGGTGCTATTGTATAACTTTAGGAACAACAGTGCTGAAATGTGTGGGCTTGATTCTGGTTTCACTTGCATATAATGTAATTCTTTTGAACTCTGGAAGCGACTCTCGATTGTCAATGCTGATGGCTAATTGGAATGATGCCTTATGGCTCGAAGATTGCCCTTATGCTCACAATAATACTAATTTCTGAAATTAATAAAAAGGACAATGGTTATTGATCTGTTTCAAATTACATGCTCTCTGTGCTTTTCTAGGCTTGGCACCCGAGTCGGGGAAAGGGGTGATGAATTGATGGTAGGATTAAATAGCTCCTTGTAGGTAAGAGTTTTTTCCTTTAATCTTCCAAATTAGGGTTACTAGTGAAATCTCGATTCTTTTTATTTTTCTCTAAAACAGTGCCAGATTTGTTCATAGTGTTTCCCTAGAAGGTACAGTAGAGAACATGTTTATTGTCCTAAGACACATCTCGACACATCTAGTACGCGTATGAGAGTCACGTATTGTTCTCTCCTCCCACTTTCAGAAAAGTAAAGAAATACAAGTTTGTAATGCATTGAAGAAGTCAGAAGAATAATGTAGATTGTGTGCCCAGTACAGAGCCCGAATCTGAGATCAAAATCCAGTTTTGTAATGTATTGAAGGAGGCAGACCCTGCATCTCAGATTAGTGAATAGTATAAAATGTTTGCATGCGTAGGTAAAATGTATGTCCATGATATATTAATAAGAAAAAAGATCCTAAAATCGTCTTTTCTAAAAACACATAATACATCTTTTCTTCAAGCAGTGTGCACAAACTCAACAAAGTAACATATCAAGTGTACCTGCATGAGCACCAGTGGCATAAAACAGGCTCCATCTGTTTTTGAGCTGACAGAGAATGTCTGCGTGTTTGGGATGCACCAAGAAATTCATGAAAAGGAGATCAATTAAAGGTTATTAAATGCAAAGACATCTCCTCTAAGTCTGGAAGTCTGACTTGCAAAGTACTGGTAGCTCTGAGAATAATTTCTTCATGTTTGGCCTGTTCATGTTTCTTCTGCTGTGAGGTCAGCACATGTTAAGGAGTAGTTGAAGTTGTCATGCATGAATAAGAGAATTCAATTTTAATGTGTACTGTCTATTTTTCACCTTGCGCTGGGGAATTTTTGCAGATACTCCACTACAAGAAAAGAAGCTTTGAGTTTAGAGTTCTGTTCCAAACCAACATATTTAAATTCCCTTTCCGTATCTCTTCTGTTTTTATAAAAGTAAGCTTGGCCAGGTGTCACAAAGAGAATACTTAATGGGGACATAAAGTTTTATACCCTAATAATTTGTTCTTTAATTCAAACTCTGGGATGGAAACCATCTCAGTTGAAGCTAAGATGCTGTAGATCTGTCTTATAAGCAAGTCCAAATCTAGACCCTTATATATTTTTAATATTAGCTATTTCCTCAATGATTTTCCACCTTTTTTTCCTACAGTGTATTATGCCAAGCTTGTTAGCCCATCATACTGAAATAAGCTCAAAACTTCCTTCCTTTTTTGTGTTCATTTAGCAGCAGTACCAAGAAAAGACTGTAGGTGTAAGCTGTAACCTAGGTTCTCCTACTGTTTTTTCAGATCTGGCTGGAGCCTGGCATTGCAGTAGCAGAGTGATGACATCACACAGAGGATACAAATGGTTTTGTCATCGAGCAGGAAGCTCTGAAGAAAAATCGTTGCTGCAGACTTCAGCATTTCTGATTCTGCCATGTTGGGGCCAAGTGACATCTACCTTCAGAAAACTTTCGTGCTGTTGTTGGCTACATAGTGCTTAGCACAGTGCCATTAATAAGGCAGTTGTCATCTGTGACAGAACACTGGTGTTTTTAGTAAGATTTAAGTCAGTCTGGTGCTACAGAAGAATGTCCTGATTGAACTGTGTTCAGTAGTTTATCTGAGGATAATAGATCCTGAAAAAAAAATCCTAAAATGACCACTAATGCTGTTTTTCAGGAGGGTTAGTTCTCCTATTTACAGGCTATGAAGAGGGGTGATGGATTGCTTTTGGACAGACAATGAAACAACTCTTAAAACACCCTAATGACCTCAGAATGCTACTTTGCCCCCCTTTTTCTCATTCTTTATGATTCCAGTCTCTTTTGAGTGAAAATGCTACAATGAAATATATTATCCCTTTTATCCAAATGACAGAGATAGAACACTTACCAAGCAATTTAAGGGACACAACTGAACCTAATCACTCCTGAAATCAAAAAAAAGTAAAGGGAAAATTCTTTTTTCCCTCCTTTTCCCTGGTAATGAATGTGAATACTTAGTTTTGGACGCCTTTCACCATTCTGCCTCAATAAATGAGCATAGGCAAGAAATAGATCTTCACATCGCTACGCTGCTCCCAGCTTACTACTGCCGCTCCTTTATGCTCTGCTTCATTTCTCTACTGTGTCACCAACTTTTTAAGTGGGTTTGCAACAGTGGTTATCAATTGGTTCAGTTTTCAGAATAGTTCTTCTGTAACTATGCTGATGAAAAACTCAGCGTGAGGAGAAAAAAGAGCTTGTGTTTCATGTGAGTCGATATTCTTGATATACAACAGAATACCTTATGTATTGTTGCCAGTTTTGCTGTCTGCATAAATGCATCATTCAGCATTTTGCACAACAGATTCTTAGGACCATGACTGCTGTTCTGCTCACAGGGTAATTAGTAGCTTAACTATCAACGGGTTAGAGACAGGACAATTTAAGGGGGTCAAAACTGCTTGTAAATCAACATGGTTGAATGCCTTATTTAAGCGAAGGTAAGGAATGCATAGGATTTTTGCTGCAGTCTGACCCAGGCATGGGCTTTGTTAGCACTGTTGAAGCTAGAACCCTTCTGGCTGGTATCCACAAGCAGAAAGCAAAAACAAAGAGTGCCCAAGTACAATGATGCAATATCTTCTGCCAGACCTTGTTCCTGTAGAAGGGGTTTTGTTTCATCTGGCTTTGCGGTGAGCGAATGATGGCCACCAGCAGCACCAGAATGCAGATGGTAAGAAGATAACAAGGTGCTGCGTCAATCAATTCACACTATTTTGCATACTTCAGTAACCTGTGGAAATTGGTGCAAAGAACACTACTGACAATTTAGAGCAGATTAAGCAACACTTGTATAATAGACTATGAGACAACCTTTTAGCAGTTTCCTGGCAGGAAGGAAGCTATTTGGAGGGAACATGTCCACAATACACTGTATTTGATTAATTTAAATTGCAAAGGAATCAGCAAATGGAACGGTTTTCTTTTTCTTTTCTTTTTTTAACATCCCAAATCAAGGGAAGAATTCAGATGCTGTAATAAGATTTTTCTCAAAAGCCTAAGGGATAAAGGAAATGGTTAATTGATACAGCAGCATCTTTGCAATTCAGATGGCTTCTAATGATGAATAGGAACACCCAGAAACACTTATTTTGTTTTATTTTCACTTTTAACATGTCTTTGTAATAAACAAGCTCTATGAATAAATGTACCTGATGAAACAGTGAAATATACTATGTGCTACTGAGAATGCTTCTCCCTCTGCAGTATAGTAGCTGGAAAATTATGATACAACCACAGTGACATAGTTCCCCCCCATGGAGCATTTTTGCAACAAGACAAGTTAAAAGTAAGAATAAGATAAAATGTTATTATAGGGCCATTGATCTTCTGTTACCTAAAAGGAGTGACTATAGGTGTCACAGCTGACAAAGTGCTAAGCTATCCCAGCCTATGCAAAGCTCAGTACAAAACAGTGGAAAAACAGCTTTATCAGATCTTTTCCCAATTTAAGGGGAAAGAGAGTGAAGGTGTCCTTTAGAACCAACAGGAGAATAAAAGCCACCAGGTTCCCAAACAAAACAAAGCTTAGATGACAGCTGCAAGTGCATATGAAAATATAAATTCTTTTTTTTTTTTTTTTTTGAAATTGCTTTGAAGCATCAAGTCTAATAGCCAAGTAATATCATGGAGTCAGATTTTATTACCTAGTTATAAAGTCCTAATACAGAGGTTCTGAAATAGAAGCGTTGACACAAAATTATCGATAAGAGACTCTAACTGTGCTTCTGGAATGGTGGAATTCAGAGCTGAGAGACAGGCTGTTGCAGGAGCTTCCTACAGACCAACAGCAGCACTGTGCCTTGGCGACACTGGACTCTGCTGCTCACCCTACTGTCTTGTAACGGACTGACATATACGAGCACAAAATCCTAATGCCACCATCCTAGCATGATTGGCAGTGCAATTTTGTTTCTATGCTACTCAATGATAATAACAATAATAATAATAGATTATTTCCTTATGGAGTTTGTGTTGAGCTTTCTTTTTCCCCTTTGCCCTTGGTTTTCCTTCCTCTCCCAGACCCCATGTGTCTTATACTGCAGAGGTACAGCAAGTCAGTACAAGGCATACCTCAGGGTTGATTTTTCCTTTTCTTGACTACCAAATCATGTGGTACGTCTCTTTGAATCAGTCTTCTTTCTGTTTTGAATAAAGTTTTAAAAGATTTAGTCAGACGCTTACATAGACCACTTGTGCCACATTCAGCACTGACAGCTTTACCAGAGTTAGAAGTAGAGCAATCCGCTGACGTAAATAATTTGGAAGTAAACTGACAAATTCTATCTATTTTGATTTATCTTGTTTTCCTACTCATGAATCATTCAGGAACTGACTGAATAGTCTCAGAACATACCTTATTTTTTCTCAGACAAGACTTGTTTGCAAACTCCTCTTTCTGCCACCTAGTCAGATGACTTGTTACCATTTACTATGATTTCAGTGAAAAAGTGGAAACTAGTGGCTCAAATGATTCTTCTCCTTTCTTCTCCAGAGCTGTGATTACAGAGGTGATTCTTGTTGAAGAAAAATGCCATAAGGGTGCCCATGTGTACTCTCTGTTGAAGGAACTCTGCTTTAGGAAGAAGTATTGCTGTATAATATCATAGAGCACAGAAATAAGTCCTGAAATGCGAAGAGCTTGTTTAGTCCTCCCACACTACCCATCAGAGGCAGGATTAGCCTCTTGCATCATTCTGACACCTTTGTCCAGCTCAGGCATTCTCAAAGAGAGCACCCAGCAGTCTGCTATGCCATGGGAGCACAGAAATGTGGTGACAAACCCAAGTGCCTGGCCAGAGCTCGTAGCTGATGGGCAC
The DNA here is from genome assembly GCA_025345505.1 of Todiramphus chloris collaris. NCBI lineage: Eukaryota > Metazoa > Chordata > Aves > Coraciiformes > Alcedinidae > Todiramphus > Todiramphus chloris. Next base: position 5,170,365 of record JANVCC010000049.1, on the reverse strand, counting down.
CGAGGCATCAGATGTGTCCTGTGAAAAGCTCAGCAAGCAACGTAGGACTGCTGCCCAGGGTGAGGGCATCTTGTGGGAACTGGAAGTGACTGCCAATGATTTTGATTCGGTTATCAAGATACTGGCCTAATCTAATCTTAAAGCTCTCCAGCGGAAGGGATTTTATATCGCTGAATCAGGCAGTCTATTACAGTGCTAACCTCTTGTTTGTTACAGAGGTTTTTTTTTCCACTGCCCCTCTGTATAAACCTTTGCACAGGAATGGGCCAAGCTACCAGGATTTAGTCCAAAGAAGGTGGGTGTTGTCTGAGGCACCATTAAGTATAACACTACCTTTAGACTCTGGCACTGATGTTACTGAAGTCTTTCCAAGCTTCTTTTGGTTTATTTTTCAAAGTCTTACCAGAGTGTTTCTTGTGAGCACAAAACAGGTGTATTTCCTTTTACTGTGCTTGACCAACCTGTGGGTAAAGGAAGGATAAGCTTGCAGCCAGTGTGCAGAAACACCCTACCCTCTCTTTATCAATCTATTTGCCAACTAAAATAAATAGCACTGGCATGTAAAGAGCACAGGAAATAAATGTCAGAACAGAGGTGGTAGTGACCCAGCCTGGCGGCTGCTCTCTAGCAAACGCTTTCCACCAACAGTCCTCCTAACACCTGCTTTGTGGACCATGCCACCCACTAGTTCTTGCTTGTTATTGAGGAGATTCTCAGGAAAACAAACAGCTGGTGAGTTCTGACAACAAACACAACATCTTGAACGTTCATTTTGTAGCGCTGTTGTGTGTTTCTGTGCCAACTGTGTTTTCTTTGCCTTAGAGGAAAAAACACCTCAAGGTAATATAGGTGAGTTTTCTTATGGTTTCCAAAAGATGGCATATCTATCTGTATTCTTCCACATAGGTTATGATTTACTTGATGTGTAGAAGCAGAATGGTCAGGTTTTTATTTGCATCAATATTATTTAAACACAGATGTTAATCTATGGACAGCATCTCTTAGAAGGTTGCGTCTAAAAGAGAAATGTCTGATAAAGCTTCTTTGGATAAGTAGCCATCATTGAGGAACTAATAAGGATCTTTTAACTTCTCATGTGCTTACAAAGAGCTCAAATAGAAGGGATTTACAAACCCCAAGTCATACGATTACAGAATTTTTTTTTTTTTTATGTTTATCCTAGCAGAAAACCAATCATTGTTAATTATTAACAGAGTGTCTTTTCTTGGCAGGAATATTATCAAAGTACAAGGAGAACTGTTATTTGTGGGCATTCCTCTGTATGGGAAGAACTGATGCTCAACATTTATATTCAGTTGTTTCATTTATGTCTCTATGGCATCTCATTTGAGGAAATGTATTTGGGTGTAATTTTTCATCCATTTTAGGATCGGAAATTTTGTTTACACATTAGCGCTTAGACAAAGAAAAATACACTTTTGTTGGGTGACAAACATATACATCCTCATGGCAAATGAGCTTTCTTATCTCATGCCTGTCCCTAGTATTAAATGCCAGATATGAAATGGAGAAGTCAGCAGCCAAAGACTGTGCTGAAGTGAAATCCAGTGTGAGACCACCCCTATCATTTTCAAGTGTTCAAGATAATTCAAGCATATCTGTTGCAGTGGAGCAGTAACATTTGTACTATGTTCAGCTTGAGTAAAAGATGTGTTTGTAGACTTTCATATTAACTCCAGCAATCCAAGCTTTGCATTTATACCCTCTATGTGCTTTTCAGATAGTACCGTTGGGTTTGTTTTGGGTCCTTTTCATAAAAAAAAAGGTTCTTTCTGGTCAATGAGATTAAGCAAATTGACACAAAATTAAAAGTAATTAAATAATGTGATTATAAATTGGTGATCCTTAGAGAACAGATGATAAAAAATGAAAATAAATTATGTCAAGATGCAGTCTGAACTAAAATAAATTATTGTAGCTTTTGGCTGCCAGTAGCCAGCTACCAGCTGAGTCAAGATGCACCCTCATCTCCTGCTTGCTGCCTTTGAACAGCAGTTATGGATTAAGTCTGACAGTGTGAAAATAAATGGAAGTGTGTAGCTGAAGCCAAGCATTTATCAAGCCTGGTTGTACTCTATGCAAGGCAAGTCTGATACAATTTAATAAGATAACAGAAAACTTAACACTGTCTCCAGGATGTCAAAATATGGATTTATGCCCTGCACCAATGCTAGTACTGTTAACATGATTAATTCTAAGCTATTTCAAGTTTTGGGTTTAGCACCCATAAGTCAGTGATGCAGTGGGAATAATTTTCAGATACAGAACCAAATACTATGCCTACATATAGCAGGAGTATTCAGAACCATCAGGTACCATAAAATGGAGACAAAAGCCAGAGAAAGCATTGGGATAACGGGTCTTCTCTCTCATTATAGGTTATATTGTGCTTTGCATTGTTCAAATGCTTTGTTTCAAGAAGTTTAGGAACTAAACCTGTGACTGGAGGAAGAGAGACCAACAATAAACTAAAAGAACATTTTCTTACCTTTTTTTTGCTGCCTGTTTGAAATTGGAGATGTCTTTCACAGACCCTCTGTTCGTGCCATCTAAACTGAGCAAGCTTGAGATGCCTTCACCAACAAGAGCTTTTTTTCTGTCACTCATCTAATATCCGCGCTGATTACCAGACCTGCAACTAAAGTAACTTCCTACCTTGTGGATTTGGTGACTTTTTGTTGAAGAACCCTGTGAACTTTCATAGCAAAACACATATGGACCTGACTGTGGCCAGTAGCATTTCTCTCAAATGAGAGAAAATTAAACAATTACGGATGGATTTTGTCCCTCTCTATAATAAATACTATCAAGATATCAATCATGAGTTAAGTTAACCTTTTGGACTACATAGAAGGAAACTTCATAGTCTATTAAAGGCTATTTATCATTCTTTTCAAGAGTGATTTTGACCCAAATGGATTATTTTCTTGTGCTACTCTATGCCCTAGTCCATCTTCAACATAACTCTACGACAGTATCTGTTCTTGAGAGTGCAAGGACTTTGATAAATGGACTCCAGTCATCACTAGGTATCTATTGATTCTTATAATATCAACTTTCATGACTTGTATCATTTGTTAGAATTCCTCTGTTTAGTTTTAAAGGCCATCTACATTGATATACAAACAATCCAGTTCTTTCTCACTAGTTCCTTTCAGCATTCTTTATGACTCCTTTTATTGATCACATCTGCCTCAGTTCAGGAAGGTAATGCCCCAGTTATTCTGGCTATTCAATGAAGTACCACAGGTCTGGATCCAAAGTTCTTCCAGGGTCAGGTCTTTATACTGAGGGGAGTGAAATAGAGTAAGTAGGTGATATTCCTGAGCCCAATTTCCCGAATGGGAAGCTATGTTTAATACAGAGAAGTCAGTAAGTACTTTTGTCAGCGAGGAAAGGAATGGCTTTGCCTTGATCTATTTCAGAGATGATCAAAGAACAGATTAAAGGGCCTGAAAGCTCTGTTCAGCCATCATTCATCTGTGTGCTGTATAACAATGCCACCATGCTTCCCTCCTGCCTTGCTGTCAAAGAGGTAGATGGGTAGGTCGACTCAGACTGGCTTTTTTCCTGTTTGACGATACTTCTTCCCCCACCATTCATGTGTTTTCATAACTCCATGCATAAAAGCTAATTGAATTTATCTGCTAGCAAGTGGGTAGACACTTGAGGTTAAATGAGATAGGTGTCCAATAATAGGTGCAGATCTTTCATCAAATATAAGGGCTGCTTCCTTGATGGGGTGAAGACTCTTTTTCACACATATACACACGGGGATGGACATAAGGATGCCAATGAACAGGAAAGATTCTTGGTGAAACAAGATGGATGCAGTTTCACTGCATACCTTTTCCTGTAGTCAAACGACAGCAGGTCAAGTCTTACGAGCAGTCTACTTTTTGGATACCATAAGAAATAACATTTAGTTGAGGGGATACACAGCAGTCATACCTTTAATCTGTTTCACAGGGCAACTGAGCAGCTATTCTACATGCAGGGCCTGCATCTTCCATGTAGTTAATCTGTTCTTTGATTAATTTACTGGCTTATTGGCCTGCTAAAATACTAGCCCCTGATTAAACTTAATAGATGATTTTTTCCAGTACTATTTTGTATAATAGATGGCTCATAGTAAGTTTGTTTTTTTTTTTTTACCATCAACTATTGTGATGATTGCTTCTCAGGAGTGTGATGTATGAGGCTACATTGCTAAAATCTATTTTAATCAAAGGAAGTGAAAGTTTTACTATGCTTAAATGCAATTTTTTTATTAACTTCTAGAAATTGTCCTAATTATTAAGAAGTTAGATCTGGTCATCCACTTCAGTAAAAGTACCCCTACCAATCCTGCTGATGTGCAAGATGATCACTGCTCTTTTCTTTGTTAGATTTATGCAGATTCGGGATGCATTTATCATTTCATCAAAGCATCAGTTTTTAAAAGCAAGTTACAAAAAGGGATGTCATAGATTCTAATTCAGTTGCATTGTAATGAGAGAAAGAAAATCACAGCCAATGAGATCTACAACAGAAGCTGTTTCATAAGTTCAACACTTTGCCTTTGCATTATTATTCAGTGGGTTGGAAAAATCACTTCTTCATAAGAGATAGTGGTCTTGCTGGTGGATGAGAAGCTCAACATGAGCCATCAGTGCGCTCTCGCAGCCCAGAGGGTCAATCGTATCCTGGACTGCATCAAGAGAAGCGTGGCCAGCAGGTCAAGGGAGGTGATTCTCCCCCTCTACTCCACTCTTGTGAGGCCTCACCTGGAGCACTGCATTCAGTTCTGGAGTCCCTGTTACAGGCAGGATATGGATGTGCTGGAGCATGTCCAGAGAAGGGCCATGAGGATGATCGGGGGGCTGGAGCACCTCTCCTATGGACAGACTGAGAGAGTTGAGGATGTTCAGTCTAGAGAAAAGAAGGCTGTGGGGAGACCTTATTGAGGCCTTCCAGTATCTGAAGGGGGCTACAAGGAAGCTGGGGAGGGACTTTTTAGGCTGCCGGGCAGTGACAGGACTGGAGGGGATGGATTAAAACTAGAGATAGGTCGATTCAGGTTAGACTTTTGGAAGAGTTTCTTTACCATGAGGGGGGTGAGACACTGGAACAGGTTCCCCAGGGAGGTGGTGGAAGCCCCATCCTTGGTAGTTTTTAAGCCCAGGCTGGATGGGGCTGTGAGCAACCTGCTCTAGTGGGAGGTGTCCCTGCAGGGGGTTGGAACTGGATGATCTTTAAGGTCCCTTCCAACCCTGACAATTCTATGATACTATGATTGTTTTCACTTTTGGTGAAGAAATTTCTCCACATCTATAAAAGTTATAAGGAGACCAAAACTGACAAAAGGTTGAGGGCAGTAAGTAGTGAAAAATTACATTTGTCCAGAAGAAAAATGAAGCACAGGCAAAACAAGATGCTTGGCTTGATCAGTGTAGTGTGATACTTTGGAACTGAAGAGCAAGCTGAATGAGGACTTTTTTCTCCTGAATGGAGTTGTTTGTGGTTGTCATGGTCACAAAGAAGAAAACCAAAATGTTGTATTAACGGATTTTTCTTTCTTCTTTGTAACCATATTAAAGGAGCCAAACCCTTCTAATTCACTTTGGGCTAATCTTTGTGTAATTCATTTTCATTTAAAGGATCTCCAAGTTTCATTCACTGGGGTCATGGGCTAAACACTAAGCTGAGTATGGAGACAGTCCAGTTTGAAAAAATAATGAGTTAATTACATGTTGTTCTGTCTCAATATTTTTAAAGCATATTTCTCTATTGTGTGAAAATACTATCTATCCTGCCTGAATTATTCCCCCCCCCCCTATACAAGAGCAGAAAAGGCACAAGTGGCTCAGGTTTAATGTGTCAGTTGATGTCTTAATGAGAAATGAGTATGGTTATACCTCTCCTGGTACAAATAAGAGAAAAGCTTTGGACAGGGAACAGGTAAGTTAAGAAGCAGAAAGACCCAGGGGAGAGGTACAAGTTGGTGGGACTCAAGTGATGTGCATTTGTAAGAAATATTATGGCGCATGTTCACTTGTGAACCATGTGAAATAAGGCTGGCAGTGTATTTTCAGGTCACAGATCAGAAACCTGTAACCACCTTAGAGAACCAAGAAAGGTCTTAGAAGAAAAAAAAAAAAAGAATTTGATGAAGGAAGTTGTAATGACAATCCATTCCTGCGTATTATATTGAAGGCAGTGAAGGAGGGAATGCAGTATGATGTGTAATTCAGAGTAATAGTCAACAGTACAGGAGGTGAATGATAAATTGGAACTGCACAGTGTGGAACAGGGAACAGTAGCCAAAAGTGAACTTTGTGAAGGGATCAAATATTATATGAGATAATTGCCTGAACAGTTTTCAGGTGAATATAATGCACTGTTCAACTTATTTGGGAAGTCAGATAATTTAAAAAGCATGTTCTAGAAAAGCACAAGTAACAACAGGCTGGCAGTTAGACTGGGTTTTTTTTATTTGAACAGTATTAGGCTGAACTAGCACCTCACCATTTTACTGAGCAGTGGCCTATTAGAAGTCACAGATTACAGCTCAGAAGAAAAGAAATACAAGAGGTAGGAATCACAGAAAGCAAAGAGTCATTTTGTCTATTAAGGGAGAGTCAAACAGTGCAATGCAAGGGTGAAATCTATATGCTATGACTCATAAATGTAAAGGCAATATAAAGGAAATACAGGATGATGTGAAGATGAACTCACTACAATTATCAGTTTATTATGAACACAGTAAGTAGTCTGGTGGTTTCAGCAGCAAAGGTGAGAAGCTTATAAAATGTAATATAACTCTCAAAAGCCAGAGTGTTTTGTTAGAATATTTGGAAAGAAAAAAATCCAGCATGTATCAGATCCTTCACTGTTCTGGATTTCAGCACTCCTCCCTATCTTGAAATTGTCTCTTCTTTCAGGAAGAAATGAACTAGTAATACATCCTTCCTGATTTAATTAATCATAAAGAGTGTTTATGATTTCTGTTGTCCACAGGAATCCATGCAAATGAAGATATGTAACCTTCCTTCTCATGATTAATGATTTCAAAGGGATATTTGAATTTTTTATTTATTTTTTTTTTATTACCCTGAAATGCAAATGCAACAACCACATTTTGCATGGATGAGGGAATTTTACTTCAGATTGACTTGGTCTCTGGGAGTAAAATCCCATTAACAGCTGGTGCTCCATCATGTGAAGCAAAGCACAGTAAGTGGGGAAAGCAAGTTCATATATATAGGTTTCCCAAGATTAAAATGCTTAAAATAATAAATGATTTTGAGATAAAGAGAACCAAGCAATGAAGTAAAGATCTTGAGATCTTGAGCTACTCGGAATCATTGAATTCCGTGCTTATTCTATATTTTAAAAGGTTATTCTTTTACAAAGCTGTCAGGTATGAATAAACTGGTTTTAAAGGTAACATTCTACATTGCAATATAAATTTTATATTTCTTTGAAGTTATTACAAAACAGACTTAAACTGTACTTCCTTGGTCTTGCTTTTGAATGCCTTTATTAATAAGAAATAATTTTTTTTTTTTTTAATTGTAGAACACTTACAGATCAGGGAATCTGCTGTGCTAGTCACTACAATAACCAGAATGAGAAAGACACCCAAATTGAATAGTAAATATAAGCCAGTTATTGGTATGTGCAGAATTTGAAGATAAAAAATGCTCTAATTCCCATAATGGGTATACCCTGTACACCCACAGTCTTACTTTTGCGAAGTTTATTGTGCGAATAGTAACAAAGACTTTTACAGTGGGACTAACAGGAAAAGAACAAAAAATACATCTGTTTGGGATTTTGAGTGGTTTTTTTGAGGAGATAAAATCTCCTTAAGTGTGTTTGTTCAGCCAAGTGAAAGCCATAAAGAGGAAGTGAGCAGCATATAAGCAAAAGGTACTTAGTTCTCCCTGAAAGAGACTGCAGGGAAAACCCTGAAATGGTCTTGTATGTGTTTTGGTATAAAGGACCTCTAGACTGTGAAGAACAGCACAAGACAAAGAACAAATGTGTTTGTCCCTAACTCCAGTAAATAGCTGAACAGGCTGAGATCAGAAGCTAATCAGTGGTGGCACTTGATGTATCAGTAGCTCATGTGAAATGACGAGTTGGAGGAAAGGCCATAAAGGCACGTGACAGTCAGGTTATCTGTGAAGTGACAGAAATAAGTAATAAAAAAATATGAGAAAAAAAAAATTTGAAAGGATACAGAGAGGAAAAGAGAAATGTTCCTTGTAGAAGCATTTCAGATTGCTGTCAGTAAGGCAAATCTACTTGTAAATCTGCAGAAAGATATTGCAGATAGAAGATGAAAGCTGGACAAAAAACTGCAGATGAAATATGGCTCATGTGATTACTGACCTGAGAGGTCCAAGCCCAGCTGCTATCCAGGTAAAGGACCTCAGCAAGGACAATGCAACTCCTGGGCCCACTTATCCCATGGTCCTGTCTCTGAGAAAGGCAAGTTGCAGAGTCTTCTGGAAAAGCAGCAGTAAATAAACACGGAAGGCATGGATGGCAATACTGATCACAGAAATAACGGGGAGATGTGAGGACACTCGGGGACAGGGAGGGCTGACTCAGAAAGCACAACTAAGCTGGACTTCTGTTGAATACCTCTTGCCACCTTCATTTCCTTTCAGGTAAGACTGCAGCTTGAATAGAAAGCTAATAGCTCTTTTTCTCCTAGCCCTTTACCAGATCATCTCAGAGGAAGCCATTACTATATAGTTCCCTAAAGAGTTTCTCAGTAAAATCAAGAAATCCTAAACCTTGCAAAGATAATGTTTCTGAAAGCTAATGGAGAGAGAAAAAAAAAACCCTCAAACCACAAGAACAACAACAAGACAGAGATTCAAGTCTGTCTGTAAAGAAAAAGAAAGTCACAGATACCTGTTTCCTATCATTGTAGGTCACTCTTCAGTGCTTCATCTTGATATGAATAGATCCCTCAATAGTTAACTTAGCCAAGGGAGGATTCAGATCAATCCTCCTCACTCCTGCCATGCCTTCTTCTAAATCAATAATGGCTGATGAATACCTCTGCCAAGCTCACAACACAGACACAATGGAAATCCTGCTCTTTTAGAAAGTGCCTTTGCAAGCCCTCTGGATAAGGGGTTCTTTACTGCTTCGCTGCTAAATCTCAGCAATGAAGCTGAATTCCTGATGATGCTGCCATTCTGCAGAGGCAGCACTGCACTGGTAACCTACACCTTTCTGCTCTTTGAGGATTTAGCAGGAGCCTTTTGAATTCATTTGGAAATGAATTCAGACGCACGTTCCATATAGCTTTCATCTTTGGTAAAGGCTGCTTTTTTGAGTTAGCCTCTGCTGTCACAACACATGCAACTTTGGTTTTCATATTATCGCTCTGATAATTGTAAGGGTTTTTTTATTCTTTTTAAATTTGGAGTTCTGTAAGCAATGCAAGATATCTGAACTAAAATTGAGTTAGGGGGTTAATCTACAAAAACTAGGAAAAAAATAATTTGGAAAGATCAGCTGGATTTTGCAGTTCACATTCATAAATCAAATCCCTTAATTGCACTGAAGCACTAAAATGAGAATAATTTTTGCAAACTTGAAAGACAGGATGCAGTTTTTTGAGAATTCTATCCTTTTTGATGTAGATATTCCCAGTAAAATCTATTCCTGTTTATAATCGACAGTAGCATTGTCCATAATTAAAAATATTTTTACAGGATACGCTTCAAAAAATCCCCAGTAATGAATAATTAATGTATCTTTTCAACAGCACATGACTCTAACAATAATAAAATAAAACTGAAGTTACCAGACTATGCAAACAGACTTGGCAGTTATAAGTACAGATTTATGGCTGGAAGGATGCATTCTCCTTGAAGCTGTTTGTGCAACCTACTTATCAGAAGAAAGAGATTTCCTGGAGATTTCCTTTAATTAGCTGGAACAAGCCATTAGTAAAACAAGCAATTAAAACCATAAGTATATAAGCTATTTGTCTTCTAGCATAGTTTATTAGCAAAAATAGAAAATTACAAATATCTCCCAAAATTCAATGAGGGAGTGGCCAGGTTCTATAGTACCCATTTCTGTGTGGACAACATTTATAAGAATCTAGGAAGGGAAAAGTTAGCAGTCTGCCAGTAAAGATAACAAGAGGAGAGGAAAGACATGATCCATATTAATGTCGTTTATGTCCCTCCCTTTTTAAGCTTCTGAAAGTCTCTGCTTATTCCTATGGCAATTAGGAGTTATCATCGCTGCCAGTATGTTTTGTACTAGGTCATCAATACAGTGTCATTTCCAAAACTTTGGAATCAGATGAACTTTAAAGTTTGAAGCATAGCTATTTTACTTCAACGGTTCACTGGAGTAGCCACTGCCCAATGTGATTTGAATATGAATTGTGAGGTGCAATTCCAGGGGCTTACATGAGGCAAGAGATGTGTTTCTTCTATTAACCATAATGAGAATTGCATGACTCATTCCTCTCACGCCAGGCTAAAATGTACCCCTGCGGTTCTGTACTATGTATATTGACTTGAATGAAGCTTTGTGTAATAAGATTTAAATTGTAATGAGTCATTATGTCAACCTTTTTTTGCTGGTGTTTTACATAGTAAGTCTACTGCATAGTGTGGAGTATGTGACTGCGGAAAATCTTAGCAAGTATGATAAGTTGGTAGTGGGTAGATATAAAAAGATGAAAAAAAAAAAAAAAAACCCTGTGAAAACTTCTCACAAAATCTTAACATGACCATAATTACAAAGGGGTGAGTGGTGTGTGTGTATGTGCTGATTACAGCCATTATCATCAGTCCAAGATACACTCCTGAATCCCTCACATTTACATCTATGTCCTCATGTGCTTTTAGTGGAATGAGAGTGTCTTGTTTATATAGGCTTGAGGTGAATGATGTCAAAGTCTTATTTTTCAAGATTATTTGAACATTCAGACATGGACGTGCACACAGAGCTGTTTTCTAATAATACTTTTATCAGCCTGAAGCTGAAATAACTTTTTTTTTTCCTTGCAAGAATCTGTTATTGAGAGTTTCTTATTAGTAACTAGATGCTGACATTGATTTAATTAAAAAATAAGCACAGTCCTGACAAGCTTTTGATTTATTTTTTTTTAATTGCAAAACATGTAGAGTATAAACAAAAACTGCTTTGCTCAGAACTGTACCTCTTTAATTGCTTGAATTAAAAGGATTTCTGCATCAGCATTTTTCTCTCGTTTTTCAGTATATATTGGTGGCATGTTACCAGGCACGTTTGAAACCACTGAAGCTGGCTGGGGCTGAAAATGATGTGGAAAAATTATTTGTGTGTTCATTGTAAATAGTGTTCAAAAAACATTAATAAAACCTTTTAATTTTACAGTAGCAAATTAATATCTAATTTGTGCAAAATCAACTGTAGATAATTATCTTTTCTTCTTAGAATGATTACCTCTACAGGACCTGAAAATTAAGTGCCTTCAGATATCATTTTGTGTCCAGTGACTTCAGTGGACAAATCCTGTTAATTTACACCAAAAAGTAAACAGATTTGAGGCCTAGACTGTGGCTCTTCAGTGACAGCTTTTTAAAGACAGAGGTTAACAAAACTCTTCATGAAACACGCACTCACAAACACCTTTCTCTATCTGATTCTGCATTAATCTACAAAGTGCTATTCTCTGATCCTCTCCTGACTTCTGGTGTTCCCTATCAAAATATCCAGAGCAACTATGAACACGCTTCTCTCCTTCTGCTCAATCCCCCTCTGAGAATTTGATATTAACAATTTAGTTATTTAATACTAAAGGAGAGCAAGTCGGGCAAGTGGAAGAACGACCAGAAGGATAACAAAGAAATGAGAAAGCTAACTGAAGCTTAAAGCTTCCTGTAGTCCTAAAGTGAGTTCATATTACTCTTACATTTGCACTCTTGCTTCTAAATACCTAAGTGTTTACAAGGTAGACACCAGAGACTGTAAGTGAAAGCTACAGAATACATAGCAATACCTAATATCTGGGGTCAGATATTAGATATTGAGAAGGGGAAAAAGCGGAAGAAAAGGGGGAACCCTTTTCTCTCCTATCACATACTGCCTGTGAAATGATGTCAAAAGCCTACACAACTGGCTTTTTATTTCCCCAGCTCATCCTTAGATGTACCTTTTCTCACTCTCCCAGCAAACTGTTATGTACTTTAGGATTGGTTTGCATGCCTTTTTCGCTGGCAGCTCTTCCTTCTCTCATTAGTGCACAAAAATCTAATTGTGCTGGGCTGCTCTGTCTTGGCAAGCAACTTACAAATTACAGATGAAACGGGACAGGAATCTTGGAAAATCCTAGCAATAGACACTATTAATTCTACTCTTTGTGGGTAAGTTTTTGTCAGGTAAATGATGTGCCCTGCTTCCACCTGAAAAGACTGTATTTTTTTCTGAGCCTTCTGCATTGTGACATCAATGAAGGTATATGAAAAAGATTCTTATTAATTACAAATCAATGAGAAAAATCAGTGTGAAATTTAGAGACATTAATATAGTAGAGATCCAAACAATCAATTTATGCTCAATCTAATGACTCAATATCCAGCTTGTTACCTCTGTTTATTTTTTGCCAATACCTTAATTCAGGAGCAGGTAGGGAATATATCCATATGTTTTACTTTTCTTGTCAAATTAGCTTAAAGAAAACCAAACCAAAACAAACCACCTTTTGGATTTGCAGACTCTCAATTTTTTTTCCTGAGAGGATCATAAATTATTTAAAGATTCTTCATCTTCAGAATGACCAGATGAATGCATTGAAATATTCAGAGGCTGGGACCTATAAGATTATACAGGTGATTCAGTAATTCTTGCCATCAACTGAAATAAAAATCATGTCTTTAAGTACGATAAATTCATTTTTCTCTCTTTATTATCCCCTGTATCAACGAATCATTTAGGATACATCAGTACTGAACTATTTTCCATGGGGAATACTTTCTTGCTATTCCCACTCAGTACTCTATACCTGAAAAGGCAATATTGTTTTATGTGTACAGCAGTAATTAAGTTTGGTGTTCATATTTTTTCTATTGCTGCTTTTCTTGGTGCTTGTTTAAGAACTTTGCAAAGTTGAATACATAAGGTTCCTTTTCAACACTTGTATTGATTTTCTTTTGTCTTTTAGCAAACAGACAGCAACCTGTACACGACACAGAAAAAATAACAAGCAGCCAGTGTTCAGCGAAATCAACATTCTTATTCTTCTGTTATGAGCAAGCCAAGATTCAGCAGTACCTCAATAGAAAAGAAGAGTCCTTTATTTCTCAAGTATCAGTGATATGGTCAATTAAATACAATAAGCAGGGTTTGTTTCACCCTCTTAAACCTAAAAATGAAGAAATAAATTCAAATGGAAGATCTTCAGATCTTTTTTCTTTTCAGCATACGTGAGTTACTTGAATTCAGGCGCCTGTCTAAAAATGGGTTGCAAAGGTGTTAATCCAGCAGGTTATAGAATCATAGAATCATCAGGGTTGGAAGGGACCTTAAAAATCATCTTGTTCCAACCCCCCTGCTATGGGCAGGGACAACTCCCACTAGAGCAGGGTGCTCACAGCCCCATCCAGCCTGGTCTTAAAAACTTCCAAGGATGGGGCTTCCACCACCTCTCTGGGCAACCTGTGCCAGTGTCTCACCACCCTCATGGGGAAGAAATTCTTCCTAATGTCTAACCTGAATCGACCTATCTCTAGTTTTAATCCATTCCCTCCAGTCCTGTCACTGCCCAACGGCCTAAAACGTCCCTCCCCATCTTTCTTGTAGCCCCCTTCAGATACTGGAAGGCCACACTAAGGTCTTCCCAGAGCCTCCTTTTTTCTAGACTGAACAACCCCAACTTTCTGTCTGTGCTCCAGCCCTCTGATCATCCTCGAGGCCCTTTTCTGGACACATATACAGCACATCCATAGGCATGGAAGATTAAGCTTGATCATAAATCACGATATCTGTCACGATAGTTGAGATATGGATATGCAGCTCAACTGTCTGTGCATAACCTGTCAGGAATGCAATGTTATCATGGCATTTTGTGTATGCAGGCTTGAAAGTTCAGTCATGTGTCACACTCTTCCATGTGAAGTTGTGTGACATGGGTCTGGAGGTATCGGTGTGTGGATGGAGAGTTACCTGAAAATAGATGAAGAAAGGGTAAGCATGTGTTGAGAGTTAGTGTTTAAAAGCCTTCCAAGGTCTGATAAGCTCTGGAGAATAAAGGTCTGGCTAAACCTGCAGAAGTGGATAAAACTCCCAAAGCATGCTGAATTTGTCCAAAGCCACCAGTATACAGTGGCAACAACAGATCGTATCACCTGGACCACATCCAAGAAGGTGGTGGCTGCTGTATTCAGACAAAGACACCGGTATCATACACACACCCTTGAGAATCTTCCACACCTACTGACACACTGGCATCACAGTGGCTCTCCAGGTGATTGGCTTCCCCTTTACTCCAGCCACATAACCCTTACCTCACTCCTGTGTGTGTATGACTGAACTGTTTGGCAAGTAAGCGTATGTATAGTTATCTGCAATTAAAAATAAACCCTGAATTTTATTAATAATAGCAGATTAATTAATAAAAGGTTTTAATAAATATGAATGGTGGTCTGTGTCTTTGGGGGATGAACCTTTCAAAGCAAGTTCTGCTGTGTAGTTGTAGAGAAGACCCCCTCTCACTGAAGTAACAATTTCCTGAATACACCCATCCATTATCCTCTACCAGCAATAAACACCTCACGCTTTATTTTTAGCAAGATCTTCATGAGCCTTCAGTTCAGGTTGAGTCTTAAGGGGTCATATTCTTTCGTATTTTGACAGAGCAAAGGTTTCTGATTTGTTTTGGTTTGTTTTTTTTCTCTCTTTAAATCTTAACTGGAACCAGAAGGCTGGATCATCAGTAGACATAATACATTATCATTAATTTCATGAAGCAATTTCTCTTATACAGTTTTGCTAGTGCAGACATTCTAGCTTTTAGTTTAATTGAATTTGTTGATAAATTTGTCATGACATGCTTTCTATATATGATCTTTCTACAGAAAAATTATTTCTACAGAATAAAATTCGCTTCCTGAATAGGGTTAGAACAAGGCTTGTACACTGTTTAATCATATATTGAATTGGTTTCTAATAAGCAGCAGAAATGTCTTAGATTGGCCCTCTGTTCATTTATGACTTTCCCATTAACATTTGCAAAATAGGCAATGAGAAAAAAAGTATGTTGAAATCATACATTGTAGCAAATATTTTCCTTAAATATTACCAACTTTTTCATTACTGAAAATAGAATATTCTCATTTAATCACTGAATCCAGTAAACAAATGCACTATTGCCTGCAATGTCTTTTGTATTGGAATTTCAGTTTCTACACTTGTCCCCAAGGCCAAGAAAGAGCATGACTTTCTGTTGCCGATGTGCTGTGTTTCATTAGGTTGTGTCGTGGTATATACATGTTATTTTAGATCTAAGCAGATGTGACAGAAGGTAACAGACTACACTGTGGTGCTGCAATATCGGCCTGTGCACCAGAAAGATTAGAAAATGCACTGCTGTAAGCACGTTGACTGGAAAGCAGAAAACAAACACAGTAACATCCAGTTTTCTGACAGGAAGTCAAATAATTGGAGTGCACACACTCCTTCATTGCAAAAAACCCTGTTACTGCCATGAGAATAATAACGGTTTGCTTTTCCTTCTGGTTTGGCAGCAAGTGATTATCACCTTCAACAGAACTGAAGCAGACAGCGAGTACATTGTATGTGCAGGGAAAAGGAAATAGTGACTAGGTGCTACTGGATTGAACACATTTTATTACTGCGTGCAGTTTCCTGGATTTAAAAAGTGGAATAAATTGTCCCTTTCTGAAATCTGATGCAGTAATTTTTATTTATTTAATTATTTTCAAATGAGAGTGCTCTTGGCTTTCTTTGGCATATTTCTTGATAGTCAGACTGCCCTGGTTACTACCATGCTATGTTTCGTATCAATTTGACCACAATACAAGATGTTCCATTTACTTAAAGCTTTCTTGATGTTATCAGACTGAGAAAATTTACCTCCGGAGCCCTGAAAGCCCTTCCAGGAATAAGACTTGATCCTGCACTCAATTATCTGTCCACATTCCATCAAACACCTGTAAAGAGGTTAAACAAATGGTAAGGACACCTAGGCCTTACATTAGCTAGTAAATGTTATCTGGGAATTAGCTTTTTTTCTTTCCACCTAATATAACAAAAATGAATGCCAGCAAGTCTTTTGGCTGTATCAAAACTAGGCTTGCCTTCATGATTGCCAGACTGTTTTGCAAACTCAATTATCAGTCATTTTAATTTCACCATATTTCACAAAAAATGCAGAGGAGGACTCGCATCTCTGAAAGGGATGCAATACTGATGTGGCCATGCAGAACAGCATTGTCCTTCAAAGTCATTAAAGCCAGTCAGTGGGAGAAGGGAAATAAAATTTGGTTGTCTTAATTCAAAGCCCTCTTTTATTTTCATTGTCATGTGTCTTTGGGTAATCACCAGTCTTACCCAACCATTATACTTACATCATCCCTCTCACTTGGTAATTAAGGTTTCACAAACAAACACAACTTTACCTTTGAAAAGCTTTAACTGGACAACTTCTCATACTTTTCAAGTAGACTTTTTCAATTTGACATTGAGCAATTTGGAGAACTACATAATGAGGTACTGTACCTTCTTATGCCACCAAATGAAGGGCTAAACTTTATTACAAAAGATGAGACATCAACTATGAATTTGGTGGCTGTGGCCACTTCAACGTGCTGCATATTTATGATGATGTCTACAAAACATTTAGCATAGTCTAAAACTAAAATGAAAGATTATTTTTTGGTAGCAGTAGTTCAGCTAGGTATGCCCACTTGCATTTATAAGTATGCTAATGTGTATGACAGCCCAAGAGGCACGGAGAGAGAGAGTGTAAGTGCCTTAGTAAATGGAAATACAGTGAATAACCTTAAGAATTAAAGTGCATCAGATCCTTACATCAAGTGACATGGGCTTGTTGACAGTTACAGGAAAAATACCTCTGTTCCTTTCATGAAGTATCTCTCTCCGTGATGTTTCAAGGACAAATTGAAGAGGGTTGGTTGGGTTTTGTTCCATCCAATGTTTAATATGCTGGCATGAAGAAAATCCAAGGTGCAGGGTCTTTAGACCTGAAAGCTGCTGTTGTTTTGGGGCACGATAAACTCCATCACTCCAATCTGTATTTGGGGTGCATATTAATAGGCGTTAAAGCTGAAATAAGGGCACATGTTATGCAAAAGGGTTCACAAGTTTGTTGGTTTAGAGTAGCTTTGGGAGGGAGAAAGAAAATTAAAAAAAAAAAAGGCAGAAAGGAAGATCGAAGCAGTATGAACAAATTGTTGGGTAGTATAAGGAAAAGTGATGTGAGAGAAGAATTTAAAAGGGAAAAAAAGACTGAAATTAATCAACTCTTGATGTTTCCTTCACCAGTAGAGATATTTGTGTGGTTTTTTGATTAATATTACCAAGGAAAAAACCAATAATGCTATTTCTTCCTACCTGAAGGAATTTATGTCATGCTTTACCCTATTGTACCCAAACATACAACCTGTTCTGGACATAATTAGTAAAATTGTAATATCTGCATTCCAGGATGTTAAAAAAAAAAAGGAGTGGTTTTAAGCAGTATTTCCCATCTGTCATAGAAAAGTCAGCTCTGACTTTGGGATATGAATCAAATTTTTATCATCTAAAATCTGGGTTCCTGTTTAAGAACAATATTACCTCTGTGGAACAGATAACTTCTTTAAATTAGATAGCTCAGGAAACGTCTTTCATAATAATAATAAAAAAATCTTTTACCACCTTAACCTCTACATTGATGCAGAGCTTGTTCTAATCTACTTTTACCTCAGGTGTTAAAAGGAGCTGCCAAAAAATAAAATGAGATTTTGAGAAACTGCACTTCCCCGCACACACACACGCTCCCCCCCCAACCATGGATAGTAGTGTCCACTATATTTGTTTCTTTCTGTGCCAGAAAGCCAAAACATGTAGGGAATAAAAGAACCTTGTATTTTTGCTTTTTTTCTATAAGTCTAGCCTTTTGCTGAATTAAAGAAAGATTAACAGCTAGGCTTGTGGACTATTCCTACATAAACTCATCCTTTATTGCTATTTACAAACTAAAACTAGAAGAAAGTTTAGATTCTGGAGGTTTACCTTAGCTAAAGATGAGACAAATCTTCAAATTTCAGATGTGTTACACTGTTTCAGTTATATTTTGGGACTGCTCGTCAGGGTTTTACAGAAGAAGACCTTTAAAGGTCCCAAACTTAATTTTGATAGGAGGGAGTGATTTCATAGCCAATGTGTTGAAATCCTAGACATACAAATCATTGCCCATGGAGCTACTGAAGAGTAGCAGTAGGATGGCTTCAGAAATTCCCGTTGCCTTCTAGTTTAATGATAGGAGGTCCTTGGGAACAACTGCTTTCTGTACTGGGCTTTCTGTGAAGAAAAACTGGTTGAAGATGCAGCTCTGCCTTCCTGGTGAAATTAGAAAGGACCGAGGAAAAAAGTGCAAGTCGAAAGACAGCTCTGTAATGCTTTAAGAGAAAAGATTCCTTGACTGCAACACCACCATACTGCTTAAATTTAAAGTTTAAATCTAAAGAATGTATTCCATCATTTTAAATTTTATAAAAACTCGTCTTTGGTTTGTCCTTCCCACACACACATCACACCGAAAACAAGCAAACAAAATACATAAAACATGCTTGACTTAAATCTTGCTGTGCCCAGCACATGGTGTTTTATCAGGGGAAACTGTAGCTTAAAAGAGAATATTCATCATTTATCATGTGGAGATTCACCTGACTGGTGTTTGCTATGTATGTGATTTCCATCCTCCTTCTCCTTCATACAGGCTTGGACTGTAGCAACTGTCTTAATCAGTTCTTCCACATGTGGTCAAAGATAACTGCAGTAAGGTCTATTTGTTCCCCTGATGCCAAATGACTTCATCTACCTGAGATAGAGACCAGAACCTCTGAGCAGGCTGCCCAAACTCTTCCATTTAGTCATGGAAACTTAAAAAGCAGAATCAGGCTTTTACCTAGGTTGTTTTTCAATTACACTGCACTGCAAACTGAAGCCTCCTCCAGGAGAAGTCTTACACAGCTCTACGCATTCAATGACGCTGGATCTTCCCGGGGGGTGGGGGGTGGGGGGTGGGGAGGAAGACCATGTTGAAAGCTTATGGGTGAGAATTAAGGGGCATGCAGATATAGGTGAAACTGTTGTGGGTGTCAAGTAGAAGGGGATAGACTCTTTTCAGTTGTGCTCTGTGATAGGACAAGAGGTAATGGTAGGATGGTGAAACACAGGAAGTTCCACCTCAACATGAGGAAAAACTTCTTCACTGTGAGAGTGACAGAGCCTGGAACAGGCTGCCCAGAGAGGCTGTGGAGTCTCCTTCTCTGGAGAGATTCCAGACCTGCCTCAATCTGTTCCTCTGTGGCCTGCCCTGGGTGTTCCTGTGTTGGCAGGGATTTGGCCTTGATGATCTCTAGTGGTCCCTTTCAACTCCTACCAGTCTATGATTCCATGATTCTTTTAACATATGCATCCATCCACAGAAGCTTGTCTTGCCTTTCTTTAACAGCTGTACAATGGCTTCGTTTCATTTTTTAAAAAGTAGAAGAAATGATCCAGGTCCCAAAACGAAAGTGTTCAAAGCTGAGTTTTTGATCATTTAAACATCAATACCACTGGCTGCACACAATCTACTCAGAATCCTTTCACAGAGTTGGCAGAAAGCAAAACCATTTTTCACAGTACTGCTATCAATTAAGCCTCTTGTGTCCCAAAGGCAAGCTCATGCCTTTGGATTTATCCTGTCCCAAACAGATTTGGTCACTGTCAGCCTCAAATAGAAGCCAAGAATGTCTTCCATGCATTGATCTCAATTATTTGATTATATAAGTTAGGGTTAACATTCTTAATGTAAGAATGTAGGCTCTACTAGAGAAAGCAGAAGCTTCATGGGAGAGAAATACCTAATTTTTTTCTCCCTAGACATGAGGTTCACTTGTCTTGATTGCTTGCTGCAGTCCTTAAACTATAGTAAACAATTTGTTTAGGACATCTACTGTTTGGGTAGGCAACATCTACTGTTTGGGTACGCAACAATAAGGTCTGTGCACAACAATAAGGTATGTGCAAGGGTAATCCTAATTGGCATTTTTCCAGAACATATCCTGCATCTCTGCACTTAATGAAGAAACCCATGAGCTTCAGAAAGCACTATGGGTGATAGTCCTAAAGAGATAATTTTTCCATGTTCCTTGATTTCACTTAACAAGGAAGACAGAGAAACAAGACCAGGAATATTACAGCGAGCATTTCTTTCTCTCGTGTAAGTGGTTCAAATTCATCCAGTTCTACAGTGAAGAGACACAAAATGGAACAAGCTCTGTGAGTTTATTATCTAATGTTTCATGCTTGTCCACAGCATGTCACTGTACAGCCATTGTTGTTTCCTCCATTAGTTTAATGATGTCCGTGACACCTTCAGGGCACCATGTAGAAGAAGCCTAATGAAAGCTCTTCTGAATAATTTCTCTCACTGATTGTCTCCTGATGCATCCAAACAGCCTTATAGCCCAACTGGAGTTCATGATGGTCTTTGAAGTTAGTAAGTAGTTATTTAATATTTTTATTTATATATATATATATATATGTAGGTACATGTGTATATATGTAAGTGTATATATATACATATATATGTATGTATTTTATAGAAATTAGTATATATATGAATGTATTTTATAGAAATACTGGAATTCTTGTTTAAAAATACTAACACATTAAGTGCCTGAGTGTCACTGTGGTACCAGGAGCATTAGATTTAATTAGGTAGAAAAATAGAAACTGGAATCTGGGTAATAGCTTCCAAAGCTGATCTTAATTGGCTTATTAGTTGAAGATTGAGAAAAATTTTTTTTTTCAGACATCAGTTGAAGTGAATGCTGAATAAGTTATTCAAACTAACTTTGAGAATCAAATAATTAGACAAATAATAGACAAAGTCAATAATGCGTGATCATCACGAATGACAAATGTATGAACAATAGAACAGTATTATTCTTTTAGTTCTACTTAGCTGCATAGAGTTCCTGTGTATCCATCAGATTAATTGTTTATTCCAGTCATTACATTCATTCAAATGTATAAGAAAGCAAACCATTGATTTACTGCTGTCAAGGAGTACTTAGTGCAGCAGTTTAAACAAAGCATAGCTGTCTCCATATATAATTAATGTTTATTATAAATGTAAAGGAGAAGGAAAATGCTGCAGGAGTATGTGTAGGCTCAGCTATGTAAAGTCCTGTTGTTTTCTGAACGTAATAAATACAATGTTTACCTGTAGAAATAATCAAACAGAAATTTCCTACACTGAATAAGTAATTTCCAGAAGGAGAGACAGTGTTATTAAGAGCATTCTCCAAACACTGATTGCTTCATTCTAAACTAAAGCACATCATTTGGTATTTAAAAGCGGTCTGGATTTGCTGCTTTGTTCTTAATATGCCTGACACATTCGCCTCACAAGCCTTCAAATGGATCTAAAACGTGTCCTTGATTATTTTTTGCTGGGATAGCGCTGACTTAGAGAATGCACAATGGTGCAATCTTTTCCCCTCTCTCTCAGAACCCCGCTCGTCCCTTATTGAGCTTGTTGTAATTCAAATAGCGTTCAGATCTAAAAAGGGCATTCAGATCCTGTCACTCTCACAGACCCAACTGCAAGGCTGAGTTATATTTCGGGTTTAGGCTAGTAATATATCAGTGGTTATGTCAAGTCTTTTTTAGAATTTTGAACTCGTGGTTCACTCCAATTTCATTAGCTGATGTTTTTCTCCTTTCCCAGCTGTGAGCACCATGTTATAGCAATGAACTCTCTCTTTCACAGAGTCTGTAATGCCTTCACTGGGTAGCCCCCACTTCTTTCTTATCCTAATAAAACAGAGAAAAATCACTCGGGCTTTGTTCCTGAATTACACATTCAACATGTAACTCTGACATAGAAAAAGTAAAGTTCTAGGTGCACATCCTTAATTAAAATACCATTCCAATTACTACCTTGAAATCAGAATCCTACTGTGCAGTGGTTTATTATTAAATATATCTGAAGAAAGTAACACAGGGCAATGCATAGCCCCTAATTTTTTTCAGTGACTTCAGCAAAATAATAGGCCCAGAACACCAAGCTATTCAGATACAGCATACCAGAGTGAATGAGAGTATATATAAGTTCCTTGAAGGCATAATAATGATTATGTTTGTTAAGGTCACCATTTTCATTTCAAATTACAGCAACAGCTCTTTAAAAAATACACTTGGAGCCAAGAAGAACTTGGAATTAGCACAGTGTTGCAGCATATTTAGATGTTATGTCATGTCTCGTCTTTATAAAACACAACAACTTGGAAAGTAAATAATTTCAACTGACTAAAACAGAGCAGCCCATTTAGAGAACGTTCAACCAGAGAACCCAAATATTCTGTCTAGTGGAAGTGACCAATCATCATCCAACCACCAGTGCAGATAGGCTCTATGGCCTTAGAGATATAGTTACTGTGTTAGTTCTTGCCTGTTTCTTTGCCTGCAAGGTCTTCAAAACATAATAAATCTGATCTTGAAATAAATAAGGTTTGAACTTCTCTTATATATTATTATAATTCTTAGCAGATTAGGCTTGGTAAGACTCTTAGCATTTTAAATCTCAAAATACAGTCTTTAAATAAGCTTGTCTTTGCTGACCTGTCACCTTTAAGTTATTTGCAGAGAACTTTGATTAAGTAGCATTAACTAAGTCTTCTCCTTAAATGATTTGAAAAATGTAACTTTAAATAGGTCACTTTTAAAAAAACCTTTCTGAGCTGCTTTCCTCAAGTCTCTCCCCTACGGATTGTCTTAATAGGTAAAGTGCTGGCTGCATTTGCTACGGGTTGCAGCCTTTACTGGCAACAGAGTCAGCGTGTTCAGACAGATTCCTACAGAGATTTCAGAGCTTTCATGGGGGATCTCTGTCTCTTGGAAATTATATTGTAGTTTACATGGAATTTGAAGTTCTGCAGAGTACACTCAAAATTCTCTGCACTCCTGTTTAATCAGGGATTGAGGTAGCCCTCCTCAGCTATGGGTCGTGCCAACAGATTTTGCATGATTTTTAGCATTCTTACGTCCCACTAAGAACTTCCTGTTTTATAAAAAATATGTGATTCTTTCTCAGAATATTACTTCTTTTTCTGCGTGAACAACTTGTAGGTCCAGTTTTGTGTTTTTCACTTATGGTTGTGGTGAACAGCTAGTTGCAGCCTAATAATTACAGCAACAATGGATTTAAATGACTTACGGTTCCAAAGCTCTTTGACAATCTACAAACATGGAACATCATTGTTACACCCACTATGTGAACTTAAATAAGTCTGCAGAACTGGCCTGGTCAGATTCTGAAGCCCATCTCCTGCCAATGTTGTTTTCCAGTATGCTGGGAAAAGTTTAGGAGCAGAGTAGCATCTTAATAGTCTCGCATTCAAAAATAAATTTCTCATGCTTTTTTTTTCCAAATTGCAGAGATAGCCTGGGCTAAGGACTTGACCTTCTGTTATTATTTATCAGGTCATTTTCAATAGACACCACTGGCATACTTCAGTCACTCCTAAGGAGAGCAAATATTTATGAATGTTTCTTAAGTAATATCTAAAATCAGGTCCTTGCTCTGACAAACTGGTCACCTAGACTGGAAAGGCTTTTGTGACATTGGTAATCCCCTTAGTCCCAGAATCGCCTGAGAACTACCTGTTAGCAAGGCAAGACTGAGTGATACACAATTTCATTAGCAAATACATTTCTCTTACCTTTGAGAACTGCATATGCAGCTAAAATTTTCCATTTCGGTTTATGTGGCTGGTATATCACGCTTCATTCTGTTAGGTCATACATTGGGAAGTTACCTACAGCAACAGCAAAGCAACTAGACATATTTACTTACCCACAAAAACACCCTTCTTCTTGGAATATTTTCAGCTGACCTTTTTGGTCTTTTGACTCAAGGAGGGGATGTTACTGAGATTGTTTTCGATGCAATCATTGCTTAAACATGACATTTAGGACTCACTTAGAGGTGAGATGCAGTAAGAGACCTTTTTCCAATTGGTGAGCAGTGTCTTACATTTCTTTCCATGTTCCTTATCCTCAGCTGTTCCTAAACACATGTTGTAGACAAGAACCTCTGTAGAGGATGCAGCAAATTTTCAGCCTGTAGAAAGTTTGAGCTGTTAAGAAGACTAGCACTAATAAAATCTAAACACTTATAGTCAAATCTTATTCCTGATGCTGCTAAATGGGAACTTACAGCTTAACATAATAGGCAATTTACCATATAAATGTGCCCCATAAAAGCAGGATGTTGGCAGTGCGAAACTATAAATGTTAACCTTTGGGCAAGCTGTTACAAATGTGCTACAGGCTCTTGCAATTTTAATGAACTTGTTTGCACATATGAGGTTTATTTTGTACGAAACACTAGGATACGCACACCCAGAAAAAGGAACACCTTCGAAAACTCCAGCCTGTAGGAGTTTCTCATGAAGGTCTGGCATAACACCTTTGTTGGCTAGCATTCCATTTTATTTTTTTTTAAATGTCTTGCCATTTTGAAGCTATGTCCTACTCATCTGTTAACAGAGGTTTATACATGCAGGCAAGGACGATGGCCTTTTTACCCTCAGAACTGTGACTGAGAAAAAATATGTAACTCTCCTAACAGTGTTAGACAAGATAGGATGTATTTTATAACTGCAAGGGTTTGTGGTCAAGAATTATATCCTGGACAAGTACAGACATTAATGAATGTGATTTTTCCTGATTTATTATTTCATTATTTTTTGGTTAAGCTCCTGGAAAGGTAGACCATGTTGAAAATGTGAGAAATCTATAGTAATTTCAAACCTAAATCAGGGCTAATAGCTATCTTATGAACTAGTAGCCACCTGTGACCTTTTGTTGAAAGTAATTTGGGTTTGACAAATCAATGGCTAAGCACCCTTAAAATCAGATAATCCTGCAGAGGAACCAAATTAAGTTGCTCCATTTCAGGGAAACACTTGCAAAAACACGTGTTTTCAGGCAGCTTTGCTGGTCAAGAACAGAATACACCCGATCCAGCTTTGATGGCGAGTATGTTTTCAGTCCAAGTCTCTCACATTGCTTGGCTTTGGTAGGCCACTTCATTCCAAAGCACAATTATTCAGAGCTACTCTTTCAAGCTAGATGTGTGAAAAATGAATCATAAAAAAAAAAAAAAAAGATATATCGCTTCTATCTGACTTCACTGCCAAATTTTCTTCACCTTACACCCTATGACTGCCTCAGCAAAATAACAAGTTTTCAGTTTGCATTCACACTGTTTAATAACATGATGTGTACTGAAACATGCATAACTAAGAACCATTTTATTTGCTTATTCCTTCATGTAAGGAAAAGCAACTCAGTGGCCTTTCTTTTTATTTGGCTATGAGATTCTTTTTCTTTGTCTAACAACCTTAACTGACAACAAAGCATGAATCTACATTGTAAATACAGTTCATGCAGTGATAAAGAAGTACTTGATCAGGTATTTCTCCTCTCTGACAACTCATTTTATTCTTCATTGTGAATACCTGTATCTGTACACACGTAGGTAACAACCTGGAGACTCATTAAGAAATACAGTAAGAAGAAAATTAGTTTCATAATAACTTACACGATTATAAAGCCTAAAAAAAGTATATGTAGTAGTAAATGGAAGGTTACAACATGAAAAAGAGAAAGAGAGAGAGAGAGAGAAAACGTAGGGGGGGTAAACCCTCTGGAAGTTGTATTTTTAGAGGCACAGCCAAGAAGAAAAGTTTCTCTAATGTTATCCTTCAATACACAGTGTAGCATACTCAGTTTGGATCCAAAACCATCAGAAACTATTCCATTTCATGTTTACTTACACACAATCTCAGACTAAGAATTTCATGTACAGCTCCCCATGATCACAGAACAACCTGTCTTTACACATCTCTTTTCCTGTACACATCTATTGAAAATATGCTGAATTTCTCAAAAGGTTTATGTTATATTTTTCTGCATCTCACTATAAGAAACATGTATTGTACCGTATTTCCTAATTCAAGCAAGCTAACAGGAGTCATCTTCCATCCCCACTAAAGCAAAACACTAAAGTACCCCCCTGGAAAACAAAGCATTACATCATTTGAAAAGCACATGCTATCTGCCTTAAATCAGCTCTGCTTGTAGAGTTCAGTGCTTTGCAGCACCGTTGCCCTCCAAACGAGGAAGGTTCCTTCTCTTGGAGGAAAGAATTCATCTCCTAAAACTCTCAGTTCTCATCTGAGCTTAGGTAATGGGCAAGGAGACATACACCACGTGTCGGGGTAGAAGTGTCTGCTTTGGACATAATTTATTTTTTCCTCACATAAAACCAGAAGCAAATATTCAGTTATGATGCAAATCCTTCTAATAGTGGAAAAAGTCATTAAGATTCCAGTATGGCACTTACTGTAATCTTTGCTTTTTACTGCTGGTCTCAATGACAGCCCACAAAGAAGTTTAAGTATAGCACAAGTAAGAATAATCAAGAGTAAACTGAAAATACAGCAATTTCATATTCCTTATCTAGTTACAAATGAACCTGATGGTCAGTTAGCCAAGAATTAACTTCATTGACTAGTTTTCAGGGAAGCCAGGTCAAATACTTTCTGGTGGCTCAGATTTTGTTGCTTGGTATGCACAGACTGTATTGTTTTAGCAACAAACTATTTTTTCCCTTGGGCACGAGTGCAGTACAATCAGGAGATAAGAGTGCTCTTCATGTATCTATTCCAAATGTAGAATTTGTCTCGCACATTCACGTAGTAATAATTTTGTGATCTTGGCAGCAAAAGGTTCCCTCTGGTTTGTAAGGGTCTGCAGAGATCCTAAGGACATCCTCAAGAGCGTCACTTTTATAACCACCCCATGTGTGTCTTTGTGACTGACTTACTGTCACATTCCCTGGTTGCACATTGGCTATTTCATCTGGAAAGCAGCACAGAAACTTACTTAAATTATGGAAGTATCTCATTACTTTTAAACAGTCCACTTATTTAAACTAAAGGTTTTGTATAAAATGACTGCAGAAGACACAATATTTGTCTTATCTTTCTGATAATTAGAAAATCAGAAGCTCTGAAAATCAGAGGTGCATTCATTTTAAAAAATCATCGTAATTCATTTAAAAAGTATTTCCTACTAGTATGATTAAATTGAATTAATATTATCATACCCTACTATGTATAAGTAGCACTTAACACACACAGGTCTAAAAGGTGGAACATTTTAGGTTTGAATTTTAAGAACGGAACTTCACCTGAAAGGTTGGTTGCTTCTGTTGCTCTGTATTATGCCACCTTACATACTGTTAAATATATCCTTGACATTAATTTTCTGTAGAAAACAACTAGGAAAGTTATTTGCATAACTGTAAAAACAAAACCCCTTCAAGTCATTAGTATTGAAAAATATTCATGTTCATTTAAACTTACCCTATGAAATGTACAGTTCAATGCTTTCTGGTTGGAATTTCTTAGTTTAACTTAATCAAATCTAATGGTGCAAAGGTGATTATATGTCTTCGTCTAATTTCAAGAGTGAAATAAAACTGGTTCCATTAGAAAGACAATTTATTACCTGTAAAATGACAGAAAAAGGTAAAGAAAATGCAATTTATGGTGAAACCTTTCATGCTTATTGTATTAGTTGCAGCAGAGGTTAAAACTTTCATCTTCTTAGACTTAAATTTACAGAACTGAGAAATCTTGTCAATACATGAGATGGAACATGAATGATAATGTAGAACCAATACTTCTTGCCTTTGTATACCCATATTTATATAGCAGACTATATTCATTCTTTAGTGCTATTCCAGGAATGTTATTGTTTATAGTATGAAGAGTTATCCCAAAGTACAGAAGGAAAGTCCTTAGGGTTACATTCTCTTTTTCAGCTTGTTGCCTATTATGATCCCTTGGGAAAAACTGCTCAGTCACATCATGGCTCCACTACGGCAAAAGACAGAATCAGGACAGGAATATATTTCTCATTGCTCCTGTTATTCTTGCAGAAGATACTCAGTGGCAACAGTACTTGAAGATTAACACAGAGCAATACAGACCCTTGGATGAATGGCAGAAGGAGCACAGCTTCTTCAAGCCTTAATGCCTCTGCCTGTTCTAAGAACAAATAGTATGTTGAGTAAACCAAAACCCAGACACATATTTTTCTGAAAACATGCCAATAATGTTTCCCAATAATGGGAAAAACATTCTTTCTCTTTTTCTGGTTTAGGAAACCCAGCACTTTCTTGCCATGTTACATCTCTAGCAGTTGCACTATACTTGGCTAAAATGTCAGAAAACTGTGAACCTGAAATAGAGAAGCCTATCTTTGGCTCAAATTACTGTAATATTTATGGGTTTGTCTATTTTCTCCCAAAATGCCAAAGTTTATTTGTGTCTTTGGACTCCAGCCTTTCTCATCTCTCTGATCCAAGAAACTTGTACATTAAGATTCACATGGAGATTGAGGTTCATGCTTCACTGTGCTTGACTTATCTGACATTCAGATTGTAAAAATCTATTAAATGTTGTTGATTATCTGCAAAGATATTTTCTCAAATTTTTTTTTTTGCTACCTTAGCAAAATAAATTTGTCAAAGCCTTCAAAAATCTAAGGTGGTTGTCAACTGTGTGAATCCTCATTTTACCCAAACATCTCCATTCCATCTCACCAAACACAGTCAATGTTGTCTGGTAGTAAAGCAGAGTGTGACTGCACACCCAAACGGAACAGCTCTTTCATGATCTGATTGGCAACTTTATCTCTCTTTGTTTTAAAAAGATGTTAATGATAAAATTCAGACAGAAAATAAACTACCATACTCTTCTTTATGTGCATGATTTCATACTGAAGTGCAGGAAAAATGTCCATGCAGTGGAGTACACCCTAAATGACGTGTCACCCATTAAATTTGTGATGCCACTTCCTGAAGCTTACATAATATTCAGTGAATCAGCCACTTCCACTGCTGCATTAGATATAATGTCTACAGCATCCAGCACCTCGTTTCAATCAAGATGCATCACCTTTCAAACCAGAAACACCACCTGATTGCATTAGATACATTAAGAGTTGAAGCTAATACATAATATAGCAAATAAATTAAACCTGATTAAATCAACTTGTGAGTTATAGAATAACACAGTGATATCCTTGTCTGAATTGCCTGCATCTTTAAGGAAGCTTGCTTGTGTGTAGTTTCCTTACTGGAATTTTTTAATTAAGAAGATCTATGTCCTTCAATGAGACTGACATAACTGTGTGGCTTTTCAGAGCTGTGAGAGCATATTCATATAGATATGTTCAGGAATTCTGTTTAAAAAAAAAAAAGTAAATTACTTTCCACTGCATATTTTACTTCTAAACATGCTTCAGTGACTCCTTTTCTAACAAAACTAGATTTTTTTCCCCCAAAGTGCTGATAATCTGTTGCCAAGCTTTCCTATCTACTGTTTGGTACAATTCAATAAAGTACATTCATTTTACTCATGCAAAAACCTCTGTGAGATTGTGCTTATCAGAAAAAGGGTTTCTGAATGTGTTTGGCTTCACTTTTGTGGTCCTGTTTCAAGGCTAGCATCTGTGTCTAGATATCCCAAAGCTGTGATGAATAGAGCCAAGGGGTTGTTTATTACAGCCGTTTGTTATCTTGAATATGCTGCCATCTCATTACAACATGTTTCAACTTCTGCATGGTCAGGTCTCTTATTTACACTCTACTGCATTCATGTAGGGACCACTGATATTTATGGTGGTAGAAAGAAGAGTGAAAGAATGACATTTCTCATACTTTTAAATATTCTCTTTTTGTTATTTTTAGCACTAGAAACTGACATCTCTGTATCAAACATTTAAAAGCTTCTAATTTTACCATTCTTCGATGAAGCTGGTTATGGTCAGAGCCTAGAATATAGATAACAGTTTATGACAGTTTGGGTCACCTGAGCTTCTGGGATCCATCAGACAACAAATGCAGAAGTATGGATTGCTTTTTGCCTCAGATTCCCAAAGCAAGTTTGGAGCACTACAGTGCCATAGGGCCTGTCAGAAATTTCAGATGAGAAGGCACAGCATGTTCTTTTTATCTGCCCCAGTCTCTATAATGTCATTGCGTCATTTGTGCTATAAATGAACACTACGAACTTAACTCCATACAGCCTCCATGGAATGTTCACAGGTAGATAATCAGGACATACTCTGTATGCAACACTTACTGAAAGTCTCTAGAGGAGACTCCACAACCTCTCTGGGCAGCCTGTTCCAGGCTTTGTCACCCTCACAGAGCTCTGTGAAGAACTGTTTATTATCGTATATAAGAAGTAATGAAATTATAGTTAATTCTGGAATTCCTTAAATAGATGAAGAAATTACTCTAAAAATAAAGATAGATAAAATTTCAGACCTGCAGTGAATCAGCTGTTTGAAGTCTGCCTGGCAGCTGATTAAAAGTAGCATTACTCAGTGGTAGTTAACAGGGCTCCTCAAGTTTCACGTTGCTGTCTCCCTGGAAGGTGGGTGGAAGGCACCCTATGCAAGCTTACAGGTGCCAATGAATGGGATCAACTGCATTGGCTCACTGGCTACCCTCTCAGACATTCAGAAGGATCAAAAAAAATAAGCCCCATAAAACCCTGAATAAAATGAACCCACAGAAACTGTTTGAAGGAGTCCAGAGCAGAGACACAAAGATGATTAAGGGAGTGGAGCATCTCCCTTATGAGAAAAGGCTGAGGGAGCTGCATGTCTTTAGCTTGGAGGAGACTGAGGTGTAACGTCATTAATGTTTATAAAAATGTAAAGGGTAAGCATCAGGAGGATGAAGCCAGGCTCTTCTCAGTGTCATCCAGTGACAGAACAAGGGGCAAAGGGTACAATCTGGAACAGAGGAAGTTCCATGTAAACGTAAGAAGAAACTTCACAGTGAGGGTGACATAACAGGCTGCCCAGCGAGATTGTGGAGTCTCCTTCTCTGGAGATATTCAAAACCCACCTAGATGCATTCCTGTGTGGCCTGATCTAGGTGATGATGCTCTGGCAGGGGGGTTGGACTCAATGATCTTTTGAGGTCCCCTTCCATCCCCAAACATTCTGTGATTCTGTGAAACCTATCAACAAGGTTCAGCAGGGGCAAAAGCAAAGACAAGTCCTTGGGGACATCACAACCCCATGCAACAGTACTGGGAGGGCATCAAATGGTCAATAAGCAGCTCTGCAAGAAAACAATCTGGGGGTTCTGCTGGAAAAGTTGAAAATGTTACAGCAGTTTGTCCTTGTGACAATGAACACTAACTTTGTATTATGCTACATCTGCAAAAACATAGCAAGCAGGTCAAAACGTGTGATTATTCTTTTACCTGGCATTTGTGGGACCACACATTGCCTAGTTTGGGACTCCCAGTACCTTGGTAAACATTTTCTAATGACAGAGGTAATAGATGGTTTGAGTTACCTAACGAATATTTCATAGGCAAGATGGAGACAGACTTTTCTCCAAGAAGCACAAGACTAGGTTGTAACAAACTAAAGTTTTTATTAGAGCTAAGAAAAAAATACCTTTAGGCTGAAGGTGGCCAAACATTGGAACAAGAGCCCAGAGAGTATGTGAAATCTCCATTCCTTGAGATAGTCAAACTTGAAGAGAAAAAGTGCTGAGCAACCATACCAAATTAAGCCTTATTTTTAAGGAGGTAGACCAGATGATGTCCAAAGGCCTTTTCCAACGTAAAATGTTACATATTTCTGAGGTTCTACAATGTTGCAGCTAGATATAAGTTGTTCATTTGTATCTCCAGACAGACTTTTCTTATCAGTTATGGATTTTTCCCAGTGTTTGTTTGGTTGGTTTTTCCCCCCATGGGGCTGGGGTGCTGAGTTTTTCTGTTGAAATTACCCTTAGCATCCATTTCTTAAAATGAGAATTTGATGCCAGAAACCTTCTTCAAAAGACACAGCCTGACTGAAATGATTCCATATTGCAGATTTCCAAGGAGGGTAATTCATGGCAAATATAATGTTTCCCCCATAATTCCTCTAACCTATTTCTTCACAATCCAAATAAAAGCTGTCAGAACAACGAATAAACTGTTCTTCCAGAATGTGAGAAGTGCAATCTTTCCACATTATACTATCTCACTCTCTAAGGAGCGAAAAAGGATTTGCTTCGGTAAAGAAAGCACTCTGTTATATGACTTTCTCTTTTGTAGTCTCATATCTTATGTTTCAATGGGTAAACTTTGCAATTCAGATTTATATTCAAGTCTAAAGTTATGTTTTGTTGTAGTAAAATCAAAGGAAGCAATGACAGATTGATCTATAGAAGAACAGGTGGGAACTGAACAGACCTTATTAATCTTTTTTAACTACTTGGTGGTGCTCACGTGCCTTTAATACACGGAGAGAATTTTAGCTGTGGCAGGTAAAGTCAACCTTGAATAGGACTTAGTTTGCTAAGCACCAAACACAATTGTTTCTGAGTTAGTAACTTCTGCTTTTTTGATAATTCAAAGATCTTGGTAACAGCCCTTTGCCCTCAGCGTTCTCTACCCAGCTGAGCAACATTAAATGTGGAACCTGTTCTGAAAGATCTCTTCCAGTGTTTTACATCTGAGATATATTATGATGATGAACTCCCTTTGTGGAAGAGAGGCCTTCAGAACTAAACTGTCAGGTATCTCAATCCACTATCTAAGCCATTTTAGCCATTTTACAGTGCACAATAAAGAACTTCATCTTCCTGTTGAAGTGACTTTATTTCAGCTTAAGGCATAAAAATTAATTGAGCTAAATATAGGTTACTTTAAGCATGACATTGAAGTCTAATGACCTCAAAAGAAATGGGAGGATCCCAAGTTTAATCACACACCTCTCTGTGGTTTTTCCATGAAACTCTTTTATGTAAAATACAAACCACAGAGCACAAACTGACGTGACTCTGCTGGCTCTCTCTGCTGTCCATCCAAGAAACCTGAGTAGAAAGCTAACATGTAAATAGGATCAGAAATTACAAAGTTGACATTACAAACATGGCATAAATATTAGTGAAGTGGCATAACTATTAGTGAAGTGTCATTATCCATGTTAAACAGTTTTTGCTTATGACTATGTGAATTTGACTAAGTCAAAGAATATTACCAAGCAATAGCTTCACTACATCACTTATTTCCTTCTGCTTAGAAGTACACTATATTTGTTATCTAACTAGGCACTGAAATAAAGCAAGTGAAATTTTTCTGTCTTACACAAAAGCCACACAGATATGTACATAAAGGCACCATCATTTTGATGTTTGACCAGCCTTCATCCTGTGAGAAAATGAATCAAGCTGCAGAGATGCTATGGGGATGTGCTGGCTAGGAGGTGAAATCATTCCCAAACTATAGTGCTAGTTTGCTTTTTATACTAGATCTGCCTCTTGAACTGCTTATTCCTGCATGAAAATTCCAGGCAGAAACTGAAGACCTAAGTCACCAGTTGTTGTTGTCTTTCAGACAGAGTTTTGAAAAAGGCATCTAAAAGAATTTAACAAGTTAATGCAATAAAACTTAATTATCTTGATTTGAGTGTGTCTCTGGTTGTTGCATTTACATGATGAACGTGCTATAAGGCTCATTATCTTAAATAAACTCCTAATTTTCTACTCACAGTTGCTAAAAGTGTTGTTCTAGAATCAGCAGCACCAAAATGAACATCGCAGTCACTTCCGCATGGTTACAAGCCTTCAAGCTTAAAAGCTGTAACCTTCCTGCCTGACTGAAAAGAAATCAGAATTTTGCAGGACTACAAAATTGCCATTGCTAATAACAGGCTGCAGGCTTTGTCCCCAGTTTGCAAGGTGTGACTGAGCCAGGCCAGGCTCTGTCCAAACTTTATGTGAACCACCCAGAGATTTGGGTTTTCTTGATTTTGCTGGACTAGCAATTTTCCTATAGACCCAGTGGCTACACCTGGTGTCTCTTGGTAATCTTTGTATGGTACAACCTTTGTTTTTAAACAGATAATAGGAACAAGCAGTTTAGTTTTTCCATGTACAATGAGATATTTACAAGTGCAGCGCGATGATCTTGTGTAGAGAAAAACAAGCTCGGTACAACAGCAGAGGCACTAAGAAGTGAGGACACAGGATGCTGTGTAGAAGTGTGTAGGCTTGGGTTGGCAACCAATGGGCACTGATTGACCCCGGCTGCTCTGTAGCATTACTATACACAAGCTTCTAAGTTTCTTCTCCTTTTTCTGGTGTTACATTCACCCTTCCACTTCCCTTTGGGTGTCCTATTGTTGATGACTTCAATTTGGTTGGAAGGAGTTGAAGGAGTGAGGTATGGCAATTCAGCCGCATTCTAAGTCCTTTATCCTGAGGAATAAGATGCTGATGTTGAGAATCTTTCTCTCCTTCCTTATCTTTCTATTCACCTCCTGCCATTTTTTTAGGTTCTCTAACATGCTTTCACAACTTGCTCTTTTTTCATTGCCCTGCAGCTGCAAATTACATCCAAATGTATTAAATATGGTGTGTCTAACCTACATCAGCTACTTGTTCTTTTCTACCAGTTCTCCCCCTGCTCCAGGTCTGCATTTCTCTAACTGACCAGCTGATTACGTGCATGTTTCCTAACTGCAAAAATCAAGATGAGATTCTTGAACTAGCTAACTGGAGAAAGAGTGGGCTAGCCCCAGCACACACACACAAAAATAAACCAATTGAATAGAGATTTTGGGTTGCAAGCCACAGAATGAAGAAGTGTAAAAAAAGAATCTATTGTGCATACAACTCCTCCAAAGCCAAACCAGATCTTCTGCTCTCAGATTCCATTGGTAAACCTTCCATGTAAGGGTATTGCATTGTAACAGTGGTAGTCAATCACTCAGAAGTAGGAAATCGCTCTGAATATCTGACAAAACAAACTTACCATTTTCTAGCCACCCCTAATAGCTCAGGAGACGGCTCTGTGGTTTGCATCAATATTGTAGTTCATAAGTCTCTTTCAATAACATGTCTTTTCAAGATGAGGGGTGTATATTTGTTTTTTCCAAACTACCATCACTCATGAATAGTTCTTTCTATGAGACCTGAATGATGGTAAGTATCAGTCAAGTGAGTGTTGTTTAGTTTATTTTGTCAGAAGGTGGACACATTATTATCTTTGGTGACAGTAGCAAAGTTAAATTTAGTCTATGCTACATTTTTCAACTTCTGTAGGAGGACAGTTAGTCTAAATAAAAACATGTCTTTTTTAAAAGGGAATTGGCTTCTTTTTCTCTGTATAGTTTCTTCTTAGTATGCTGAATTATTGCCTTTTAAAATTAGTGTCATGAAACAACTTTTGCACATACATGTCACACAAATATCACAGAACATGAAGCGGATTGCTGATCAATTATTAAAGAAAAAAGAAAATGGAAAACAGATGGGTGTGTCTGGCGATCAATAAAATAAATAGCTTTAATGAAACTACTTAGAGAATATTTTTTTTTACCATAGTCTGAACTACACTTGATCTTCTTCTCCACTCTTAACAATCATATGTTGTTATAGCTCCACTAGAACTATGACAGACAAAACCAGACTTAAGGCCATAACAAATTATTTTAACATGTTAGAGAATAGCCAAATATCTTCATGCTGTTATCAGAATCATTAATATGCTACAGGAACACATGAACAACAAAAATTCCTCATTTATTCTCCCTGCATATCAGCAGGATTAATGTCAAATACTCTACAGCTTCCTGAATAAAAGGTTTCTTGTTTTTGATGTGACAAATGAGAAATAGATTTCAGCCTGAACTTTTTCATGAGCTGATTATTTTAAATCATGATTTGTATTTTTCTGACAATCCCAGATTGACCAGAAGTAATACCAGTCACCCATCCACATTGGCAGAAAGGCAGCAGAAGACTATGCAACTCTAAAAAATGCTAATTCCCAATATTCTGTTCTTGTAAAAGCCAGGCTTTCCTTGCTGTATTCCAAATTACAGTTGTGACCTGATTACATTAAAATAATACTAGGATGTGTGCTAAAACTTTTCCTGACATTCTTTAGGATATTTCTTTTATGGTGCAGAGACCTGTGGCAATAACCACTCTTCTTGTGGGCTATCTGGTACATGAATGCACATAATCATGGGCTGCATGATACAGCATCTATATCTCTGAGAAGCAAACAATAATCCTATTTGTTCTTTCTGTAGAGGATAAAATAGGGTCCTCCCCGTCTGTTCTCCAAAAACATGCATAGGCACTGTTGACATTGTTCTCTCCCTTCTTTTGGGGGTTCATTACGAGCCATTTTGTTAAATTAGGCCCAGAGTCTCTAATTTTGCAGAGCTGCCTAGCCCTAACCATGACATGAGCTAAAACTGAAATCTGGAAGAAACAACTTGTGATAAAAATCGATGTCATTAGCCCAGGAATAAACCCATCATTTATGGGTGTATAAGAACTTCCCTTAGCCAGAACTAAGCAGCACAGTAGGAAACCAAAGGGAACCATCGCGCATTAAACAAAAAAAAACAAACCCCAAACCCTTTACTCTTCCAGCCTTACAAACTGTACTCCACAAGAAATTTTTATGCAGGAGGAATCCACATCTAGAGTAAAGGCAATCAATTATTTATGCAGGTTTTTTTCAGATCATTTTGCTTTTCTTCAGAGATCGGACTAGAATGGGAAAGAGGAATAATTTTAAGCTAAGGAGTCTTCAGGCTTCTCTGCTAGGAATTCCCAACTTTATTCATTTTCTCTTGCAAGCAATACACTTTTGCTTTGAAATAAATTCCCCTTTAGTGTCATCTTCCTTCTTTGGGGAGCCTTTAAGGCAGTTCTAAGAGTCACATTCTGCATATTCAGTAGGAGGGAAAAAAAAAAAATCTCTAACTGTGAATTTAAATTTACTAACACTGAGGATAACACCTCTAAAATGAAAGAAAGCTTATCTGCTAACTATTGCCAGAGACAACGCTACAACTTTCAATTCAGCTCGATTAGATAAAATGCTGTTTATGAGCTGAGTGCAACTATTTGGAAGAATCATCGCAGTTACAACAGAAGAAAGAGAAGTCAAAGAGAAATGGTAATTTCTTCCTTTCTAATTCACCCAACAGTGTTTCTTCTCCTACCATTCTGAGCTCCAGGTTGACACACGCCGGATTTTTTATGGCTAAATACAGTCATCACACAGCCCTGAAGATGACTTTAATATTAAGGAATACAAAAAGCTACACTTGATGATAATGAAACTATCAACACAGGTGGAACTGATTTAGTGGTCAGGACCTTCAGCAGAAATTTTCAAGACAAATATTTCTGGGCAATTCCACAGAATACCAGAAATAACCTGCCCTAATGCTTTGCTTAGGATTTCATCTGCCCAAAATCAGTGCAGCTCCATTCAATCTAGACCTTCTGAGTGAAAACCAAGAACTTTCTTGGTTTTCAATCAACATCCTATGCTGCAGACTTTATAGGCAACACTGTGTGATTTTACATTTAGACTATCCATTATACTGTGATTCTGGATTGTAATGTTTCCCCAAAGCAGAAATACTGATAGATTTGTGCAGCTACCTGTGCTGCCTTTTCTACTTCAGGAATCAAATTTTAACCAGCACCAAAGAAGAAAAACAAAACAAAACCAAAGCAACAGTAAAAAACAAACCCCAACAAAACAAAACAAAACAAAGACAACCTTTTTTTTCCCACCTTCCTTCCTAATGGGTTTAAAATAATCATTGGAATGTACAGCTGTGAAGAGCCTTGTTTTTCTTCTAATTGTTTTTTCTTCAAGTTATTTAGTCTTTCTGGAAATGCATTACCTTTCCCCCAGATATGTAGAGTCTGTTTTTTAAATCACTAGGACCATAGTGGGTGATCCAAATTCTTTCTTCATATCTCTGAATAAGACTGTCTGCAGTCATTCTGGTCCTAGTTTGACCAAGTGTGAAATTTCATTTGAGCGCTGAGTCTTTGTATCCTGAAGTTCTAGTTACATTTACTGGGTTTTGCTCAGATTTAGAGATAATTTCCTACAAAATAAAGTACCACAGAAGGACTGTTAGGAATAGGACTTCAGTGGCACCCTCTCCCATATGAAGTTACTTGATTTATCAAACAAAGTAACTCAACTAGATTGCACTTTAAAGTATTATTTTCATGCTATTGTTTTGATTGTATGATACACCATTTTCTATCCTCAAATATATTGGCCTGTCAATTAAACAATGGCCTACTTAAATTAGTAATTTGAAGGCAATCAGTTACATTCACTAAATACAAGGGTCTCTATGACAACTAATTGGATCGTATATGAAATTTATTGACTTGTAATTAGAATATATTGGTTTGTGTGTAGCAAACTGTTTACACTGTGTGTGCCGTCTGCCGTGATCAGTAATCATCACATTTAAAACAGATGGGATTGTATATAGAGCATATTGGGTTTTGTGTACATTATAATACATTGTAGCAGTTTACATTCTTGAATATATACATGATGTTACAGAACTCTACTAAATAAATGTTCCTCCAGCAACAGATCCCATATATGTCAAGAAATAGTCAAGCTATTAGAAATGTTTATTTATGATTCTGTTTATTCTGTTCTCATAGTGTGTCCAAATGAAGGAACTACATCCTACTAGCTGTTCATGAAATGAAGACTCTCATTAGACTGCATGAATTCAGCGTGAGCATATTTTGCCTTTGACGTGTATATTTACTCATATTAGTATATCCAAGGCAATCTGATGGTTGATAGTCATCTGGAAAAGTTGCGAAGGTGTAAGCAATTAGTCAGTAGGCAATACAGTGGTCAAGGTTACTTCCTCCAAAACAGATTTTGAGTTTTCTTTCATCACAGCAAATTAAAGCCATGAAATAAAGGCAGGCTTATGTGAGAGATTACAATAGGCCATTGTCTATGGAGGTCCAGCTACTCCAAAGATCATACACACTTCCAGCCTGCTCAAGGTCCTAAACCAGAGGAAGGGTATTACACTGCAGTAAATGGGCCAAAAGCTAGAAACCTAGCCTCAAGGAAACATGCAGAGGAGCCATTTATGGGAAATGTGAGCACCACATGGCATAACCCACCTTAAACTACACTGAAAGATAAACTGTCTTGAAAAAGAAAGGAATTATATCACTTTGGATGCATAGGATATAGTGTCATAGTTCTAACAAAACTGTAACAATGTAAGCAGTTTTATCATAAAACATGAGAAAAACCAAAGCTGAGATTCTCTAAGAATAAAGTTAATAAGTTTGTTGGGTTTTTTTTTTTTTTTTTTTTCCTGTACATTTAGAGAGGGCACAGTAAGCTTTGGACCATTTCCACTCCCAAAACGGTTAAAAATTGCTTTGAATAAAGCAGTCTTCAGTATTGACACATCAATTATTACAAGTATATTAATCATTACATAGTATGTACAAGTCCATGATTATTGAAAACCAGACTTTTTTATGCTATTCTGTATATACTGATGTATATAAGGTTCAGTCAATTACTTCTGAAAAGCTAGATATTTATTTGAGTACAAGGATTATATGTGGCTGATTTCAATTAAGTACTGCATGCCCTCAAATTTTATGGGAAGTGCTTGGTGCCCTGTTAAAATAAAACAAATTGATTGAGCCTATGTATATGTACTGTAACGAGCTCTTAATGAGGAAGTGCCTGCTCATCAGTGGTGCTTGGGAATATGTGCTTTACCGCTTTCTCTGGTCTTTATTCTGATGATCTGCTATTCGATACCAAAAACCTTATGAATCACTCCTTGATTGAGCAAACCTCTTCTTGGTCTCTTCTTGCCACTATTCTCAGAACCTTGCAAAATCTTCAGAAGTAATTCAGATCTGGACATCCAAAGAATGGCTTTCCCTAAAAGGTAAGGCATAAACCAATTTCTACCCTACTTACATATATTTACATGAAGCCTTTCTGAGTCAGATGCATGTACCTTCCAAATCCTAGTATGAGTCATGAAGTGATCACATTTATTTTTCGTTTATATAATATTCATTATTATGACTAGAATTAAGTACTTAAGTACTATACAGCATACCTATTAAAGGGTCAATATGTTTTCATTATGTCAAATTACTTATATTATTTTGATAAATTTGTGACTTTGAGCAGGAGTGTTTTACAATAAAACTGCAATGATCACAAATGCACAAACAACAAGATAATACTTCATTTCTCCAACAGCACACACTGTATCATTAAAGTTGTCATCTGTTTTACTAAGTTAAAGGGAACCTTTCAATTTTATCATAAACAAAATGGGGATCATATTTTAGACAGATATTTCCAACAGCATTCATCACACAGTACTGCTTTTTTATTATTTCACTTTCCATAAAATTACGCAAAGCATTTATAAGATTTCTCATTTAAAGAAAAAAAAAAAAAAAGAAAGTCCTCGCTGAGTTTAGCAAACTATCCAGAGATTTTTATGGAAGGGGAAGGGTCATAAAATCTAAACCTCCAGGTCCAGTATGTTAAGATGTTAGAAAGACCAAAGACTGTTATTAACCGAAGATGATTTCATGGTTCACCAACTACATTGTGAATCTCACAGTAAACATATTCCTCTGTTCTTTATAAATACACTCTCCGGAAGTATCTATGATTATTCTGTTCAAGAGCAATAAGCAATGGAGCTGCAAGCTGTTATGTTGACAAAAATATGTTTACCACCTGCAGTGGGTGAGCAACACAATGATTATCACCTGAAGATATGAGACGGGTGTATATAGAATAGGGGGCTAAAATTGGATGCATTTGCAGATTTGGATGCCCAGCACCTCTGAATGGTTGACCTGGATTGTTTTTTCACTGCTTTTCTGAAAACTATGAATTGGACTGAAATACCTTATTTTTTTAGAGCTTTCCAATGCTTTTGGATAACTCCTAAATTAATACTGATTTCCTGTAGAGGATAGCATGTTAAAGAACTTTCTGAGGACAACAGAGTTTTGAACCATACAAATGGATATCGGCATTTCTAAAGCTGATTGAATTTAAGAACATAAAATTGTAAGGGACCACAGACCAGCAAAGCTTCCAAAGCCAACTGTCTATAAGAACTCAAGCAAGTTGTAGCAGGATGCAGTATGGAGGATTTGATTTGAATTTGTTTACTAACAACTCTTACTATAATGGGCTTTTTCATTAATATTAAGCATATTTTTGTTTAATAAATTGAAATAATTTAATCCATTTAATTTAGGTCATCAACCTGGAAATTTAAAATGTAGCACTTTTTTTTTTCTGAAGTGCATGAACATATTTTAAAATAGGTTTATGAACGGAGTAGTGCCTAGCAGTGCTGAAAAACAGATCTGCTAACAGATCTGGTAGAAAAGTGGAAAGCTTCCATCTCACCTAAAATGCTTTGAAGACTTAAGAAGAATATTTTAAAACACTTTCTCAGCATGATTTTGTCTCATTTTTCACACAAGTCCTATTTAAGTGGAATTATCTCCATGTTTCCAGAAGGAAAAAAGGGGACAGACATTCAAGTAAATCTCCAATTTCTCCCTGTGAGAGTAGAGGAGAGATGACAAGTCTTCAAAGGACACTTTTTGTTTGTGAACATTTGTTTTCAGAGTCCTGGAGCTTTGGAGAGTTGATGATTCCAGGTCACCAGGAAGCATCTGGTTGATACCACAGAGATACTTAGTATGTAACTAGGTAAATTGAGCTCAAATGCTTCAGCTGGAGTCATTCATTGACAAATCTACTTGTGAAAAACAAGGGCAATGAGAAGCAAACAGAAGATGTCCTGCAGCAGTAGGTCATTCTCTAGGCTACAGACATGACAGTTCTCAAGAAAACAGGAAAATGAAGCAGTGAAGTACATATTCTCCTAAGCAGGAACTTTAAGAGATATCAAAATTAAACAGAACAGAGATGGAAGGGATCAGCTAGTTCATCCTGCTGACAATTCTGTAATGTTCCTGTGAGGATTAGCATATTGTTCAGCATGGTGTTAAATATTCCCTGCTAGGAGCAGCAGCTTTTTTTTTTTTTTTTTTTCTTCAGAGACCATTTAAATGAGAACAGGTCTTAGTATCAGAAAATAGTCTTGTCCGTAGCCTAAATATTCGTATTTCTTAATTTCATCCTATTATGTCTGCTTAGACCATGACACATACTGCCCTGTCAAATAACATCTATCTTGTTTAACCACTTCAGAAACTGAATACTTCTCTGGTGTCTACCACAGATTGCTTAGTCAGAAATCATTCTCATTAAGAGTTCTTTTCACACTTAACCTCTCGTTCCATGACTGAAATTATTCTGCTGCTGTTGCCATCTATTACCATCATATCATACACTCACATATTCTAAAGGAAATAGCCTATCAGAAATTTATCATTTAAAATGCAACAGTGGGAGAGTAAACTCCAGTGTGAGTTATTTTATGTCAACTGTCATTTGTCTTAAAAGTTCTCATCAGTCTGCCACAATAAAGCATGAAATAGAAGACATACGTTCCTCTGAAAACATCCCCAAAGGTTCAAACTTAAAGATTCCTACCGTGCCAAATATCGGGCAGACTGCCAATAAGCTCAATTAGAATTTTTGGCTAAATTAAGTAGGACACAGTCGACGCATACGAATTAAAAAAAGCACCCTCCAAAAGAATAGCTTTCCTGCAGGTGTAACCAAATCTTTTTTTCGCCTCTCAAAACAAGTCTCAAATTATAGTGATGTTATTTGACTTTAGGAACGCACAGATGTGTTAAGTATTTCATTGGGAATACAGTGTGGTTAGTTGGACAAGCATAAAGCATACATAATTAATTTCACTCTTGCCGTGTCTCTGCTCTTTAACATGATATTTGTTACTGTAGCAAAAGCAGCTTACTAGGCACTGGGTTTAGCTGACAACATTGAAGGGAATTGTTAAAAAAAGAAAAAGCTGTTTTCATTCCACTCTCAAATTTGCACCTAGTTCCAGACCGTATGGCTGCATTTAGTGTATTAAAGCCGGCACAAGAAGAATGGCAGGTTCCTGCGGAGAAATATGTCACTGGTGATAAACAGCCCCAAAGTCAGTAGAGCAGATAATGTATTGCAGGTCAGAAACTACACCCCTGACAATACTGCACATGCAGGTAATACACCAAATGTCACATCTGAAGGGGGTAATGCTTTTTCTACCGCTACATCCTCAACAAATTGTAGTACATAGCTGAGTTACTTGCTGACATGGAAGCATGAAGGAGTTTTAGGAGGCAGAAAATACA
The DNA here is from genome assembly GCA_025345505.1 of Todiramphus chloris collaris. Classification (NCBI taxonomy): domain Eukaryota; kingdom Metazoa; phylum Chordata; class Aves; order Coraciiformes; family Alcedinidae; genus Todiramphus; species Todiramphus chloris. The sequence goes on along the minus strand of JANVCC010000049.1, from coordinate 5,126,828 downwards.
ATGAGAGAATGAATACAGACCACCAGAACGAAAAACCCAGCACGTTTAACAGCCCAACTCTCATCAGCAATACAAGCCAAGTAGTAAATAATCTTAGATTGTAATCGTAACCTATAAAAAAGCAATTGTTCTTTACTGCTCCGTATTAAAAGATTAAGCCCTCTAGACAGAAAGGCATCAGACCTTAATAAGGTTAAAAACTGCTTTGCTTGTTTGTTTTTAGTCTTGACACATTTTATCCTCTGTGTGTAGGATTTTTAACAGAACATTTCCCTTCAACATTTCCCTTTAGCTGAATTAATCTATGTTGTTCATAATTCTTAGTTACATACACCTTGACTTATATCTTTACAGCACTGAAATTAACTCCTTACCACAAGCTGGAAATGCAAGAAGGAGATAGTGCTGGAAAACCTGCCTAAAGTCATACTGGCATTGCTACTGACATGCTGTATTCCTGCATTACACTCACATTCTCCCAGCCCGTGCTTCCTCACCCTCACCATCCTCCTGGAGTACTGAGAAAGACCCAGAGTGCAGGATTAATTCACTGTCTTTAATACAAAGCTGTAAAAAACACTGATGGGCAGAAGTACCTAATTAATCTTCTCATCTGGCTCAAACTTTCCCATATATTGGGTGAACATATCAGAGGTCAGCACCTGAATGCACAAGCAAGCACACGTACATGAAACTAATGCAGCAGTCTCTAACCCAGAACAGGGTGGGGTGGAAAGAAGCACTGCCAATTAAATAGACCCCCTAAAGTCCCAGGGCAGCCTAAGGAATGAATTTTACGGGGTTTTCTTTTGTTGTACACAGTATGCAGCTTCCCGATTAGCTTCACATAAAACTGCTAAATTCAGCAGACCATTTTCAAGCAGGAATATGTTAAAATGTAGAAATATTTTCAGTAGTGGATGGTGGCAGGTCTATTTTCTGTAATGAGCCACTTCTTGAAAATCTGAGAGTTTTCCTTTCACATCTGGAGCCAAGGAAAAACCTGAAACATTTTTTTGAATCATCACTTGTTATAGACAGCAAGCAATTCTACTAGTGGTTTACTGGCCCAGTCTTGTGCTCAGAGTTTTAAAGATCTGCCTAACAGAGCAACATGGCAAATGGTCTACTGTAGCACAGTAGAACACAGTTTGCATTTATCCTTCCTACCCTATAATCAAACAAGTATGATCTCTTGATTTCTCAGCCAAGAAGGGTAACAATTTAAGGAGTCACGCTATCTTCCATGGACAGTTTGAGTGTTGACAGGGATGAGTCAGATGATATGAGGACCTACCCAGCAATCCACTGTTTTGGGTGTTTCTTACATTTTTCAAAGTAATCTATTCAGTGTGCTCTAATTGGATATATGGTGATGCCCAGGATTTGTGAAGATGGTACCAGGAGCTACAGTAATAATAAAGGACAAATATGATGAAAATTGGCCGCAAACCCTTCACTTTGGTTCTTTCTGTGATATGTGATGTTGTAACCAATTCTGCAGCCATGTGGACAAGTTTTTGACACTTTCTTGTCCTAGATTTTTAATTTGTGGAATACAAAGGAAGGAAATGTCTTCCAAAAGGGAGAGGCACCATGTAAACTGCCTGGAACTACCACAGTTCTCTCTTTCTTTAAATCTCTTGCATAAGTGTTCAAGGCTCCTCTCTCTCCACAGGTTGACAGATCCTGCCAGGAGCCTGCTCCAGCGCAGGCTTCCCATGGGCTCACAGCCTCCTTCAGCCATCCACTTCCCTTGGTATGGGGTCCTCCATGGGCTGCAGGAGGACAGCCTGTCTCATCATGGTTTTCATCACAGGCTGCAGGGGAATCTCCTCCATTTCCTTCTTCATTGACCATCACTGAAGCCTCGGCTTTGGCCAGCGGCAGGACCATCTTGGAGCTGGCTGGCATTGGCTCTGTCAGAGAGGGGAGTCTCCCAATAGCGTCTCACAGAAGCCACCCCTGTAGCCTCCCTGCTACCAAACCCTTGCCCTGCAAACCCAACACATATGTACATGAACAACCAACATTTACCTCCAAGACCATAATGAGGAGGCAAATTTGATCTGGTATGTGGTAGGTTTGAGTCATATAGTCAGCAGGTCATTAGTGGAGAGTTTATGCATTACACTTTAATTATATTTATATTTATTAAGAAATCTGCTACAGTTTAACATCACCAGTTACCATTACAACTTTCTTCTACACGGGCAGGACAAGTTAATGCAACATGTTGTTCATGCTACCACTTCTTACCTTTCAGTGTCCATGTATTTTCCACTACTGAGAAAGAAATCCTCATATGCCTGTGAAACTACTTATTTTAAGTTACAGAAAACTTGCAAAGCCTGGCATGTCAAATTCAAGTATAAAATATGTGATATGACAATACCAGATCAACGTGGCAAACTGTATATATGACAGCTGTCTGTAGTAACAGTCTTGTCAGGTGGTGAAGTGATGGTTAGATGTTGATGCAGGGACCAGGTAAGGGATCACGCTTCCTGACAGACAATGACTTCAAATATTTCACCAGGTAAGTTCAATTCTGCTTTAATTTACACAGGTTCAGCTGATGTCAACCTTTGAGAAAAGATTTGAAACATTTTTTTTTCCTGCTCTTAAAAACAAAAATGACAAATATGACCTATAGTAATAGTGTGATTTTTTTCCAAAGGAGAAAGGAAAAATTCTGTACACAAAGCACACCCATACTATAGTCTCAGGGTAACCAAGAAGCCAAACAGAACGGGCTCATTATGATCTTCCTAATGATGTAATTACGCAGCTGCTCCTGACAGAATAACCCAGAACAGCTACTTGGATTTCTATGGATTTATTATGGAGCCCAGTTCCCTGCTAAACTTGTTCTCCCTTTGTACTTTGATAGGCAGGTTTCTACCACGGCCTACTCGGTGACCTGCTTTTCTCTAAACATCTCACAGAGTCTAAAGGATCCCATTAGCAAAGTAAGAATTGCAAACCAGATGACAAAACTAAACCCATGTCATCTTAAAGGAAGATTTGCGTCCCTTTCAAAGGAAAATTGATCTCTTAGTTTAACACCACTGCAGTTCACGATCCTGGAAGCTGCAAACGACTTGTCACTCTGACAAAGCTGTCTCACTTTGTGATATGATATTATTAAAAAATAGAAACCTTTCCATTAAAATTATTAATTCACTGAAAAAAACCCCAAATGCTGAATGTTAGTAATGACTGCCCTGATCAATCACTTCTGTCTCAGTTTCAGGTGAACTAAGATGATACTGTCTCCTACACAGCCTCTAGGACAACTTCACACCTTATCCTGTTTTACAGTTCCTTTCCAGGCATCGGGAAATTATTTAGACAGAGAAAGTATCCAGCCGTCTGAACTGTTTGTAGCATAATGTGAAACCTGTGAAATGCCTTCCTTTGTTCACATACAGACAAGGTGATTGCTTTGATAGCAACAGTTCATACTGCTACAAAGAAAAACTTAAGAGGATGAGAAAGATTTGGAACATTCCCGAGTGAAATCTGAAGGGTTTTAGCAAGATGACGACTTCTTTTTCTCACTGAGGGGGGCCTAGTGAAGAAATCTTGCTGGAAGAGCTTTGTCATGTGTCAGGAAAGAGAACGAAACAGCCAGCTTTTTCCCCTGGAAATAACTTAAAAGAATTTCTGTCTATAACCCCTGTTGATAATTTCCCCCCTACACAGATTTGTGCTCTTTTTTCCACCCAGCTCAAGATGCAAACTCCCTTCACTGAAACAGCCCAGGACTCTGTGTTTGGACTTTACATGCTGGAACTGTGTCCGTTCAGGTTTCCCTTGCACTGACCAGCACTGTCATATTCTACTTTTTGACATGCTTCTTGAGTACAACCTCTGTTTCTCTGTCTCAGAAACAGGACATCACCATTGCATAACCTGAGCTGTCTGAACACTGACCTTTCCCAGGTTCCTTACTGGCATTAGTAAGAGTCTAGACTTTAGGGCAGTCCTATTTCTAGGCTGTCTCTGAACAGAAACAGTGGGTTGATGAACACTTTCCCCAGAAGCTGAAGATGGTCTTAGAAAAACAAATGGTCTTCCCTTAAAAATTACAACACACATATTAAGATGAAAAAAAATTCTTATCTTATTTCTTCAGCCTGCTGTGCTATCTGGAAACAACCCTTGTGTTGAGGTTGATGAGCTAGAGATTAATGAGTTAGGGGGTAGTTTTTCCTTTTTTTTTCTTAAAGTTTTCTTTAAGTGGTTTCCTCCACTTTTATTTCAATATCTAGAAGGACTCTCATCTTATAAAAGCAAGATCGTATCATTATGAAAGTCTGCTGAGATCCATCAGGTGTCCAGAAGGAGTGTAGCTTTTCATGGTTATTACTCTATTTCTAAAAAGGCAGTAGTGTGCTAAATACAAGATGTTCTAAAATTTCCTAAGCATTTTGACCTTGTACAAAGTTTTGACAAAGAAAAAATATAGAATGATTTCTTTTACACTAGGATATGATTTTAAAATCATATCCTTTATTTTCTCTTGATTTTTTTACTAGTATTTGTAAATGGAATATTAAGAAGCCATGACACTATAATTCCTGATGAAGTTTAATCTGCTAGTATAAATAGTAAAAATAATAGGTAGATGCATATTGGCCCTACAAGTCTTTGGTATGATTATAATCACCAGCAGATCAAATTTCCTCTATATTTGTCTTTCTTCACATTATCTGCAGCATGCTTTTACTTTCACTGAAATATATTTAGCACACAGACTAAACTGAGTAAAAGACAGGAGACAAGGAGAGAAACTACTAACAAGACTGCATAAAGATTTTGTATTATGTTTACAAAGTATGAGACACTAATATGAAACTACTTTCATCAGTTTGGTAAAGAGTATAACTTTCATGCTTATTACCTTGCACAGATGTAATTGCTCTCTTTCTTCTATTGAGTTACATGTGCCTCAGCTGCAAGTAAATTGTTCTGTAAAAGCAGAATAAAGTTGGATTTTAAGAGAATGTTGCTACTGTCTAGAATATTTCTTTACTGAACTGTGCTGCTCTTAATGTAAGTACACCCTCAAAGTTACAGAGGAAGCAAGACAGTCACCTAAAAGTTGGGAAAGTAGGATAGGAATGAACCAGGCAAGTTCAGTTGGATAATAAGTCTTGGATAGAGACTTTCACTTGCTTCAACAAAACTTTTTCTGCTAGTCTTCTTTTTCTCAGGAGTAGAGATACCAGAGAGGATGTACTCGGATGGGTCAGTGCTCAGTATGCAGTCTGGCAGGCTCTTCCTGGTTCCACTTGGCCTCGCGGCACCATCATGGGGTTACTGATGAGGAAACAAGATAACCTATCACCAAATACCACCTGCCTGCCATAAGTACAAATGGAATTTGTAAGCAGTCTTGTATTAGATGGAGCAAAGCCTAGGTAGAGGAGAGACGGGAATAACAAGTACTCAGAATGAGGAACGCTGCATGCTTTCTCAAGGTCATTTGGTTTCTTCTCCCTCATTATTAAGTTTAATAATTTATTCTATTTGAGTTATTTCTGCTTTCCTTGTGTATCTCACTTAAAGAATGAGATTTAGGTCTTTAGGCTTTCTAAATATAAAACCATGGCTGATCTTCACTCCTTCTACATTCTGCTAGACTGAGGGATTAGAATTTTTCTACTCAATATTCTGACCATGGAAAGAAGTGTGTAAGAGGTTGAAGCCATGCAGCTTCTCTCCCATTTTCTTTTGGGAAGGAGGGAAGATCCTCTACTGGGGAGAAAACATGGGGTTTCTACATGGTCATTCTCTGAAAATTCTTTAAGTCTCCAAATTAAAATAATTTAGTCTTACTAAATAAAGGAACTCTGAAAAGTGCATGGTCACTGTACGACTGACAAGATATGTAGACATGGTAATTTATGGATTTAGAAAGCTCTTATAAGTGCTAGATTTGAGATGTATATATATAAAAAGCTACAATAACAATCTTTTTTTCTTATCAGATTTGTAGCATTTACTAAATTAAAAACTCATTTCTAGCAATGGACAATAAACCTGAATTTATTGAACATGAAGTGAAGCATATTCTGGCCTTGAACTTACAGTTGCTTCTGTGGAATTGTTTACTCCATCTGGCCTAAATAAGGGAGAATTTCTCCATTTCTAGCAATTTGAATCAAGCTGAGGGAGGGAGCAGTATGCGGTACCAGAAGAAGCCTTTTGGTCTGTCACACGGCAATTTCTGACAGTGACATTGAAGTGATGTAACACTGACTGACTTCATATTTACAAGACAGTTGTTTTATATGGGAGGCAGTACGGGGAAAGCAACTTAATTTTATGCCAAAGCACACTACATCCCTAGAAGGGGAAATGAGAAAGACATCAGAACCTACATATAAAGCCCTGAGGTATGAAACCTGGAAAGCTGTCCTTCTAGAAGTACAAATCTCAGCAATCCAGCCAATTTTATTACATGTGCAGGTACAATAAAACCATGGTCTTGTCAATGTAGTTGTAATAAAAAATGGAGTGGTTAACTTCTGTAGATAATCATAACATACATTCTTGAGGTCACAGATGTCACAGTGTGGAATTTTAGAGTATATTATCCAAAGTGGCAGTGGCCAATTTTAACTAAAGACAGTCTTTTCTTCCTCCTAAGTTAAGAAATTTGCTGAAGACATGGTCCAGAATGCATTTCCTCACCCTGTTTCTTTCCAGCTTCTGGGTGTTAAATGAGCTTTCTTCTCTATTCATCCTCCTGAGTTACTTATAAAAACTCCTATAGGCTAACAGCTAAATCAAAATTGGGAGATTGGCAGAGCAGGATGAAAGATATTCATTCAATACATGTATTATACTTCTTCATTCTTAAAAATCGTTGCTCATCTTTCTCTACCTTGTTCTTGCATAAAATAAAACTGAATATCCCCTTTCCCACAGAAACAGAATTCTATTTGCAGCAGAGCACATTTGTCACCAGCTGCAAAATTCAGAGGCTAAAATTTGTTAATATATAATACAGTAAAAATAAAGGACCAGCAAAGTACACTGCTACAGGAAGGTGGTCAAAAAATCCTTTGAGAGAAAGGAAATGCAACATTCTTGTACTTTGTGCTTCTCAAAGCATGGCCACATTACTTTCGGTATTCCTGGTATAGTGAAATCTTTTTTAGGCATGCAGCTTGTCATGCCACACAGACTCTAACTCTGACTTCTAAATTGTTTTCATGTTTTACAGACCTTAGAGTTCAGTGAAGCTCTTAAACTCTATGGGATTATTGGCACCATCATTGTGCTATGATACAAACATTTTTTCTGTAACTCTTCAATGCAGGTTTTACTTTTCAATACTATTTATGCAACTACTATTCACTAACAACAATGCATATGTCCTAACCATGGCTTCATTTATGCCCACTGCATAGCCAATTGGTTCCGAAGAGCATCCCTGCACCATCATTTTCCACCAGGTTTTCCCACCCCAAGAAAAGTTTTATCCAGAGCATTGTAACATTGAACTTTGAGGAATTACAGAATCATGCAATAACAGAATGTTAGATGTTGGAAAGGACCTCCAAAGATCGTGTAGTCCAACCCCCCTGTCAGAGCAGGACAGAAACAGAGTAGATCACTCAGAAATGCATCCAGACAGGTCTTGAAAGTCTCCAGAGAAGGAGACTCCACAACCTCCCTGGGGAGTCTGTTCCAGTGCTCTGTAACCCTTACAGTAAAGAAGTTCTTCCTCAATAAAGAAGTTCTTCCTTTACTTCAGCTCTGGGACATATTCAAGATATTACACCTCCTGTGTTCTCTGTTAAGAGATACTATAATATGCCTGGATTACCCACAGTCTGTTTTGGAACTAGATTATTCTGTGATAAAAATCACAGGACTACTCAGTATTCAACAGTACCCCATGAGGAATATCTCCCAAGTTTTTCATGCAGAATGAAGCAATTTCATTCGATTAGGGAACATCATTAACATTCTCAACTTGTCAAGAATTCTGCTGTAACAGCTAGTCTGTGGGAGCCTGTATAGCTCAGCTAGAAGTGCTTTAAGTGTTAAGGATATGAATATTACTTAGTAGGAAGGAGATAACAGGTCTCTAACCCTGTGAGTCTGAGGACTTGTTCCTTATCTAAGAAGACAGACTGAAAGATTGAGTTGAGTAAAAATCATAGCAGTGCAGGTGGTATAAAAGACTATTGCAAAGAGGAAGGTTACACTTTCCACATTCACAAGAGCACAATAAACATCAGTGGATCACTTTATATTGCAACAAGGCAGACTCAGGTCAGACATTACATAAAGGTTTGTAACAATTGAGACAGGTAAATTTTGGAACATGCTGCCTAGACAGACAGTTGATAACAGCTTGCAGGGAATGGATGGTCCTAGTGACTTTTCAAGCCCTTTCACACATTTCTCAATCATTATGTCACTTCCCCCCCCCATATTTTGGCATTTAATGCCAAAACTAAGTTAGAGTATTAGAAAATAATTTATATGTATTTCCAGTCTTCAGATATCCTTTTCTTTTTGTCTTCTTTCCCATTTGTCTCCAGACAAAGAATTCATCCATTTTAAGTAGATTAGCAAGGTACATGACTTTAGTTACATTTTATGGCTTTGAATTCCATAGATAGTCTTCAGCATAGTCACTGGAATAACACTGCTAAACACTTCAGTGATTTTGACAGCTTCCCAGATATCACTTTTTGTTGGTTTCACAACTGAAAATCAAAGTTGTTATCCATAAAATATGAATCATAAAAACAAATGGTAGCCTTCCACCAGTTCTCTGGCTTTCATGGCTTTCTTAGACAACACATGGCACAACATACCAATCAGGTGATCAAATTGCTACTTGACTTCATTGCTGCTTTACCACTTATCCTTTAATGGCAGAATCAAGCCAGTGTTGAACAATACAGGGCTGCTGTCCCAGGGTGAAGATGCAACAAGTAGACTGAGAAATCATTATGACCAAATGGACAAACACTCCTCTACAGCAGATCTCATTCTCTTTCTTTTGCAGAGTAAGAGTTGGTCACTCTACTCACAGGATTTGACTCAATAACTAAGTAGAGCTCAGAATATGTGGCAGAACTAATGCAGAAGACCGAAGTAATACTACATGACATTCAAGTGAAAATTATCCTCATGGGAATGTTGCCATATCGTGCCATACTTCACTGAAAAATAAACTTGAAATATTGATTTCCAAATTTTAAATGGAAGAAAAATAGCAACATTTATTTTAATAAGCACCACACATAATGGATTATAAAACAATCTCTGACTTAATGCAAGACCTTTAAAAGGTAGAAAATTGGAATACAAGACACATCTAAGACCTTTCCTAAAATTTCTAATAATTTACCAGCATTTTTTAGTTTCAAATTCAGACCATTTCTTGTTTTACTTCTGGTAGTAGACAGTATTTCCCTTTCTTTCCATGTTATTGACATACTAGTCCTGTAGACTTTAATTAAAGACATGAGTAGCTTTCTTGAGTTGGGGGGTGAGATGTGGCAGAAATCAATTTTTGTAGTAAAAAAAATTATGACAATAGAGTGTTTATTTCTAATAAAATGCTTTAAGCCTCCCAAGTATTCTTATACATATATAAAACCATACAGACTTGCAGATGGATTTTGTACACAAAGATTTCTGCAATTACTTACACAGGTTTATGTGTATATATTTAACTGCAGGGCTGTAGTTACACAGGTTTATATGAAAAGAAAAAGAAAAAAAATGCAGATACTGTTACTTCTACCAGTAAGAGAAACTATTTTTTTATAAAAATATATATATATATATATACACACACACCCCCCCAAACTACTCCAAGTTATCCCTGTGAAGAAAAGGTACTACATGAGGCAGCATTCTGAAGGATGGAGAAAGTTGTTGCCTGACTGCTGACCTTCTGTTAACTTCCTGAGAAAGGAAACATTTATTCGTTATTTTGATGCTGCTGGAAATTTGTACTCAGATTGTGTGTGTCACTGTGAGGGCTGAGCTGATATGTCTGAGTGCTATTTCAGGGCACTGTTGCATAAGCTAGATGCTACATTCAATCATATTTTGGCCACTGCTAACAAGAAAAATCAATAGAAATTCCAAAATATGATTAAAGAACGTCTACCCAGGAAAATGTATTGGAGTACTTAAACCAATATAATTATACCACTTGCTGTTTTAGTACAGGTGCCTGTCTCTAGAATTCAGTGTTTTTTCTTTCTTTTTATTCAACTTTTTTTTCTTCTAATAATTTGGTAGTTTTGCTAAAATTGAATCACTTTCAAGGAGACACAAATAATGCTCTAAACAATGCTGTAAATCCTGAAACAACGTGGTTATGCCGAGAATCGCATCACTATAGCTACATCACTAAATTTCCCCATTTCAACATTCCTCATGCTATGCTTAAGCTTATTTAATATCTTATAGCCTATTGTTTTGTTCATAAGGCAGTGGTGTGCAGAACAGCAGAGCTGCAGAATCACGTTAGAGAAGATGACTGCAATTGCTGTCATGGTGAAATACTAGACTCGAGTCACTAAAGACACTAAAGTAATGCACTGAACTGCATGATTTGTGCAGCACAATGCTCATGTATTCCAAAGTACATTTATAGAACTCTACCCCCATATCTTTGAGTAATCAATATGTTAAAACTTTACTGAGCTATTCTGTCTGTTGTTTGATAATACTGGATTTAATATTATGATGATAATATAAAATGTATAAGAAAACACCTTTAAACATGCAACCAAACACATTTTAAAAGGAAAATTGTTTCATCTTTCCAGGACTCCAGATGGCACAATTTTATTCTAAAAAAAGACTGTAGGGAAGTTACTATACACGTCTGCTAGTTTACTGCAATTCTTAACATCTTCTGTAAAACTGTTGGAAGAGCCAAGGCTTGCCTGACAGAAATAAACTACATATGAAGAAAGAGCAGAAATAAAAGTGAAGGGTTCAGGAAGTTCAGATTAATCCTCTAGTTGAGGCTTTCACAGATGGCTCTTAGTACCAGTCACATTTATATGAATTGCATTCAGCTGTCATTGACTTGTCATTGATTTCTTACCAATTTTTTCTCTCATTAATTTTATTGCCTTAGATTTTCTTATTCATTATATAGAGAGTATCTCTACAAATGAGAGTTACTAACCTCCAATTACAACTATTAAAGCTTCGAGACATCAAGCCATGCCTTCTCTGATGAAAAACACTTAATGAAACACCAGTGCTGGTGGGTGCAAATAGAAACTCAAACTTACAAGTTTGACATATTTTTTTTCTTTAAAAGGCAAATAAGGAATCATCTTTGCCTGCATTTTAAATTACCCTGACTCTGGAGTGAGAAAGCAATTTAAAAAAAATAAAGCCAGTAGAGCTAATGTATAATCTAAATTTAAGACGAAAAGGAATTGAAGACATTGTGGAATGCTTTAATAACAAAGTACTCTTTTTAAACTGACCACTGCTCAGAGGACAAGTTAGCAATTTATGGTATGGGAGACAGTCTATTCATCTCTATTCAGCAGCCTGTTGCCACAGAACAGGGAGCCAAGAGCCATGGCACACTAAAATTTGTGAGAAGCAGCTCCTCCTAGTTTTTGGCTTCCACCCTATTCCAAACCCCTGAGAGGGGTGTTACTGGCACTACTAACTCTGCATTAGGGAAGGAATCAGTAGCATCTTGCTTCTTGAGGAGGAAATTCAGCAGGAGTCAGGAGACAATGAGAACACAACCTCTAATTTGGAAATGAAAATCAAATTTAGCACTTAAATGAGGTTGCCAAAGCCTGGTCTGCAGGCCAAACTCTCCAACTGTTTTGATCAGTGTTTTATGGGAAATGAACACATAGTCTGGGATGAGGGAAATGAACTGGCAATGGGATGATGTTGAATTTTGACAGGCTCAAGGATATTATGTTTGATAAGTGGCTGTCTGCAATTATTTATGTGGAAGAATGACTGGCACATATATATTTCTACACACAGAGAATGTGACATTTAGAGAAGTTCAAGAATGTTGAATGCTTCCTATCAATTTGAAGCCAATGCTTCAATGGTCCTCTAGGGCCTAGAAGATCTATGAAATAACGTTTGTCTACCTTTCAGTGGAACAGGCATTAGGACTGTGACTAAAATTAAGAAGAAACCATGTATCAGAGTTTTGAACAAATAGGCTGTAAAGAGTTCAAGAACTGACCCTACTAATAAATAACATTTTTTCTGAATAATTATGAAGTACTCAGACATTGGTCTTAACTACATCCAAATGATAAACCAAACTAGAATTAAATGTTAACCATTATCCCCAGCCATCAAACCTAATCCAGCCTTTGGATCACCTTAGTTATGAAAAAAATTACAAACACTGATCAACCTCTACAGTAGCACAAACTCAGACCATGTAGACTCCACCAAGGTACTCCACCCATCAGTTCAATTTTTCATACATGTTACCAAATCCTTCCCCTAATTGTATTAAAGTATTCATCCATCATTCAAGTTTTTGCCATCTCCTAGCCTCATTCTAAAGATTAGTATATCAGCAATAAACTGAATGTACAGTAGCCTTTTTCCCAAGCCCAAACCTAACCAAGTACTTAGACCAAATCTAACCATCTGCACTCTGTACAGTTTTAGCATTACTTAGTCCATGTGTAATCTTACTTCAGAGTCTCTCTTCCTAAACCATGGCTTAATACTTGGCCTTAATCTTTGATTATTCTCATTTTTAATACACATGCTTTGAAACCAAACTTAGGTCACTAACACTGCCTTCAATCAGTCTATAGGACTTGGTAACACACTATTACTACATGGTCTTCATGCCTTCATAATAATCCCAAGGACATCTACAGCGTCAAAAAGCATTAGCCGTCACTATATTTACTTCTGATAGCAGCTACTCATCTTGGTAACAATAGGCTTCTCTCTAGACTCTCCAGGCTACAATAGCCATGATATCTCCTCTTTTTTTTCCTTTTATCACAGAAATAACCCAATGCACAGTGCAAGCCTAGACTAGAGATGTGAGATCAGGCCTTTTTGGCCCTTTTTCAATCTATTTGCCCTTCAGAGTAATAAGAAGTTAACTATAAGAAATTTCTACAAAGCAGAACAGAATTTGAACTCTTCAGGGAGATGCTAACTTCTATTTTTTTTTTTTTGAGTACCTGTACCAGCATATTGCATGGCTTTTACTTCAGTGCTGTAGAATCAAAGGTCATACAGATGTCTCCATCATTCATATCTTAGAGATACCTCCTGTTATCAGCAAGGCATTTCTAATTACAGATTCTTAAACTTATGATGTTTGACATGCCCCATGTCAAAGCTGTAAACACTGAGCTTTTATTTCTGTCTAGGTAAGAAAGTTTGAGATGCAGAGCTTACCGTTAACCAAAATAACATTGAACTGTATGCCTGAGAGCTATTTTGGAGATAATCTGAGTAGAGATGTGGACTATATGTTAGAAAGCCTTGGAAATTTATGGTAAGTAGAAAATCCAAGTAAATAGCTGTAAAGTAAGCAGTTTATATTCCAAGTTCATTTAATCTTTAAAGAAAACAAGCTGAATAAACATGGGCTTTTATTTTTTCTTTCTACAAAGAAGAATACCTTTATGAAGGAAATCCTGAATTGACATTTTTGCTTCAATTGAAACTTGTAATAGGAAAGCAAATCTTTCGTGGCTTTAATCAGAAACATTAGGGCTTGAAGTCTGAACAACTGTTTACTATTCCACTATCTGATAAAACTTCAGAACCCTAGGGAAACTAATTTAAAAGAGAGACCTGAGATCTTGACAAGCTACTGCAAATCTAAAACTAGTCATCCAAAAGGAAAAGGAAAGACAATTTCAGTTTACCTGATAAATCTCTATCTGAACAGTAGCGTTATAATTAATGAACAATAATGTATAGAAGAACAAGATAACCACTTCAAATCCCTTGATTCATAACTCAGTAGAAATGAAAGGAAAACCGGTTAAGGTAATTTTATGTTGTAATGTATGCTACATTGTAATGAAAAAGAAAATACGCTTAACTACTTAAGCATTAGTTAAAGGGAGAGGACTAAAAAAGGAAAAAAACACCAAAAGTTGCTAAATTAAGCTTTGAGCTCTTTGACTAGCTTATGTAGAATCTTCAAGGTGTCTGGGGACAAATTTTATTCTTTATACTTGATACATTAAATATCACTCAGACTGGTAGGAAGTTAGATTTATCAAGCCTTGATTCAGCAGAATATTTAAGCTTCTAATTAAGTCCTTCCCTATTCAGCAAAGAAAGGTATATACACATTTATGTGCCTGACATTATACAGATGATTGTTAAAAAAGGAATTTTGAAAAAATGATCTTTAAAGGGAAACAAATTAAATAGTGCAGAGGAAATAAACATATTTTACTGTATTCAAACATGTTTCTATTTCCTTAAAGATCTTTAAAATGTTTTAGCACACCCTAGAGCATATTGAGCAGACTAAGGCATCCCATTATTAATGCAGTGATGATAAAACTTCGGTAGATTAAACATACAGTTAGTCAAGTGAAGAAGTATTCAAGAAACAACAAGCAAAGGAATCAAAGCTAACAATATTTTTTTTTCATACTCACCAACAGCAGAAAACCTTTCAAAATGTCTATAAGGTTAATACATACACTTCAAGGGACACATTCAGAGAACCCAATACTATTTCAGAGAAGCTAAACTCTTTGCATATTGTTGCTGTGACAGAAAGAGAGGAGATTCTTACTCTAGAATCCTTCTCTGTGGAGAATTCAAAGGAGCTGTGTGAAACTGAAGTGACTAAAGAGATTCCAGGATGTTTTCACATATGAACAATATCAAAACGCAAGGACTAAATGGTTTTCATCTAAGACTTCTAAGGGAAGTCAAATAGCCAAATTACTTACAGCAGTGAATAAACCTTTCCCTTAAAATCACCTTAGCATCTGAACATTGATGAAGGAAGAATATGGTACCAAATTTTAGAAGAATGCCAGGACAGATGTGAGGAAATAACATGGCTGGAAATCTGACATCTATAGAAAGTGTAAGAAAAAAAAATAATAGGCATCTTGACATCTTGACAAAAATAATATACTTCGAGAGAGTCAACCTGCCTTCTGTTAAAGGAAATTGCCCCTCACAAACCTAAAAGAATTCTCCAAAAAGGTCACTTCTGTGCAGTTAAAGTGATCCAGTTGATAAAAGTCTACTTGTATTTCTAAAAGGCTTTCAACAAATTTCTCCATCAAGGCTTTGAAAGAAACTAAGAAGCTATAGCATAAGAGGGAATGTCATGGATAAACGATGGCTTAAAAGATAGGAAACAAATTGTAGGAATAAATGATCTGCCCTCATGAAGAAGGGAGGTCACTAATGGCATTCTGCAGGGATGTGTACTGTGACTGGTGAACCTTCACAAGCTGGAAAAGGGATCAAACAGGTAGTTAGGTGATAGAAGGTCAACAACACAAAGTCATTCAAAGTAGTAAGGACACAGAGCAGCTGTGAAGAACTGCAGAAGGATTATAAGTTAGAGCATACAGGCACTAAAAAAGAGACAAACTCAGTGAAGAAAAGCATGAAGTGTTGCACATTGGGTGAGCAGAGAAATCCTAATTTCTTATATAAAACAGGCTCTGGGGTGACTATTATCATTCAGGACCAAGACAAGGGGCGGTTATAAATAGTTCTATGAAAATACCAGGTCAGTAGCAGCCTGAAAGAAAAAGCAGATGTTAATTACAGAATCATGGAACTGTCATGGTTCAAAAAAGACCTCTAAGATCAGTGTCCAACTATCAATTAAAAAAAAAAGAACAAAAATAAAACATAAAATAACAAATAAACAAACCAGAAAACCTCAGCATCCCACTAGGCCATGTCCTGAAGTGCCTCATCTACACATTTTCTGAACACCTCCAGGGATGGTGACTCCACCACCTCCCTGGGCAGCCCACTCCAATGCCTGACTACTCTTTCAGTAACAAAATTCTTCCTAATTTCCATTCTAAACGTCCCCTGGTACAACTTCAGGCCATTTCCTCTAGTCCTGTCACCATTTACTCCAGAGAAAAGGTTGCACCCACCTCACTACAACCTCCTTTCAGGTAGCTATAGAGCATGATAAAGTCTCCCCTCAACCTCCCCTTCTCTAAACTAAACAGTCTCAATTCCCTCAGCCTCTACTAAGAGGCCTTGATCTCCAGACCCTTCACCAGCTTGGCTGACCTTCTCTGAACTCACTCCAGCAACAAAATGTCTTTCTTATGGTGAGGGACCCAGAACTGAACACAACACTCAATTGGTGTATAAGAAAACAAGCTAAAGCACCAAAAGCAACAAAAAAAGAAGCCACGATTCATTGATATCTTGCATATTAGATCCAATTCTGAACCTCTTACCTCAAAGAATATACTAGACCTTGAAAAGGTTCAGAGACAGGCAGCGAACATGACCAAAACTATGAAAAGGCTTCCTTATGAAAAATGATCAAGTAAGCAAAGACTCTTCTGTATCCTTCAGATACAACAGAAATCTGTGAGTGGCATGAAGGAGATGGCTCTGGATCAATTTCTTGATCAATCAACAGCACTTCATGCATAAGAACTAGATGGCATGAAGTAAACTACCAGGATGCAGGTTCCAACCTACATTAGGTCCACCGTTAATGCAACACATCATTAGGACGTGAAACTCCTTGCCAAAGGACATCATTGATACCAAAAGTTTACACAGGTTTGGTAAGAGTCTAGAAGACTCATCCTGTATTAGTTATGCATTATATTGTGATTTAACCTCTGCTGGCAGCTAAACACCAGGCAGCTACTTACCCCCTGCTTCCCACCAACACACCCTCTCCTGTGGGATGGGAAGGAGAATTAAAAGGGAGAAAAAGGCGAGACACCATGGGTTGAGATAAGGGCAGTTTAATAAAACAACACAAAGAGAGAAGAAAACTACAGTACTATTAATAATACCAATGAAATGATAGACAAAGAGAATGATAGAAGCCCAGAAGGCCCTACCCGTGCCCAAGATGTCACCTTTCCCTGCTCCAGCCACAATGAAGCAAGTTGAAAACAGGCAAACCCATCCAGGCCATCCCTCCCCTTATATAGGGGCAGGATTCAGTGTGGTATCAAACATCCCATTGGCTGGCTTGGTTGTTTATCCCAACTGTGGCCCCTCCCAGATGCAGCCCCTCCCAACTGCTTTGGCCAGCAGCTGTTGGTGATAATGAGACCAAACTAAACCCAGGACAAATTACTACCTACATAGAAACTATAGCTGGTTTAGTAATTAGCTGACCAAAAATCATTTAAACCAGTGAAAGTATGAAATGTTGAAGTCAACTGTTACAGGAACCTGTCTTTCTCTTCTTCAAGTACCTATTTACAGCTACTCTGAGAGCTGGAATCCTGGGCTGTATGAAGTTCTGTCGCAATTGAAAACAACCAGTCTTATGTTGCAGAACTCATTAGATGGTCCTGAAATTGATTTGTCCTTAAAGGGAGAGCTAGAAACACTTATCATCTCCAAGGATATACACCCAAGTGTATCCTGACAGCTTTCCAGATTGACTTCTGTGTTCACTGTACACACATTCTGGTTGCTACTGGACAGAATCTACTGCATCTCAGTCATTTAATTACCTAACCTGGAAGGTTGGGAATGAGGCTGGCAGGGCACATGACTGAAGGCACCTGTCTCTACCTATCCACACTGCCTTTGGGACTGACTAATCTGTTACGGGAAACCTAGACAGAACCTTAGACCTGACACCAACACAAGAAGATGTGGGAACAACTGGAACATATACCCCATGTTACTAAAGGTGCTGTCATCTTTTTTCCTACTAACCACATCATAAAATTCATTACCCTTTTACAATAGATATCTCTATTTTGTTCTTTTTCTATCATGTACAGAGATATTCTGGGAACTAACACAAGGTGAAGAAGAAAGAATTTCAGTATATTATAAGGCCTGATAGCAAAGACCAAGGAAAATTACACTTTTTAGCAGCCATTTCTATTTCTTTTTAGTAACAATCCCTTTGCAGAAAGGCTGGAATGGAATGTTATCAAGTAAGTAAAACTGCCCTATAAGTTCCTAGCAATGCCCGCATGGTGAGTGGGTAGCTGCCCCTGTGAGACTATTATTTATACTATTTCAGAATATTTTCTCAGACACATATTGTATGAAATTCATCTTAGAGAAAATATGACATCCCAGAAGACACATACTGATCTGAGGCTATACTTTGTCCTTCCAAAGCTCCTCCATTGTGTTTTTCAACAAAAGATCTTTCTCAATTTTTATAAGGCACAGTTCAACCAAAGTGTTGAGGAGGCTCATAGAAGGAAGATGTACAATTTCTAATAACTCTACTTCTAGATTATAAATTGTCTATTTACCATGCCAGCTGCTCCATCAGAAACAATGCAGAATTGCAGTGATACCCAACCCCAAGCATGCTGATCTTGATACTCTTTCTTTCTCAGAAGACAACTAAGAAATGTTATTTCCTTATTTTCTCTACATCTCCACTTACTATTCCAGAAGCTAAGACATAGCAACGCAGGTTAAGCACTGCAATCAGAACAGGTCTAAGGGAAGAGAGGAAAAAGCACAGAGACTGGAGTACATGAGGGTAGTTTAAATAATAAAAAGCTAGGAGAGGGCAGGAAATCTGTGGCTATTCAGAAATTTCATTCAGAGATTTCAGAAAGAAGCCTGAAAGAGAAGCCATGGCAGCCTATAGAGACTAAGATCTTAGCTCTTAGTGCAGTTACACCCACAGCATACTCTTTATTAATTTTCTGGTTTACTGGGTGTCTTACCTTTCCCTCCCTAGTCTAGGCTTGTGAAGAAAATATTGTAATTTTTGTTGTCAAACACTTGAACACTGCAGACCTTAACAGAAGAAAAGTCTTAAATAATTTTGGTTCATGTTTCCAGTACTTCTACAAATTCTTCTTTCACATTCCCCTGACCTCAGACACCAAAACAATCCCTCTCGCAAACCTATTTGAATTATGAATGCTGAACCCTGAACACTGATCAAGAAGATAACAAAAAGTTAATTTTAAAAATGCTACTGGTGAACTTAAAATTTCAAAACAAGTTTGGTTTTGGGGGGATTTTTTTTTTTTTTTTTTTTTGGTGATAGAAACGTTATTCAGAAATTCTTGCAAGAAAGTGTTTCTTTAAGTTTCTTCTTCAAGTTTCCTCTTTAGTAAGAGGAAAAAAAATGCACAAAGAAATATGGAAATGCTAAGTAGGATATTCAAATTTCACATAGACTATTTCTGTTAATACTTTTATTCAAATCTACTGTATGTGTAGTAATGAAGAGATGTATTAAAGGCTTACCAGTAGGATTCATAGTATCATAGAATAATTTAGGTTGGAAGGGACCTTTGGAGCTCATGTAGTTCAGTCATCCAGCTCACAGCACAGCTAAGCAGATCAGGTTGTTCGGAATTGCCCAGCTGAGTTTTGAGTGTCTCCAAGCATGTTCAAACCCTTGTTCCACAACTCCTCTGATCCCCTGTTCCAGAGTCCAACCATTCACAGGGTAAAAAAAATTCTTGGACCTAACTGAAATATCCCTTGCTTCAGCTTTTGTCCATGGTGTCTCAGCCTATTCCCTCCAGAGTCCAGCCCTGCCTCTTCTAGAGTTTCCCATCAGGTACCTGTAGACAGCAACCTTGTCAACCTCCTTGTCAGCTCTTCCAAATGCTGAACAAACTGATTTCTCTGACTCAGCTGAAGACAGAAAAGAGGCTACGATGGCTAAAGAGCAGACCATAGCAGATATGAAGTGTCACTCTTTCAGGATAATCCTGCTGTTTATAAAGACTTTAATTCTCAATAAGACTTTGTAACAGCAGCACAGCTCAGGCCAGCTTCTAAGGAATAGAAAAAGAACTCCCGCAAGGTTTCATATCTACTGTATTATTACAAGTAACCTTTGTGTCTGGAAGATGCATTTGTACTCTCACAGGTTTGGCCAGAGCGTACAACTCGGCTGAAGGAAGCTCAGTTCAAGTGTCCTGGGGGAGGCTCACAAGATGGCTCCTGCCAGCACGTGGAGCTGAGCCGGCGGCATGGCACTGCACAGCACTCCCACACCTTCCTGCGCTCTTTCCACCCCCAGCCTGCCATGGGAAGGGCCACGAAGATGATCAGAGAGCTGGAGAACCTCTCCTACAAGGACAGACTGAGAGAGTTGCGGTTGTTCAGTCTGGAGAAGAGAAGGCTCCGGGGAGACCTTATTGTGGCCTTCCAGTATCTGAAGGGGCTACAAGAAAGCTGGGGAGGGACTTTTTAGGCTGTGGGGCAGTGATAGGACTGGAGGGAATGGATTAAAACTAGAGAGAGGTCGATCCAGGTTAGACATTATGAAGAATCTCTTCCCCATGAGGGTGGTGAGACACTGGAAAAGGTTGCCCAGAGAGGTGGTGGAAGCCCCATCCTTGGAAGTTTTTAAGCCCAGGCTGGATGGGGCTCTGAGCACCCTGCTCTAGTGGGAGGTGTCCCTGCCCATGGCAGGGGGGCTGGAACTGGATGATTTTTAAGGTCCCTTCCAACCCTGACAGTTCTATGATTCTGTGGACAGCCCAGTCAAACATCTGCCAGGCAGACACCCTCTCACCAGCTAGGGAGGAGTTCCACCACAGGCAACCAGCAGCCCAACCAGCCCACACCTGCCCCTGCAGGCCTCTTTCATTCAAGAACCAGCCAAGCAGGAGTCAGCTAACGATCACAAGCCTGCCAATCACAGCGCACAGAAGCTGTGGAACCTGCTAGAAGCTCCCTGAGGCAACTGAAAGAAGCAGTCTAGCACTCAGAGAAACAAAATGCGGTGCAAACACAGAACCAGAAGCAAACAGGTAAATAAATGAACAAGCTCTAATTAGATATAACTGAAAAATAAATCATGGGAAGGGTGATTAGGAGCTGAAGAAGGCAAGCCCCAAGCAACCCGACCTAAGCTTAGCTCTGCCTTAGTCAGTGGGATGGGCCAGATGGCCTCCAAATGTCCCTTCTAACCAACTTAGAAATCATTCTCTGATTTATACCACACATAGATTAAACAATATCACATTAATTAGCAGTCCATACCTGAGCTATTTCAATAGCCTAATTAGGTGGCTGTGAGTAAGTAACATAAAAGAGGTCATAGAGGATTCAAGGCAAAAGTCTGACTAGCCCAGTGGAGGTATACCTTGATGAGATGGCAAGGAAATGCTAAAGCAGGTACAGTATTTCCTCCTGCTACACTCACAAGATCCAACCATTTGTAGCATCAGCATTTCCTGAGCTGACATTGTTTCTATACATTTAATAAATAACACAGAGGATTTCTCTGTGGACTTCCTATGCCTCCTCTTGAACACATGAAGCTCTAATTGTGACCAGGAATGCCAGGCATGAACTACAACCCCCTGTAGAGGCACCTCTTTTTGCACGCTTTGAACTCTTACTAGTTTTGTTCTAGTTCTTTGATGGGCAATTAATTCCTCTTCACCTGTCAGACACCACTCATCATTTTCTAATATACATGTAATCACTCCACTTTTGAGTTTATTGCCACTTCACACATGTCATTACAGAGTGACAGGAGCCAATGAATCTGTGACTGGAGGATAGATGTAGCCTTGAAGAGGTTCAGGCTTAGCTAGACAAACCTGTGCTGCAGCTAAGTCTGCTCATGAGGAAAGGCTTGAGTATTAGCTTCTCTGAAAGTCCCAAGACAACCAATGGCTTCTCATCTGTGCATACACCCCAGTCACTCAAGGACCTGGATGGTGCTGTGTTTGTTCCTAATAGATGAGCTGTATCGTCAGGTGTCATTGGGTTTTGAAACTGGAACATCTCATGTTACCCGCTGCTGCTCTGACAGATGTTGAATAAGATAGAGGACAGCATTAGTTCACGTGGGACCTGGCATATGAGAGCTTTCAGTATTAAAAATAGCTGCCCATCTCAAACCTGTGAGATATAGCAGGAAAGCAATGAGTGAAGACAGGCTAATGTCAACCTAATGATTCATGCCATGTTGTGCAGCTGGGCCAATTATATTTTCTGACTGACTGATAAGACAGGAAACTGAGAATTTTTTTCCCCAATATTGCCAATGCTTTGTTTTTCCTCTATTATTCTTAAAAAGAAACATTTTTTTTACAAATTAGTTCTATTAGGTTTTGAATCCCTCCCAAAAATTTTACATAGGCAGGGCACACCAAACTCATCCTGGAAAGTGGTCCTATGGCAGGCAGCCATTCCTTCACCCAGAGAGAGCTCCTTCTGAAGAGCTCCCAAGTTCAGCCTATGCCGGAGATCAGATCAACATTTGCCAAATACTGATCTCAAAATCAAAGCATGCCAAGACAGCATACCCCTTTAAAACACTTAATACACTTGTAATTATTTGTCTAGATGTATTCTCATACAAAAATGCACTGCAAATAAAGAAATTGTTTATTTTAATGTTCAGCACAAGGCCTGAATATTCTGAAAGGAAAAAAGTGGTGTGTAGGATACTAACACCAGGGCAACTAACACCCTCAAAATACTGAAGGTAGGAAGAAAGAGGGCTAATCTTCTAAGTAGATGTTCATGTAAAAACTTTTTACTGACTTAATACAAAATATCTTATCTTTTTGACAGGTAACGAGACACATATTTGGTCTCCCGAAAATAATTATAATTTTAAAAAGGATGTATTTTTCACTGCTTATTCATTTAGTGATTGATTCAAGGTACACCAAGAGCTGATGAAAATCTTCTTGGTCAACTTTACTGAGGTTTGGTTCTGGTATCTCAGCTCTTGGAAATTTCAGCCCCCAGGCAAAGCGTATGGATAAGGATGCAAGATTTAAATGGCAAAATCTGTATTTCACTCCAAGATGTATTAAAGAAAATAATCTGGATAAAGAATGTTCCTAACCTTTTATCTGTACCATTCTGCCAACTCAATCATTCATCTTCCTGCCACATTTTGAAACAAGGAAATGTTTTGTCAGATAACTCTCAAACTGCAGCAGAAGTTTTATCACACGTTTGAAATGGAAAGTAATGCTGCTGTTAAAATCTACTCTTGCTAACACATAAATCTACTGACATTACTGAGGTTGCCCGTCCAGTGCATTTCAGCATGTTTTACTGGATTTATGATGAATACATGTAGATGGAAAAAACAGATGAGATTGAAGAGGAGATGTGACAAATGCATTCTCTCCATCTCTGCTTTGACCTTCTCACGTTATAATGAACAAGTACTTGTCTGTAGATATTGAGATATAGTGTATCATCATTCACTGACAATAATTTTTAATGAAATCTATGTATGCATGTAAACATGTTCAAAGCTGAGTAAGAATATATTGTTACTCAAGTGATGCTGTCTATAATTTCAATTAAGTCATATAGAAAGGGCTCAGTATATGCCACGTTTCATGTTTCCAGATAAATGCTGGGTTCTGAAGGAAATTTCCATATTCTCCAGGCAGAATTTCCTTTCTTCAAGATTATTGCAGGTTTTTTCAATGTTTTTCAAACACAACCAGATAAAATATCTTTATTCGAGAGACACAGCACATAAAGCTAATGGGAATATAGGCATTTGGAGATATTTTGTTCCTTCAGGACTAAACAAAAGGGGTTCTTAAATCCCATAGCTCCAGCTTGTGGCTTTCCTCTAGGGAAAACACCAAGATGAAAAAATTCTCTTGCTCTTTACTCTTTTTGTCACAAAATACAAAGCACATTTGGTTTGAACAGATGGCTACTGAATTCAGTGGAAACAATCCATTGATTTCAATAAGAATTGCATCAGGTTTGAGGTCTCAAACTTGCTACTTGATTTGAGCATTAATTTGATATCTTTGGTAATAGGATCATGGGTCGAGGTATGTCTGCCAAATCTCAGATTCCTAAATGGAAGCTGCAATTTCAAATCCTGGTCAGAAGTGTTCTACTTTCAAGTTGTTGATGTAGTTTAAAAATATATCATTGCAGCATGCAGGTTAAACAGATAAAAAAATTGTTCCTTCAGCATTGGCTTTCAGGTTTACATAAATGAAATTCTTACATCATAAAGGCTGTTCAAAATTATTCTAAGTCTCTAACTTACACACCCCGATAACATGAAGTCAGCTGCTGTGAATGTGGCTAAAGCAACACACTGTTACTTTTCAGACATTGGTAGATAGTATGTATGTCTTCTTGAGGATTTCTTCCTCCTTCCTACACTGTCTCCTCCCTGAGAAAGTTTCATTGATAATGAAATACTAGGAAACCACAGCTATGCTGAGCCAGCAAACTGAAACCAAGAAGGAAGAATTGTTCATTTAAAGAATTCAAGACTGGAACCCAGAACCAGCAAGGAATGAAATAATGAACTCAATTCTCCTATAGAAGTTTGTTGCTTTACTTCTTTCTGATGACTATCATTACTTTTACCAGTTTGACATTCCTAATAGTTCCTGAGCAGTTCTGCTTGGAACTGGGAGAATCTATTCGATAAAACATCTAAATAAATCTGCAACCTGAACTTGATATACTGTTGCACAGGACTTAGGAGGTTTCTATTTGTAATAATGAAATTTTGCAGATGTGTTTAGAAATGTGGCACAGTTTATTTTGTAGGTTTTTTTTTTTTTTTCCCAAAGAAAACTCTTATAAATGCAAATATCTTTGGTGGGGATACGGTAGAAATACTGCATTGAAAAAAAAAAAATTAAAAAAAAAAGTGTAGTAGTGAAAAATTCCTGCAGCAGTGCCACAAACTTCATTGACATAAATGGATTGTAATAGAGAGGAAACAAAGTCTGGCTGCAGGAGTGGGTTTTCATTAAATTCCTAAGATCTCCTCACTCCTGTCTTACCCTTGGTGCTGTCACTCACTGGTTCAAAATGCTCTCAACTCAGCAGTGCTCACTTTCTCACAAGAAATGGTTGCATTTCTCCCATGTTCTTTTCACAGCTGTTTAATGACTACTGGTCTGTAGCTCACCATTAACCAACACAGAATGCTGTTGCACAGGAATAGAGTTTTACCTGCTTCATTTGAAGCATGGGGCACCTGCCCTAACAACTGTTCTTATGAACATAAACATTACTTCAGAAGGATGGTTAAAGGTAACAAAGCACAGAAACCTACCCTGGACCTTTGTGCCCTGGCAAGGTGGGGAAAATATTTAAACTGATCAAAAATAAGAATAAAAATCGCATTTCCTGTTCTGAAAATGGAGTAGTTAATATGACGAGAGATTCTTTTCGTTACATTGTGAATATTCTATTCACAATATTCAATTTGAGTACAAGTTGCACTATTTGAGGTTCTTTGAATAATTCAGATGCATTCATTTACTCTTGATTAGTGGATCAGGTTCTTCAAAAAGTGAGTATTTATTTTATTTTATGACATATAGCATTAATAATGTATTACCTTTCTCACAAGCTGCTTTTTAAAGAAAGCAATAAAAATATGCAGGGAGACAAGACTTCTGAATAGATATTAAGGAACCATGGAGCCACTTAAGCTGTCATTTTGAAAATAGTCTATTATAACTGCTATTTCTCAGGGAGGAAAAATACAATCTTGATAATGCAAAAGGGTGAGTAACCTGGGTTGAACGGATGATGCAATGCCAGAGAATTACAGTACTGCTTTCTGTACAATAAATGACAGAGAGGCAATCATATTCCATGCCTTCACTGTGATGAGTATGTGTTTAGAGAACAGCTTTGAGTATTTTCATGAAGTAGTACATGGAATTTCTGGGGATTTTCAAATACGGTTTGAAAATTGCAGCAGGAAAAGGCCAAATAAAATTACTAGGACCAGTACTAGTATTAGTTATGGCAAATGAAAAATAAATCACAGCTGCAAAGTCTGAGGACTTGAAAGCTTGCATTCAAAGAAGAGGAAGGGTTTGTAAAAACATTTGCTTATGCAGAAACTCTTCTGAAGAAGGGCCATTTCTGCAGACATATTAAAGAAGTGTTTCCTGGGAGACATGATTAATCTCAGTGAGCTGTGAGCTCTATTAATTGTCCAGATGTCCTTGACAGACTGCACAAGCACATCAGAAATGCCCTACTCTGTGAGACCAGAAGTGTGTCCAGCTCTGTGTTCTGACCCAGGGACAGCTGGACATGTTGATTAGAAGGAAGTGAATTTAGTTTATCTTCTGCTGTCCAGGCCCCCCACAATCCTTCAACGGTCACACTTTTTGTGTTAGCAATGTTAGAAGCTGTACCCCTGTCCATCCCTTTTTGTATCTGCTTATAGATCTGTTGTCCACGAATTTGTCTAGTACCTTATTGACTGTGCTGTTGCTGTCTCCCTGTACATCCTCCCGTGACAGATATGTAGGTAGGTATGGAGGTAAGTGAATTGCAACTAATTAAACTGTTGCTGTCCCTTGTGAGTAAAATCTTCAAGTGTGCTTAATTTTTTGAAATTAAGGTTTTCATTATAGCTTAGAAAATGAAGATGTGACAAGGAGTGACAATATTATTCTACTATCACTAGTTAAAACTAGTTAAAACTAGTAACAGTAGAATAATGCTTACATCCCTTTACTGAGAGCTTTTTAGGTACAGAGCCCAAATGGGAGTGTAAGAATGTCACTGTAAAAGTTACCATGTTAATGTAAATATTACTGCTAACTTATTTCCCTTATGGAATTCAATGCCTAAAACGTCACGATAGCTTTAGAAACCAGGATGTCCTTTACTGACAATTTCCATATTGACTGCCTTTGTTGAACACTCAGCAAGCATAACTGTTTTCTCTTAATTTTACCTGTTGATAATGATATTACGATTAGGAATGCTCAATTACTTTTGCTAGCTTTGGTTATAGCATCACACTTAAATTACTCCAGAATGCAAGCTCCCTTAAACAGAAATTGAGAGGTAAAATTGTTGTCATTTTTGCTAAAAAATGTAGGGGCTTTTTGTTGGGTTTTTTTAATTGCTGAAATTGTGGTAGTTGTATGGAAAGACCAGAAAAGAACAAGCTGTCATAGTATCCAAAGATATTACTCAGACTTCTTATTTTTCAGCTTTTCCTAACTATGTTGGTTAAGCATAGAAGTTTGTGATGTAATACTGATTTGTACAAATCACCTTTGTCATAGATGCGTTAATACATATAGCTTTCCATAGTACTACTATAAATCAGTACTTTTCAGGACTAAAAGGTACACCATCTACTGTAATAAAAATATATGTATATATTTTTAATAAACAAGGTTACAGTAACCTTGATTAATTCAGCCTTTTTATTGAGCAATATAGTTACAACCTACTTATGCCAAACTTAAACTTATGCTGAACAGCTAAAGCCTCTCTAGAGGGTCAGCACTCAATTGATCACTACAGTTTAAGCCCCTTATGCAAACTATCAATTATAGAATCAATAGTCACAAACTCTGGCTTTTTAAATTAGCGTTCATAAACTGAGCAAAAATGGTCACATTCCCCTGCAGAAAAAACTGTAAGCCCTTTAGTTACTACAGCTGCCATAAACTCCATTTAAGAAAATGGCAAATCAAGTTTATAAAGTCCGTGTGAATTAAAATATGAATATGTAACTTTACCATGTGCCTGTACTTCAAGTTAAGAATTGTAATGTAGCTGTAAAAAAGAATAATTTTCCTACGCTGGATATGAATCTTCTGCATTGATATCACAAGCAGAACTTCTCTGAATTTATATTTATTATTATTTTATTTTTATGTCACATGTGGTCTGTGAAGGTAACTATGGCTAGGTAACTAAGTTGTAAGGATTTGGGAAAAAATTGAGAAAAAGGTGAAAAAATGACTGCAAGAGGAGTATTTTTGAGCAGTTAAAAAGGCTTATGGTACAAAGACTAAAGTTGAATGGAAGACGTAAAGGAAATTATTTTAAAAGATTAAAAAATATACACAGATATTTACATACTGTGCATACTTTTATGCCTAGCTGAGAACCAGTTAAATGTAACTCATATTATTAATCATTTCCTTCATACCAACATCCACACTTTTATGGCCTGTGCACATTTCTCATGTCAAACTTCTATCTCAGGTCATTTATCACTTAAGAATTGACTTGGAGAATGCTGCTAAAGATGCTTTTCAATCAGACTCAAGTCACCGTTGCACATGCCGCAAACTTTCTGCTGCTGGTGTTACTACAGCTGGTGTTACTTCAACTAAGTTGTTCCCAACTACAGTCAACTATGACCTTATATAATAAGTGCTTCTGGAAATGTCATGAGTCGAGAGCCTTCCTGGAAAGCAGCAAGCTGCCAAACCTGGCAAACAAGCTCTGATGGTAGTGACACATTATCTAGCACGTGAGGAGCACAGGATAGAAGGAAAGTAGAAGGAGCTGCTAAATATTGAAACAATTTACTGGAAAAACAGATTTTAGTAATTTCCCCTCTTAGAAATGGCAGTGTCAGATTTCTCTGACTATACCATGTGGATGACAGCATTCCAAGAGATTTACAAGTAAAGGAGACCTGGGGATATCACCTGGGTCAGTCCAATATGGTCTCACTGCAGTGCTATTTCCCTGCATATGACCTTCCTTCAGCTGTTAAACTGAAGCTGAGGGAAAGCAATTTCACTGACATAATTGTTTTCTTGCTTTGTTGCAGCCACAGGTTGTTCAGATGTAAGCACTCAGCAAACAAGGTAAACTCATAAAAATAAGACACTTCTTCCCCATTCAAGACGAGACTATTTACTAATTTCTCTGCATTATGGCACTGCTTCTTGGCTAATTTTTTTAGCACTCGATGCTTCTCTTGCACAAAGAGAAAAATTACTTAATGTTTTAATTTGGTTCCTCTGTGGTACAGGTGCACATGCCTAATCATAGCTGGCTCCCTCTTTGCTTTCTGAAAGACTTGTCACAGAAAAGAAAGTGATGTGCCAGTGCAGCATTTAGCGAGGGAGTGAAGGAAGGAAAGTGGAAACCCAGCAACTGTACTTACCTTTTAAAATAAATTCTGGTTTACACTACAGGAGTACGCTTCTCTGCATGGCTGGCTCTTGTGCTAGTTAAGCAAAACTTGTCACAGGAAACAAAAATATTTGCCCATTTGGCTTTAAAGCAAAACCTATTCTTTGTTCTTTTGCACACATCAAATGTCAACCTCTCTATATCCGTCTGACAGGGAGCTGGCATGAAAGACAAAGCACAACCAGGTGTATCCTGGCAGGCAAATGGTTCTGGAGTGTTTAGTAGTCGTGCTTGGTGGGATAAGAGGGGTAGGGCTTGTTTTATTTGATATCCACTGATCACACTAATTTTCATACTTAGAATATAGAATATAGTCATTTATGTAAATACTAGGTTTTGGATTCATTTGATTTTAGCCATCTAAAAGGCAATCTTAATTTTCTAGACTTCTTCCATCATCAGCTCGGCACACACAGATTCTGAAATTGCAGAACTGAAGGAATTACTCCTGCAGGTACCCTTCTGCCAATACCCAGCATAAAGATGCTTTAGACAGTTAATGATGAAAAGACACCTCCCTAAAATTAAGACGTATCTGTCCTTGGCTATTGTATCCAATTAGAAAAATTTAATTTTTTTCCAGTATGTGATAGGCAAACGTGTATACATATTTATATGTTTGCTCCTGTTCAGCCTACTGGCTAGATTTACTTTCATTGTAGTCAGATTTGGGTACTCACTTTGTCAGATGTTCTGAGTAGAGAAAGCATTAACATTCCTGAATTTTCATTGCATTTCATATACCCTATGAAGCATTTATATGCAAATTCACTCAAATTTGCCAGCATAAATCTTCAATATTTGTGTTTTCTTGGTCCTATCTGTGTATTTTAGTAGCATATTTTAAGGGAATTTCAGACAAGCATTTCCAAAACAGTAATAGGCTTCAGTAACTGCCTTATGCAGACTGAAGTGACAGCTCCTGGGTTGGAAAGTTTGATCTTTTCTTAATATTAAGTAGTATTACACTGACAAAAATACATTTATGATTCAATAGGCTGAAATCTGATAAAAAGCATTTAAAAATCCAAGTAGATTGATTGTGTGCAACCATTGCAAGAGACTGAATTCAGCTAACAAAAGGGCTTTCTTACCATGCTTTGCTGTGAAAATTTTACTTTTATATGGATATAGCTGTGCGGCACATTATTTGTAGCACATACGCTGAAAATGTGACCCTTTAGATTATTTTTCTGCATTGAAAATATTGTTTAATATTTCAGAGACTTGCTTTCTTTGCCAATTTCCTCAGCATTGTTTTTATAAGCCAGTCAGCTCAGATAGTCTAATCTTTTTAGATGTCAAGGTCTTGTATGTTTGCTATGTCACCAGGCAAGCACAGTGCTAAATGTCTCTACTGCAATTAAAATGAACAACAACTTGTATCTGCCAAGACAGGCAGCTTTGACTTTGTGCACACCTACATAATATAATGACTATTTTTAGATTATATATGGGAATTGGTGTTATTTATGGGAATTGGTGTTATTTGCAGTGATGACATTTGTCTCTTATACACAGATGAACTTTGAAAACAAAGAAAATTAAATTGAGAGTGTATATATATTTATATGTAGATTGATTACACGTCTTTATTTTCTCATTGAACTTTAGTTTTTAAACTATTATGGTCCATTCTGGTATCTCTAGTTAGAATCACCTGAAAGCATTACCTCTTGTACAGCAACAGTAAGAGTCCCTTTGTATTTACTAGAAATTAGACTGTAGGCCTACCTGGCACGAGGGCTTTTTTAGATAGGCCTGAAAATATTCCAGGTATGCCTTCTTTCCCATTATAATCTTGATTATCTTGTTTTTACCAGATATTTTAAGGCAAAACAAAAATTGTACATATCTACAAAATGTTAACCAGTAAAGATAGAATTTCATTGCAAGTCTGCAGACAGCCCAGTGTATCTTAGTATACCTGTTTGCTGGAAAAGTCATTCATTTTACCTGCTTGCCTGTATCTTTATAGTATTTTTCCTAAAGCATTCAAAGTACTCACCTTCCCCCTCCCACACCTATAATAATTTCATTTTTCAGGCTGATTTTAGCTGTCCTTTGTTCAGTCTCCTGAGAACTATACACTGGCTTGTTGTAGTTCCATATACCTGTAAACTGAAGCTCAGTCTACACAGCAGAGAAGCAAAAATATGTCTGTTACAGAACAGCTAACATTTGGAAAGTTTAAACAAGCTTTCGGGTACAGTCTTTTATCATCTCCGATAGCTAAACAACCAGTCAAGATAAGTACAGGTTAAAAGCAATTTCTCTTAGTTTAATCTCATTATGTTAATCAGCTCTTTTACTACATACATAACAGCTGCAGTAAGTAGCATTGAATAACTTCATTTCAGTGCCTTAGAAAATGCCATTTGCTTTGCATATCCTACTCATCTACTCTAGAACACATAACAACTGGTGGCTTAAAGCTATGGGTTGAAGTCTAGTACAGTGCTTCCAGGCACTTCATTTACCTGTCTCTTTGATAGGTGTACATACCAACTTTCTTATTCATAAATACAGACTTCTTAATCCTAGTGGAGAAAAAGTGTAAGAAGAGGTAGTACTGATTCCATAGCTAAAAGCTACCCAGAAAGCACAGACCTACACATTTAAGTTCCTGCTTTGAATTAAATATGCAGACATAGCTTTCAGATCATAAATGCTTTTACTGATAGAAATTTACACATGAAATTAGCACCATCAGAAGACCTCTAAAACACTAAAATAATAAAAATTACAATGGAAATAGATTATTAGTCTCAATGTGGTTATTAGACATGATATATTTTTGTACTAGATCACAAACACAAGGACCAGGACAAAAATATTACATCTTGGAAAAAGCACTTGTTATTTGCAAGTGGAGCCCAAATGTACCTTCTTAAAACATGACTGTCACCACCACACGAAGGAGGAAAGTGTCTTCTATTCACTGTAGAAAGTACCTTCTTCTTCATTTCCTTCTTCTGCTTGATATGTAGCACTCGGAAAGAGGAGCTGACTAGCTGCTGTTCAATCAAAATACAGCTCAGTCCTAAGGCCACACCTGGAAGAAACCTGAAGGAAAAAGCAAGAATGCTAAATGATCATATGGGCAGCATATCTCCAAATTGGCTGCTACTGGTAAACACATTTTCTTCTTTAAAGGAATCCATGTCTATTCTCTAACAAGCCATTGTCTCACCATAAATTACCTAGCAGGAGGTCTTGGAGTCCATCTTGCAGATAGGAGATGTTTTTTGAGCACTGTACCAGCCCTCCCTTAGTGCTGAGCTTGGTGAAAATATTGCATTCTATAGAGCTACACAGCAAACACCTGGGATTCAACTATTTGCAACGTGGCCAGCAAAGTGCTCCCGTTATTCCTTGTGCCCATGGGGAGGAAAGCAAAAAATGACTCCTGGGGAACCTCACATCTGCAATCCTCCTGCAGTTTCGCACAGCAACACCACTGCTAAAATTACATGCATCTTCAGATACTACTTATTTCTGCCTTGCTCTGTTAGTATGGTTTTTCAGATCTCTGTGAAATTCCAGTTTCATAGAAACCATTTAGGATGGAAGAGACCTTTAAGATCACTGATACTAACCTTTATTGCCTCCTGAGGTTACCCTTCAAAATATTCCCAAGCCCAGCTTGAGAATTTACCAGCCAAATGAGGGAAAACCTCCATCTCCACCATTTTTTTATCCATTTGTTCTTTATTACATTTGTAGGCTGAATACATTCTTTAGAAAAACAACTAATGTTTCAACAGTTATGGTCAGTAAAGGAATACACTTGTGCACAGTTTTGATGCCAAAATAAGTATCTTCCTGCTTGAAAAGATCCCACAGACAAGAAAGCTATGCTTGCAAAGCCATAACTGCATCAAAGAGTAAGATATGACTGCCTTAGTGCCAGGACAACTATCAAAAGAGTTGGTTTTTTAAATGTGGACTTAAATAATACAGAAGAATGCATAAAATGTTGTTTTGTTAGTTCCTCAGTTGACAGTTACTTCATTATATCACATTCATGGTGAGAGGATAATCCCTTTAGCTCCACAACAACTTATTAACCATGTTCTCTCAATTAGAAATAGCTTTTTTTCTAACAAAACAAACCCCATAAATACTCCTGCCTCCAGCTTATAATGATGTTCTGTAAGTGTATCAGAGGCATAGAAGAAGGAGGGAGCTTGGTATGAAAACAACTGACAGAGAAATGGAAGATAGTTCTGATAACATAAAGCCAGATTGCTGTGCACATTGTATTTCTACTGCTTGTTTACCAAAAGCCTCCTACTCAGTTGCATGAAACAGCTGCAAATGAAGTTAAATATTCTTGACTTTCTGACAGTTTGGGGCTTCATAAAGAAATGAATTTTGGAAAACTGGAAACGGGAGAGAGGTGAAGCTGGAGGAATACTTCTAAAACTTTTTGTTTTCAGAAACACAAAGAAAGCAGTGCAAAGGAGAAAAGTGCTTTTGTGGATCTAGTTTATTAATAAGCATCGTAATTAACAAGACAACATGCTGTACAGAAACCTGAAATAGAACTACTGCAAATTTACTGGACTTTAAATGCTGCTGGACTGTAGTATATAATGTCCAACTGCATGATTTGTAAAGTGTGGTTAGGGCTGTTTCAATACACAGACATATACCGCTCACTCTCAGATCCTGTAGTATGCCATAGAGCAGGGAGATTTCCCAGAAATACAAACTCAAATATTTACAAGAAATTGTCAATCTCTTTCTTCACTAGGGATAACATAAGTTATACACAATTTTCCTATGTATACCAAATAAAATCTTTGCCTTCAACTTTACTTTGTGTCTGCACAAACCAATCCCTTCCTTTTTATTTATCCAGTTAAATAATAGTAGTAAACTGCAGTCTAATCATTTAATTAATAATCATTCATTAAGGATTGGTATTAAAGCTGCAGAAGCAAAACTTGAGGAAACAAATAAAGTCAAGCGTAAATTTTCAGGCTTTAAAAACTCAAAACTTTATAAGCTTGAATCCAACAACCTTGAGATAATTAACCATTGCTAACTAGAAATTATTTAGCTTTACTGTCTTTGGCTTGACCACGCTGGAAGCAGGGTAAGAATGGTAACTGGAAGCTGATGGGGTTCCACACTGGATTACAGCTTTCTCAGAAGACAAATGAGTAAGCTTTCACTTCACTTAAAAACCCAAACAGATCCATACATGCTGGGGTCATAGATGTCTGATACAAAGTGACTGTTCTCCAATCCTACTCCAAGCGAAAAACCCGGCTGGATTCAGAACCACATAACTAATGTTATGTCAAGCGAGCTGTTATGCTAACATTCATAAGCCCTCAGGTCCTATTAGCATGGGCTCATTGCCATGATAATTAGCTAAATGACCTGCATCCGGCCAGCTCACAGCCCAGAGAGAGCAGGTGCTCAGTAGTCTCTGTCTGGCCAAGCAGACATGCCTAATTATTCTTTCTTTAGAATTAAGTTACACTTCAGAGTACAGCACAGTTTAGGAAAACAAAGAAACAGCGTATTTTACTTCAAACAGTTTGACTTCAGTTCTTCAAGTTTATATATATATTTATATATATATACATATAAAATTGACTGCTTTACAAGATGGAAAGAAGTACCTTTCTTCCTGCCACCACCACCCATAACTTTGATGCAATACTCAGAAGTGCAATATCATATATTGAGTTTTGGGGCGGGGGGAATAATCTAGGCTAGACTGTGTGACACATTACTTTGAAGGCAAAGGTTTTCCTTTATTGTTACACTGTATGAAACAAATCTAATCATGTAACTACCATTTTACTGTATATTGTATATAGGATTGTTTTCTCCACAAATTCACACAAGTAAGATAAAATAAGTTAAATGACTAAAAAAAAAAAAAATACACAAAAATATACAGCCTATGTACTAGATAAATTATTTATATATGTGACAAGATGTGTAAAGAGTCTCTAGTAACACTATTCCTCTGGATACTGACTTGCCACTCAGAAAAATGTTGCCTCAAACGCATAGTTTTATATATTAGGTAAATAACATAAAAAAAATGAGGGAACCATTTAACTCCTGGTACAACATATATTTGCAAGTAATTACTCCCTATCTTGTTGACAGGATTTTAGAATATCACAAACACAATTTCATGGATATACCATTTAATACTTCCTATAATCAGATTTATTTTTACAGTTCTTTTTGTGTAAACAATTTTTTGTTTGGTTTTGGTGCTTGATTGGTTTTTGTTTGTGTTCAAAGAAAGGGGGGGGGGGGGGGGGTCAGTAGTTTCTTCTGTATCTTAGGAAAGAATGAAACAAACCCAAACCCTAAACACTGAAATTAAGTTTGTTTTGTTTTTTTCCCTACCTATGAAAAGAAAATTAATTCTGTTTCCTTCACCTGTTCCTATGAAAATCCTACAACTGTAGAAATTAATTCTTTGCCAGGAAATTTCAGTTACAATTTTCAGCCAGAAAGGAAATATTGTGGGGGAAAAAATCCCAGAGCTTTTTCCAGTACAGCTGCCAGTTCTGTAAACATTTAGTATGGCAGCCCTCTGTAATAAAAAGTCCTCTGCTTACGTTAGCTGTCAGCATTATTCTAAATTTTCACAATTAATATGTTTGGTAAATCTGTGTAAACTACAGATAAGCTTTTTCACTTATCCCTGAAAAGGACTGCCGAATTTTCTCATTGTGATATCTCCAAAGCAAACAACCAAAGGCTTTGTATATATTAGGTACGAATTAATTTGTCAAATTTTCAATTGTCCTGAAATTGGAAATGAGTCGTGTCACCTATTCTCTGTCAGTACCCAAAGGATTATTTTTTTTTTTTTAGGCTTTACATGCGACTGGAAGCCAATGTGCCACATCTTTTCTAAACATTACTGAAAACTACATTTAAAAAAACCCTAAAAATTAAAAAAAAAATCCATCATTAGATAATCTGATGTTCATTAATTAAACCCTATCAGTAGGTTAAAAGTGAAGCTTCTTTTCTTTTGCACATAAAATCTAAATGTGATTTGAATAGATTTACAGTGGGGACAGCAATATATAAAGCTACTTATACCTGCTGGGCACATAAGAGAAGCTCTTTTAGCATTCATTGGAAACCCTCAACAACTTGAACTTCTGAAAATTTTACAAGCAGCTAATATTACAGCATTTTTTACACACAATTTTGTTTATAATTACAGATTTAAGTTACAATATGAAGCCTACGTAGAACTCTATCCATAGGAAATATTCACACATTGTCTTTTTTTCCCCTCCATACAACTTCGATTGTCTTACTTAATGTAGCAAGAAAGCTAAACAAAGTTATGCAGTTTTTTTAAAGCAAAAAATTCTACATACGTACATAGTGTAAATGATTAAATGCCTAAACAGCAACAAAAGAAAAAAGGAAAAAAAGAAAAAAAAAGGTGTGCTCTTTCACCTAAGAAAGGAACCTCCTTTTCATCTACTGTAGAATTAACCAGCTTTTTTTCTGCCACTATTAAAAATATATCCTCCAGTACACAGAACACTGAAAAAAATTCCCCATTTTTAAAGAGAACCATCTTGAGACTTCAGCAAATAATATAATTGGGGTGTGTTTATGATTACATTTCTCCATCTTTCATTATCGAGATTCTTCTTTCTTTTCTGAGAACTGTCAGTCATTTTCTAATAAACTAAGTCACAATGACAGGTACTCCTTCATCTAATGGTTTGTGGTGAAGTAACTAATATTATAGCTAACCTTTTACTGAATACTTACAATAGGTGAATACAGCTGTAAAAAAAGCCATATACATCACTACAATATTCTTTTAAACATCAGTAGCTTGCGGCCATGATACAACATCAACCAAAACAACTACTCCATTTTCCTACTGGTTTCAGCAGTGCCCATGTAATTTTCAACTAACAGGAAGAGTAACCAAAGCAAGCTCTGCAAGGTGAAAAAAAAAAGGACAAAAAGAAAAGAGAAAAAAGGACTTACGGCTTGAAAAGCCTAATATGTATTATATTGTTTGCATTATTGTTGAAAGGAAAATCTTGGAAATTAAACAAAGGTATTTATATTTTTTTTGCCAGTTTTGATCTTGCATTTGATCCTATCATTGTCCTGCTTATTTCACACAGAAAAGCCTAGCTGAGAGCTTTCTATTTCATCTATTGCATTCTTTCAAGCAATAAATACCTTTAGACTGAGCCAATAAAAATTAAAATCAAAAGCAGTTGTCCTGTTTTTAAGTACATTTTCCTTCTTAATAACATAAAAAAAAGAATAAATTTTGATGGAAAGGTATACCAGCCTTCTCAAGAATTAGATTTTAGGATCTTACTCATTCTATTACGTAAGGTAATCAAATGAGAAATTGCCCACTTGATCTCTGCTGCTAAGCAAATGGAAGATGAATTCTATGAATATACCATAAATTATAGCAACAAAGAAAAAATTGACTATGCTATATTTAGATTGTAATATTCCCCAAACTGTATTAAGAAATTGCTTTCAACAGTGAGGAAGAACTGGCAGATATTGGCATTGTATGGCCCATGTAAGAAAATTAACAGGATTTTGTGATTTCCTTTTGATTGTTTCTGGGTTGTGGGTTTTCTTCCCCATTTTGTGGATTTTACCAAGAACTCTGGTAAATTTGTTTTAACTAAGTCCCAAGGATGTAGCTTTTCAATTTCAAATTTAGGATTCTATTTACACAAATATTCACAAGCCTAGCACGTTTGCATATGCACTCAGAACAGTGTTAGGCTGTGACTATATACAGTCACACTTAAAGCCTGAAACAATGGATCTGTCAGATATGCATTTATAGCTGGTGCTCATGTACAAACGTAGAGCTACTCCCAGACACTGGTGCCTGGTGGGACGCAGCGAAGTTTGCCAGAGGAATGACTTTGACAGGATCTTTGCTTGCACAATGTCTTTCGCAGGTGTTGTAGAACTGGGGCCTGGGCCCACCCTGGCCTTTGTCACTGTCGTCCTTTGGAAGGGGCCTCCCAAGAGTGTGTCGTCCCTCAGACCTGGCTCCTCGGCCCCATCCTTGCTGGAAGCCAAACGACGGCAAAGGGGTGTTGGACTGCTGATACTGTGTCAAAGATGGTGGCATCCAGCAGTTGTCAGAATGGCCTAGGATGAGACACTCCTGTGTGCAGGTTTCAGAGGCTTCAGCCAGGGCTTTCTGGAGATTTACTTCAATAGCTGAGAGGATAAAAAAAGACAACATGTTATCAGATGTCCAAAGACTGATGTGCGCAGGGAATCAAGGTTAACAAGGCAATCCCGGTTTTACAGTAATGGCCTCAGTTTGGGAAGAAAATACCTCCAAGTGTACAACTTAAATGACGGTTTAGATGTTTGCAAGTTTGGGACCCACAGTGTTTCAATTAGGTATCATCAGAAAAAAAGTTTATGTTACATGAACAGATGATACGGTCATTCCAGCTATGTAACTAAAGCCCTTATTAAGGCTTTAGCCCTAATCATTCTACATTTAGCCCTTATCATTCTACTTAGAATGACTTTTTTACTTTTTGAAATTGTCATTTGTATAATAAAGGTAAAAGCTTTACAATAATTTAACACCATAATTCTATATATTTGCCTAAAACTACTTGAAAAAACACAATTCTTTAAAATTAGGATTTTTTTTTTAAGTTCTCTTAAAAATGGATTTTTTTGACTGCTTTGGATTTGCTTAAGGCAAAACAAAATTAATTTGGACATACAACCAAAGATGGCACATTGGCTTCAAGAGCTTTAAGAATGAAAAACAGCGTAACAGCTATTTTAAAGAGAATTGATTTCTCCATGCATTCAATACTGGAAACCTTGAAAAATCAAAGGGTAATAGCAAAAGAAGCTGTAACCTCTGTAGTTTACTAGTAATCGAACCAGATTTCTTCAGTAGATGCAAGGTTTGTGCCCTTGAAAAAGGATTATAGAAATTATAATTTGTTCAAAGGCAAAGCAAGCTACTAAATCTGAAAGACGTGATTTGCAATGCGTAAACAATCTTGATCAGTTTCATTTAAACTATGGCTTTACCATCTTGTGTAAATTCAAACAAATAGAATGAAACATCTACAAATCATTCCTTGAAACAGTTTTCATATTTTATGTGTTAATTTTACATTCTCTTGCTGTGTATATGGTTTAAATACATCAGGAGTGAAGAAGAGTATCTCATTAGCTATTTCGCTGTGTTGTCTTCACAAAACTTTCCAACGAAAGATACATATGTATTTTTAACATCTGTCTTCATGAAAATAACATTTAAATTGGATTCTGGCTCATAACCACTGGAGAAGGTATGCCACTAGGAATTAGTTATAGCAGTACGACTTCTGAGTAGAAGCCTCTCACCCTCTGAGCTTTATGTTTAAACACATGCTGCATTTCTGTTTTAATAAATGCTTTGCATGTTGAAATCTGTGTAAAGCTACAAAGCAAAATATGTATTTCCATCTTACATTTCAGTACAAATAAATTAAGTTTTTCCTTCAGGCACTGAAATATATAATGCTGCTATCCAAAATACAGGATACATCTTTTTTTGTCTACCACATTTAAGTAGACAACTGGTTGCTTGTTGTACCATGAATGCTATATTCTTGATTATTTCTCCATAAATATATTGTACGAGTATGTGCCCGTTAGAAAAATGATTATTTATAAATGATATTTTGCCCTATTACTGGAATTTCAACATGTGTTCAGTCATTTTGTCTCAGTATTTTTCAATGTAATCCTGACAAAGCTTTGGCACCTTGCTGTTGAAATACTAATCCAGTTTTGATGGGCAGTAGGAGACATAAATATGAAAATAATTCAGCAGAGGCAATAGCTCCTGCAAAGAAAAAAGTTACTACTGGTAGATTAGTCTAATCTTTCTGTGTCCTACTATCTGCTATTTGAGACATAAAATTGAGTATATACAAGTCTTGTTAAGCTCTTTAATTAGCCATGTTTGCTTCTCTTCTGATCAAGGCATTCCACTGAAATCAGGTACAACCCTGACAGAGTGTTGAGCTATCCCTATTTTATATGGAAACTGATCAGTTTTCTATTTATTAAAAAATCCTTTTTGATACCCAGTACATCAGTGTTTC